>JARDWD010000388.1:2400000-3082500 GCA_029034505.1 Ornithoptera priamus | reverse complement strand
ACCCACTTAAGGTGCATATGAATACAAATAATGTAAGAGGTAAAAAAAAAAAAAAAATAATTAAAAAAAAAACTTATATATATCAATATTGATTGATAGAGTGTGCAAGGAGAGAATGATAAGTATAAAAGTGATATTAAAAATTTAAAGTCGATCGATCGATCGATCGATACGCGAACTCTCGCCTGCGACCCACCCGTCGGCGGAGAGGCATACGCGCGCCCGCACGTAAGTGTCGACTGGACGCGAGACGCGCCGGTCTTATATCACAAAAGTTGGCGAGAGAGGGGATAGGAGAAAGGAGGGGGGAGGAGGAGGAGGAGGGACTTATTCGATATATATGTCGAATTCGGCGATACGAATGTTTATTTTACATATTGCGCTTGCCGCGAGCAGATCAGCATCAGCAGAGCAGCAGCAGCACGAAACTAAGTTGTGTGTTGTGTGTTGTGTGCGGGGTGCGCGCGCGCGGCGCGCGTACTGTTTGTGTAGTTTAAACGCGGGGTCGTGTCGGGGTGCAATTTACGGGCATATATAACATATATATGTAGTATGCACTCGTCCCGTGACTCTCTCTCTCTCTCTCTCTCTCTTCGCAATCTTATGAACTGTGTCGGACGTAGTCTCCGCTCGTTGTAGCGGGAGACTATTACGATCGTCCGTTTAAAATTGAAGCGTGACGCGTTCGACCCGCGAGTACACTTCGCGCGCGCCGTTAACGCGTTTCGCTACGAATCCAGCTCGAAGCTTGCGCTTCGCGCGTCACCATTAAGATCGATTGCGTATTTAACGCAATGCCGATCGCGGATGGCAATCTCACCGACACCGGGCTCTCACGATCGTATCGAACGTTGCTTTATGTTATTCCGTATTGCAATGTTAAACATACAATAAATATAATGGAGTGAAACTTATTTAAGATGTCTCGTTAGCGAACGTTCAGATTTTAAAAGGACGCTTTGACGTCGTCCACGCCGCAGCCGCCGCCGCCGCCGCCGCCGTCGTCTCGTTTAGTTTCGTTTCGTTTCGTTGCGCCGTTGGAGCGTGGATCGCCGATCTCCGCTGAAACGTCGCGAACCTGTAACGAGAACGTTTAACAACACAAACGACGGCGCGGGGACGAGCGAGCGCGCGCAATTTGCACACAGCACACACCGGACACCGGTGCGTCGTCGCGTCAACGTACACGCTCGGACGCATCGCGTGGTGGGGGACGCGCTCTTCTCTAACGCGCCGCGCGCGCGCTGGCCCTCTCTGGGCGCCGTTGCGCGCGGTTGGAGGAGAATTCGTCTCGTTTTATCGGTCGGCTCCCTGGTTGATCCTGCCAGTAGTTATATGCTTGTCTCAAAGATTAAGCCATGCATGTCTCAGTGCAAGCCGTATTAAGGCGATACCGCGAATGGCTCAATATATCAGTTTTGGTTCCTTAGATCTTACCTCGGTTACTTGGATAACTGTGGTAATTCTAGAGCTAATACATGCAATCAGAACTCTGACCAGTGATGGGACGAGTGCTTTTATTAGATCAAAACCAATCGACGGAGGGCCCCGCGTCCCGAGTCGTTAATTTTGATGAATCTGGATAACTTTTGCCGATCGCATGGTCCAGCACCGGCGACGCATCTTTCAAATGTCTGCCTTATCAACTTTCGATGGTAGTTTCTGCGACTACCATGGTTGTCACGGGTAACGGGGAATCAGGGTTCGATTCCGGAGAGGGAGCCTGAGAAACGGCTACCACATCCAAGGAAGGCAGCAGGCGCGCAAATTACCCACTCCCGGCACGGGGAGGTAGTGACGAAAAATAACGATACGGGACTCTTACGAGGCCTCGTAATCGGAATGAGTACACTTTAAATATTTTAACGAGGAACAATTGGAGGGCAAGTCTGGTGCCAGCAGCCGCGGTAACTCCAGCTCCAATAGCGTATACTAAAATTGTTGCGGTTAAAAAGCTCGTAGTTGCATTTGTGCCCCGCGCTGTCGGTGCACCGCATCCGCGGTGATACTGACACGTCTGCGGTGCATATCGTCGGTGAGCCGTCGGTAAAACGGCGGTTCAATATCAAAATCCTATCGCGGTGCTCTTCGGTGAGTGTCGAGATGGGCCGACAATTTTACTTTGAACAAATTAGAGTGCTCAAAGCGGGCTCAAAATGCCGCTCGAATATTTCGTGCATGGAATAATAGAATATGATCTCGGTTCTATTTTGTTGGTTTTCAGAACTCCGAGGTAATGATTAATAGGGATAACTGGGGGCATTCGTATTGCGACGTTAGAGGTGAAATTCTTGGATCGTCGCAAGACGAACATCAGCGAAAGCATTTGCCAAAGGTGTTTTCATCAATCAAGAACGAAAGTTAGAGGTTCGAAGGCGATTAGATACCGCCCTAGTTCTAACCGTAAATATGTCATCTAGCGATCCGCCGACGTTACTACGATGGCTCGGCGGGCAGCTTCCGGGAAACCAAAGATTTTGGACTCCGTACCATAATTATGTCTCTATCCCAAAAATTTTTATTTATCTCCCTCGTTAGTTTCCTGAAGTCATTCAGGGTCAGTTACATCTTTTATATCTTTCCCTCGTCTACTCAGTATCCCTTTACTCCCCTTGCTATCTTCTGTTTACATCTCCGTGATAGTTCTCGTCCATTCTTCTCTAGTTCCTAGTAGTCTATTAATCAAATGTACATTTTAAAATTGTAAATTAACATATCCTTGTTTAAATAATACATTCAAATGTAATATTAAAGTAAGTAGAACATAGTTAACTTATTAAAATTTAACAATATGATATTAACCGTTAAATTTATTTAGTAAACAAATTTGTGTACAATGTACGGGTTGCTGTATCGATTAGCGGGAGCAGGTGGGCAACGCACGGGACACGGGACTCGGTCAAGGTCCCCGGTCTAGCACGTGCACAGGACCCTTACACGAGTCATCCGGAACTAGGGATGAGACCTGATTGATTTTCTTTTCTATAAGACGATCAGAGTATCATTGAAGAAGACATTTTAATGGTCACTGATGGGCTTGTTCACAACAATGACGCTGGTAAGGATTTTTAATATTAGGAATCTATAGAGTCCAATAGTTGGGAGGCTGTTTTGTCCTTGTGTATATTTGAGGTTTCTTATATAACTAAAGTATTATGATGACCATTGTGAACCCAGAGATCTCTTACGGAATAAATCTGTACATTTTAGTACGTCCAACGGATGTGGTGTAACTTGCATGGCGGAACAAATCTAAAGCTCAATCGAAGCTTTTGTAAATACGCAAACAAGTTTTTCACTCTAACTTTCAAATGGAATTTCATTATTGAGCTGCTAGTAGATGCATTGCGGATGCTTAGTATCTCACTGCTGTTCTGTAAATTTATTAAGTTATCTATCACTATCATCAGCCGATAGACGTCCACAGCTGGACATATACCTTCCCGTGATTTTCACATACACTCAGTATAGCCTTCGGTATCGCTGAACACTAGGAGCTGTCGTATATAAGGGTTCATATGGGAGGATTCCGCACAACAACTCAGGGTACTCAAGCCAACCTCACTTGCTCGTGGTGCGCCCAGCTATTTAACAAACGAGGCTCTGGCACCCACTAAACTGCATTGGGCCAGCGTGGTGGGAAATGGCCCAAGTCCCTCCAAACAACCCCGACAAACGACATTTCTCGTGCCCGGCGGTACCAGAAACCATGCTGACTTAAAGGTTGCGGGAAGCCGCTGTATGCCAGCAGCGCAGGACCAATCGATGTGGAAATCTTTTGGGGGAGAGATATGCACCTTTAAAAATGATAATGATACTTAAATTGATATCATGAGTAGTGGTAGAGCTTAATCCAATTTTTGTGATTAGTTACCACTCTGATATTGTACATTTGCAACTAGAACTACATAATTGTATATCAGAGTATTCTGCGTAGTGATGAGTAAAATTGGTCTTGGTCTTGCGTAAAAGTGAGATCAAGACCAAAACCTAAACCCATTATGCATGACCAAGACCAAACGTGGAAGACTAAATGGAAAAATTAAAAGTGAAAAATTATTACGCAAGATCGACCAGACGAGACGAAGACCAATATCAAGATTGTACAAGTCTAAGTCTTGTTCTTGCTTTGCTCATCACTAATTCTAGGCGATTCACGCTTCACCATTAACTGCTTCATTGTCACGTAACATTAAGTGAAATTGAGGTTACGTGTAATGCATGACCGGTGAAGAAAATCAAAAGCTTCATTATTAAAAACTTCAAGAACTTATTTTTAGGATGACGGAAGTTAAAGTTATAAAAAAAAGAAATATTATTTTTCATATTTACAGATAAAATTGCGTGTTCTTATGTCACTCATTCTCAAGGGAAATCCTTTTCAGAAGTACTTTGAACGCAAAGATGGTTTTATTTAAAAGATTCTACTTAAATATTTCACGGTGTTTAAGCTTAACCAGTGGGATTCTGTTTAAGCTACGTTATTAAGTTATAAAAAAACGAGGCCTGAAAATTGAAATTACTGAATGTGGGAGGAATATAAATTAGTTATTAATATTTTTTTTTAATATTTAACTTAGCTAAGGGTATTGGGTCCCGCACAACAACTCACGGGACCGAAGCCAACCTCATCCTCTCGTTGACTACTAATGAACAAACGAGGCTCTGGCACCCACCAAACCGCATTGGGCCAACGTGGTGGGAAATGGACCGAATCGTTCCATATGAACTCCTACAAACGACAGCTTCTGGTTCCAAGCGGTACCGGAAGCCATGCTGACTGTGACGGATATTGACAAAGTCGCCGGAATCAGGGCAACGCAGGAGCGATCGAAGTGGAGACCTTTGAAGGTGGCCTATGTTCAACAGTGGACGTCTATCGGCTGATGATGATGATGATTCAACATAGCGACGAGATAAGTAAGATGATCACGTGATGGTAAAAGATACTCCCCGCCTATAACAATATGGTGCTTGTTAATATATTTACCGTTATATAGTGGTAGGTCTCTGTTGCTGAAGAGTGTCAAGGTAATCACCGCAGATCCTTTCTGTCGTCAAAAATTAGTGTCCAAGCATTGCTAATTTCTGGTTTGAAGGGCGCTGTAGCTAGTGTAATTACTGGGGTAAGTAAATTCAACATCTAATAGCTCAAGGCGACGAGGACCATGTGGTGCTGAGTATATTGTCCTAACTTTCGTAACGTTTATAAGTGCAGGCGTATCACTTACCATCAGGTGAAAGACCCACTGGTCGACTCCATTAATAATAAAAAGAACATAATATAACATATTGGTTGTTTTGAAATTTTTTTATATACGGAACCATTTCTTACTGTTGTATATCAGTCTTCTTACAAACATCTTGCCGGATGGTGGATAATCAGTTGGTATTTACGAAGCGACATGTCCACCTGATGGTAAGTGATACGCCTGTCCATAACAATGTAGCGCTTGTTACCATGTTGTAGACAGTAACACATTGTGCTCGACACCTTGAATCAGAAGCTGTTGAAACTCACTACCCCAATGAATTAATTAGTTTTAATGCCTTTCTAACTGGAACACAGTAACATTTGCACACTACTGTTTGTTAGCAGAAACAGGAGTTGAGGTGGTACCTACCTAGATGGTCTCCGGCAAGAGACTTACCTGCAGTTTACAATATAAAATGGTTAAGCTTAAAGGGTATGAACCATGAAGATTATCACATTTCTTTATATTCCACATGGTGCCTTCTGCGCGGTGTTAGTGTGCGTTTGTTTTGTCTATGTGTTTGTGTGAGCGCGTGTCTAAACGCAACAGGTGGAGGTCTCGTGCGGTTATCGATTTTTCGCTTTACTGTACAACTGTCCGACGCACAGTGAACCGGACTAAAGCTTTTTGGTTAAAAAAAATTGTTTACTATTTACTGTACGTTTGTTTGTGTTATGTAGAAAGAGTTTATTTTTTATCTTCTTATGCAACAATAGACTATTTATATATATATATATTCCTAAATAGCTATTTTTATAACCTAACATCATTATCATCAAACGATGTCCACTGCTGGACATTAGCCTCTGCTAAAGATGTCCAATATATCATAACTTGTATTAAATTGTTTTTATAAAGTCCCTATAATTTATTAAGAATTTTGTATTATTTTTATAAATAGTTTAAATTCTTCATAATACTCTCTTAATTTCATAAATAATATCGATGTTTGAAACATAAATAAAAATACCTTAGGTGATACTTAGGTTTTATTTTATGTTAAGATAGCAAGGTAATGGTTTTTTTTATCTGATAAAGCAACGAGATAAGCAGGGTGTCTATCTGATGGTAAGATATACCTATAATAATATGGCGCTAGTTAGGATAATATACGCGTCTATTGTGTTCGCAAATTTGGGACCTAAGACAAGTACTTAATGGAGTTATTGAAGTCATCTCAACACAATACCAGTTATTCCACAAGCTACTCTGCAAAGCGAAACACTATAAGGTTTTTACACCGCCTGGCGGTAGATATAGATAGTGGTAGAGTATTGAGACGTGGCCGCTTACAGTGGTTACCTTAATGAAGTTAAACGTCAGTGAAAAAGGCGTTGCTCTTGGTTTCTCTGCATGATTGAATCAGAAATTAGGAGATCCGCAGAAGAAGTAGTCATCAATATAGCCAAAAATATTGCAAACCGTAAGTAGCAATAGATATGACACAACGCTTGAAGGACTGATTGTCGATGGGACAATAAAGTCCTCAAGTATGACGACCAGGTAGACACAATGCTGGCCTCCACACGGAACAGGCCGATGGTCTGATCAAGGTCGCAGGACGCCGCTGGAAGTTAGCAGCGCAGGACGGATCGAAGTAGAGGTTCTCGAGGGAGCCTATGCTCAACAGTGGGCGCTATTCGGATGATAATATATCTACCCAGACCGAAGATCAACAATATAGACCTGCTAGAAAAATGTCTATGAGATTCAGATACTATTATTACTAGACTTGTATATAATATTGGTTCAGTGTGCGTCGGACTATCTAATAGAGACGGCTGCAATAAAGTAAGGCTCAATGTGCGGCGGAATGTCTGCCGGGTGCTCGCCGTTGTTACTCGGCAGCGAAAACTAATGTAGCCGAACTGTCTAAAAGCAACCTTACTGCTAAGCGATAAGCACCACCAGCGTTACTTACGATCTGTGGTTTGCTGTGCAAACATATACGAAGGGATGCACCTTAAAGATTCTATGAAATATCGAGATCATATAATTCTTTCATAAACGCACTGCGAAGTTACTTTCCGTTGCTTTAATGCAAATGGCAACTTAAAGATACTAAGGTAAGGCTTTTCGTCCTTATTTTAAACTTTTGATCTTTGCAAGATATTGAAAAGCTATAAATTTTAAATTCTGGGAACGATCATCATCATCTTCAGTCAATACGTTTACTGCTAGACATAAGTCTTCTCCCAAGTTTTCCACCTCGGTCGGGTAGAGATATACATGGAGGGATTTGGACTATTTCTCATTACGCTGGCCCAATGTGGGTTGGTGGGAACCAGAGCTTCATTGGTGATTATCAGGGTGCACCACAAGCAGGTGAGGATGGCTTGGATCCTGTGTGTGTGAATGGGCCCCTTAGTCTCCTACTATATGATACTAAAGGATATTTTTAACTAGCGATACCTTCTAACAGGAAAAACTTGAAGTTGCACAGAGAGTAATAGAAAAGGCTATGCTCGGGGTTTCTCTGTGTGATCGAATCAGATGTGAGGAAATCAACAGAACTAACTCAACGACGTAATACAAAAATTGCTAATCGGAAGTGGCAATGGGCAGAACCCATTTCTCGAAGGACTGACGGCTGATGGGATAACATGGTACTCGAATGGACCGACTGCGTATCAAATGAGGCAGTGCTAGCAAGTCCCACTCTAGGTGGACCGACGATCTGGGCCTCGGGAAACCGCTGGAGGTGGGCGTAGGACCCATGGGCGTGGAGATCCTTGAGGAGGCCTATGCCTAGGTGTGGACGTTATCCTGCTGATAAGTAGTAAGTAAGAACCTTCTAATTGTATTGGATTGGAAGAACATTTGGGGTTTTGATCTATTTAGGATAAGTAAAACTTATAGTATATTTTATTTTAATCCACACACCTGAACTTGAACATAATAAAAGCATCAGTTAAAAAGAAGAGCTAAGGATCGAGTTTCCCAATCTGATCGCAAATTTCAGTATGAAGTGGTCATCTAATGATGATGATGAACTAGAATAATAATCAATAGTATATTAAAACTGAATCTATTAGAAATGGGAAATGAATTTAATTAGAAGGCTCTACTTAAGGATATTGATTAACTGGTGTTGGGTTGATCAGAAGGCTGTTTACGACGAGGGTATATTGTTAATGTGTGTCAAATTTGTTTTTAATCAGCGAATAAAACCCGATGGCTTCCTTTAAGTCTTGTTCTGATATCACGATATTCAATTAGTACCGGATGTCCGACCTCAATCATAATGATTGCTTAATTTCATTACGGAATCTTTTACATCATCAAACGCAAAAACTATTTTAGTATAAATAAATTAATATTTACTGAAAATCTTAAAATTCTTGAAAATCTAGTGCTAACTTCAATTAGGGTAGTTTCAAAGAGTTCAGAATCTAAAATTGGTTGTAAAGCAGAGAAATACATATACTAGATGTAGGTCTCTGTTACCGGAGACCATCAGAGTACCACCACAGCTCCAACTTCTTCCGACAAACTGTAGCATGCAAACATTACTATCTTCCAGTTTGAATGGTGTTGTAACTAGTGAGATACAGGAAATCAGGAGGTAAGGATATTTAACAACATATGTCTCAAGGACACGAGCACAATGTGGTGATGTATATATGATTCTAACTATCACCGCCATATAGTCAAGCATATCACTTGTTATCAGGTGAACGACTCGTTCGTCGTCATGGATATATATATATATATATATATATATATATATATATATATATATATATATATTTATATATATATTAAGTGGATAGTACACTATTCGTTATCCGTCCAACCCTAGTTATAACTGCAATGATAATATTATGGTTGTACGGTCGTCCCGCGCATTCTAGACTCACCCCTGTAAATTTAATTGCACACAGGGTAATTGCACACTTACATTAACAATCTATAACTATCTTAAATGTAATGATATTATAAGTGTTTGTAATTAACTGCGGTGTGGTTTAGATTAACTATTTTCTAAAACATTCTGTTTTACTACGAGTATGTACGAGCTTTTATTCAGAAGGATGGTAATGTAGCATTGAGTAGATAATAAGGACATGGATGGTGAAATATGGCTTAGGATAATCCTGCTGTTACATGTTGGGACCACAGCAATACTTACGGCGGCATATTCACAATATGAAATTGGCAACTAGCCGGAAACAAAAGCTACCACTAACACGAACTCCAACAAGTGATTAAGTAATATAACGTACCATTTTTTATGTTGTAACATTTAAGTTATTTTTCTCGGAAGCTGATCCAAACTTTAATACGACTGATGAATCATGCCTTACGAAATGGTATAAAGAATACAATTTATAGAGATATCACGCTTAAGTGTTTATATGCGTAAAGGCATGCTTTCGAAAGCGGTTGCATTTTAAATGTCACGAAAGGTGACATTTTTTTTCGCAATACTTTGTGCTCACACGATGGGTTCGCAAATTAAATGTTCAATTATATTTACGATTTGCTACCCCCTGATGTAACGAAATATTTGTTCGGGTGATAATTTTTTTTTTTTGTTAATAATCAGTTACTCGTAACGAGCCGTTACGAAACGCGGTGCGAAAGGTCATTTTGAATGTCAATGCCTTCAACTTTCAAATCACATTTTGTATCAATACGAAAAATTTAACTTATTAAAGGAACTATATATAGAACTAACTGTTCCTCGTCCGGTTTACTGGTCGTCGCGCCCTCGCAACTCCCGTTGGAGAAATATTTTGTAGAATCTGTTAGCTGGACTAACTCGGTAAAAGGAATCGAAGTTTCAAGTCTCTAGGCCTTATGGTTACAGAGATATCGTGATGAATCTCGGTATAGATGGAAACTGCTTATATATATATATATATGAAAATTCTTATAAAATATAATTAGTACAGAACTTCCAACTAGGTAGTCACTAGGTTGTTAATAGAATTAATTATCATATTGATATGAATGACTATTGTATATATCCTTCTCGAAGTCAATATATCCCGGTTTCAAGCTATGTACCTGGGTAAAACCTAAGCCTTTCAGATTCCTGAGTGGACTTATATTTTATTACTAGAACATCTTGATCAACTTCCGTAATAATATATTATAATGACTATTAGAAAATTCTATGACATTTATTGTCTAGTGTAGTAGTATTCAGTATTATCTAGTGGTGGTAAGATGATGAGGCAGTATGATACCACGAGTATATATAGACTATAGATCTAGTGAAATCTCCGATCTTCATCTAATATATTATATTCGAAAGATTTGATAAATCCACTCACCCCAATGTGTTGTCCGTCGACGAACAGCTGCGGCACCAGAATGTGATCGCTCTTCATCCTGTCCCGTATCTCGTCCTGGTACTCCATGCTCATGAACACGTCCCTCTCCTCGTACTTAATCAGCAGGTTCCTTAGGATCTTCTTCACCAGCACGCATCGCTGGTACGTGCCCCTGACTATGCCCATTGTGGTTGTATACACTACAACTTTGCCCGCGTCCTTTTCTTTGTAGCTCTGAAATATATAACAGTTAATTATTAACATTATATAATAATATTTGATTTTTACTGGTAGGTCTCTGTTGTTGGAGACCATTTAGATAGATACCACCGCAACTCCTATATTTATCCTGTGCAAACGTTATTGTGTTCCGGTTTGAATGGCGCTGTTGTTAGTAAAATTATTGGGGTAACCAACCGACTCAACAATGTATTTCTCAAGCATGAGCGCAATGTGGTGTTGTGTAAATCATCCTAACGAGCGCCACGTTGTTATGGGCAGGGGCATCATTTACCATCAGGCGAACGTCCCGCTCGTCTTGTTCCTTCGTTGAAAAAGAATCCTTAACAACATGACGATCATTTTAATTATAGCGACATCTTGTAGAAAAATAAAGATTTATATAAATGTTTCTGTAAAACATTGTAAAAAATGTATATATTGGTTGTCAGATGGCGCTATTAGAACAATTATTATCTTTGTTTACAAGATTTTATCCAAGAATTCTATTTAATTGTTTATATATGATATGTATGACAATCTATATATTTACTCGTATAGCGAAGCTTGCCACCGCTACCTGAAGTGACGCCCACGACCACTCTGTCAAGAGTGATACCGACGAAGAAGATATTTGGATTGGATTTCTTTGTTCGCTATTCACGCGATAACTAGTGAACGTATCGCCATGGGAACATAATCATTCGCGGCGTAATGATTTGTAGATGGTTATAGGCTATATATTTTTTAAATTTCATAGATCCTTCATCATTACATTTCCAATTAACTTTTATAAACATTTTCATTTCGTATTATTTAAGCAATTTCTATAGTAACAGTTGCTATAGAAAGTCACTTGCAGTCTAATTTTATATTACCTCCAGCAAAGCAGGCGGAGAATAACTAATATATATACATCTCTTGTGGTGTTACCATACAACGCAGTATGATATATTAGAAATCATTAAGCGTATTATGGGATCCATCAATAACACATTATACACTGATGTCTTACAAGACTGTTTCATTATCAACCATACGTCAACTCTGACAGTTGTGTACAAACTTCATGTAGTTATAAACAAAAAAAAAATTGTGAGGGTATAATTTTAACGGTTCTATTTTACACTAACCTATGATTTTTAGGGTTACTACTATTTGATGTATTGCTTTATGATAATAAACGCAAATTGTGTCGACAATGAAAAGGTCTCTTAAAAACCAATTCACGTGAATGTTTTTTTACAAGTTGTTTATTTAAATACTTTAATGTAAAACTTAAAATTAAGTTACTATTGGCTGATTAAGTACCTATGGGTATAACCTACCAATCAATATTTGTTTTCTATTACTTCGTTATAAAAAAAACGATGAAACGAGAATGTTTGTAATCATTATCTTAACTAACGTCTACAACTAGAATCAAGTAAAATATTCCATAAAATAAACTGCTTTATTTAAAACTAATGGTTCTCATCTACTTTTTTTATTTAGTTTAGCAAGGAGACGAGCAGGACGTTCACCTGATGGAGAGTGATACGCCTACCCACAACATATTTTTTTTTATCAATTTTGCGCCGCTAGTTTCTTTGACAACCATAGCAGCTTCATCGGACTCAAGGCTGGCGGATCTGTTATTCGCGAGATAAATTCATAACAGCATAGCGCTAGTTAGGATGTTATACGCAGCTGCACATTGCGCTTGTCGCCTTGAGTCTTAAGATATTAGCTCTCGTTACCCCAGTAATTACCCTAGCCACAGCGCCCTTCAGTAATGTTTGCACAATACTGTCTGGCAGCAGAAATAGACGCTACGGTGGTACATAGAAAACAAGTGCTCCGTGAAGGGCGCTGTAATTAGTGTAATTACTGGGGTAATGAGACTGAAAGTTATGTGTCAGACGGCGAGCGCAGTATTTTATCTGGAGCCATGTTTGTTATGGACAGGCTTATCACTTACCATCAGGTGAACTGTATGTATGTATGAATTGTATTAAAAAAACAACCGAGGACTTTTATAGAGAGCAAGCGTTTGTTACTTGGCTTCTTTGGATAATATTTAAATTTTATTTCGTAAAACAAGTATTCTAATAAAAAAATTGTGGATACGTATGGCAACCCTGAGAATGTAGGTTAGTGCAACATTAGCTCGTTAAAATGTCAACCGCAAATCCTCATGTGTTGCGACCGTTTGCGTAATTTCCTATTGGCCAGTTAATAACTAAATATTATGTCATACTACTCAATGGTAAAGAATTTAACTGCCCCAATGGAGCAGTGGTTCACCAATTGCATCATTTTACTGGTAGGTCCCTGTCGGATACCGTCTCGGTAGATACTACAGCATCCAAGCACTACTGTATTCCGGTTTGAAGGGTGTTGTCGCTAATGTAGTTACTTGGTTATTGGGACACAACATCTTACGTCTAAGGTGATGAGCGCAATGTAGTGCAGTATATATCATCCTAACGATCATCAGATAAACGTCTCAGTCATCTTGTCATTTAATTAAAAAAAAAATTACACTGTTTCAATTCCGGCAGTAGTGTAGTTTGGATGGGGGTAGTTTTTCCATAAATACATATATTTATTTAATGGAAAAAAGCTTAATCCTTATATTTTGTATAAGAATTTTTAATTCGAAGAAGACGAAGACGAGACGTGGCGTGGTTAAGTGGCGCTAGTTAGGATGATATACACAGCATCACATTGCGCTCATCGCATTGAAAGATGTCAAATATTGTTATCTCATATTTAATTAATTACAACGCCCTTCAAAACGGAACAGAGAAATGTTCACAAACAACAGAAATAGGAGGTGCTGTGGTACCTACAAGGTCTATGACAACAAAGTCCACCAGCAGCAAAGGTATTTTAGACTTTCCCAGCTACCAGTCGTATCTTCATTATGTAGATATTAAATATCGATATATAATATCGATATATAATATATACAATATATTATTACGTCGATACGTTCACAGATTCAAATTATAAGACCTAAGTAGACAAATTACTTTACTTTAAATTTATTGACTTCAGAACAATGATTTTTTTGATCAATTAATAAACTTTGGTTAAATGATTATAATTGCTTTGATAATACGGTTAAAAATTAACTATAAAATATCAAATCGATGTCCTAAAGAAAGGCTGGGTCAAGAGTACTCGCAACTGATGAGCATGAAGACGTTCATGGAAGTGAAGCGAAGCGATAGAGGCGTGCCAGGATCGTAGCAAGTGGAGAGAGGTGGTCTCTGCCAACCCCATTTGAAACGACCTCGGTCTCTGCCTACCCCATCCCGGATATATATGTATGTATAAAATATTGTACATAAATAAAAATCTCCCTTCGCGAAGTTAGTCTGAACATATTTAAACGAAATATCAAATGCATTTGCACCTGCGATGCAAAAGTGAAAACATATTAGCATATATTATATATGCCCGTTCACTATTTTCACTGCTAATTCAGTGATAACTTGTGTCATGTGATCTATGGTGGTCAAGTGACAGCTTTCCCGTTCCAAACGCCCCTTACTTTCTACAATCAGATTTTCTACATTCTTCACAGCACGTTCAATATCTAACTCTTCTAATTTGTGTTATCTACTTTAAATGTATATGCTTAGATAATTAAGATTTATTAAATATTAATATTATAGTCTAAATATATTTTTTTAAAATTGTCAGTTTCAATGTCTGATTTTATTTCTCTAGAGTATTGAGAAAGAGAGATCTTGGAAAGGTTGCGTAAAGCTGCCGGATGCGTGCATCAAAATACAGATCATTGTTGAGACTTATGGGTGAGGTTTATGTCCAGCACTGGTCCTCATGCTGATGACTCTCTGTCTGTCTGTCCCATTCGACATTTTAATCGCGAAAGAATTTATGATGTGATCATCGAAAAATTAAACTAGTATATTTGTTATAGTCTGTACAAAAGCGATTTCTAAATCTAACTAATAATGACTGTTAGCTATTTTGTCATTAAAAAAAAAATCTTTGAAATATTATCACACATTATAGTCAATTATAACTTAATACTTCCTTTTGACCCGTAACGTAATGAATTGTCATAAAAAAAATATTCTTAACTATATACAATATATTTTCAACGAAACAACGTAAAGCAAAGTTCAAACCGTCAAACAGTTAACGCCAATGCCAAAGTTGTTAATCAATCGTAAACTGTGTACAATACAACACAGTTACGTAATTTTACGTGAACACCGGCATCAGTTAACAGATGTTGTATAACCGAAGATGTAAAGGTAATAAAGTATTTACACGACACATCTAATGTTAAAATTAATTACAGACGCTGTTTATATGAATTATCGATGTTTATTTAGTGTGCTTGTATTAATGTGTAGGAAGGATGCTGTAGCTAATGAAATGATATATAGAGAGGAATCATCATCATCAGCCGATAGATGTCCACTGCTGGACACAGGCCTCACCCAAAGATTTCAACATACAGTCAGGATATTTTCCGGTTCCGCTGGGCACTAGAGGCTGTCGTATGTAGGGATTCGTATGAGGGGATTTTCAGCCATTTTCCACCACGCTGGCCCAATGCAGATTGGTGGGAGCCAGAGCCTCGTTTGTTGATTAGCAAGATGCATCACGAGCAGGTCAGCTTGGCTTGGGTTGAGTTGTTGTGCGGGACCCATTACACAGAGAGGAAGTCCGGGTAATATTGAGTTATTTACCTGCTGAAATTTTAACTGGTTAACTGGTAATGGTATCTGGTCGTTATTAGAGTTTAAAGTTTGCAGTGTGTTCATTCGGAGGACGACCTCCACCGTCGGACCCTAAACCAATTTAAACGGCTTTCGAAAGTTATCGATATGCAATGGGAACTAAGTGATATCGCAACCACTCAGTGTAAATATGTCCACTCCTCTTACGAAAGCTTCAAGCTATCTGCACTTAGCGCTCAACATGCTTAGAAACCGTGCGCGATTAAGACCACACCGTTAGCGGGGGTGACCATCATTATATACGGACAGTCTCGTTGACTCTTAACAACTTCCGTAGTTAACTCGTTGCTTATAACAGGTCGCTGGATCGCTTTTAGACTTCACGCTGTGCAGTTTAGTGGGGACAGCACTTTCCTAGATCCTACTTGCCAGCTACGATCTATATATTGTAAATTTGCTGTCATATCAGAATTTGTGTTAATGTAACAAAGCTTCATTGTCACTTAATACAACGTGAAGCTAAGATCAAGTATTAGCCTGTTGTAGATAAAAAATCGTCATTAGTTTATTATTAATCATAGTGTTTATGATTGAAATGTTTTGGAGAGAACTATCCTGCAACGGATGCCAATAGATTGAGATGATGATAATGTTCTCGATTGCTTTAATATATCATGAGCTCTTTACCATCATCATTTCTGCCTATTATCGTCTACAGCTAAACATATACCTGGACTGGTATGAACCGACATGAATCTAACGACTCCCTTCCATTTCACACCCTTATCTTCCTTCGTCGTTTTCTTACCCGATATCTATATATATTATTGGACTATAACCATTATATTTTTTTTTAATATTAATTTAGGATTGTTGTTTCTATCTACTGCTTTTTTTTTCGACAGCTTTGTGAGTCTACTCTTCATCTTGCGTCATATGACACAAAAACGTTTAAGTGCTACGTTAAGTTAAACATTGCGAATTGTATGGGGGCCGATTTAACAGTAACCGTACACAGCGATGACAGTTTTAATGACGGACTTAAAGCAAATAAACTGTAATTTAAAATGGCGTATATATCGTGTGATATGTGGAGCATGTAGCATATGTGTAGTCTCCTTTAGAAATCGAGTTCATTTAGTGTGGTCCCATATCCGTTAAGTAGATCGTTTCATTTCGTAGTAACTATTACGAATCAACTGATAACCGTCTTCCGATTTAAGACGATAAACGTATATATAAAGGATTTAATAATAAAAAATTAAAATAAGGTAAATCTGAATAAAATTGATGTTAGAGAGGGTGGATTGATAGTAAGGGACTGAAGAGAGGGAAATTATGACACATGACATTATGATATATTAGTAAAGGAAGATTAAAAAGCTGATTTTAATATTACAGTAATCCCTTATATAACACGGGAATTCCCCCGTATAACGCGGAGAATTCCCCACATTATATATCTATATTGTGAAATTTATAATGCATTGTACAGTTCTTAATTAGTTCATAATTACAAGTTAATTGAAATAAACTGTTTTTTTAGTTCATATGCATAATTTTTTTATATAACTTGTTCGTAGTTTAGCTTGATGTTAATAAGATGTACATATTTCATTCGTAATATAGTGTTTTCTTAATATTCGTTTTAAACCGAGAAAAGTTTAACGTGAACAGTTTTTATACGTAACGGATATATACGGATGTATATGTATGATGGTGAACGATATGAATGAATGTGGGAGTATCTCCGAATACGGAGATACTCCCACAACGCGTATTCCTACAACGCGGAACCAGTTTATCGTGTTATGAGAGGGATTACTGTATTTACTTTATTAAGCAGCAAGTATAAAATTATAATATACATTATATTATATTGTTTGAAAGTTTGTTATCCTAAATTGAGGAAAGTAGATATATATTATATTTTTATATTTACCTAGCTTCTATGTTTACTACGTATTTACCAAATTCAAAACATAAAAAGAGCTTTATACTACTATTAGACAGTAAGGTTTTATCTATAACTTATCATTACTAAGTTTAAACCTATTACTGGAAGACCACAATCTGGTAAAGGTAAAAGCCGCTAAATGATAGTAGCGGGAGATCGACTGGCGTAGAGATGTTTGGGAGAGAGATATGTCCAGCCGTGGGCGTGTATTGGTTGCCGGTGAAGTATAGAGCTGCAGCATCAATTAATAAAGCGGTCCGATACCTTGCATGCACATACAAAGTGACACGTTTTAGTACAGTTATCACTAATAACACAGTGTCGAATGCCTTTAACATTATAAGCTTCTCGAAGCATTACGTGACGGATACGATACGACTTCAAAGCAATTATTAATGATGTTAACGTTAATTGTGTATACATTTATAAGGACAACATAGGGGTTACTTTTTTGTTATATTTTAAGTAAACGGTAAGTGTAGTTTTTTTTTAATGATTATCAATTAATGCTTTGATAAAATAACAGGTTGTTATTACCTCGAGATATTAAGTGCTTTATCATCTCTACAAGTTCTCACAAAACTTTCCTGTATCTTATCGTAATTTTATAGTAGTAATCTAGTTTCATTCAGAGGAAAATCTTCCATCAATTTTAACGTTATTAAAAGCTTGTAATTTTTTTCTTTATAGTTTGTTCATATGGTTCATAGACCCAGACAGTCTGGAAAGACTGATTATTACTGGTTGTGTGGAAGGAAAGAGAGCGAGAGGGCGGTATCCTACAAGATGGACACGCACAACTCAGGACGCTACGGGAGGGACTCTACAATCATCCATCCAAATGGCGCAAGACAGAAAAGTCTGGAAAGATATGGTGGCCAGGGAAACGCATCATAGTCACGTCCCTTAGTCATGAGGTTACGACAAAGAAGAAGATGGTTCACATCTAACCGTCGTTTAGTTATACAATTTTTTAATCTTCGTATTACTTTATGTTAAAGACAGAAAGGATTGTCTTACGCTGATCGCCAACCTTCACTACTTGGAGAGGCATTTTAAGAAGAAGATTACTTTATATAGAATTTTCCAAATTTAATGATTTTTTGTTAGTTTACTATAACGTGTATCTCAAAGTAGTTCTAATAAAAACTAACAAGGCGAAACTCTTACAGTAGTAAACCTCACTTCATATTTTAGTATGATTTGTAAACGTGTATTATTTTCCAATGAAGATTGTAGAAGTCTTGAAGTGGGTTGCGGGGTCTTTCTTTGGGAATGACAACTGGATTTCTCCGGATCTTAGTAATTGTACTTAGAAACTTGATCTGTACTTTAAATCGCTCTGTCACCAAAGAACCAGCACGTTATTTTTATGTACTTGTTTTGTGTTACAAGATGTTATTTTTGATGTACTTGTTTCATAGTTAAATATAGTAGTATAAAAATATAAATGGTTTAATTAAGATTGGAAACGTTTTATTATACTCTGTTTTATTCATATAATTGTTTAAGCGTTCTCTAATCTACATTTATTGCGTGTTTGTGTGGAATTTGCGTGGGTTCGAATCTCTAGCACAGGAAAATGTTTAGGAACACGCTCAGCCTATCGCTGTCTCGGTCTAACCTTCTCTAGTTTAAGGTTAACTGCATAATAAAAAAAAATATTATAAATCTTTTACATATATTTATACCGGATATCGTTTATAACAATATTAAGTAATAGTTCACGAATATGATTTAATTACTGGTAACATTTCATCGTAAACTCTACTTCCAAACTGTATTGTTTTTGTATGACCTTAGTAAAAATATCAGATCTTTTTAGTGTTTCGCTATATGAATATATTTATATGACAAAAATGTTTATTATAGTGTGTTTACACAACGTCATTTACCTTAAAGTTATGGGAACGTATATTAATATGTAATACTAGGTAGTGTTTAGATTTAAACCCGATAAAATCAGTATAATGTAATGGTCTATCGTTATAGGACTGTTCCCTGCCCCAGACTTTTTCTCAACGTGGACTATCTCTTAAGCTAGTGACTTTGGTTTATTTACTATCCTTCGAAGCGACGAGATGAGTGGAACCTTAGCCTTATGGTTTGATACCCTCGCCTATAACAACGTGGCGTTCGTATGGATGATATACACAGAGCCGCATCGTCCTCGTCTTGAGACATAATATGTTGGATCTACTTACCCCAGTAATTCCAATAATAACAGTGACCTGGAAGACAGTAAAGTTTGAATACTGCTGTTTGACAGCAGAAGTAGACGCTACGGTGGTAAGAAGAAATTCTCCGGCAACAGAAACCTATCTAAACTGTTTACTTTAAGATGTTTGCTCCTTCCGAAGCGTTTTGGTGTGAACGTAGCTTAAGAGCGAATGAATAAAGTGGGTTAAGAAACCCATCAATAGTTGAACAGTATTTATATAGACGACTTCACCGTTCTCCACTTTTCCACGGAACCGGTATGCGGCACGCACCGGGTACGGATCCTCTGGCTCGTGCGCCTTACAAGGTCGTACGGCCGCGTCGTGACTGTTATATGCCGTAACTACTGATTCAGGAGCCAGTTACGTAGCGAGCTGTTTACGACTAACATAGAACATTGTTAAGCTGCACAGATGTACGTGCATAAGTCTTTAACTTAACTAAAGTTCAAGGATATCCCGGATTGCGTTAAACATATACACAAATATACAGAGTTGTTTTTATCTACATCCGTGAAGGTACTGCTTGCCTTTTAGCTTGAAGATCTGGTTTGATTCTAGGTTACATGTTGTGAACCTCCTACTGATGGTAGGTCTCCGTCCATAGTTCTTATTTCTGCCGGCAAACAGTACTGTGCAAGAGTTACTGTGATCTGGCTTGAAGAGCGTTGTCGCTGGTGAAATTACTGAAGTAGACTTAACGTATATATTACTTAAGGGTAAACGTATGATTTACTATCAGATGAACATCTCGTTCGTCTCGTTTTGACGAATCAAAATAAAAAATTGTGTATGGTTATATACCTTCATTATATAAATATTTAGCTATAACATATACTATATACTCGTACAAAGTGTTCAATGAGAGTAAGATTTATCATCGACGGCTTTGTTTCCAATGTCATCCCAAAGTCTCATTGTCACTTAATGTAATGTGAAATTGGGGTCACTTGTCAGCTCACAGGCGGTGAAATAAATACACAATAACTAACTTGTAGATGAAGAAGGTTTTAAGGTCATAAAGCAAATTGAAACACAGTAGTAACTTTTGATGTTGAGTTACAATGAGACTGTAGATACTTATGCGTGCTCGCTCAGTTTTCTGGCTCTCGTATACATGACTTCCGGAACCCGTCGTTACTATTAGATCAAGAAATTAATGCTGAGGGCAGAAGCCATCAGAAAAACTACTAAGTAATAAAATTAATGCCCTAAACAGTCCGATAGGAACTTCAGCATATAATCTCAATCCGACGGTCTGGTAACTTGAAGTCACTAACATATAACAGTTTGTTTAATGTTAATTATTTTACCATTTAGTATATATCTATTTAATAATTAAAATCAACACTCGATAGTGTATTAACTGCTTTATAGAAGTTAGCAGGTGGATAATAATAAAAGAGTGAAATAAAAATAGATTGCAAAGGTTAAGCATCAGACGGAATTGGCGAAACGAATCGTTTACTTTTTTGTTGATGCTGCATTCCTAGACTTTTTGCATACAGTTTATTCGATTTATTACGTTTATACAGTTTTGAAAACCATACCAAACCATCAGTTCTAAAAGAAACCGCCGTTGTTAAAAGCACATAGTATGTAGATAGAGATATTTCGATTTATCGTAGATATGATCATCGGTGGGCCATACCAGTCTCAAGATGCCTCTTAACAGGATAAAGCGACAATCCACTCAAACAACGATATATAGCATACGATTGGACTAAGTGGCATTCCTTATGAGAGCCCTTTATTCAATAGTAGGCTCCATAATCATAATGATATAAGAACTATTATTTTGTTTATATTACATTAATTTTATATATTTTCCTCAAGTATTATCTCTCCATGCCAAAGATAGATATGAAAAGATTATCAATAAGTAAGTCCGGCGATTTTTACTTATCGGGTTTGTCAATAAATATATAGAAAAAGGAGTAAATAATTATCATATTCACTCATCTTGCTGACCGTAACATATAATTAGACATGAAATTCGTCACAAATATTTCCCCTGGTGGAAACCCACAGCCTCCCGGGGTGTTAATAACAGGAATAAGCCCACGCGCCCATGCCTGTTATTAACACCCTCGCAACTTCATTTGAGAAAGAAATTTTGTAAAATCAATTCATACTTCAATTCTAAATGGCAGAAACAATCATCATCAGCAGATAGATATCCTCTGCTGAATATAGGCCTCCCTCAAAGATCTCCACATCGATCGGTCCCGCGTTGCTTGCATCTAGTGGGTTGGGGTTGGGTCGGTCTACCCTGTCATTCGAAGACCTTACTGCCTTATCGGTCGTCGGTTTGTCGAACTAAGTGTCCTCCCCAATGCCACTTAAGTCTAGTAATCTTTTGGGCTATGTCGGTGACCTTAGATCTTCTGCAGATCTCCACATTTCTGATTCGATCGCGCAGAGAATCTCCAAGCATAAACCTCTGCATTATACTTTGCGTGTCTTTAAAACTTTTTATAAGGTCGATAGTAAGAAATATCTCTACCCAATTTTGAGTGTACGTCTTATAGTTTCGGAGATCTCGTGAAGAGCAAATTAATCTCTAGAAATCTCCTCTATATCTAAATGTTTCGTGTACATGTAGAAGAATATGTCAATATTCCATTTTAGCTATTATGAGAATTAAGTTATGTAAAGTAACTAGAAGTCTTATGTAATGATGCGCATACTAGATTTCGACGTAGATGTTTATCTCTAACCTTTACATCTGACTTATAAAAGTGAATAAATTAATAAAATAAATATTCATGAATTTAACATAATGAACAACAAACAGATCAACGTGATAACTATAATTAATAAAAATGGATTTATCTTAGATATGTCATGTCGCAGTATTTCCGTATTCTTCATTATTAACGTTACATTTAGATTACTTATAAATTAACTGTAATCATCAGCCACAAGTGAACAGTTTTTTTTTTAAATATACGAAAATTTAAATAGTTTTTATATAATTTCACAGATTGTTTAAGGTACAGTTATATTGAATAATATCTGTTCGCTAAGTGCTTCAATTGCCCTCCAATTCCCAGATACATACATAGTGACTTATTAATATCAAGTTACAGCAACTTCAGTATATTGTTTAATACATTAACAAATATACATAAATTTATTATATACTATACACATGTACCTTTAGAAATATATACTCTTAGATTTTCTTTTAATAATTAATATACAAGACGAGGTGGATATTCAATGGATATCAAGATGTACTGCCTAAAATAATGTGGCATTTGGGTGATAAAAAACACCACATTGTGTATATTATCTTGAGATGTTGATGTTAAGTATCGATACTTCAGTAAATTCACTACCCACAACGTCTTTCAAACCGGAATACAGCAATAACGCAAGTTTGCGTACTACTGTTTGATGGTAGAAATAGGAGTTACGGTGGAAGCTAACTAGACAATCTCTGGGTACAGAGATCTGCAACTAGTAAACAGGGATCTATTACAAATAAACAATAGTATATGAAGGTATTATTGTAATTGTTGTTATTTAGAATAAAATCTAGATGAATAAAGTAAAGAATAATAAATAATGAAAACTTTATATGAGTAGTTATAATATCTAAGTTTTTCCTACAGTCGTTTCATTACACTATCTATACGTAATACCTTCCGTCCTATAGATATATATGTTAGGCTAACATATAAATATGGATTGAATCATCAGCACCAGGAGACCGTACCACCAGCTTAGTCATTACAATAATATTTGTAACAATGACAAAAATTATAAAAGCCTAATAATATCAAGGAGCTAATAAAGCAAGTGTCTTTGCAATTTTGCTATTAATTAATAAGGCTTTAAGGGGAAGTGAATGTTGCGGCATTAATTACAAAGGTAATAGATTGTTTTATTACCAGCCCTGAAACGGTAATAAAAAATCTGTTTATAATTTTTTTTAATGTATTAAAGAGACGGTTGATGGAATCAGTTTTAATCAAGACAGTTGTATTAATATAAATAGTGTATACACCATCAGCTGATAGACGGCCACTGCAGGAGGTAGACCGCCCCCAAAGATCACCATATTTGTAAGCGTTCATATAAGAGGATGTGGGCCATTACCCACCACGCTGGCCCAGTGCGAGTCCGTGGGAGCCGGAGTCTTATTTATTGGTTAGCAGGTGAGGTTGGCTTTGGACCCGTGAGTTGTTGTGATGTGTTATATGATTTAATATTTATAGCCTGTATTGTTTAATATATAGAAAAATGAATAAAAATTATATATGACGTAAGTCTGTACTCCTGTCACATTAATTATACAGTTTCTTAATGTCCACAGTTATTCATTATCATCATCATCTGCCGATGGAAGTTTACTGTTGAATATAGACTTCCACCGAAGATTTTCAGGGTAGGTATTCATTTGGCGGATGACTACCACACTGGACAATGTGAGTAGGTGGGAGCGTGAGCCTTGCTTATGGATTCGAAAGATGCACCACGAGTAGATGAGATTGGCTTAAGCTTCTGAGTTATTATATGGGAACCCTTACACCCCTTTTAGTTATTATTTCATATAGATATTTATTATAACTAACATCTTTCTCTTATAGAAAGTCGATGATATAAGTATCATCCGTATCTGGTTCATTAGAAAAAATCTCAACTAACCGTAAGTTTAAAATTTTATTGTCAATACTCAATATGAGATAAACTAGGTATTTGTAATTCTAAATAAGTATTTTACAATAACACCTATCTATGTATATAAAGGAGAGTAAGGAGTTCCATCGAACATCTTACGGAACCGAAATTGACTTCATCTGCACGCGGTACACCCTGCTGAATAACAGACGAGGCCCTGACCACCAACATCCCGCACTGGCCTAGCGTGGTGGGTTATGGCTAATTTTGTCCAATGAACTCCTACAAAATGTTGATATTTTTGGGGGAGACCTATGTCCAGCAGTGGACGTCTATCAGATGATGTGGAGACAAGAAATGCAGAGGGTGAATGTGTGTACAATGTATATTAATTTTCTAAGACGTTTACCAACAAAATAATACTACTTTTTTTTCCAAAAACGTGGAAGTCATGATGAAACTAAATATATTATTAAATTGTGTAAAATCAACTATTACCATTTACTGATGGTAAGTCTCTGTTGCCAGAATGTCTAGGTAGATACCACAGCAACGCCTATTTCTGCCGACAAACAGTATTGTGCAAACATTACTGTGTTCCGGTTGCAATGGCGTTGTTGCTAGTGAAATTTAGTTAGAGTAGACTTAATTTATGCCTCAACGAGCACAATGTTGTTACTGGATGTATTACTTACCATCAGGTGAGTGTCCCACTCATCTCATCGGTTCATTGAATAAAAAAAACATTAATGCGAATATTGACATTTCAAGAAACTTAATTTTACTTTTATTTAACTATTTATTACCCTCTTTGTTATGTGAGTTTTATTGCATGTATAGTTAAAGGGCCACTGAGGATGTGCTGACGTGGTGGTAATGGAGTACCTATATTTTCCAATTATTACTTATCGTTCTATCTATCACAGGTAGTGCTCCCACTTGTCTGGAATTCTTCCCTTATCAGTAATACTTTAAGACATGCCAAGGGCAGTGGAAATATTCTTTGCTATATAACATGAGATGGAGGACCATGTTACAAAATATATAATTTGTTTGAACAAATTGCCTATAAAATGAGTAAAGTTTGAGCACCGATTCCGGAAGAGAATGTTATATGAAAACAATGGGAAGTACGAATGAGTGTTGAAGTTTGCAAAGTAGCAAAATGGTGTTCACTTCCACTTTTTGCTGTTTTGCAAACTGTCATCTTAAAACCGAAACAGTACGCGCGATACAATAGAACAAAACGTTTGCGCCGCATTCATTAATAGACATGAACGTTCCAGTAAAAAGAGAAATCAGCTCCAAGAGAAGTGCGTACGTTGATCTCGCGCTGGCCACGATTTAACTGCGGGAAATTAATCACCTTCTCGAACCAGCTGTTAAGTAAAAACAAACCGTCGCGTAGTCATAAAGAAGATAGCGAGGTGGCAACTCTAATTTGAATTACCTTATATTTTCAATATGAAAACAAGTATATATAAATCATTATAAGACTTATGATATTTTTCTCATATATTCCTTTTTTTAGTTATTAATAATAGGATTCTACTTGTCCTAGATTTTATGTCATTTTCCGATGAATACTCACTGTTTGGAAAAAACTATACCATCGTCAAAATCCTATCACATGTGAATACTGTATAATATATACACATGTAAAATAATTGTTTTTATTATATCACATAGATGCGTCCATCTAAAGCTTTATTTGTTTGTGCGAGTGATCTATATGTATATAAATAATGAAAATGGGTTTTATTTGTTCGCCAATCACCTGAAAACTAGTGAACGTATCGACATAGGAACAGGACCATTCGACGCGGAATGATTTGTATATGGTTACAGGCATAGATGCTTCTTCATTTTATTTCTATTAAACTTTAATAAAAATTTTCTTTTGTATTATGCCGTTGCTATAGTAACGGTTGATATAGAAAAGTTATTTGCAGGTTGCGGTTGCTCTCAAAGAATATTTCAGATAGATTTCAAGTCTAATTTTATATCACGCCAGGAAAGATGTTAATATTATTTATTATTATCGATTATTAAATAAATATTGATATTAACCAAACTCAACTGGCTCTGGTAAGCCCCCCCTCCACCTCCGCCCTCAAAAAGTTCTCATCTTGTCGTGGCGGAGGGGCTTAGTAGGCATGGCTGCGTCGCCCACGATGAAGCAAAGAGAAACCTACCCGGCCGGCTCGAGGTGTAGGGCCGGCTCGATGCGACCACTCCGGGTTAGAGCCCCGGAGGTCCACCGTGAGCTCACCCCGAATGCGCGCCGGTGGGGTGCAGGGGCGGCTTTATGCTGCTCTTTCCAGCCGAGGTGGAGTCGCGGAGGGAGCACCCTCTGTGACTAAGCAACATAACCTGTCCGTGCCCCCGCAGGGACGGGTATGCGCAGGCATTTCCCCCACGTTAATAAAAAAAACTCTAGAGCTCCTTACAAGAGATTTGGTAATATTTCCTCTAAATAATTGTTTAAAAAAAGGGTCCGGGAATACCTCAAACAGAAACAGACCAGTTAGTGTTATATATATATTTATTTCTATGTAGGTATGTATGTGTATATATATGCATGTATATATATTTTATATATATAAAAATATGTTGTTATTTAAAGTCAACAGTTATCACCTACCATAACAGATCACCTCACTGAAGGTTGGCTGGTAGAGAATGCCAACAGGCATTAAGCCCGCCCTTAGTATACTTCGCTGTAAGGTTTTACAATAAAGAAAAAAAACTTAAGTTTATAAGTTAAGTTTTTTTTTATAAACTTAAGTTTTATAAAACTTAAGGCTTATAATAGAATGATAACCCAGACAATAACGGAACTATGAATGCTCACTTGATATACAAACAACAGTAACGGCTGTGAGTAGATATGCAAAGCACGTGGTACGCCTTGGGATCGACCCACATTTATCCCACAATAGCCACCACGATCTGAGATATGGTCAAAGATACGAAACCCTAGTGACCAAGATTACTCTTACATTATAAATAAATAATTATTTGGTTAGCGAGGACATACGAAAGTAGAAAGAGCGTCTGGAAACTACTTCCCTAAGGAAAGGAAATGAATTGTTGTTATTATATATTCTTAATAATTAATTATTTATAATTATTTTTTAATGATATCAGTCGCTTATAATACTACGCCTTTATATGTTAAAGGGGTTTACTTTTTTACCACCAATTCATACAAAGTTAACGAAATTAAGCCGACGACGATGAAGCGTGCTCGCTCAATATACCCTGGCTTTCACATATCGGAATACACCAATACTATTATGGACCAGATTTAAAATATGCGAGAAGATAGCCAATGGGTCTAAAATTTTTGCCATCGTCTGATCCTCACAATTTCTTAACTCGAGATCAGGGATCTCCGTGTTACAAGACATTCGGAAACCAGCAGTCGTTGTTCAATGAAGAATTTATTTGTATATATATTGTATAACTTTTTTTTTGGTACCTAGGGTAAATTTTCGAAAAGATGCTATATCTTCTAGGGGATGTTATAGTTGTATGGTGATTTTTAGTTACTAAAACCTTGGTGATTGTTCTCAGCATATGGCGATGTTGCAGGATGTTCGATATAAACAGCTGTCGGCTTACTAATGCTGTTAGGAATATATTGTTCAAGTGCTTAAAATTATGTAAATAACTGCTATTTTGTGTGTGTTAATAATATAATATAACCTTTGTCCAAAAATAAAAAAATATAACGGTAAAGTTAAAAAGAAGAGAGAGTAAAACTGCAAAATCTTTATGATCTACATCGCAATGCCGTATCACTTAGCACATTTCAGTTTCGTGTTTCTAGACAAGTGGTCGCGTGTAGACAAAGTTATTTAGTTCAATGGCATTTTTGATTTTATCGTTGTTTATCCAGCAACAACACGACGTTCCCCTCTTGATGTTTCCACCACAGAATGTCGGTGAAATTGTATCTGTGCTGACTAGAACACGGCGTATGCGCCGTGTGAATAGCTTTCCAAGTCATTATAGTGACGCTTTGTCACAAGCTGGAAGTGTAAAGGCTACGTTTGATGTATGTTCTCGTTTCCTGTTGCACACATTGCCTAACAATATCTTCGTCGCCTCTTCACCATTCCTGATATAATGATTTGGTTGCAAATGCTTCTTTTGTAAATTCGCAATGGATTAGTTTATAAAATACTGAAGTATGACACCTCTGTCTAATGATTTAGTTTTCACAGGGGTCTTAAATACGAAAGGTACATATCGAATGTTTATTTACTAGAAATATTGAATTCAATATATGTAAAATTATATTTATCGTTATTTTATTGCTTTGGTGGAACATAAAGAGAAATAACGATACACCACAAAATATTTGGCACACCCTAAAGGTTGAAGCGTAAACATACTTTCACACTGCGGTTCAAGTTTTCGACTATTTTCCTTTGCTGCTTTTATACTATACATTCCTTAACCATTGATGACCCTATTACAAACTATGATAGTAAAATATAGTAAAAATTATATAGCTTTCAATCCATTACATTGGCCAAGTGCAGGTCGGCAGGTGTTATATGAACAACAAAGTTTTTGTGCTTGTTAAGTCCCTCGATGTTTTTATTCTCTGAAAGAATAAACTCAATGGGGATCGAAGCCGATCCTTACAAACGGAACTGCTCTTTAATGCAACTTATACTATATAACATTATTAAATTATATAAAAAATTATTGTTTCACATTATTATTATATTTAATAACTAGAAATAAATTGGCTTCCTGTCTTCCTTAGTAAGCGATTTCCGATTATCGACCTCGCTTATTTAACTGGTAAGCACAAACATTTAAATCACGCACCAACAAGTGTATCCAAGAACTTTAACACCAAATGATAACCCCTCTTTAAAGGCGTAATATCTTTTAAGGTATAATCTCTCTTTAATGGTACCCAAAAAAAAATGCAATTTTTATTATTTTATCCTCAAATAATCTTTGAATAAATTTGATGCTTGTAAGGGACCGTATTTATCTGTTCAATCAATGTTTGATCAAATGTTTGGACCAAAGATCCATCGAATCTTATTAAACATCTATCATTGATTTAGCAAATATATATATAATAAATATGCATGCATTGCATATGCATTATGCCTTTTAATAATGGATAATACAGAGACGTGACCTAGGTAAGATGTAGTATCTTAGAAGATCAAATTTGTACGAATTGATTACTGCTACAGTTTAACAAGTTTAATACTTTTATCTTCTAGCTATCCTACATTGGATAGATCTATATTTATTGTTTTCATTGTAAGTAGTTTCTTAACTATACTTTTAAAAGATTTATATCTTCAATCTTTATGAGGTTTATATAATGAAAAAAAAAAGCGTAAAACAGAGCATTCTAATGGCGACGTATTACGTTTGTAAAAAGTGCACAATATGAAACTGTTGCACAGAGAAGTAATCATTGTATTAGGTAATCTGTGGCGGTTGCTGGTAATTGCCTGAAGATGTCATAAGTGCGAAAGTGGAACAGGAAATCTAGTTGAAAACCTATGAGACCTATATTAAGTCTTTGAAAATATTTTTAAAATATAACATTAAAAGACAACACATTGATTACAAACATCTTTCTTTTTACTCTGAATGTTTGATACATGTCCTTCATCCTACAGTTTTGTTTTAGAAATATGATTATTAAAAGACGTTCAGATCCTTGTCAAACAGGTTCAGCTCCTCGTTCTAACATCAATGGAGTAAAACAACTTGCTGGCGTCGGTGTTCTCGTCCAATTACGACGTGGGTGTCTTGAAGAAAGATAATGCGCTTCACCACCACAGACCACATCATCACTTAATATCAGGCGTGATCAAAGTCAAATGAATTGTTTTATAAACTACATTAGCTATATTTTTAACTAAGTATCCTGTAAGCTTATCGCTTGCGAACTTAGACTGAAGCCTTAGCTACTAGAAATGATTACTTAAGAAAATTCTGTATCAGCTGTTTTTATCTTAGTAGCATTAATCTGTATTGCATTACATATATATATATATATATATTATATATATCAGTTTCTGTTTGTGTCAAAAACAGAGAATACGGTAAACTTCCGAGCTACTTAGATGTGTTACTGGTAATTGCGATAAAAAATTGCTGGAAGTTAAAGTTGATAGCATGACTCAGGCGGGTTCGAATATATGGTGTATATTCTCTACGATCTCAACGGTTTTCATATATATATCAAAATATACATCATTCTGGAAGACAGGAATATTGTCTTTAGGCGTAGTATAAGAAAAATCAATATTATGCGTAGTATCGAGCACGGATCTCCGCGTTACAAGACAGCGTCCAACCGCTGATCAAGAGCCTGTTTACTATTAATTATCTCTTGTCCAACTAATACTTATTAGTATGAAAACCTTAACGGCAGTGTCAAGGTACTATTCGCCTTTTACTTCACGTAACAATTCAAGTACATATACCGCACCACCGACTGCAAGGCGTCACGTAACACGGCAAGGTGAAAAAAAAGTCTACCTAGATAGAGCAAAAAAATAATCATTATAGACTTTATGCGAGTTATTCGCAAAAAAACTAATCGCACCTTCAATACTAATTAACTATTGAATACTAAACTGTAGTGTAGTAGTATTTTTAGCAGACTAATGTCGTATTCTTTCTCGATAATGTACTTTCAAGTTAAATTCAAGACTTAAAGTCGATAAGGAGTTTTTAACGTGTATGAATGGTTAAGTTAAAAGAAGATGGATTATGTTTCAAAGTTAGAATTGCAGTAAACTTGATAGTTAGCAGATAAATTATATTACAAGTCTATTGTCAAACAGTAGTGTTACTATGTGATCGTTTCTTTCTCTCTCTACACACACATATATATATATATATATATATATATATATATATATATATATATAAAAGAGCTATATGTACAGGAGATAAGCAGATTCATTGCCTCATCACAAGATCTTTGAAACTATTAGACGTAAACATTCAAAATTTGGTAGAAATATTACTTCTGTCTTTTAGAGGTCAGTTTAGATTGGATTTTACAAAATACTTTTCCCGATTGGAGTTACGGGGGTGGTACGGTCAGCAAAGCGGGCAGGGAACAAACTTTTATTAATTTTTAGTTGCGTATTTACTTGATGTAACTTAATGTATGGTATACCTTCATTCTGGTGAACGAAAGCATTTTGAGGAAACTAAAATGTTTTAAGAGTCAGTTGTTATGGACTTCAGTCGACCCGCACTTGGCCTGCATAATATAAATGATTTTGACTTTTTGTTTTCGTGAGAGAAGGCCCAAAGTCCCAGTAGTGGGAAAAATAAGATAGTTGTTTATTAATTTATTTATTTTATACTTAGTAAAAATAACGGCTTCCGTTATTTAATAGTTTAATGTTAAATGATCTAAATATTTTCTATAAAAAATGCATATTTTACATTATTCCGTTAAATATATCTCATATAGATGTTATATTAGGTCCGTACATATTATATGAAATTAGCGTTTTGTCGTACTGGCCACTTTGATTTGAAATATCTCCTCTTTGGTTAAGAATTCCAAATTCAAATTTATAAATTCATTTAGCTGCGTACATTTAAGTTTAGAAAATAGTCATTCGTTTGGTTTTTCCTCATTATTTTTTCTTTGGCGTCGCTTATTACCGCACAATGGAAAACATGAAATATCGGTATATTTACGAGTACGAGTTCTACCGTGACGCCAGTGCTGCAGAAACAGCTCGAAGGATTAATGATGTGTACGGTGTTAGTGTCGCAAAAGAAAGTACGGTACGTGTTTGGTTTCGACATTGTCGTTTTGGAAATTTCGACTTTCAGAACCATCCCCGTGGACAGCCGGAGTCCAAAGTGGAAAATGAAGAATTAAATGTGGAAATTCATTGTGGAAATCCATCATTAAGCACTTCAAAGATAGCTGCAGGCTTCGGGGTAAGTGACAAAACTGTATTAATCCACCTGAAGTAAATCGGAAAAGTATAAAAACTTGAACGATGGGTACCTCATGAATTGAGTGAATCGAACTTGCAAACACGCGTCGACTGCTGCTGCTGCGTTACTTTGCTCCACCGACACAATAATGGAGGGATTTTAAATAGAATCATTACTTGTGATTAAAAGTGGAATCCTGGAGACCCAGTCAAATCATGGCCTAATTGTAAATTGACTCAGAAAAAGTTACTTGGTGGACTGGCGCCGGTGTCGTTCACTACAGCTTTATAAAATCTGGCCAAACGATTACGGCAGATATCTATTGTCAGCAACTGCAAACCATGAAGGAAGAACTAGCTGCTAGACAACCGAGATTGGTCAATCGTTCTAGGCCACTGCTTCTTCACGACAACGCAAGACCACACACTGCACTACAAACAACTACTAACTTAGATGAGCTACAATTGCAATGTCTCCGTCCACCGTACTCCCCGCACCTTGCCCCAACAGATTATCATTTTTTATGGAATTTAGAGAACTTCTTACAATTAAACAAATTCAACTCCGATGCGGCAGTTCAAACCGCCTTTAAAGAGTTTATTGATTCTCGCCCCCATGGTTTTTTCAGTAAAGGATCAATGAACTACCTATGAGATTACAAAAGTGCATAGATAACAACGGTGCATACTTTGATTAATTAAAAAAATTACCAAAAAAAAAAATATTTAAATAAGAACACATATAAATTTCTAAACCGTCCAATGTAATATTTTCAATTTCAATATTTAACTAATATCGCTAGTTTACCTCTTTCACTTAACTTCAGGTTAACTGCGATTATTGTTTGTTTTGTTTAACAAACAACTTTCCCTTTTCTTTACTAGGTATAAAAGAAAGTAAAGATAAAAACTATTACATTGTTTAAAGTATATAATAAAATAGAAAATTATTGTCGAACCATAAACAATAAACGCATTATCTAAGCACTTTATCTTATCTTGAAGTATTATCTCATGTTTAACCTCCCGAATTAACACATTACAATATCGATTTAACTTCTACACAATATGAAGCTGTTTAATTGTATGAAGATTCAAGTAAAACTTAAGCGAAAGTTAGACAGTGTGTGATAACATCTTAATGGAAAGCCAAGCTAGTAATTTGAATTTATTTAATCGACTTAAAACGAACATAATTTTTTTTTTCTCTATTTAACTTTTTAAATTAGATCATTAATGCGACGTGTAGTTAATAGAAACCGATACAAAACGTATACTTTCCAGTTTTCCATATAATTAAGAACAGATTAATGGCAGCGAAGGATTTCTAAACGTATATTATTTGTTTTTTTTTTGTTTAATTTAACTAGATGGACTTTCATGTGAAACTAATACATCCATATGTTATGTTAATTAGAATGTCTACGCTGCATAACTTTGTGCTCGTTGCCTTGAGATATATCATTCGACTGTCTCCGGAAAGATATAATTACCACAGGTTGTTAATATAGTATAATAGCTGTTCACCGCTCCTTTTGCTAGATGTATCACCCCTTCAACTAATTTTAGTGTAGGAATTACGTAAAATCCATTTTTAGTTGACCTCTAAATGGCTGAAGCATTATCTCTACCAACTTCAGTCTTTACGTCCAATAGTTTTGGAGATGTCGCATTGAGTCGATGATTATCAGGATCTCTCCTTTATATATAAATAAACTACGTTTAATCTAATTAATTGCATTTTAATATCATCCCTAATTATTTGTCTGATATCTAAATAGCATTCGAATAATATCTATGAGAGAAACAGTATAGAATAATGAATGCCGTCTTTCCTTCTATTTCCATTCAATGTATTCTATTTGAGAACGTCCTTTGATCTACAAACAAAGAACATTCCAACTGTTTCGATATAAATAAGGCATCGAGAATAAAACCTGTTGTCGGCCCGTCGATCTTCCGTGTTCTTTATATTTCAGCCTTGGTTTTAAACCTGACTTTTAACTATAACACCATTCACTTCTTTTGACTGTAAGAAAGAAATTAACGGGGCAAATTTGATGTGTACACAGTGTTGCGTCGTGTAACGTAATTTGCGAAGAGAATATACAAATATATGTTCCTTATATGACTTTTCCTATATGTGAGGTGTTTAAGTGTAACGGCTACACTACAACCTCTTAACTCTTAGCCTTTACTACTTAACCTTAAAGAAATGTTGGATCGTTGAACAAGGAATTATTACAATGGAGCTTTTATTCATATTACAATTAAAATGCAGACAAATAGAGAGAAATGTTAAAAAAATGAAATCGTCTCGTAATTGTTAATATATGTGCATACATGAATATGGATACATTTTTTTGTAATGCAAGTATTTCTTAGGAAAAAGAAAACAATAAACATCGGAGCTAGTTTCATTCAAATTAATATAAGCTGTATATTTTATGTCCGCGATCATTATAAATGGCAGAGACGAACGATTGGCGCGGAATGATCGTAATTAATAAATACCACGTTTCAATATATGAAACCGTTATAGATCAGTAAGTAGCTGGTTAGATCCCCTATGATCTTGAGCTTCCGGTAAAAGAAAATATAGAGAGGAAACCGCCACATTTTGAGAACAATAGCTGTAGTTAGCTTAAAACATTCGCCATCTCATATCTATCTAACGCGGTAAGTCTTAACGATCTTGTGTCCCAGCAGTGGGAATACTGTGAGAGCTATTTACGTTATACATGTATAGTATAATGAATTTATTGTTAATAAACAATATAAAAACGAAATAGTGTTCATGAACATTTCCAAATGTTCCAATTTGAGGGTATATTTATAAGTAACTACGATTATCTCAGAAAATAATTTAACACAAAGGTTAACCAGTTCTCAATTGGAGACATATATATCTACAGAGAACTTCATTCTTGTTTAATATATATTTTTTTAAATAAAAAGAAAAACTTGAAAACAATCACTTTTATAGTATACAAGCGGAAAAGGTATATGTTGTGATATATATAACAAAGGTCATCATTTACAATTACTATCTCATCACACGTCTTCTCTCCTTTCCTTCCTCTAAATCCGCTAGCCCAGTTTACGATCAAGGTGGAAAAGTTATTATTAAAACTAGCAGTATTAACTTTATCCGAAAAAAAAAATAATCTAAGACAAACTAGTTCTTACATTATAAAAGTTTCACGGCTGTTAATTACTTTAACAATATGTATTAGATGTAAATAGATCCCGCTGTAAGAGTTGATATACAACCGCGTCTACATAATCCGCCACATGTCTTACAACAAGTTTTTCTAAATTAACACACAGAGACGTATTTTTCCAAGATCCACCACTTTCACCACAATTCGATTTCTTGTGCGTCGGCGCGTTGGTATACTTAGGAAACTGGAAGACAGACGCTTCCGACATGCGTGAAGTTGCATGTGAGTTTAACGCAAAAGGCAATGACAATGTTATTGCAATTATCGCGTCGGAGTGAAAAAAAAAAAGCGGAACCTCGATGGTAATTTGCTTGTAACTGGTAATTGTCAATACATTTTCCCATATGACAATGTACGTACAAAGCAGTGTTTGAGAGTAACAAATAATTTCAAAAGCTATTACAGAACTATAATCAAATTTGTATATATATATATGTATATTTACTACGAAGAGACAAGGCGAGCGGGACGATCAAGTGATGGTAAGTGATACGCCATAAGTTAGGATGTCGTACACAGCACCACATTGCCCTTGTCGCTTTAAGATATAAGATGTCGAGTCTCGTTACCCCAGTAATTTCACTGGCTACAGCGCCGTGCAAACCGGAACACATTAATGCACCCACAATACCATTAGGCGGTAGAAATAGGAGCTGCAGTTGTACCTACATAGATGGTCTCCGGGAACAGAGACTTACCACCAGTAGTTTCTAACTCATGCTTAAATCTGGCAACACTATAATTAAGTAGTTTATTGTACTTCGGGGAGAGGAAAATGTTCAGAATATACTTTGCTCTTTGGACACGAAGTCAAAGATGTATAGGATTTCCTTCCGTGAAAACCGCTTCGGTGATTACTCACTTCATAGTATTCTCAAATAGTAATATCTGATTTATGACAAAAATTTGAAGAAAACTATTAAGTTGTTAATGTTTTTAAGTACAAATTCATTAGTATTAAAGTAGTAATAACTTATACTGATCTATTTTTCCTGGTGTAATATGTATTTTTATGACTGTCTTGCGATTAAATTTACTGGTGGTAGGGCTCTGTTACCAATCCGCATTGGATCCGCGTGGTGACTATGACCCATCGCCCTCATATTGAGGGTAGGTCTGTGCCAGAATAGTGGGGACGTAAAATGTATACTGGAAAAAAAGGGCTCTGTTGCCGTTACATAGAGATAGTCTAAGCATACACAGTCAGATAGTAGAATGCAAACATTACTGTGTTCTGGATTGAAGATAATGGTGGCTAGTGAATTTAGTGAGGTAACGAGATAACATCTTATGTCTCAAGGCGCTACTATGTTACAAACTAGCGCCACATTGTTATGGGCGGGCGTATCACTTACCGTCAGGTGAAGCTTCCGCTCGTCTCGTCGCTTCGTTGTATAAACAAAGTCGCTATAGCCGGTCTTATTACTGAACTAGCAATATTTTTTAATTTTAACTAAAATTTGATACGACGCTATAAGGGGGGGGGGGGAGGGGGCTGTGAGATTAACATTTATCCATTTGTATTGTGAAACAATCCGAAGATCACCTTCACGTGTTAAAATGTATGGAACATTAAGAGTGAGAATTGCAATAACGAGCTACGTGCAAGCGTGAAACACTTTCAAATACGTTTAACAGTGACCTCTAAAACCAGCTCGTGGTTAACGATGCAAGTGGTTGACACAAAAACTTACTGAGCGAAATTAAAACTAAATCAGTTGCAGAAATTACCTTTGTCGTGCTCTGGATCTGCAGGAATGTAGCTATGCCGGCGCGCACGCGGTTTTTAACTCCGCGTATTGTCCCTTTGGAGCTCCGTATGGTGGACGGCGGCTCCTCGTTCTTGTAATCCTTCACACCGGCAAAGTATTCCAGTTCGGATGTTTCATCACTGACACTTTTATCACTTTTAGCACTTTTGACCGGCACCTCATCGAACTGTTTCTCGTTGAGATGGAAATCGTAAAACTTGTCCGTATCAAAATAGTGGCTGCTGTAACACATGCGCTCCTGTTTCATTTTGTCCTCCTTCTTTCTCTCCTCGTAAGTGCTCTCGCTGATCAGAGCCGCCTTGCTGCCGTAGTTCAGCGGCAGTGACTCCGCGCCGCTATTATTCTTCGACTCGTTCAGCTGTGAAACTAATAGGAACGACGTTAGCGGTACGCTTTCTTTTGATATATTAGCATTTTCATTAATATTCTGGTCCGCTTCCTCGGGCGTTTGGTCGCCCGAATCACTTTCAGTCTCGACCGTATTGAGTTTCGCTGAACGGTCTCTAATGTCTTGCAGCAGACCTTGCGGTAGAAAGCTACCGTCTTTGTTGTTCGCTTTAGTAAACGGTGGCATGAGCGGCGCGGCAGGTGGCTTTATATTATTTTTCTTTTCTTTTTTACCCGCATCGTCGCTGTGGCTCTCGTCTGTGTGCATGCTTCCATTGAACTCGCTGCTGTTTAGTGAATCACACGATAAATTAGAATCATTGTCTTCGAAATCTAGTTCACTGATATTTCTTGACGAGCTTATCATTGTGACAGATACGGCTTTTTTTGACGATGACTTCGAAGTTTTCTTTTTAGGCAGCGGTGGTGGAGTTCCGTCTAGGTCGCTACACGTACCGGAATCTAGGGTATCACTCGGGGAGCACTGACCGCTTGACATAATCATATTGCTAGAATTTATGTACGAATTGCAATATATGTACGGAGCCTTGTCCATCTTCACATGCTCTTCATTATCCAGGATCCTAGGTCGACTTTCGTCTACATTCAATCTCACTAAACTATTATTTTTCTTTGTTTCACTATATTTGAATGTATCGAAGTCGATATCGCTTTTCAGGTGAACGCTCGAGATTTTAGGCGCTTTCGGTTTATCGGCGTCCGTGTTTATTCTGATCGTCACCACGTGCGGCCCGCTGGCGGCGAGAGCGTCTGAGCCTGGCGTGTTCGCGGGTCGATCTGGTTGGGTCGCCGCGACGAATACCGTTGCTGATGGAGACTTAGAATTAAGGACAAGAGAGTGCATCGAACTCAATGAATCCATGTTAGACCGGCTATCGTTCGCACTGTATCCGTTCACTCTGTGAGAGCCGTCATCGCTCGTTATCTGTGTAAAAGTTGTAGATCCTCTCTGTTTCACTTTCTGGGGCAGGGGGGGGATGTATTCGAGATTTGGGCGTGTCGTCACCTCTTCCATCATGTTTCTTCCGTCAATAAATCGGCATAATTAGTTAACGGTGTTTCCGCTTACGATGCAAGGCAGATCCGTTGCTTTAGATTGTGATTGATTTATAAGGCATAATGGTTCCGGTGGCCGAACGAGACTGGGTCAATAATCCGCTCAGTACGTACGTTTGCTTCTTCACGATGTTTACACCTGCAAAAAGTATTTATAGATTAGATACATCCGCACAAGTCTAAGTCCTGTTTTTTTTACGTTACTACATTTGGTATACTATGGAGAGAAATAATTTCAGTTTGAAGTTATAATTATTTGAATTTCTACTATTATATTAAATCAAATAAAAAAAAATATCATAAATTATTAAAAGTGCACAGTGATATCTTAATAATTAGGCTTTAATTATGACTACATCCTCCTCCCACCTCTTAAAGAATATGTTACAAATACTGTTTATGTTGCTGAAATGTAAATTGTGACTTAAGTTTTTACAATGTATTTTTTTTATTTCAAATAAACAACAAGATGAGCGGGAAGTTCACCTAATGGCAAGTGATACTACTAGCTATAATAATGGCGGTATTCAGCATCATATCTACTGCCTAAATTACGCTCATCGCCTGACACTTACGATATTTGTATCGTTACCTCAGTACATTAGCTACAATGCCCTTTAAACCGGAACACAGAGATGTTTGCACATCATTATGACCAGTATAATGGAGTAATATGAAAATACAAGTAAAATATATTCGCTCCGTTTATTAGGCACGTAAATATAAAGTTAAGTTTGTTAAGGTCAAATTTCATATGAATTATACCAATGTTTACATTAAACTATTGACACTTAAAACGGAAACGTGCCACAAAAATATACAACTAATGATATATGTATATATATATATATGTGTAGATAGAAGATTTTTTTTTACTCTGTGATAAGATGTTTTATTTTAAACTGTTCTGAAACGAAGATGAGTAAAACGTTCGGTACGTGATATGTTTATCTATGCGGCGCTAGTTAGAACGCTGTACACTGCTTTATATTACGCTTGAAGACACAAGATGTTAAATCTCGTTACATAATTAGCTACATCGCCTTTTAAACTGGAACATAGTAATATATGGACGCTACCATTTGGCGGCAGATATAGGATTTTTACCTACTTAGACGGTCTCCTTCAATAGAGACCTACCATAAGTTATAAGCAGGCGCATTACTCACAATTAGGTGTTAAAGCGTTTGGTTAATTAAAAAGTATTAATCTAATACACTTAGTATTACTATGTGTGCGTGCGAGTGTATCAATGTGTGTGTGTGTCCATAAAAGACACACTTTCACTTTATCAGAGTATTTAAAAATCCTTATCTTTATCACAACTACAATAATTATGAATAATAAATGGATAAGTTACGTGTTTGAATAATGTCAAAGTCACATATTAATCTGACATTTTTTTTAAACCACAATGGGCTAATGCTTGGCTAAAATTTCACATGGTGTTAATTGGCAATGAAGCCTTGGATGGTGAAGCGTGATCGCCTGATATACTCAAGCTCCCATATGTCGAGAGGCGGAAACATCGATACTGTTATTGTTGCAGATTTCTATTTTTATATGAGGGTAGTAACTTATTTCACTGGATAGCTATTACTACTGGTAAGCCTTCGTTTATTTCTAAAGCTTTAAATGGCGCAATGACTAGAAAAGTCATTAAAGCATTGTGACTCAAAATCTTATATGTGAAAGCTTCGAAGCTATGGGAGTGCGTACATCATCAATCTTAACCTTGTAAAGGTTTTGTTTGAGATATCAAATAAATAGCAAAAGTAGTGCTATAGAATAATGGTTATTGGTGTTTTTGGTTCAATGTAATCACACTTTCAATAAAGTCCATCTAAATTTCTACGGACGCAACAACACGGTCGACAAGCGAACTGATTTCGCAACGTCCCGATTTTCTTAACACGATGCCCCCGATACTTGAACCGTATAATGTCGCTATTTGTATAAAAATTATATAATTTTTTTGTTGGTAAATAGATATTACGTTAGTATTGTTCATTAAAAACATTTAGTAACTTCATAGATTTTATGTTGAACGACCGTAATAACTTATTTTACTAAACTTAAACACAGTCTCGTAATCGATCATATCTCTGATAGCGTTATTAAAATGGTTTTCTATATAGCGTCGATGTTGTATACAATTGTTTTATATACTATATATATAACATACGTAACAATCCTTTTTGTGGTATTTTTAGTATCCAGAAGTCCATTTACTAATAGTAGGTCTCTGTTGCTAGAGACGTTCTACATACGACCGCAGCTTCCATTTTTAACGTAAAACAGAATTTATGTATATATTACTGTGTTCCTGTTTTAATGGCGTTATAGCCAGTGAGATTACTGGAGTAACGATACTTACTATCTTATGTCATGAGGCGAAGCACAATGTGGTCCTGTGTATATCATCCTAACTAGAGCTCCGATTTTATGTGACGGCGTATCGCTTACCAACAAGTGAATGTCTTGTTCGTCTCTTCACTTTGTTCATTCAAGCTGCTAGTTTGACCAAAATTGTTTCCACAGGATATACAAGCAAATTACAGATTTATAAAGGAAAGTCTTTCTTTAGTTTTTATCCAAAAGAAGTGTGGAATCTTGATATTTTGACTATATTTAGTATAATAAACACTGCATCATATTGTGCTTTGGGAGAATATCTACAACTACCTTTAAAATACAATAATATTTTGTTAATATAAATAGTTATGTTTAAATTTTCTACATTCGCGAATTATTTTTCTCGTCCTTTGAACTATAATATACTGAATTGCTGTAAGTCTTAGTAAAGCTGTGTCGCAATTATACACAATTGCCTAAGACTCATCGGAACGAATGAGTTTTTCTACGCGGGTAAGTCCCAATCAATGACAGTGACCGATCATTACTTACAAAACACAGTTACACCAAAACAGACGTTAAAAAACACTTTCCCCCTTTTAAAGTGTCGAGACGAATCGATATTCTGATGAATTCTTACGTACAATAGTTTTTGTATCTTACAGATCGTTTAATTTAATCTATGGTAGTAAGGTACTGTGATAATATCCGTACGACGTTCTAGTATAGGTACCGGCCAGTTTCCGACACGGGTGACGATGGTCCGAGAAAGGTCCCAATCCCGTCTTCGGAGACTGTCACTTTGAAGATTAAAAGTAATTAGGCAGTAGATTCCGAATCCGTGAGCCCAGTATCTCACGAGCTGTCTATTTTGATCAATGACTAACATTAAGTATACATCATCAAAGAATAGAGTGATGTCGGTTGTGGAACGGCGCTGAATACAGGCGGCGCAGGATCGATCCGAATGTGGAGAATCCTTGAAGAAGACCTATGCTAAATTTTATTATTATTAAAAAGATACCAGAGGTTAAATAATATATAAAAATATGACAAACCGACTTGACGAGCAGATCATTTTCCTGGTGGTTAGCGATGAAATCGCATCCGCTTTCCTATAATAATCTGTGCTATTAGCTAAATATAAGATGTTAAGTCTCCGCATCCCAGTAATGTTATTAACTACAGCGCCCTTCAAACAGGAATCATGCCAAAAATAAACCTATCTAGATGATATTTGAAAACGTAGATAGTTATATAACCAGTTGGAAGTAATAAAGTATTTATTTATTTAAGTTAAGAATACATAGTGAGTGATCACCAGTAGATTCTAGTATGAAGACATGAAGAATTGAAGTAGTATGAACGCTTGTACAACATGGAGGTAATATGTTAAGTGATTAACAATTAGTCGATGCTGGTCGATGCAAATGCGGCTTCACTCACAGTAATGACCAATTGTCACGGAGTAGAAAATATTGCCTACATACATAATTACGAACACCAGCTCCGTACGTCCGGATATTGGGTATTGATTTGAATTGTTAAATGTTGGAAACTTCATGAGTAAATACCTCAAATGTACTTCATAGCATAAAGTGTTTTTTCTTTAAATATTAACACAGCGTGTTTTTTTTTATTCAATGAAACGAATTCATCACGTTCATCTGTTGTTAAATTACACCTGCTTTTTTTTTTGGTTTCGGGGGGATAAATCTTTTAAAAGACACTCTGTCTTTAGGGAGGAAGTAGAGCTATGTGTAGATTTTTATCCAACAAAACCCTCTCAGTGGTCACGTTTCATGCGTTTAGAGAGGTCACGGGATCTCCGTTCGGATACAACCGCAGCCTCGCTAAGTCTACGCTTTGATAGCCGCTCCCGGGGTCTGCTTTATGCAGATCGTACCAGCCTTTTGAGTATTATTTCAATAACTGGAGACCACGCCCAGCCAATGTCCTTCTCAGTGTCGGGCGGTCGTGCGCTAAGAACTCCATCCCGTCCGCCGATGACCTCAAAGGCTCCATTAAGGTAGGGTACTTAAGATACTTTAATATCTACACTGCATTAATTGGAGAATATTATCTGGTCTATATATACTCTAAAACAACGTGCAATGATTTTGAATAAAACCAGTGTTTGGATTAACTAAAAACTAATACAAACATTTATAGAAAGGAAAAAATTGTTTAAAATCAAACTGTTCAAAAAAACTTGAACGATGGGTACCTCGTGAATTGAGTGAATCGAACTTGCAAACACGCGTCGACTGCTGCTGCTGTGTTACTTTGCTCCACCGACACAATAATGAAGGGATTTTAAATCGAATCATTACTTGTGATGATAAGTGGATACTGTACGATAATCGGAAGCGCTTGTCGCAATGGCTGAATCCTGGAGACCTAGCCAAATCCTGCCCTAAACGAAAATTGACTTAAACAAATTTACTTGTGAGTGTTTGGTGGACTAGCGCCGGTGTCGTTTACTACAGGTTTCTAAAATCTAGCCAAACGATTACGGCAGATATCTATTGTCAGCAACTGCAAACTATGAAAGAACTAGCTGCTAAACAACCGAGATTGGTCAATCGCTCTAGGTCACTGCTGCTTTACGACAACGCAAGACCACACACTGGACTACAAACAATCACTAAGTTAGATGAGCTACAATTGGAATGTCTGCGATATCCAACGTACTCCTCGGACCTTGCCCCAATAGATTACTGTTTTTCCGGAAATTGGACAACTTCTTTTAAGAAAAAAAACAGTTCCGATGCGGCAGTCCAAACCGCCTTCAAAGAGTTTATTGATTCTCGCCCCCATGGTATTTTTTTGGTAAAGGAATCAATGAACTACCTACGAGATGGTAAAAGTGCATAGATAACAACGGTGCATACTTTGATTAATTAAATATATTTAACAAAAAATTAATTGACCTTACATTCCTTCCGTACAAAACGCCAATTTCATATGTAAGCACCTAATATATAAGTTGAAAATAATAATCGGAAACGAAGTCTTCACAATCTGACTGCCAAACTGCAGTTCGAAGAAGACACCTCACGATAATGAATCAAAGAACAAGATTTCACTATAAAGTTGAACAGTTAAAAAACCTTGGCACACGTCAGAATAGGCAGTAAAACTAATTTACAATCTACGATAGAATCTATTGGGAACACTTTCACTAAGAATGCCCAGTACTCCGCTGTGGTATTCGAAACCATCAGAAGCGACCGTCACAAGTTTATGGCGTGTCCAATTTCCAATCTCAAATATTCCTATAATAAAATCAAAGTCGGTGATATCACGGATGGATGATACATATGATACCTATCTATGTATATATTTATAACGAAAATCGATTTTCTTTGTTCATCCACCACGTGAAAACTAGTGAACGTATCGGACATGGGAACATAAGCATCCGACGTGGAATGATTTGTAGATGGTTATAGATTATTCATTCTTTAAATGTCATAGATCCTTCATAATTTTATTTCTAATTATCTTTTATAAATATTTTCAATTCGTATTATTTTTGCGGTTGCTATAGTAACGGTTGCCATAGAAAGTCATTTGCGGTTGCGGTTGCTCTCAAACAATATTTCAGACAAATTTCAAGTCTAATTTCATATTACAGCCGGCAAAGCGGACGGGGAACAGGTAGTATATTTAGATAGATTTCTACTCATGTAGATTCTCATCATGATACTCTTGAACTGATGTCGAAATTTGGTAGTAACATTCCTCTTACCTGGTATAGGTCAGCTAAGAACGTATGTTACAAAATTCCTTCCCCAAGATAGTTGCGGGGGTGTTGCGGCCGGAGAATTGTTGATGTTTGATAACACTGAATTTAGCGTATAATAGACAACTTCTAGACACACTAGATTGAGATCGGAATGTAAACAATAAATGAAAATCACAACCTGTAAACAAACAAGGTAGGCGATTCTAGTTTAGATATAAGCGATTAATATTACTTTGTATGGTGGTGGGAGTGAGGATATTCTGCGGCAGAGTAATTGCTGATATAATATACGAGTCCTTTGATTTTTTTTTTATTTTATTAAGCGACTATACGAGCGGAATGTTCCGCAGACGGTAAGTGATATGCCTGCCCATAACAACGTGGCGCTAGTTAGAATGACATACACTGCATCACATTGGGCTCGTCGCCTTGAGACATAAGATGTTGAGTCTCGTTACCCCAATAATTAGACTAGCTAGAGCGCTTTTCAAACCGGATCGTAGTAATGTATGTACACTACTGTTTAACGACAGAAATGGACGCTGAAGTGGTACTTACCTAGACGTTCTCCGGCAACAAAGATCTACCACCAGTAAATTATTCTCCAATTTTTGAAGAATAGCTCATTGGTCAGTCTCATCCCGGCACGCATCTGCAGTTCTTTGGTGGACGCCTATATCTAGATGTGAGCGTGCATCGGCTGATGATGATGATGCATCTATCTCTATGATCAATACATTTATATTATCACAATATGTTTTATTCGAGGAATCGAGATGAGGAGGACGTTCATCTCAATATAAGTCACACGCGTGCCTATAATAACCAGGCGCTAGTTAAAGTTATATGCCACATTGTGCTCGTTGCCTTAAGACATGCGATTTTAACTCTAACTACCTAAATAATTTCTTTAGCTACAAACGCCTTTCAATCCGGAACACAGCAAAGTTTGAACTATTTGGCTCCAGCAATAGGAGCTGCGGTGGTGCCTAGACTGTTTCAATACTAGTATTAAGAGATAACGTCTATATCATTACTTGTAACGACCTTTCAAATTATATTTGGTCCCGACATTTAGTCTGCTTCCAAAGGTCATGCAGTCAAGGTCGTGATAGGATGAGTGCCTTTTTAATATTTCAATCGATTTACTAAGGTGCGTCTTGTCTTATAGAATATATTATCTGTGTACACTAAATATTATAATTTATAGTTTTTTTTGAGCATGCGAGATGTTTTTTAAGGTTATCTATCTTATTTGAACAAGTTATTTTGAAAATTACAACTTTGACTCTTTATGAGAGGAGGCTGTATATTCTTTTTAGAAATAATTTCTACATCAGAAAATACTTTTTTTTTTAATTTATGAAGCGGGACGTTCACTTGATTGGTATGTGATGTACCTGCCCGTAACGGCTAATTAGCATGATATACACTGTACCACATTGTTCTTGTCGCCTTGATACTTAAGATGTAAAGTCTCGTTACCTTAGTAATTACCCCTTCAAACTGCAACACAGTAATATTTGGACAGTACTGCTTGATGGCAGAGATGGGCGCTGCGTTGGTATCTACCTAGACGGTCTCTAACAACAGAGGCTTACCGTCATTAAATCTAGCCAGAGAGATTACGAAGCCGTTACCAGTAACTGAAATGATCAACATGTGACCCCGGAAATATAGTCAAGGATCTCAGTTTAAGCAAGTTCTTCACCACTGTGCAGTTAAAGTTAATTCCGGAACCGCGACTCTGTACTTTCTATAGTAAGTTTTGAGCTCATTATCGAAATACAAGTTTTAATGGAATTTTCCAAATAACTATAACAAAGTTATTACTCAGTTGTTGATATTACTTAAACACGTGTTTATACATAACAAAGGTTTTTGTTTTAAGTGTTATTCCCGGTTAAGTATAAGCGAACGTATGGCTATTGGAAAACATCGTGACCTAATCTATTGTGTGAATTGATATATTACTGTAACAATTAAAATGATTTCATCATTAACATATTTCCATCACATACAAGGAAGTATCGGTTAAGTTTGTCTAGACTATTAATATTATTATTCCTTATGCGATTTAAAGTTAATTTGGTTAAATAAGGATTAAATTATAGTAAGTGAGAAGAAGAAAAATAAAAGAAGATGAAAAGGGATATAGTTATATAATGCTGGATACATCTCAATGTATATATATATATAAATTTTACTTCTATTCTATCAAATTTCATGTGATTAATATAACTAGCAAGACGTTCACTTATGGGTAAGTGATATGATGATACGATGATGTACACAGCATCATATAATACTTTGAGATATAAGATGTTGATTTTCGTTATTCCAGCAATTTAACTAGCTACAATGACTTCCAAACTGGAACACAGTAATGTTAGCACACTACCGTTTATCGGCAGAAGCTGCGGTGGTAGAAACTTGTACGGTCTCAGCAACAGAACCTCACCACCTATAGGTATACTAGTACTGATGATACTACCAAATAATGTATTTGCTCATCTCATTAAATATGCTACTAGCTTTACTCCATCTGATTTGCTAGAAGTAACATAGAATTAGATTTGAAATTAGCCTTCCCATCCCCCGCTCCCCAAGCCCCATCCCGTTATTAACACCCCTTGAGATAGGAATTTTGTAAAGATACTGCTACACTGATAGCTGACCTATACTCTGCAAAAGGAATATTCCTACCAAATTTCAAGTCTCCAGGCTTTAAGGTTGCAGAGATATCATGATTAGTTTCTACATAGTTTGAAATCTCTTATATTAATATATAGTCACCTATTTGTTAGTATTTTAATCTAATTAAAACACTAATAAATAGGTGACCATAGATAATGATTTATCAATCAATAGCAGGTTGTCCATTGAAAATATTTCATAAAAATTTTAATCATTACGTTTTAATGATTATTTGCTTGATTTGGAGTTATGTCACTTAATGCTATAATAAGTGATTTATTACTGCCTAATTCTACAAATGAAGGTTTAAGTATAAATTATATAACCGACCTCTAAATCAAGGCTGCAAAATGTTAATAAGGCAGGTGATATAACTTTGTCCGTCAAGTATATATAGCCTTAGAGCATACGTCTAATGTTAATTCAGTTCGCGTGATCAAAATTCTTCAAGATATATTTTTTTTTCTCAAACATTCGTCACGAATGAGCTATAAATGGGCAATTACATTCTCAATCCGTAAATTACACAAGCCAACCTTCGCTTCAAGATCGGCTTTCCAAGTGTGATCTAAATTTCCATTCAAGCGATCAGGTTGCGACTGATGGCCTGAACGACTAAGTGTGGCACGACCAGCTGCCATATTTGCGATTACATACGAGTTTCTATAGTGTTTGTCTGTCTACTTGTCATCAACGCTTTGATTTATAACGTACATATTTTTGTGCAGATTTATCGATTTAATTTGCTATAATTACTGAGTTATTACTATATATATTATTCGCGGAATATGGGAGTTTTAAGTTCTATTCGTGGATCAGAATTTTTCTATGCAATTAAGCATTACGTTCATGTGATAGTAAGTGATACACCTGCCCATAACAATGTGATGCTACTTAGGATGATATATACTGCACTACATTGCGCACGTCGCTTGATTCATAAGATGTTGAGTCTCGTTACCCCAGTAATTACACTAGCACCTTCAACCCAAACACAGAGTAAGGTTTACATGCTTTTGTTTGGCAGCAGAATCAGTAGCTGCGGTGGTACTTACCTAGACGGTCTACGGCACAGAGACCTACCATCACGAGACATAGAAACTCATCACGATATCTCCGGAACCATAAGGGCTAGAGACATGAAATTTAGTGGGAACATTCCTTTTACCGAATATAGTTCAGCTATGAACGGATTTTACGAAATCCTTTCTCCAAAGGTCTATTGAAGAGGTGTTACTGCCAGCAAATAGGACGGAGAATAGCTACTTATATTTGTGAGAATAATTCAATTGGCGCTCAATGGCCGAATTCATTTAGAATATAAATTGCTCCTTAATTCCTTAAATGTCAAATATTTGTATTCTTGTAGCTAATATTTATATAGTTGTATTAATAAAAATTCCACACAAATTGTATTCAGCACATTGTTTGTCTGTTCGCCGACCTTTGCTAGTTGGAGAAGCGCATTAAGAAGAAGACATTATTTGAACAATTATTAAGTTTTTATAGAGAAAAACATAAACTAATGTCCCCGGAGTTCTCTTTTATCTATAATTTGTGTGTTTTATTCAATAATTTAATTATTTAAGTCAAACAGAATAATTCTTAATGTTGTAAATTAAACAGCCTTTAGATAAAATATGCTTTGGCCAAATGTATAACAGTTACTGTCGTCAAATTAATTGATTTTTATACTATAAGAATGTATATTTTGCTACATGGCAATCCTATGGAGAACGATGAAATTCCTAAAAAACGCATATGAGTAGTTTACTGATTTAAAATGATAAAATAACTGAATTCTCTGCGTGATCGAATCGTCAATGATCCGATTCGCCGAAGAACTAAGGTCACCGTAATAGCTCAAAAGATTGCTACACTTAAGTAGCAGTGGCCAGGGTACATTTCTGGAAGGACCGACGGCTGATGGGGCAGTGAGGTCTTCGAGTGCCGCCCGCGCACCGGTAGATGTAGTATTGGGAGGCCTCACACAGGGTGGGCCGACGGTCTAGTGAGAATCGCGGAAATCGACTGGATGCGAGCAACGCGGAACCGATCGATGTGGAGATCTTTGGGGGAACCCTATGTCCAGCAGTAGATGTTTAGCGGCTGATGATCATCATTAGACGATGATGCACTGAATTATTGATGGTGTAAACACCATAACCATATTGAGATGGAGCCATTAAAGTTGACCAATTATATTGCACAATCGCGTATGTACATAAATAACCTTTGTGATGAATATTAAGACGCTCACGAGTTTTCTGTGAGGACGACAGCTTATTTAAAACTTAGCCTATCAAATACTTAAGTTATACTTCACATTTATTCTAAGATAAGATATAAGTTGTCTAGTAAGCTAGAGGGTTAAGTGAGGGGACAATAAGGCGCGATGTACGTCTAAGGTTGTAGTGCACATTGACAAGTACAATGAGGGATTGAACCTAGATGGAGCTTTCGAGACTTGTTTAAGAAGAGGCAATGGCATGGATGACAGGAATAACAGAGGACTGCTGATAATCCAATAGGGACGGTCTTCATCCTAACAGTAACCAGCAATAGGCTATTACGACTTCAACGTCTACTGCTTGGCTGTAGAAACCTATCAAAGACATCTTTCCGTTAGCAGGTGTTTTATTATTAAATATCGATTTAGTTACATCGCGTCAAAACAAAGTTCGAAGTAGCATAAGTTAATAGCAAGTTGATCGCCCATTAAACATTGTATGAATCGATTTTATAGCGACTAAGTCACGACATCGTGGTAGTACGCAGCGAAGTTATGTATTATATGCAGACGAATTGCAACTTTAAATGAACAAGTTAAGTGGTTTTATGCGAAGTATGATTATATTCATAAATAAATATTAAAACTTGTTAAATAGTCGTGTTAAAACTATTTATTGTAATTTGAAATTTTTAAGTTAGAACCAACTGCGTTAGTTTCATATTAAGTGTAATGTAAAAATCATTTAAGATATTTATATCTATCAGAAATCAGTTATTTCAAGGGATACGTGAATTACAATAACTCTTTACAGTTCTGTTATCAGTTTGTTCGATATTCTACTGGACAGGGATGACCTAGGGCTTATCGTGTTTCATTGTTTCCTTTTCATCTAGGTTTTACTAATGTTTATAATCTGAATAGTTCCAATTTTTTAAACAGAACGAAACCAATAGGCGTCTTCTCACAACGAACTATCATGACTTAAACCTTGATTCGAAACTATGTAGATATCATTACAACTACACAAGTATTGTGAACTGTCTAATTAATTATTATTATTTATATATTTTTTTAATAGTAGTTAAGTTTTTTTTCATATATACGAGATATCTGGAGATTCATTGACTCATCACGAGAACTCGGAAACTACTAGACATGAAGACTCAAAATTTGGTAGACATATTGCTTTAGACGTCAGCTAGGAATAGATCTTACGAAATTCTTTCCCCAAAAGTAATTGCGGGGGTGGTAGTAATGAGAATTGGCCCAAGGTAAGTTGCGTTGCTGCCAGGCGGGAATATTTCTGACAAATTTCAAGTCTAAATTTCAAATCGAATTCTTTAGTACGGTCAGCAAAGCAAGCGGGGGACAGCTAGTATTTTAATATAGGTATAATGTTCTTAGACATAGCCTAAAAGATTGCTATACTTAAGTGACAGTGGGCAGGGCGCATTGCTTGAAGGATTGACGGCCGACGAGCAGTAAGGTCCTCGAGTGGCGTCCGCGTACTGGTAGACGTAGTGTTGGAGAGACTCGCACAAGATGGACCGAAGATCTGGTGAGGATCGCGGAAACCCACTACATTCAAGCAAAGCGTGTTCGATGGATGTGAAGATCTTTAGAGGAGGCCTATATCCAGCAGTGGAAGTCTATCGGCTGATGACGATAATGTTGCTTACATTATAAATTCATGCGGATTACCCTATCATCAATTAATGTCAGATAAGATAGAACCTAAGCACAGATCTAAATAATTAAAAAAAGTATTTATCTCTTTTTATAAAAATCAGTATTCTTATTAATGAGTTTCTAGTGCAAATATTGTTTTTTTTGAAACGAGGAGAAAGTTCATCTAAACTAAATTATTTCTTCCGGAAATATATAAACTAATATTAATGAGATCTAACACTGTGATCAGATAAGATGATTTTCTTTTTTTATTAACATATTTATGGATGTGACTGGGCCGAAGCGGCCATAAGAAACTCGAGAAGAGGTCAGAACATGAAAGTAAATGTTCATTGTCAAGTTTATAATGTTAACAGGCGACTCACGCGTCGCTTTCATCAGCGCTGAACCTATTCGTGTATGCGTGCTCGAATGCAGACAGGAAATAAAACAAAACTATTGTATACTGGATAATTTCTTCGCATTATGTGACAAATGTTATATGAGGGATGTTTGGAAAGTCGAAGAATTAAATAAATTGCGATTTTTAGTATCGCAAAGGGATTATTTTTATGGTTTGAAAGGTACTAATATTAACGAAGAATATTATTCAAATTTGTTATCCGGACCACTGTGACTTACACTTGTTAAAAAACAGCTTGAAAAATTGCCTAAGCGTCAATATTTCGACCGCACTGTCTATCCAAGACGTTAGTTGTTATGCGCGGGCGCAGGTAGCCGGTGTTTCCGGTCTATTACTCATTGTATCAGGTAGTAGAAATATAATAGGTGTGCCTCTCGCTCGGAACCACACTGTGTTGTCTCTTCGATTACTGGGCCGATTGGTATGTACATCTTTTTTTTTTTTTTTATTCGACGAGATGAGTGAGACGTTCACCTGATAAGTGATACTTCTGCCAATAACAACGTGATGCTAGTTAGGATGATATATACAACACCACACTGTGTTCGTCGCTTTGGCGGTCTAAAACAATGAGACCTACCATCGGTAAATTGCTTTAAGAAGGTTAGTTTTTATGGTACTTTTTCTGAAAACTGATGCAGAGCATTGAGATTTTAGGAAGTTACGGATTTAATAGCACTTTTAAGTAAATTCAATAAATTATTTAACTACCCCTTTCTTGAATTTTTAGTAAATTTTGCATTAGCAGAACAGTTATAACATTTTTAACTTACAAGTTTTCTTTAGAACAACGATCCATTTCACTTTCAAAGATATATGCATTAAAAATTATATCTTTATCATAGATAATTAATAATGACGATAATAAAAGAATTAAGTTCGAAAGTGGTAGATTTGAAAAAAAGAGAAAATCTCGATGGGGAGAGTTATTCACGAATTTATATAAAACAACATTGGCAGTTATCAATTTTTGTCTTTTTAAACACTTTAAATTTGAATATTTCTGCTTTTCATTAAAAATATTTTGATTTAATAAAACTATCGCCATAATTATTATTGTTGTTTTACATAACATCCGGTGAGTATAAGTTCTGAGAGAAAACAAAATTTTCATATAGACGAAATATTGTTAAAATAAAGACAATTTGCTTGGGGATATCTGAAATATTTAAACACATGAAGATAAATTATTTGTTTCACATTATCTTAAATTAGTAAAGAAACTGAATTCACAGATAAATGAGTATTTTGAAAGTAATGTAGTTATACGTAAACGTGTTATGTACCTCGTCGATGGTTAATATCGTAACGTATGTGGACACTCGCCATAAAATCAATGTACAGGTTTTAAAGATGTCAGTTATAAAACGTACCGGTTCCTTTAATTATAACCATGGTTGCTCTAACCATATAAAAAATTATAATAAATTATAAATAGACTTCTTCGCCATCGTAATGTTCATAGCGAAGGATTCGAACAGTCTGCTGGTATCGGTGATGCCATTTAGGTATGATGTGGAAATATTTAATACAAGAGTAAATAGACTTCTAGATTACTATCAAAAACGCATTACTATCAAAAAATTCATAGCCCTTTATCATCAAGTAGGATCGTAGTTCAACGTTCGTCTACATAAATAAAAGAAAGCAATGCTTATAAATAAGGATCTGATAACACAGGTGTCGTAAACACCAAGAACTTCGGAAGATGCCGGTGTCCAAACAGGTTTAAACTGAAAGTGATGACAGTGAAAGAGAGAGAGAGAAAACATTGACTAAAGCTGATACTATATCTACCACTATATACGATATACTTCATGATATTCAAATTGTGTGGCATAATAATAAAATGGATAATATTTCCTCGTTGCAATCTTTTCTCATATGTAGTCTAATTTCTATCAAAACCTGTTTCTTTTGAATTAAGCGTGAAATGCAATTAATTTTGATAAATTTGTCTGCAGCATTTGCATAGTCATCAAGATTTTAATAATTCTGATCTGAATTAATATGGTTATGCACAACGCAATATTTCCAATTCATCGATTTCTTCCAAGTTAATTGTTTCATCTAATTTTAGTTCTTATACACTATGCAATTCTTCGCTTTTAGAAGTTGCCATTTCCGCTTAACTTTTACCAAAGGCTATTTTTAGTTTTTTGGCGACGATTAATATTTAAATCAACATTGTATACTTCATAAGATATTAATATATTAGAGATCAGTGATATAATTTCCAATTAATAGTTTAGTTAAATGAAAGCTTGATTGTTTTTGTTAAATAACAAATCGGATAGTCGATTTTCTTTCTTAATATGTAGTTTTTATAGTCATCGAAATTCCTTTGATATATCAAAATAAATTTTTAAACGGTTTAAATTTCCCTTTATAAATGGAATTTGATTTCAATCGTTGCATCATACAAGGATCTGAATGCCACTCCCTTATAAAAGATATTAGAAAATCTATTCTGTTGTCGGCAAATTGCGTGCAATACGAAATTGTAGGTGGGCGAGTGTGCCAACACTTTCGTTTGAATCGACCTGAGCTTTCATGTTTACTCATTTCTCATATTAAAAATCTAGTCTTCTGTTGTGTAACCCCTCACTTGTATATGCCCCGCCTTTTGAACATTTGTCTGGCAACAATGATAGCAAAGCAAAATTATTGATCAGTGATACAAAATTTTTATCCCAACTGGTTAATGAAATCGAATTACAAACTATGCTGTATATATTGCGTGGAAGAGATGAGCTCCTCTTTTAAGGAGAAGCTTATATAAATGTTTGTTTTTTTATATAAAATATAGCTCTTAAATTTCACGATGAAGCGTTATATAGATGTGATATAAATTCTTGGACAAAATGTATAATCAAAGTTTATTTATTGTTCGTATTAATAATTCATTGGCGATGAGTTTCACCTCTGGCCGCGAGAATGGAACGGTCAGTACATTAAAGCTGGTATTATCATTCAAGGTAAACTGGCAATAGTGGTTTGTCAAAAATACCGAAAGAGAGACTGGTATTTGCGAAATTGACCACTCCGTTATTGCTTATTAAAATTTAGTATAATTTCATTGATTCTATGGAATTATCTGATATAATGTTGAGATCAATACACAAGATATTACCAAGAAACAAATATAGGTATCTTTAAGTCTTCATTTAAAACTGGGAATGGCATTTATCTTTTATAAATAAAAAAAGCGATATAAAAGAAGTCTGAATAAATTAAACAAGTAGAGTAAAAAACACTATACTTTGGAATAAAGGGCTTCAGTATTTTGTTAAGTTACATAAATAAGGTAGGTCCCACAGTGCTGTAATGTTTTAAGTAAATTAGCTGATCGTAGTATTTTGTAAATATCTTTAACACCACGATTATCATTTTCACCTTTAACTTCAACGGTTACGGAAACTGAATATCCGTTGCCAGTTAGTAAACATCCTGCTCATTCCATCGCTTTGTTATGTATATTACTATCGACAAAGTATGTACTTTGTTCTTTCGAAGAGTTACTTTTTTTTATTATTCAAGCACAATGTCGATCATAAACCCGTGTGTCAGGAACCCGTCACCGGCGGCACGACTCCCCAAGGTCGTCACATAATCTTGAATATGCTAATGTTAACAAAATCGATATCTCGTTTCTTTATATTTTTTGGTTGCTTAAATAATTACACTATATACCGATATAGCTTAAAAGATTGCTAGACTTAAGTGGCAGTGGACAGGGCACATTGTTTCGAAGGACCAACGGCCGTTGGGGCAGTAAGGTCCTCGAGTGGCGCCCGTGTACCGGTAGACGTGATGTTGGGCCTCCCACAAGGTGGACGGACGATTAGGTGAGAATATCGGGAATCCACTGGATGCGCGCAAAGTGGGACCGAATGATGTGGAAATCTTTGAGGGAGGCCTATGCTCAGCAGTGGTCGTCTATCGGCTGATCATAAAATAATTATATTAATAGTCGAACTCCTGACAAAGTAACTATTTAAATTCACTCTAAACCTTTGTCTGAATTAGTAAACTTATATTTAATATTTGGATGTCTTCTTCTCCTCTCCCTTCACTTCCCTCTCGTGTTAGTATTATACTGCATTTAATGAGTATTTTTTTTGTACCTGAATTTATATTTAAATTACTTAACCTTATTTTAAAGTTACCTTAGAAACTATATTAATTTGTACTCCTAGTTCTAGATACAAAGATATTGTTTTTAGCTTTAAAGTTTTCAATTGAGTGTAAATACTTTAACTTAAACATTAAAGTGATCAGCAAATCAAACATCTTAGAAGTCACAAAGGAATATCTGTTTCATATTTGGCGCATTGCAGAAATGTTGCCATTATTCTTTTGTTGAGATCCATTCAAGTGAATTGTTGTCTTTTTTTCTCTCTTTTAACTGTTATATCCAACGGTAATATATTGGATGTTTGCTGTTATGTACCCACATCAAATATACGCCGGCACAAAATGCTCGGTAACGGTTACCGTAACAGTAATTCGACGACCAATGAACTGCGGTACGTCGGTAATTTAAAAATGAAGCTTAACGCAATAAACATCGTAGAAGCTCTTGGGTAATATTTTAAAGCTTCGGTATCTTTCTGTACGGTAATAAAGATGAAAGTGGATTCTGTTACCATATGCGAACCATTAATGAAGTGTCTCTTTGATGTCCATTCGGTCAGCGACAGGTCATTCACTCGCTCACGTCATCAGGATGTATTTTGCAACCTTAACTAGTATGTTTGGTATTCCATGCGTTACAATTATCACGAAGTAGTTGCTACGTTCAGGAACTCTGTTTTAATATTATAGAACTCAAAGTTAACCTTAACAGAGACTCAATCATATGGTAATTAAGTAATTTAACTGATAACCATTCTATTAAATGAGAAACAGCTTCAGTGGCACAGCAGGTAGCTAAACGCTTTCTTCCAATAAAGAGGTCCTAGTTCATTTCTGGAGATATTTATACGGGATTCTCAAATTTGTGGTAGACTAACAGATTTGCATTGCTGTGTTTCGGCTGTAAGGAGTCCAGCACAAAAACTTACTGGATCCATGTCAACCTCACCTGCTAGTGGTGCACCCTGCTAATCAACAAACGAGGCTCTGGCTTCCATCAACTCAGCATTAGGCCCGAGTAGTGGTAAATGGTCCAAATCCCCCCATATATACCATAACAAACAGCAGTCCCTAGTGCCCGGCGACAATAGAGGCCATGCTGATTGTAGACCTCTGGGAGAGGGCTATGTCCAGCTGTGAACGTCTAACGGCTGATGATGATGTTCCGGCTGTTATTTATTTCTACTTAAGATAAATAATTAGAGTACACAGCGCGGAATTAATGCTGTAATAGCATTCTCTGCCGATCAATATTGAGAGGAGAGAGATGTTGTAGATAGACGCAAAAATATATTTTTTTTAATATTTTTGCACCTGGATAGTTTATATATCATAACAATTCTACATGTAATACAAAAGTACTGGAGGCCGAAGTAAATAAGTGCCATAGTATTTTGGGGGATAACACTTTGTCATTGACAGCCTCTGTAACTTAATATTGTAAGAAAATTTAAGTCAAATATTAGTCCATTACTTTATCGATTGTTCCAACAAAAGCTACCTTGAGGTACACTCTTGTTGACATTCACCGAAGAATTTGAACCGGTGTTTGAATGACGAAGCTGCATGCAACCATGTTGGAAGCTTAATTTGGAAATTTCTCGTAATTCTTCGCGGAAACCGCGCCTACTGATGTCATACCCGCGTTTACACTTTCTACAATAAACACTTGCAGGTTATAAATGTGAGTAATTATTTTGAAAAAAAAAAAAGGCGAAATGTTATCTTAATGAAAAGTGATATATTCAACCTCTGTATCATGTGACGTAAATAGAAATTGGACAATGACAAATAGTCATGAGGGCATGAACGTAGACAATCTTAACTTTCATTTCTAATATTGTTTAGTTAAGTTTAAACTAAATGTTGCTTTGTTATATGTATTTACATCTGTGATGATCACCATCAATCTATTATGTGAGTTTATATAATAAATGAAAAGTTTACATTTCCACTATGATCTCTGTTTAGGAATGTTAAGATCTATCTTCTGAATCAATGATTATTTACAAGGCAATAATGCTGTGATATTTCATATGAACAAAAAAGGTATAAGTAAGAGAGTAGCGACAGGAGCTAGTTTTTTAAATCGGCAAGGTTAGCGGTTGACCACAATGCTATCTGATGTTAAGTGGTGGTAAGATCTGCGGTTGTAAAGCACTGTAATCTAGTAACAGGTTATTCACTCCTTTTTTGAAGACACACCGCCGTCTACAAGTTGTTCCGCTTCCTTTGCTGTTCTTATGTAGAACGAGGAGCTGAACCTCTTTGTTCACAAACTGAGGATGTTCATCACATAAGAATGGTGACACACTGGTCGTCAGGTGGTGAGGAGATGAGGGTGTTATATTATGTATTTCCATCGCACAGTTTCTGTTATGTATAGAAGGGGTTAAAATAAATTTCATTGATTAGTAGCTATATATTATATAATTCGTACGAAATATGAATAGATACATAATTGCGTGATAATAGATCATTATTTTCTTCGATCGTAAAACTATTGTAATTTAAAAAAAAAAATTGTAGTAGCACTGATACAAATTGACAAGTTAACTAAACAACGCACGTAAACAAGCAAAATGATTTACTATCCACTTTCACTGGTTAAAGAATCGAAGGAAAAAATGTCCGATGCGTAACTACTTCGTTAAAAAGTCGTTTTGTGTTTAATAATACTGCCAATGTTGTGATAATCACGGCAGGTTTTTGGAAAATGTGATTACCCTGATCTCTTGAGGTTCGGTCTTGCGAAGCGAAGGTTTATGCAACAGGTGTATTATGTAATAAGACCTGAAAGCGACAAAATACATGTTACGTATATCGCTTTAGGCTAAGCCCAAATATATATTTTTTTTAACTTTTCTGCTTTTTATAACAAGAGAAATTTTCACATGACTGTACATAGCCATATAATAACAATCTGTTACTAGTTGGTGATATACTAGAAAGTAGTAAGATGATAGGATTTTTTTAGAAGAAATATTGTGGATGAAGAGGAGGAGATGTAAATAATAATGTAATACAAATAATCTTTTTCAGGTAATGTATTCACTAAGCCATTAAAAGGAAGACAAAACTTTACTCAATTTCCTTATGAGGAAGAGGATACCTCATCAACCCTAATATACCCCACCGTTTATTGCTCATCGTCTACAGCATAAGTGAGATGACTAGATTCACTAGTAATATTAGTAATAGTTTAATTCTCGCATCAGCTATATTAAACTCATACCTCTATCCACTAGCCGTGGTCTCTTAAGCAGAGCTTCCATCTATCTAAATTATTACCAACCTAATCAGTTTCCGCTTCAGTTACAAATGTATTTAACTTATATTAGACGACCCTGCGTGATCGAATAAGGAATGAGGAGATCCGTAGAACTAAGGTCACCGACATAGTCCAAAAGATTGCTAGCCTCAAGTGGCAATGGGCAGGCCACATCGCTCGAAGGACTGACAGCCGATGGGACACTAAGACCCTCGAATGGCGAGCGCGTACCGAAAGACGTTATGTTGGCAGGCTCCTCATCAGGTGGTCCGACGATCTGGTAAAGGTGACAGTATGCAGCTGGATGCGGGCAGCGCAGGATCGATCGATGTGGACATCTTTGGGGTAGGCCTATGTCCAGCTGTGGACGTCTGTAGGCTGATAATAATGATGATATTACACGCGAATGATTTTTGTAATGTAATTTTTTTTAAGTCATTGAACTTATTCTATTTCTATGAAGTTATTTGATCAGCTTGATTAAAAAGTAATACAGTAACTAATTTTAATATAACTAACACTGTAGTTGTATCAACTATTACAATTTTAAACTATGATAGAACAAAATATTGTTACACTTCCGCTTAAAGCTTTAGTTTATTTTTCTCATCTCGATTGTCTACTTCATCTCATTGATAGTTCTCTTCATTCATATTTAACCTTTATAGAACATAACGAATGGAAAATAATATCACAATCGTTTCCTTGTTGTCAGACAGTTAAATACTTTTAGATATATCGTGATACTGTCAAAACTAACATGTGTTTGTTATGAACTATATTTGTACAATCTATAATCTCGTTGGATTACAACCAGTTAACAAGTGATCTAAATTTTTAATGCTATTTGAAGATATGGAATGATGAAGCGCATCCATTGTGTTGTGATTGGAAATCGGGTATCATTCATATACATTCACCATTATGTATTTAACAGTACAATGACCGGGTTATTAAATGATATTTCATTGTTTTTTTTTTCTTTATTGATAGCTTTGATTTCATATCAAAGCCTGATTTTTGCGATATTAAAACATAGCATATTTTTAACCAATAAGTTTCCATTGAAAATTTCAGTTAGAAATATTGAAAAATTATTCTTACTTTGATATTCATCTGTATGATATGTAGATGTACTCTTAATGTCAAGGAAGATAGATCAAAGATATATCTTCCTTTAAATAAACAGTTATAATGTGTTTTTAGTACAAAAATTATCATTTGTCTATATAACATTATAACCTCTATAATGTTGAGGCTAGTGAAATTATTCAGACCTTCTATTTCAAAGTAAGGACAGTATCTTACTGTGTTAACAACAGTAGTCTGATAGTACACTCATAATGATTATCATCATCAGCCGATAGACGTCCACTGCTGGATATAGGCTTCTCCTAAAGATTCCCACATCTCTCATGCATTTATTTATATGGAGAGGTTTGGACCATTTCCCACCGCACTGACCTAATGCGGTGTGGTGGGAACTAGAGCCTCACTTGTTGATTAACAGGGTGCACCACGAACAGGTGGATTGGTTAATACTATATTTTTTTATAGATATATAAAGCGAAAAAAAATTCTTTGTAGTGGCTTAAGGGGTAAATTTAAGACCTAGATTTTCACTAAATAATAATCGTCGATTAAAACCTGTAGCAGCTTTATTATTTTAATTTCACTAAGTCAAAGTCGCCTTAAAGAAACCTGTTCGCTGGCGCTGGTAAAACGTAACTTAATGTTCTTAGAAAGGTAACATGAGTAATAATGATTCATAACGGCCCAAACTCCTAACATCCTGGACAAAAACTTGCGGTTTCTTTTATGTATGCAATTGTATAATAGTAATTAAAATTTTAAAAGCTTAGTAAAGCGTAGATTTAGGTAATAGAAATTTAATAGCTAGATGAAACCTGGAAATTAATGATTGTTAATTGATGATGATTCTAAACAGTTCTAATGGGCTTTAACGCCGAGATTAAATCTCCGCTTTTCATCAGGTGAGATCGTAGTCAAACAGGCTACAGAATATGTTTAGTGTAAGACTTTAAGTTATACCAAAGTTACAGGATACTATTAACAGTACATAGTATTTTGTCGTTCAAATTTTGTATTGAATATTGAGCTCTATCAGAAGGTTAGTATTAGATATATATACACTTATTTTATCATCATTAAGCTTTCTGGTAATGTAATGTAAACACCCTGTAACGCCTTCTGTATTGTACACCTAAAATTTACTATATTAACATAATTTTATCTTTGTCTACAACTTTGTTATAAAAAGTAGTTTTTTTCCAATTACTTAAAATACAATAAAATAAGTACTTTACAGTATCGGTCCTGTAGAAGTTAGAAAAACGGTTAACCCTTGTTGTATAGAATATATGAAAGAATTACAAGTAATGCGTAATTTCTATTGTAATGTTTATGATTATTTTCTATTAGAAAATTTTTTTTTCAAGATAGTGACTTTAGAAAAAAATCTCCTAGGGCATAAAAACAGGGATGATTAATATTAACAAGAGTATATCGACTCGGTTGGAAACCTTTGCCACATAAAAAGTGACTTTACTTTATAATGGTCAATGTGGGATTGTATGCGATCAGCGAGTGAGGTCATCGACCCGAACCAGGACTTTCTTGCTCCTCCGCTCATAATTAAAGGTTCGGTTAACATAAACTGGTTTCGGTAAACCGAAATGCAATTCGCTGGACATGTTTAAAACGTTATCATTTCTAATAACGCATAAACGTTTATTATCTGTTACTTTAATGTCTTTGGTAGATAATTTCATAATTTCTTTCAGGAGGTATCTTAAAAGATCAAATAATGTATCTTTTGTATAACGGAGGTCGATGTGAACTGTTCGTATTAGTATTTTGTTACTGCAATTATTAAACAGTGACATTTGTAATAAACCACCTTTAATTTCAACGCTTTATTATCTATATATTTATTGAATACGAAAAAACATATTACCTTATAAATTATTTAATGCAGAACTCGAATATTTGGATTCTCTTTGAATAAAATATAACAGCAACCAGAGTAGAGTTCTGAATACTCAACATTTAACGTTTAACTATAATACAATTCCTTTTGGTTACTATCTGTACAAATTAGGGTATATAAAACGTATCAAAACACTCTGGAACCGGATATGGATTAAACCCTACTATTACTTTAATTAAAAATTTATATCAATATTTATTTTTTGAGGAGAAGAAAAAGTTTTCTCTCCACTATGAACAGTTTCCTACGTTTAAGTTTATATCGTTCAATCAATTATTGTTATTATAATTTAAAAAAAAAAATATTTCATTAGAACTACATCTGTAGAATAACGGCTGATATAATTAAAAATTTTGATGATAATAATTATTAAATATGTTTGACCTTTATTGTTTTTGGGCAGGTAGGATAACCGTTATTAGAATACATAAGTAAAATATTGTAGAAAAAGGTTATTGTTGTAATTATGATATAATATTATTGTAATTTTTTTTCTATAATAAGTAGTAACTTGAGCAAAAGTTTCAAATAAAGAAATATTATTAATAAGTTTTTACCATATGTTTAGTTTTATTGAAAGGGGCCGTTTTCGGTTCGGTTTGTAAGGGTTGTTTAGTGATTATCGAGATTAAATTAATTATTACATAATATTATATATATTAAAAACGAGGATGTCAATATATGGAGGATATTGTATGATTATAAGTATGTATACAGTCTGCCTATTTAACATTTTGAAAGAAAATCTGGCATTGAAATCAACCCCCGACGAGTACTACAATGATGTCAATGAATGCGCGAACGTTGCGTTACACGCAGTTTGGGAAACCGTCGGCACAATGGACGCCTTAGGTGCGGCTAAAACCGAAAAAATTTCAACAATTGCACACTTAATCAACCAAAACGGGTGAAATTGTGTGGAAGCCATTTACTACGCCATTGTTATTCATATTCCATTGTAGCATTTCATAATTAACATCGATGCTATGGAGAATGTAAAATATAACATGGAATCAATATACACATATAATGTAACTTCAATAAATGTTTTACATCTGAGCAACAGTCAGATCTTTTTAAGAGTATCTATGATAAAGGATGAAGTAATAACACGACGACGTCCGCAAAACAGTAAAATTAAAAAAAAAAACATAATAAGGCTACTAACCTCAAATAACTGACGAAACCATCTCATAAGTTCAAGCAAATGTAATAACAATAAGGCCTTATAAATGACGTTGTTATAAGATCTTATGAATGATGGATATCTAAAAGTAAAGATAACTGTCAAATTTATATAAAATTTATCTAAATATCAATCATCATCATCATTTTAGCAATTGATGTTTAGTGTTGATCACAGTCAATAGTTCACCACTAGCATATGATTTGAGATTTCAAATATATCTAAAAATCAGCTTAACGATGCTTGTCCGTATATTTTGTAATGCGTATACGTTATAAAAATAATGCAAATATCTTACAACAGTTAGTATATTAATGTATGCACATAACACGTCATATTAATATAAATAATAATTAAACAGCAATAACCTCAATTCTATCCAAAGTGGTGAAACACAAAGAGACCGCGTGCATTGCAAATTTTCAGATTACACTGCATACCGATTCGTTCTTAATTACTCGTATGTAAGTTAAACAGATATATTATTTGCAAATCGGCCCCTGATAAATGTTAAAATAAAACTTATGTCCTTGATTCAGTCTGAAGTCCTCGCGCCGGAGCATATTCACGTCCGCGAACAGGTTTCAAAAAGCCATAACTTTGTGTGGGTGACGCCATCGATGCATATATCGCTGAATCTGTTTTTTAGTTAATATTCTTAGCTAATATTCACTGACACGTAGTTCTAATAAAATTTGTAAATATCTTAAAGCATACGTTTGCTAAAACCTTCAAAAAACAATCGTGTTGGTTTTTTAAAGATGTGAATAATTAAACCAATCTAAATGTAATCAATCTTTTCATATTCCTTTTATTACGATCTATAATTTCTTAGAATATTGTCTGATCTTAATGATTGAAATCCAATAAATGTGAAATGTTCCTCTTTATCTTCAAAAGCATCTCTACTTCCTAGATTGAGTGTAGATAATGCTGATAAGCATTAAGTAAGAATTTAAATAAAAAACTAAAAATGTAATAACTAGCAACAACATATTCAAACTGAAAAAGGGATTACTTTCATGGGAACTTGAGTTCCCATTTATTACAGAATCGATGATTCATGAAAAGTATTATGTCATAAGTTTTAATGGCCAATTCAATATAACCTATTATTTCCCAAAGACAGATCTCTTCTTCCTCCTGCCTTTATCCTAGCTATATGGGGTCGGCACAGTATGTACTTCTCTTCCACATCCCTCTATCAGTCGCCATATCTAAATTCACACTCTTCTTTCGTACAATCTATCTACACTTTCTTCGGTCTTCCTCTACCCTTATAACCATCCACATTCATCATCATTACTTTCCCAAATACAAATCTAAAATTACATAAATATTACTGAAATTTACCAGTAGTTCCTTTAAACTGATATCAAACATTTTTAATCATAAACGAAGTTTTAAGATAGTTGAATAATCTTACTTTATTGTAACAAGATGAAATAGTAAGATATAAAATTACAGTAAACTTCATCTTCATATTGAGATATATTCGAGCAAGTACGTTAACGGTTTGATTGTTTATATAATATTATTGTCGAAAAAATTCTCCATGTCAATAATAATGGAAAATATTAAAAAAGAGATGAGAATCTAATGCACTAAACTATCAGCAAAAAGATTAATACAATTCTAGATTTTATGGAAGACTTCGGGTATTACGGTTAAAGTGTCATCGATACAGACAAGTCTAGATCTATTGCATCAGTTAAAAATATTTAAAAAAAATATATAAATGAGTACAGTTTTTCCAATAAAATACACTACCTGATATACTAAAATAAAAAATGATTTTTTTAGAGTAGTTTTGTAACGTCTAAGACAAACAAAGCTCTGAGTAAAGGCAGGCTTTCATTAAGAGACATTAATGAAGTTATAATTCAAGTTTAGTAGGTTGTGGAGTTTCTTAATAACTTCAATTTATAGGTGTATTACACTTGTTGCTATTTATAAGCCATGTGTAAAAAAAGAATTTGAAAGTAATTAAGTATCCTTGTAATTATCTATAAAGTCCCATTGATAGATTGGTAGATGAATTAGATGGAAGGTAAAAGATATAACCTCCTGAACGTTAGGTTTGTGGCGATGACAATATAACACCAATAAGTATTGATAATATTTTAAGTGATGACGAAATTACTAATGGAATATTCCACTTGTTAAGTTAAACAAATAACACTACCCGGGCGGTTAAGTTTAACGACATGCGTGTTGTTTGTGCTAGAGAGGTCAAACATAGCATTTGCAAATGCTGGGACATTTCTAGATATTTAATGATTTGAATAAAACTTGTGGACTAAAGGGAAAAATATTTTTGTAGATCCTGATAGTTTCAAAGAAACCTAAACAAAAATCTAGCAATACTAAAAACTCGATTTTTTTTAATTTACATCATTTTCTTACTACTTTGGGTATGTAACAGTCGATAACATTCTTACTATACAATCAATAGATTCATGTAATCGACTAGTTTGTGATCTTCTATAGCTAGAAGATAGTATCTTTTTTTATGCTAGAGTATTTATTCATCTATCTGCTTTAATTGCTGTATTCTAATGTCCTATATCATTGATTTTTGTTGTATGTATTTGCTATATTTCGCATTGAACAGACTTAAAATTCCTATCATGCATAAGCTAGTATTTTAATATAACCGGTGTAGTCATCAATGTATGTAATGATTTTTTTTTAATTTTAATACCAAATAAAACGATTCAAATAAACACGATTTAATAGCCAAAAGAAAAACAAACATTAGATTGACTTTTATAAACACGGAAAGGAGACGCCGTCAGTTGGATAAGTTTTGTTTGTGGTTGTAGCTTACATAAGCAAAAAAAAAAACATTACGTATTTATTCATACAAAAGCAAACAAATATGAAGTGAGCACAGTAAAATTGTAAACAATGCCACATCAATTTTTGCTTTCTCTTCGTACTTTCTTTATTTTGCTTGGGAACACCGGAGGGCGTCGTCGCTTAAGTTTTTTTTAATGATCCGATTTCAAAGCGACTCGTATGCAGGGAACAAAGCGGATCAGGTTTTGTACTGGTCGACGTAAGGTTTTACGATCTTCCCATAGTATTATATTATTCTTCCTATATTTTATAAGACTTGCAAACCTGAAAAATCTACAGTATATCGAATTTAGTTCATTTTAGTTACAGTTACACAATTTCTGGCAAGTCTCAAAGTTTACTGTTAATGTATTGATGTATAAAAAACCTTGCTATGCTATATTTAATACAGTTAACATTAAATATATATATATATATATAAATAAATAGTTAATTAATAAGAACATTCAAGTTATCATCAACCTTCGTTCAGTTCATGGAAAGCAAGAGGATTCTTTTCCACTAAGTAATCGTCAGTACTTTTAACCTTTCAAGGTTGTCTTTTGGTTGTAGGTATTTAAGTTATTCTTAAGCTGTTTTAAACTCTTTTTATTGCCTCTAAATATCTTAGATTTTAAATATAGATAATCTAAATAATTATTGGAGAAAAGACTGTTTTCATGTGGATTTTCGCAATTAGTTCGCGGTCTCGAATCGGTAATGACGACCGCCATAGCCGCGTCCGTCTGTTGCGAAAACAATGCAGAGGTCGTTGGCACGTTTAATTTGTTCTACTATTAATTAATTTTGCATTTATTATAGCATAACGTTAGTAAATTATAATACGAACTCATGATTCCTACTATTGTATAACCATAGTGGACAGAGAGGTTAATCTCAATCAAAGAGTAAGTAGCTTCGGGGTTTGAGTTTTATTACTACTATTACTCTCTATGGTAATTCTATATTTTTATGTTAGTATTCATTGTGTCTATCAAAAGAAGAATTTTGTAAACCAAAAAATCGTAAGAATTAAAATATTGAAGTATTAATGTATTACTAAAAATATTTAATAAAGTTATATATATTTTTAACTGGCGGTACCATTAAACAGTAAACTGCAAAGACCACTGTTCCGGTTTGAACAATTACTGGTCTAATGAGACTTAAAATCTTACGCCTTGGTAACGAGCACAAGGCGGTGCAGTGTAAATTATCCTAATTGGCAGTAAATTATTATGAGTAAGTATATCATAACCTGATGAATATTGCACTCGTCTAATCGCCTCGTGGAATTAATTAAATATGATATATTACCACTTAATATCATTTGAGTTCACGAAAATTGGTAGCTCGCTGGCCTAATAGTTAGGCCTTCATTCCGAAGGTCACGGGTTCGTATCTCGGCATGTATCGATGACTTTAATATTTAAGTTATGTACATTTGTGAACTTAAGTTACAACAGCGAAATACAAACGGTGAAGGAAAATATCGTGAGGAAACCTGCACATGACTTAGAATTTATTCTAAGGGATGTGTGAAGTCACTAATTCGCATTGAGCCCGCGTGGTGACTATGGCCCCATCGCCCTCATATTGAGGGTAGGTCTCTGCCCCAACAGTTGGGACGTAAATTGGCTGTTATGGTATGGCATGGAACGAAAATATTATACAGCAATTTGTTTTTTCCTCATAAGATCTAAAACTATAAATTTTCTGATTATTCAATAATCAATTTACATCATTTCACTTAATGATTATGCATTAACTTTAATTCTTTCTCAAATGATCCATATTGATGATATAATCAATGTATAAAATCTAGTTCAAGACAGTTATTATTTATTATATTTGAATACATCAATAGTATCGCTTTACGAAACCAACGGGGTCACTTGTGTCGAAAATTCATTTTTGCCAGCGATGACTAAATTCTTGCGGGTACATAAATATTATATATTAACAAATATTTACCGGTTTATATAAGAGTAGTTACCTAACAGACGAACATTACTTATGAGAGAAAAAAAATTAAAGAAGTTAGACGATGATCTTACGATGGTTTAGACCAGAGTTTCTTAAAGTGGGGTACGCGAACTCCTAACGGTTGTCCAGTCGACGGTAGGGGGTTCGTCTAAAGATTTACGTAAATCTGGATTGGTAACCCGTTTGTGGTCATGAACGAGGATATAAATCCTTGTTCAGAGTATTAAGCGACAGGAGTTACTATCAGAGATATCCGCGGATAAAACTCTTTAAGCTGATTTAAGATAGATGTCTTTGATACATTTTTGTGCTGTTAGACAGGATGAGTATTCCAAACTCTTACGCAAAGTGGAGAATTTCCTTTTACCCCTTACTACAACATACTCATTTGAGGGTGTGTATTCACACCTGGTTATGATAAAAAAGAAATACAGAAATGATACCGAGTCAGAATTAAGGTTAAAATTGTTTCAATCTCCGACGAAAAACAAACCAATCCATCACATTATTATTAAAAAAAAAATTCTTTTAGAGATGATGAGACGAGCGAAACGTTCACCTGACGGTAAGTGATACGCCCATAACAACCTGGCGCTAGTTTTTTTTTTAACTTGTCTAATAAAATGCTAACGGACGCACACCCCGGAACCAAGGGCCGGTAACGAGAGGTAGTGTCGAACTTTAACCGACTAAAAAGCTTCACACTAAATTTCAATCACTTCCGAAAATATGAACGGAGGTCACGGGATAAGATCGAGCAGTTCTTCCGCAACCCCCGATCGGCGCCCGGATCGAACTGGGCCCGAATCTGACGCTAGTTAGAACTTTATACAGAGCACCACGTTGCGCTCGTCGCCTTGAAAGATGAGATATTGAATCTGGATACCCCAGTAGGATACTAGCGTCCATCAAACTGGAATACAGTAATGTTTCCACACTACTGTTTGCCGGTGGAAGTAAGTGCTGCGGTGGTACCTATCTAGACGGTCTCCAGCAACAGAGACCTACCACCAGTACATAATTACCATTTAAATAAAAACCTTGTTTTCTTCAACAACTACTTATTTCTTTAGTCAGATAAGGGGTTCGCTGTAGTCTGAAAATCTTTACAGGTATACGTGGAGGTGAAAGTTTGAGAAACCCTGGTTCAGACTAATAAAATCGTTCAGTGCGCAATTCACATTTACATAAATTCATAAAATGTATGAACGCGTAAGAAATATTATAGCGTTTGTGTAATTTACAAGTCATGTATCAAGAAGCTTAATCTCTTTAACTTAGACAGATTTTCTCTCGCATAAACACTTATATGAAACACGTAAGTAACGTCTGCAGAGTGAACATAAAGTAAAAAAAAGCTGCGTACTCACCTTTCTAGAGCTAGATTGATTAAATAACTTTTTTTTAAGAAATTTCTCAAATTTTTGTGCTTAAGTCACTTTCAAGCGAAACCTTTTAAGTGGAAGACTTAGCATGTTTGGCGTGAGAGCTGAGAAGTAGCTATAAATATACTTGTGGTAGGTGTTTTTCCAGGGGACCGTCTAGGTAGGTACCACCGCAGCGTTTGTTGCAGCCGAAAAACAGTAGTATGCAAACATTACTGTGTTCCAGTTTGAAGGACGCTGTAGCTAGTATAATTATTCGGGTATCGAGATTCAATATATTATGTCTTCAGGCGACGACCGCATTGTGGTGCAGTGATAACATCCTGATTACCGCCGCTTTGTTATAGGTAGGCGTATCACTTAACATCAGGTGGACGTCCTGCTCATCTCGTCGCTGCACACTACTATTTGGCTGCAGACAGGTGCTGCGGTGGCACGTACCCAAACAGTCTCCAACAACAGAGACCTACTAGCAGTGAAAATTTTTGTAACATATCGTCTTTTAATTTTTATCTTTACTGGAAGCTGAAGCTTTGTAGGGATCAAACCCAAGACTCCTTACATTTTATAAACTGCATTATCACAGTTCGGTATTTACAGAATAATATATATATATATACAATGATGAACGCAAGTTGTGGAATGTATATTAATCGAAAAGTAATTATCACTGTAATTACACAGTACAGTTATTTACTAGATGGCAGTAATTTAAAAATTAACTAAGATAGATTATGTGAATTTGTTGTGAAAGTTAATATAATACAAAACAAGTGACAGTAAAGAGTTTCATTACGAAATCGATTTCAAAACGCCACAAGTGCCACATCAATTTTCGTAATTCCTGATCTATTGTAGAAATTGTTTATTACACAAAAAATTATTAAATATTATTTCGTATACGGGTCACGAAAAGTGTGGCAATACTGCGTGACACTTCTATTAGGGTGACCATATGGAAAAAACATTTTTTTTTTTTGTAATCCGACGTAACTAGACGAGCACGTCTTATAGGGTGATTGATATGGTTACTTAAACAACATCGCTCTAGTTAGGATAATATACACTGCACCACAATGTAAACCGGTTTTTTGGCAGGAATAGGCTGCGGTGGTATTTAACTGATCGATCTCCGGCAACAGAGACCACGTACGAAGGCTTCAGGAAAGAACACAGGACCTCTGTGTTAAGAAGCGAGAAGCCACTGCGCCGGTGAGACAATTAACCTTTTTAATTACATATTGGGAATAGATACTATCTGTGGAGGTAGTATCAAAGCCAAGTGTGATCGGTAATTTTAAATACCTTAATAGGATATTTATGTACTTTCATAATCAAAGGTTTTGGTGATTGGAAATAAACTCCTTAATTAAAAAAGACCTAACGCAACTGTAACGCCTGTGAGATGGACTGATCAGATACAGGCGGCAGTAAATTCCTCATCATTGTTGCCACTATATAAATGGAGTAGGAAGGTGGCCATCAGAAAGGAATGATGACGTGTTATTAAGCCTATCAAGAGTGAATTCGACCAAGAAGAAGAAGGACGCAACAGTAGATTAAAATAATAAGGTAATCAAATATTTATCCTTAACCTTCAGAAGTTTTACCACATCCTATACTCGAGATGAATAAATCTACAAGTGCGATGAGGCATTCGTAGAAAATGCTGTAGATGTATTGAAAATAACTTTAAGCGTACTGTTTAATTATTTTTTAATTGCAATAATCAAACGATCATGTTTAATGCGAGCCTTATTGTATTATCAACTTGTCCGTGGGATTTTATACCAGGCTGCCGTTTATATGGTATTCAAAAAAACCTGAGAAATGCAGACTCCGAGATGTTTTGCAACGTTTCACATCGGAAGATCGATGGACATTTGTTGCAATGATATGACGTATATAGTGTTTTTTTTTTTATAATTTTTATTCCTTTATTGGAGGCAGATCCACGTTCAGCAGATGACTAACAACTGATGATGTGTAAATCAATTTCACACAATAAATGTAACGATGATTTGCTTACCAGAACACGTGAGAACACATCCGACCTTCTAAAACATAACTTCGAAGACACAATTAGCTGTCATTAAAAAAAAAATGGTCTATTATCAATGTCACAAAACACAGCACAGTTAACGGGACACGCTTGACGCTAAAAAGAAATCAAATTGATCGAGCGCGATTGGCCGTTCGCGAAACGTATGAAATTTAAATTTGCCAATGACCACGCAGTGCGCACGCGCACACTTGACGCTGATGCTCGACGCAGACTGACTAACGCGGTTACTTGACTGGTGGATGGAATGAAGAGCCTTCTCCATTCACACCGCCAGGTATATTACCCACTTGTTCAGCCAAAATGGACCTTATTATCCCAATAATAAAACATAGGATTTCTATTGCATAGAGATGCCGATAAGCTATTTTGAAACAAAACCAACGGAATTGCCACCTCGGTCGCCTTCACATGCGCACGAGTTTTTTTTTTGTGAACATGTTCATTTTTAAACATTACTCAGGAGCTCTGAATATATTTATAATAAACCGTATTTATTATATATAATTATAAGACTTCTAATAAATGTATATGTATTTAAGCTCTAAGTGTATATATATATATGTATTTATATATATTTTCAAAATTAAAAAAAAAATGCTTTTCAGCCTTCAAACTTTATCAGATTCTATTCTTTTTAAAAGCTTTTAAAAGGTTTTGATTATTATATGTTACTTTAGTTTAATATTAAAATTCAAGAAAAAAAAATTAATAACATTCTTAATATGAATATTATAACATATTTCTATTCCACTTCAATTGAAGTTTAACTCATTATCAGCCGACAGATGTCCACTGCTGGACATCGGCTTCCTCCAAAGATCTCCACATCGTTGTTAGAGTTTATTTAGAGGAATTGGACCGTAACTCACCACGCTGGCCCAGTGCGGTTGACTGAGTGGTCAGAGCCTCGTCTGTTGTTCACCAGGGTGCACCGCGTGCAGGTGAGGTTGACTTGGGCTCCGCAAGATGTTGTGCGGAACCCCTTACACCCTTTTTTCGAAGAATTATTTACAGCAATTGTCTTAAACTGTTTTTAAAAAGAACGGTTGAAAAATTAAAACATGGCCAAGTCCGGCAGAACAAGTTTTGAAATGTTTTTTTCTTTATTAAGAAATTTACAGACGTCTCGCTTATAAATATGTGAACATACTGTTGGCAATCATATATATTACTATATATTCGTATGATATAAATATTTATGTTTGTATGTTAATGTTTTTTAAGAGAAGAAAACCTTCGTTCAAGAAACCTCACAGCTGTTTACTTTTAGCGATGACACAAAGGCTACAATAGCTTTTATGTATTTAAAAGACGGAAGGTAGTAAATACTTCAAATAAACGTGTTAAATACTAACTGTTCCCCGCCCGCTTTACTAGCTTTATCGTTCTCGCAACTCCCTCCATCATCAGCCGGTAGACGTGCACTGCAGAACATTGTCCGCCTTCAAAGAACTTCGCGTTTGTAGGGATTCATATGGGAGGTACGTGCCGTTTCCCACCACGCTGGCCCAATTTGGGTTGGTGAGAGCCAGAGCCTCGTTTGTTGATTGGCAGGGTGCATCACGAGCAAGTAAGGTTGGCTTGGTTCGTGAGTTGTTGCGCAGGGGTGGGTCCCCTTACATATCCTGAAACTTCTTTAGGGGAAGGAATTTTGTAAAATCAATTCTTAGCTGACCTCTAAATGGTAGAAACAATATAATACAGTAGTTTAACGATTAGTCCAAGATATTTCTGTATGAGAAACGGCAATAAGGCTTGGATCTATTTACTCCGTATATATATAACAGGATACAATAGATAGACAAATTATTTTACCTAACTACCTACATTGAAACAACAAAATGACAATAACAAGAACTTAGTCTATTAAGTATAAAAATTTATCTCTATTATTTTATCACTACAAGAACCCAGTTAATATGATTAGTACATAAGATATCTGTAACCTTTTAACCGGCTCTATCCGTTGAAAGTTTCGGTGTTACCCAGTCGAGGATTCCATAATATCAAATGACCGGATGGCTGAGGTCGTCCAACGGCATTCCTTTCGAATTACTTTTAACATTCATTGGTACATACGAACGACACAAAGAAACCAGACCTTAACGTATTTAAATCACATTAAAGCCTCTTGAATATTATTATTTTATTTTAATATTCTTCTTATTGCCAACGGAGTGATGCTGGAGCGCAGTTTCATATTATAGGACCATGAAGCCGTTGATGTGTTAATTTCGAAATCCGGTACATCCCAATGCTGTTAAGGAGGTAGATTTACAATGTGAGGGTAGTTAGGCAGACGAATTCGAAGAAACCCTACCATCGACGTGACCCGGGTGTCGAACTATGGACCTCTGTGTTATAACGCAAGCGGTTAGCCGGTTTAAAGGTTTCTCAATGCACTCGGTATTGACTCGGATTGAATACCATTTAAACATTAGGTACGTTGATTGTTACTTAGTTTTAAAATTGACGACAAGGTATAAAGTTAGTGTTTCATTTTTCTTTTAAATTTTCAACATTGATGTTATTACTTAAATATTATTTTCTAAAAATCCTATATTAATAATTTTTGTAATACTGTATGATTTAAGTTGAAGTAAACCTAGTAATGTAATATATTTTATTATACTCGTATAGTATTCACTGTATAAAATTCTACAAGTGTTGTTATAAAGGAAATATTATGTTGTTCCTATGATATCTTAATATAACTAGTTTGGCTATAACTAATATTACGTAAAAAGTTTTCTTTTTTTTTCAACTTTTTAATTATTTTGAATTGGGAACATGTATATTATTTTAAATACTTCTTTCGATTTTGCGCCATTTCACATATTTTATCGTGTGCATTATCAAATTACAATATGGAATGGGGTGTTAAAGAAAATAGGATTGCAGTGATCGCCTTGCACAAAGTGGGTATGGAGCCGGCCGTCATATTCCAGATACTTCAAAAGTTTGGTGTTAGCCTTATCTTCATATATCTTATTATCAACAGAAACAACAACACTTCCTCTGTCGAAGACCGGAGAAGGCCGGGGCGACCGCGTGCTGTTAGAACAACAAAGACTGTTAATGCTGTTAAAGCCAGAATTCCTCGAAACTCCATAAGGAAGCAAAAATTTTATCGCGACAAATGAAGATTCCCGCTAGGATCTGTCGCGTATTATAAAACAAAACCTGAAGTTCGGTGCTTATCGTGGATATACAGGACAAGCCCTAAACAATCTTTACAATTAGAGATGGATGGAGTCGATCGATCAAGCGAACCAACCTTCTGTCGCGATACGCAGGTGAAAGGCACAGAAATATCCTCTTTACCGATGAAAAAATTTTCCCAATTGAAGAGCGTTATAATAAACAAAATGATGAAGTGTACGCCCATAGTTCTAAAGAAGCTGCCCAGGTGGTAGGAAAGGTACAGGGTGGTCATCATTCTGCGTCAGTGATGGTTTGGTTAGGCGTGTCTTATCAATCAGTCACAAAACTATATTTTTGTGGAAAAGGAGTGAAAACTTCAGCCATTGTATCAAGGATATGTGCGTGATGTGAAGAAGTGTGTCTTGGATCATGCTGTGAAACCTCTCAGCAATACACTTTTTAAAAATATACCGTGGACTTTCCAAGATTCTGCATCTGCTTACTAAGCTTAAACTACCCAAGTCTGGTTTGAAAACCAACGTTCCGGACTTTATAAGAACTGAAGACTGGCCCTCATCTAGCCCTGACCTCAACTCTTTAGACTTCAAATTATGGTGAGTTTTAGAGGATATGGCCTGCTCTAAACGACACGGCAACATTGAGTCTTAAAAAATCTTTGTAGCAAGCAGTGGCGGTGGTGGAAATTTCCCTTGGAGACAGCGCGTAAATCCATAGATTCGTGGCCAAACAGATTAAAGGCCTGTATAAAAGACAAAGGTAACCATTTCATATAGATTTTTTTTTGTTGTTTGCCGATATAATAAATATGTAGGTATAAATTTTAACAAACATTACTTCAATAAAAAAAATGCATTTTCATTGGTAACAGAACTTATGGCCGGACTAGGTATAATATTATTCTGCTTCCTAAAGGTTAAATGAGAAAATCACTTAACGCTGTGGTAAATCCATATTAAGTTAATTTGGTTTTTACTGATATATCAATATATTTATATGTGCGTATAATAATGAATTTATTAATACTTCTTTGATAGTAATTATTAATTTTTTATATCGATTAAAATGCGAAAGGTTTTTACTAGGTAGAAATAACAGTGAGTATTTCACAACATATATTTATTCAAGAATATTTTAATACTAAAGGTGCTATCTTCTACAGAGTATTACAAGTTGTCATGATTATAATATATGTAATAAAAATTTATGGAATGAAATATAAGTAGAAACAATTCTAGTATTTTGTAATAGCGTTAAGTATACAACTGGAACACGGATAGATATTTCAGTTACTATAAATTTCATTCCTTTCTATGGATCTACTCGAACCGTAACTATTAGACTCGCTGTTGAGATCTTAAATTTCTTTTATAAATAATTTAAACACAAATGGCACTTGAAAATTGCGATTACGTTATTTTAACAATAATGTTGTACTTTAAACACAACAGATTCATAAAAAAAAACCTTTGCTTCATTCATCATCATAATCATTATGCGCCCTCTTCAAACTACAGTTAGGCGATTTGAGACAACTGATTCGATCCTCAGTTTCACCTTTTAACTCATGGTATTTATTCTTCATTCATACAAACTACATAGAATTAGATATAACACATCTTTTTATTTATTATAATTGTTTATAATTAATAAAAAATAATAATATTCGCATATAGAAATGTGATACAAGGAGAAAGTGTATTTAAATGGATAAGGTCCTTCATAAATATTTAGGCTTACATACATTTACTATGTTATCTATAGCTATGACGTAGTGAATAAGTTGTATAAGTTGCAATGTATACGTAAAAAAAAAACAAGTAATATTTTTAATATACAACAATGAGAAATTAATAAAAACTATATATAACTAATGATGTAATACTGAAAGGAATAGCTAATGTCTCTTATCACAAACTAAATATATATAGCTATCTATATAGATAACTAATTTAAAAAATAATAAACTTGTATCAATTTATAAAATATCACTTAAAAGATAAGTTATACTGCTTTTAACAACAATGCCTTTGGCTAAAATAAACTTTTATAACATTATTTGTAAAATGGCCGTCCATTGCCTTTTTTAGTATAGATTAAAGTAACGTTAATAGATTTGAAGAAACATTTAACATCGATAAACTTGCAGAAATATGAATAGAGTTTAGACTAGTAGAATATTTGGATAGTATTTTAAAAAGACAGGTTTTTAATTTCTGATATTTAGACCTTCTTCCGTGTCAAGAACCAGGTCTGCATCGGTTCAGCTTTGCCTTTCATGGAAACGTGGCCGCGGTAGGTCAACTCGAATTGTTCGTCGTAGTTATCTTCTCCCATCAAGTAGCTGAAATAAAATGATGATAGGTCATTTAAAAATTGCTGTCATCCCTCATGTATCATCATCATCAGCTCCACAGTTTACTGCTGAACATTGATCTCTCCCAAGGAACGCTAGGAAGGAAGTGTGAGTATACTTCGAATCGTTTTATTACTTTAGTCCTTACCAAAATAGATATGTAACCGTCTCCTTTGATGACAACCTGGTTTGTCTAGTAACGAAAAACGGAAGACCCTGATTCGATTCTCGGGGCTGGTGGTAGGGTTTTTTTAAACCAACCTGCCTAGTTACCACCCACATGTATAAATCTCTCACCATAATAATTTCGTTGTGTTCTAACTTTTAACAAATGGGGACTAAAGTAACCACGGTCTTACGGTCACTTAATTCATGTGAAATTGAGATTAAGTATTAGCCATAGAAAAAAAAAAATTAGTCAATGCAAAATTAATTTTGTTATTGTGCTTATAATGCATCATTAATTGATCCTAGGCAAGATTTCTAGCTCGCTGGTCTAATGATTAGAGCGTACGGTCTTCATTGCGAAGGTCGCGGATTCGAATCTCGGCATGTATCGATGACTTTAATATTTAAGTTATGTAAAAAGGGGCTGTGGATGATAAAAGTACTAAGTAAGATTTTATAATAGTGGATTTTTTTAAGCAAAATAAAATCTTTAAAAATACTTTATTAACATTCCATAGCAAGTGGATAAGGTAATAACCAGGCTAATGTTTATGTAGAAAATTTAACACAAAATTTTACTTTCTAAAATGAGTATCGAAGTTCTGCTTCCATTTCTATAATCTTGACTATTACATAGACACATTACTCTAAAAGTTCAAAGGCTTCCCAACAACGGTCGCGTTGGTAAGTAGATTTACTGCACTTAAGGGTATTCTAAATAAAAGTGAGGGAAGTCGTTACTGATTTCCGTTTATAACAATACGAACTACTGTGGGGCACACAACGCTACTAAACTATTTCAACTTTACACAATTTTTTTTAAAGTTTACCAATAACTTGTCAAATGTGTCAAATGAAAATGTTTAACTAATCAAAATTTTATGGAGATGTGTTTTTCTAAAATGTGTAAAAAAAGTCAAGTTAAAGTTTAATAAATTTGTGATAAATTATAAAGTAAACATGGACGCGTTTATGGATTATTATTTCGAAGAGGTTTTCTGTAACATGGAACGTGATAGCCTTAACGAGAGGTTCAAAAGGCGGGAACTTGTTGAATATTTCAATTCGGTTATTTCTGGCTGTGCGAAAGGTTATTTAGATAATAGTAAATTAGTTCGCTAGTTCATTAATTACAGAGTTAAAGATATAATCTTCAAGAATCAATGTATTAAAAATACTGAACGAAAAGGGAATTTTACTTTGATAGAAATCCATAAAACTTAAATTATAAAGCAAATATCATTTTCTTTTCAAATATAACACTTTAAAGAATAAGGTCATGATTTAATGATAGTGTTATCATTAATATAAAATTCAACAGGATTTTTACACAACGGACTTCGTTTTAGGACAGAACCGGTCGGACAACGCAACGTGTAAGAATTTCGTAACGTCCGCACTCCGATACCACAACAATTGTAAATCCAATAACGGCGATGTTTGCTTGATGGGCAAGTACCACAACCTGCTGTACATCGCAATGAAACTCGCGTACGATTGGAGTTTACAAGATAATGGCGTGGTAGCCGCATTGCTGGACGAGCTGTATGCATGCGAAAGAACATTCGAGAGGATTTTTCTAGGTACGTTTCAATGTTTACCATTGCTGCTGACTATCATAGCGATATATAGATAAAAATAGAAAATACCTTTCGAATCATGAAAACATTATTTTATTCTTTAAATGCTACAGAAGAGTTAACGAAAATATCAACATTGTCATCATCATCATCGTTAATAATGTTTCTTGTGATAACTTACATCTTTAAATAAAATATGGGTTACTAGCGGTTACTGAATTGCTTTTTGAGTCTCTAAACCATATAGATACATATATGTATTTATTTCAGGTGCGATATTCGGAACCTCTGCGCCATACTTCTTGGCAGGGTGGAAATCGGATTTCATGGATAAGGAGGAAAATATTTCCGCATTGGTATTCTTTCTAGATCACGCGACTAACGCGAATTTGGAGTTTAGAGAAGGTCCAAAATCGTATAGATTTATAGACGTGCCCTTAGAGAGCTGCGGCAAGGCGTCACCGGTCAGGGTCGTCATTCAAATGGGTGCTGCCGAAGTATTGATGATACTCCTAAGGTTTGGAGCCCGAATAACATCCGATCATGTTTCTACGAATCCAATAGAATCAATTCTGGATAGACTGAAAGAGTATGATAGAAAGTATCCGTACGAGTTAGTGACATGTTTGAAGTTGTCTCTGAGAGCCGTACCGAAGGCGTTTTTGACAGTCGATAAGGCTGCGTTCAAACATTTGGAGTTGCCAGATGATTACAATTACGATCGGAGGATAGCCTTAGAGAAGTACAGTGATATTTTAGAGGACCATTTGATACCGAGCTCGCGATGCGGTCTGAGACCTGTCGAGTTGAAACATCTATGCAGATGTCTGATCCGTCAGATGTTGTGGCAGAATTTCGAGTTACCATTCGGCATTCAAAAGTTACCTATACCGTTACAACTAAAGAAATATTTAGATTTGCTTGACGATTAAACTTGAAATAAGGTTAATTATTAACTACCTGTAAGTGTCCTCGCTCACGTTGATAGTTCCGGGTACTCCGGTGGTTTCGCAGCGGCTCGTCAGGTTGACGGTGTTGCCGAAGAGACAGTAGCGGGGCATACGGTGACCAATTACACCAGTTACCACTTCACCCGAATGAATTCCAATGGTAATGCCCTGTCATAAGAAAGTGATACTTGTATATATCATATTGCAAATTTAGGCATACTTAAAAATATATTTCTTATCAACTTAAAAGTAAAATATTATAATGATTATAATAATATTTATGGGTAAAATTATATTCGTACTTTATAAAGTTAAATAAAACTTTGCTATTATATTTCAACAGGCGCTAATATATAAACATGACTTGCATTGCAACAAATAAATAAGTATTGTTTTAAATTTTTAGTAGTATTACATTTTTTTATTATCATAATAATATTCACACTAAAATGTTTCTGTATATTTAAAATAGTTTGCAAATTTTTAGTTCTTTTAAAAGCGTTACGGTTAACGATAGCTTAACATGATCGAGTAAAGCGGTATTATTTTTAAATAAAGCCGATTTCATACTGACCACGGGTTCGTTGTCGACGGTAACTGTCTTGGACAAGTCCATCATTTCGAGTGCCAGCAAGGAGATATGCTTAGCGTGCGCCACCTGGTACTCGGGCAGACCGGACACCGCCATATATTTATCTCCCACCGTCTCCACCTAACATTTTCATATAACACAAAATTAATATAATATAAACCGGACAAACAAAAAATGTATCTGTAACAAAATTATATTTATATTAAAAATCATATTTTTTATTTTTCTAATGTTAGGACTACCTCTTTTTAATATGGTGTTAAGTGATAAATAAGACCATGGATGGTAAATGTTAATCGCCTGAAGTAGGTCAGGCTTCTTGCATATTCACTGATGATATATGGCAATTGTTTCTATGTAGGCAGGTTCGGAAACACTATAGCATACTAAATTCTACAACGCGTTACTAAGCAGGTCATGAATGTAATAAAAATGAGCTGAATATGTACTACGCGTTTCCAACAAAATGGATGAGCCAAAATAATGAAGGCCATTTTCTTGTCTATGACTCATAACTTACCTTATAAACATTGGGGTTCTTTTTAGGGTCTGTGAGTACATCGAACGCTGTGTACAGGTCGTTGAGCATCCTGACAATTTTCATAGCGCCCTTGTGATCAGTGTTCCGGGCGCAGTAGTTTGCGAAGCCCACGATCCCGCTGAAGAGGAGGGTGACCGGGTCGTAGCGCCGCGCCGGCACCGGCCGACGGTGACGTAGCTCAGTGGCCACGCTTATAGGCAATACTGAGTAGAGGAGTCTAAAAAATTTTTTTTTTTTTAAATGAAACTACTAGACGAGATAAACGTTTACTTGATGGTAAATTGATAAGTGATATGATTATAGCGTTTAGACAACAAAACACCCTGCCCACAGTTCAGTAAAGCCAATAGTCACTAGAAGTCGTGATCCTCTATCTTTGAATACACAGTAACCTTTGCTTGTTATATTTTGGAAAAAGGAATAGACGTTGCGGGAGTTCACCTACTGAAAGACTTTTTGACGAAAACGAGTTACGTGATAAGTGATCAGTTGGCATCCCCCCGAACAGGTTCCCGCCTTGTCGTGGCGGTGGGGCTCAGTAGCCGTGACTTGGTCACCCATGGTGAAGCGAAGAGAAACCTATCCGACTGGCCCGTGGTGTAGGGCCGGCTGGAGGCGGCTCCTCCAGGTTAGAGCTCCGAGGCTCCGTGAGCTCACCTCGGATGCGCGCCGGTGGGTTGCAAGGGCTTTATACTGCCCTTTGCAGCCGAGGTCGAGTCGCGAAGCGAAAAGAGTGTCGGTATTGTGATGCGCCGTTTTCCCTATCATCCGCGGCCGTATAACGGGTGGCGGCGTACCCAAGATCGGTTCCACCGCAAAGAGTCGAGAGTTTTCTCTGTTGGCTCCCTTGGCCTCTGAGTGACGGGTTCTGGGGAATCCGTTGCCCAAGTTACAGTGAGAGGCCGAGAGGAGGGCGCGCAGTGTGTTCCGGCGTGCCCTTAGAGGTGGGAAGAGTTTTTTCCTGCTTTTCCGAGGTGGGGCTGCATTGTGCAGCCGGCGCTGGCGGGGCAGCAGATGTGTGCGACAGCGGTCCCGTTGACCCTGCCATAAAGCGACGAGGCGAAACATCGTGGGGGTTTTAGTCGGTGCAAGTCCGATATAACCTGTCCTTGCCCCCGCGAGAACGGGTAAGCGCAGGTAATTCCCCCACGTAAAACAAAAAAATTTTTGAAGAACTGCTATCCTCCTGAAATGCATTAACTATCACCGTTTATACTTTATATTGAAAAAAATAAATGATTTCATTTAATAGGTGCAAATGCGAAAACCGACTAATACACGCGCGAATCTATTTCCTGGTGACCTTGAACTTCCTGTGAAAGAAACCGCCCGTGGAAAAAAGAAATGAAAACTGACGTTCCAAGCACAGCATCTTTCCTGGACATATGACATCTGCCAACATCATTACCATCTGGCTCGCCAAGGTACTGGGCCAACGTGGTGAATAAAAGAATTCCATCCGAATTACTTATGTTCTGTCCTACCTGTCAGTTTTCTGCTTCTCTGAATCGAGTTCACGGAACGTCTGCTGCAGCTTGTCGGTGAGCACTTCCAGGTTCTGTGTGAGCTTGTAATCAGCTTCGAACTGCTCCGACATAAGCACGAGGTCCCGGGTGGCGTCGTGGAGCGGAATATCGGAGATACAAAGTCCGCGTCTGATAAAGAAATGTTAGTAAGAATTGTTAAACGCGACTTTCTAGAGTATAATAAAAAAAACGCTTTTTAAATGGCTGAACCGTTTTGCTCAAACTATATATAAAGAAACTTCGTATCAAAATGAAGTTGATCGAGATTCATCATGTAGTAATAACTGGCAACACTGTATGGAGAAATCTTCGATATCATTATATATCAGTCATTATTAAGTAAAATGCGGTAACTGCAGCATTAATTGACATCTTAATTATTCTAGAAAATTCTTACCGTGTCAAATCATCAAGATTGGTCACACTGGGGTAACACTGGAATACGATTACATCGGTCTCTGGGATGTACAGCATTTGACCCTGTAAACAGAAAACTAGTTAGGATATAGCTTTAAACTAGATTCTGGCGCCAAACATCAATGTGAAAATATTACTTAATTTTTGTATAAAAGGTAATATAGCTAATTAAATTACAAATGCATGTCTTCATTTTAATCATATTGACTGATGAAGTAACTGCCTCCAAAGCTTTTCTTGTAACACAGGAGTCTTTGGATTCCGGTACCACATGCAGAATTTGGTTGGCGTTAGAGTATTTCAAACTCATCCTGTTAGTTACTACCCTTATGTATTTGCCTCCATAACAGCATTGCCGAGTTCCGCCTATCAAGATAGAGGCAGAGTATTCTGGTAGCTAATTAAAATAAAGTTTATACCTTAAGACGTAAAGAAGCAATCTCCTCGTGTGCGTCGGTAGGATTCATCTCCTCGGGTTTAGTTTTCAAAACGTAGACAGTGTTTATATGTGCCAGGACATTCAGGAATGTCATCTCCAAATGTGGTCGCACCTGATAGAACATCAAACAATTTGTAGTAATGGAATCTTTCAAGCAACCATCATCATCAACAGCCGATTTACGTCACCACTGTTGGGTCTTCGGCCTACCGTCAATATGAGGGCGATGGGCCGTAGTCACCACGCGGGCCCAATGCAGATTGGTGACTTCACACACACCTTAGAATAAATTCTAATTCATGTGCAGGTTTCCTCACGATGTTTGCATGCTACTAAAGTTCACAAATGTACATAACTTAAATATTAAAGTCATCGGTGCATGCCAAGATTCGAATCCGCGATCTTCGGAATGAAGGCAGCACGCTCTAACCATTAGGCCAGCCAGCTACTTCAAGCAATAGATAAATAAAATCCACTGTTACAGATGGATGAATATTTGAATCCTGAATCTTACAGCATAACATTTAACCTAATATTATTTCTATCAGCGCTTACCGTATCCAAGACATCGGTAATCTTACAACCAGGTCTGGTGACTTTGGGCAGCAGACGGGAGACGGTGCGTCCCGCCTGTACAATGTTGAGCTCGCGGTCGAACATCAGATGAAATGGAAACACCCGACAGAAGGTCGCCGGACTGACTTTCGGTTCTAGAAAAATTATATTAGGATTTATTATTTTAGGTCATAATACACAGAATAATTATTTCTAATACCTAATAATATCTTTTTTTTAGATCGAGAGAGAAATCTTCTAAAGATACCCTACTTTTGGAGGGAAGTCAGAGTTATGTGAGATTCTTACTCACTAAAACCCCCTCGGTGATCCGCATCAGTGTATTCGGCGAGGCTCCTGGAACTCTTATAGAACTCACGGGTCCTCCTCTCCACTTTGTGTTACAGGTCTCTGAGGAGGAGCCAGTCCAACGCACGTTCGCTTGTTGAGCGATAACGGCCTCCACCCTCAAGGCCCGCGAAACTCCTAGACGCTTTTAGTCCCTTTCTACGACAGGCAGGGCTTACCTTAGTCCTATTCGTTCTAGCTCGAGACTAAAGGGCTGACCTAACAATACCTAGATTATCAATGTACTATCTAGACACTACGACGATTACGACCAATTTTACTAACAAGTCTTCTACTTGTTACCAAATATTACCAAATTTTGATTTGAAGCTCACTAAAGGTAACCAAATTACTTGGTTGAGAAATACTGTCTCATCATTTAAGAAGACCAGCGTTATTCGTGTTGTGTAGACATCTCAACTAGTTGTGGGACATATCGTTTACTACCAGATCAACGTTTCGTTCAAGGTTACAAAACAAGTTTCATTTATATCATCATCAGTCGATAGACGTCTACTGCTGGATATAGGCCTTCCCCAATGATATCCGCATTGATCGGTCTCATGCTTCTTGCAACCAGTGGCCCGTGACCTTCGTTTGTACGGATTCATATGGAGAGATTTGGGCCATTTCCCACCACACTGGCCAAATGCGGATTGGTGGGAGACAGAGCCTCGTTTGTTGATAAGCAGGATGCATCACGAGCAGTTAAGGTTGGCTTGGATACCGTGAGTTGTGGTGCGGTGCCCCTTACATTCCCATTTATATACAATCATAAACTAAAGTTAAGTTTATTAAAGTGTAATCTTTAATCTAAAAACTGCATACAAGAAGTTAAGTGGCCTCTGTGGCGCGGTGACTAAGCGCTTGTCACACACTTGTCCCTGGTTCAGTCCGAGACCTCATGGTTGTGGAGTTAAAATGATGGTAGGAGTTTTCAACGTATTGCTAGAATATATGGTAAATCGGATGTTATAAGAGCATTGGCTGTATATAAGAGGGAGAGTATTTTAGTTAATTGCTTTCGGGCTACTTGATTTACTTTAAAATAAGTGATAAGTTTTGATTTGAAAAAAACCTTACCAAGCGATAGTGTCTCAATTTCAGCGATCTCCGGCACCGAGACGCGGCCAGCGGTTGACGTCTCCGTGATGAGGAACTGGACGTGGTCGCATTCCTCCTTCGTCTTCAGTATTTCTACTTTAACTTCAGTATTATGCAGCTTACTAGCCACAGTCTACAGGAAAAATTATTTCAATGGAAAATATAATACAATTAATTAGATTCATTTCGGGGGAGTCTGTCAGACTAAGTTATCTACAGCTTCCATTTTTTCTATCAAATATGTATTCAGGATTAAAATGGAATGTAGCTAATCATATTACTGCGGTAACAAGGCTTACTATCTCATGTATTACATTTAAAATTTGAATTTGGACTAGATGGAAATATTCCTTAAGCACTCATATTTACCTTCACGATGCCAATTACAATGTGCTCCAGTCCTGGTCTGTCGGAGTAGTAGTGGAGTACCAATGCTCCATCTTCAGGCCTTTCCGTGCATCGGAACGATGGTGAACGCATCCCAGGGTACAATGTGCCCAAATGGTCATGCAGACCGTCTAGATTCTAGTAGAATATCCAATAAAATAAACTTCAATATTAGGCAGAATAAAATTCTCTTTTCTCAAGTTCCGATAAAAAAATCCAAAGCGGGGAACCTTGTACGTCATTCTGAATTTTTAACAAAATTTAGTTTTTTTTTCAAAGGTCTAACACTAAACCTCAGTTGCACATGACGTTAAATGACAACAACACCATGGATAGCAAAGTAATTTTTTTTCTTATTATTTACTCTTTACTATTTGTTACTTCATATGGAGGAACTTACTCTTCTATTGGAATTATTCTTTTAGATGTGTTTTACTGTTAGTATAACGTGGAAAATATTCTAATCCACAAAGGAGAAATTAATACATACTTGTAAAAAATCACGTGGATTAGCCCCGAGGACTTGTAGAATTTTATCGTATCCTGAATCCTGGCAGAACTCGAAAAATGTTCTCCCGAAGGACTCTAAGATTGCATCCGCGGGAGTCTCTGTGAATTGATATACCTTCTTTTTAGTTTTCTTTAGAAATTGAAATAGCAAAGAACAGCTTAAATAAGTGAAGATTATGTATTATAAAAACGGAAGTAGTGTGCAGAGGTTACGGTGATATATTTTTAAGAGTGATATAGTTGGCGTAATTGCTGAGATTAAGAAATTTTTGCATGAGTAAGATACTAGCGTCATAATATTAAAGCTGACACGGATTTATCACCTTTCATTATGTAAACGATCTTTTTGTTAAGAAAAGATATAGTTGTAGTATATTATATGTAAATAAAGGATTATGTATTAAATAAAGAGGAGATAAAAGTATAATAATCAAACTTGATATTATAAAGATTGATCAAAAGTGGACAATAGAAAAACATTTTACTTACGAAGGATCTCAACAGCGGCTGTAATCAGATTATAAGTTATTTCGTCCTCGTAAATCTGTCGCACCAGGAAGCTGCCCTCCATCGACACCGCGGCTTTTTTCCTGAACATTTCAATAATACATTTAACAACGGCTTTGTATTAAACTAAGTTTGAGTTTAATGGTACTGATATAAGTTAAATTACAAGATTAACTGCCAATTGATAGACCTCCACTGTCTCTTAAGTTTACTGTTGTGCTAATAAGCTGTAACATACTGTTTTGCGATGTAAAGGGTGCTGTAGCTAGGGAAATTACTATTATAAAGATATTTAGAAATATTCTGTAATCAGATGACTACCTAGTTTGTAACTTCATTGTAACAAAAAATACCTCGTTACTACAATTTGACAAATAACAGCTTGTTGTAAAGACGTTGTATTTACTACCAGATAGTTAAAGATTTTCTCCGAGTGTAACAAACGAAAACAAACAAAATTAACCTTTAAGAAAATATACCTGATATGTTTCATTGTAGAGGAAAAAAATCTGAATAACTTCATGTTTCTGATAAGTATTTAAGTCTTTAATCTAAACAAAAACGAGGTATGAAACTTGTACTCACTTTATTTTTTCCCATGTTTCTTCTCCAAATGATTTTAAGACTAAAAGTTCCAAAGCGTAGTTCACAAAGCCGTACTGTAAATAAAGTAAGCGTGTATAATATACGAAGTATTAAATTATTCGTCCAGTTTGCAAGAGGAAACAGAATACTAACCGTAATATTACAGAAAATTTTCTGGTAACCATCATAACAAATAAAGAAGAAAACAAACTTACCATTGCGAAGATTCTCCCTTCACCTAAAGAAAAAGTTTTTTTTAGAAATAATCATTAGAGACAATGTGATCTAAACACATATTAACAAATTTTCAATTACAGCATCTCGCTTCAGTTAATCAACTGTTACACCAAACTGCACATAATTAAAGGATTTATCTAAATGCAATATTAGAAAATATCTTCAAAGGACTTTAAGCTTATTCTCTCAGTGAAACTAATAAACGAAGTAAAGCGAATGTGAAATTTTATTCTGCACTGAGCTGGAAATCATTTTCTTTTGCCGTTTAATCTCACACTCGCTTTGTACGATGGAAAAGGGAAAATTTGCACGGCTCCCTTTTTATTAATTTTCTTCTATTCCCATCGCAAGTCCTCCGGATAGTAAAACAAATAACGCAAAGGGGAAATTTGAATCGTTTGTTGGGCCTCCCTTGTTGCAAACTTTTGATTGCATAGTCATTGCCTTATATTGGATTCTTTAACAACCCGAATGTTTTTTTTGTTTACAATCAATATGTTTTATTTTTTGGTTCAATTTTAACTTGTATGTTGTTTGTAACAGGTTTTTTTTTAAAACAAAGAAGGTAAACGTGTTAAAAAAAAGTAAATATGTTTCAGGACTGATCCACGTGGAGTACTTTGCAGATGACTTACGTTTAGCGGTCTATCGATTGATGATTATGATGAAATGTTCATAGTGTAAATTATAATTTTGTTAATTATGTCCACAAATAACGAAAACAACGTATTTACAGATTTAAAATATTATTAAGGAAACGATGACATCTATAAGATTACAATTCAAAGTTAATTTTAAAAGAATTTCTCATTCACCGCTAGATGGCGCACAAATTAATATTATTAATAAATAAAAGCCATATCAAAATACATATTATATAAAATTAACACTAATTAATAATGATATGGATATACAGAAAAAATAATAATAAAGAAATAAAATATTCCTGTATAATAATAATAAAAACAGACTTCTTTTTGAAAATGAATTTACATTAAAAATTTGCACATTCATGTACTGCAAACGTATATAAAAAGCTATAGAACCATATAAAATCATATTTCAATGTTTTCATAACTATAGACTAGAAAATTATACCAAATATTTTAAAAAAATATGGGTTAACATTAATAATTTTATTATATTAAATCGTGAATCTAATCTTACCTGTTTATAGTCAGTATGTAATTTTCTTTGATTTATTTTTCTTAAGCACTCGAGATCGCACAGCAAGGAAGCCTTATAATTATTAAAATATGAAGCATACGTAAATTTCACGGTTTATTTTTGCGACAACGAATTAAACTATTCACATTACTGAATACGCCAATGTCTTGGCGTGAACTGACGTTATTGTAACCAGCACAGAGTATTTAGCGAAATTCAAATGGTTTCATCTCAAACTTAACTAAGTATTTTTAAAAGAAAAACAATATTAAATGCCATAGACTAACAAATAATGTATTAAAATATTTAATTTGTAGCATATTAAGGTTATAAATAATCAAAAAAAGTTTTTTGTATTCAAAATAAGTAGCGTCATCTATAAAGATATGGATAAACGTATTTTATGTACACTTACCTATAGATGGCAGACTATATGAGATAAAGGATTATAACAATATTTTGAAAGGTAACACCGGCAATAAAACAGTAATAAAATCAAGCATTTATACCCGGCACTATTAAATTAATTGGCTTTTGAAATGTCCTTGTCCTTCTGACAGCGACAAGTTGACTAATAAATTTGTGATTAATATATATCATCATCAACCGATAGACGTGCACAGCTGGACATAGGCCTCCTTCAAAGATATCCATATCAATCCCATATGAATATATGGGGAGATTTAGGCCATTTCTCGCCACGCTGACCGAATGCGGGTTGGTGGGAGCTTCGCACACCTCCGCAACATCGCCAGCGCCGGCTGCACCATCTCGGGGGGAAGAACCCCCCATTTCCACCTCTGTAAGGGTTTGCCGCAACAGACAGTGCCTCCTCTTGTCCTCTTATCATCACCTGGGCGACGGATCCCCCTGAATCTACCACCCAGAGGCTATGGGAGCCAAGAGAGAAAACTTTCCGGACTTCCTGCGGAGGGTATGCACTTGAGTTCCGCTGCCAACCGTTATACGGCCGCGGAGGATAAAGAGAGCGGCGAAACGCAATACTGACGCTCCTCTTCCTCGACGGCATCACTGCCGCCGCATGAGAGGTGTGGCACTGCTTAGTCGCGGAGGATAAGGAGAGCGGCCAATCGTAACACCGACACTATTCTCCTTCCGCGACTCCACCATAGATGCAAAGGGCAGTACAAACCTGCCCCTGTAGCCTACCGGCACAGATCCGAGTTGAGCTCACGGAGCCGCGGAGCTCTGACCTGGAGCGGCCGTCTCGGGCCGGCCCTACATAATAGGTCAGCTAAGAACAGCTAATACAATATAATTATTTCGTATGCCAGAAAGAAATGTGGACATGGAAATAATCTAAATTATGAAGTATCTTCTTCTTCCTCCTGCCCTAGACTATGAACAATGTTAACAAAAAAAAATTCATTTCTTTAAATAATAATAATTCTTTAACTAAATAGGTGTATAGAGCTATCTATCTACCTGTATTATATTATGTATGTATTCAATAGGTAGATATTTTTATGGGTAGATAATTTTTTTAACCAAAGCCTGGAGAACTGATGAGACGTCTTTAATTATTCAGGTTTTCATTTGCATATTAGGTGCGGAAAAACTTTAAAGTATTTAATGCTTCAAAGCTTTTTTATTGGTTTAGAAGACACGACCATATTTCAAACTTTCTGGTGCAAAGTCAACATTAAAAGGGTTGGACTATGCAATTTAAAAGCAGTTAAGTTTATATCCGCAGAAGAAGCAGCGTCACCGACATACCCCTATGAGTCGAGAGGAGGAAGTGGCAATGGGCGGGGCACATAGCTCGTAGAGCCGGTGGACGTTTGGGGTTATAAAGTGTTGGAATGGCGACCTCGTACCGGAAAGCGCAGCGTTGGCAGACCTACCACTAGCTGGACAGAGGACATAATTCGCTGGGAGCTACTAGACTCGGCGCATGACCGTGCTAAGTGGAACATATTACAAGAAACCTAGGACAAGCAGTGGATTCATCGGTTGAAATTGATGATGATGATGAAGTTTATATACACTTCAAGTGGAGTTTAAGTTTTGTATTGATTTTGCTGTTTTTAATAAGTGTACGGTTTAATTTAGTTCTCTGCTTTATATTATAGTTTACAGTATGGGCAAGTGTATATCATCGTAACTAGCGCCAGGTTGTTATAGACAGGCGTATCACTTACTATTGGGCGAGCGTTTCGCTCTTCTCATGGATTTCATTGAATAAAAAAAGGTATTTAGAATAATTTAGTATGTATTGAAAATATTTCAAAGTATTTTAAAACCTGGTTTCCAGTCTAAGTATTAAAAAAGACTTGTTCCACGACGGTGTAGTGTCCAATTTTACAAGTATGACTTATACTACTACTAGCTTACCGATAAGTCTGCTATTCTATGCTATAATGGATAAGTATTCCCAGGATATATATATATCTATATATATATACAAATATAACATAAAACTTAAAGTAAAGTAAACATTGCATTTATTTATAATATGATTTATATATTTATTTATGCTTATTCAAGTTTTTAAAGTCGTTACTTTATTATGCAATTACATTCTGTTTGAATGACTCACGCTACGATGTACAAAGAAAATTTGATTAAAGTTTAGCCCCTGAGCTTTCAACCCTTAATTACACATATTAGCGGCGGCTTACAGTCCATTAGTAGCAATCCGTTTTTTCGTTTTAATGTCCATTATAGTCGTTAGTTTACATTTAGTGTACTAAAACTGGAATTTTTAGTAAATAAAGTACTTAATTTGTTACATACTGAACCCTTGTTGGAGGGTTGTGCTTTTGGACTGGTGTATTCCGTCGGAGACTGGGCTTTATGCAATGCAAGAGTACCAGCGACGCATATTTATTGTGAAGAAATTTTATATACCACTGACTTCTCCCTAGGAATAAGTTATCTTTTGAAGATACCTTCCGCTCGCCCTGCTAACAAAAAAAAGGTAAAGTTGAAGCACTTTATTCAAGTTTTCAAGTATCTTTAGAAATGTTACTTCTTACTTTTTCTAATTTATTAGATTTCTTTTTATTAATGTTCCATTCATCTTATTGTTATTGTCTTAATTAATCTTATATTAATCGATGCGAGTAATATAAAGACAGGCTGTTCCGCGCCCGCTTTGTTAGCCGTAACACCCCCCCTACTCCCTTTGGGGTAACATTTAGTAAAAACCGTTCTTACTTGACCCGTACTCAGCAAAAGTTATATACCTACCAAATTTTAAGTCTCTGGATCTTATTGTTGCAGAGTAATCGTGATGAGTGTCTACACCTACGTAATACTACATACAATGAAGATAGGTAACCTTTCTTCGTGAATCACGTGAAAACTAGTGAACGTATAGGCATGGGAACATAAGCCTTCGATGCGGAATGATTTGTAGATAGTTATAGGCTATGATATTTTTTAATATCATAGAGCCTTCATTATTATATTTGTAAAATACTTTTATATTTTTTTTAATTTCGTCTAATTCCTGCGGTTGCTATAGTAACGGTTGCTATAGAAAGTCATTTGCGGTTGCGGTTGCTCTCAAAGAATACTTCAGACGAATTCCAAGTTTAATATCCTATTACGGCCAGCAAAGCGGACGGGAAACAGCTAGCATATATATATATATACATATATACTTTTACTTAGTTCATATATATATATACTGTATATATAAAATGTTATATAAGAAATTTCACATTACAATAAAATACTTTGGCAAGTTAAAGATAAGATAAGAATAAAACAAGTGTTTAGGTAAGTTATCCGTTTTGCTTTAGTTACGGACCGTTTGGATGTGTACGGTTCACTTAAGGGTAAGTAACTAATTCGATCAACTGTAAACTTAAGTTAGAGTAAGTTCGTTGAGCGGATAAAAAAAAACAAATATTTGAGTTTATTTAAGAAATGTAATGAGTTTATTTTGAAAGTTATCATTCTTTGTACCATTCATAATTTTATTTTTGTCTTTTTCGAGTATTGATTAAATATAAAGGAGATATGTAGGGGATGTAAGGGGTCCCGCACATCATGTCACGGAACCCAAGCCAACCTCGCTTACTTGTGAGTGCACCCTGCTAAACAACGGATGAGGCTCTGGCTCCCACCAACACGCATTGGGCCAGCTTGGTGAGAAATGACCTAAATCCCTCCATATGAACCCTTAACAAACGTGGATATCTTTGGGAGAGGTTTATGTCCAGCAGTGGACGTCTATGGGCTGACGATGATGTATATAATAGTAGGACAAAGTTTGATTACAGGAAATAAAAAAATCAGATAATTTCTAGTGTTCAGTTCACTGTTTTTTTTTTGTTATACGATGAAGCGATGACAAACGAGACGTTTCCCTGATGGTAAGTGGTACGCTTGTCTATAACAATGTGGCGCTAGTTAGGATGATATATATTGTACCACATTGCGCTCTTCACCTTGATATGAAACATGTCGAGTGTCGTTACCCCAGCAATTTCGTTAGCAACAGTGTCATTTACCACGCTTACCGCCAACCTTAACTAGTTGGAGCGGCACTTTAAGAAGAAGACAGTGCCTTGGAAGCTTAAACACAATAATGTTTGCACACTATTGTTTCATCATCAGCCCAGAGATGTCCACTGCTGGACATAAGCCTCTCCGAAGGATCTCTACGTTTGTAGTTGATATGGAGGATTTAAGTAATTTTCCACTGCACTGGTCCAATGTGGGTTGATGAGAGCCACTCTCGTTTGTTGATTAGCAGGGTGTACCACGAGCAGGTGAGGTTGGATTGGTTTCCATGAGGTGTTTGGGATCCCTTACACTGTTTAACGGCAGAAATAGGCAATGCATTGGTACCTATCTAGACGGGGTCCGGTGACGTAGACCTGCGACCAGTTCAGTGGTAGGTCTCTGTCGTGTGTGACCGTCTAGTACCAACACAGCTCATATTTCTGTCGCCAAACAGTAGTGTGCAAACATTACTGTGTTCCGGTTTGAAAGGCGCTGTAGCTAGTGAAATGACATTGGTAACTATATTTAAGCTTAAGTTTCAAGGCAGTCAGTGCTGAGTGGTGCTATGCGGCTTTGAGCTGAACGTCTGTTTCGTGAGATTATTGAATAAAAAAAAATTACATTAAGACAACAGATTTAATAACTTCAACCCGGTATTGTATGGTAACTTAATAAACTGTTTCATGAAACCGTTATACCACGTTATAACTTGCTAAATAAGTACTGTGCTCTCCCGTTTAACATATGTATGTAACCACCAGACAGGTATCGTCTTATGTTGTGTAGTGTATATATACTAGATGTGTATATGCTTAGCTATAATGTTTATAAACTTCGTGGTTTAATAATCAAAATTAATATACGAGTCGAAGCGAAGTTGAATCTAAGTTATTCGACGACGCGATAAGACGAGCACGAAGTTCAACTGGTAGTAAGTGATACGCCTGTCCATGGCAAGGTAACGATAGTTAGGATGGTACATACAGCACCACATTGCGCTCGTCGCCTTAGGATATGTCGAGTCTCGTTACCAGTAATTTCACTAACTACAGTGCCCTTCAATCCGGAACACAGTAATGTTTGCACAATACTATTTTGCGGCTGCAATAGAAGCTGCGGTGGTACTTAACTAAATGGTCTCCGACAACAGAGACCTACCATCGGTGATCCTCAAATTTTTTATTTTGACCATGAATCCTTTTCACAACACCATATTGTTCTCGTAGTATCACCATAAATGATCTTGAGTCTCCTTATCGTTAATTTCATCATATTTGCACATTACTGTTCATCTATAGAAATAGGTGTTGCGGTGGTACCTGAACGGTCACCAGCTATAGAGACCTACCGCCAATAGTGATTTCCGTTGCTGTACTTCCACGTAACCTTACCAGATAAACTTTACAACTTGTGATCTTAAAATCGAACCTACATATTACATGGATTCACTGATGCTTCATGAGAAGGTTAAACTTATACTTTACTTATTTTTTTGGTGGAAACTTGAAAACATTGAATATGTTAGATAACCGAAGCACCGACGGCCGATGGAGTAGTAAGGTCCTCGAGTGACGCTCGCGTACCTGTAGATGTAGGGTTGGGAGGTCTCCTACAAGGTGGACTGACGATCTGGTGTGAATCGCGGGAACCCAGTGGATGCGACAACACGGGACCGATCGATGCGTCTATCTCTGTGAGAGGCCTATGTCCAGCAGTGGACATCTATCCTCTGATGATGATATTAGATAACTGAGTTAGAAAGGCGAGGTTGGATATTTCAGAATTATAATTTCAATAAGAAATTAACTAAAACCACAATTGAAGTGTTAGTTATTATGTAAATGATAATCGTCATCGTTCGGCAGTAATAACTTAATCAAGCTATAGTGAGCTCTGCTTAGATCGGACAGTGATTACAAATTGATAACCACACAGTTAAACTTTAATTTTATCTTAATTTTTTTTTTTAGTAAAAATTAAACTACATTTATAATGTAGATCGTCGGACAATTAATTTATCGTATGTGGGGAGCTGTGCTGGAAGCCTTTCTGAAATTCAGCGGAACGTTTCCGACGAACTCGATTCCGTTATCTCATGAATACATTGAAACATAAAATGTTACAAACTGTCCGGCACTTTGGTCCCTCGAAATTAAATAAATAAATTATAACTGTAGTTAACAATAAATTTAAGAAATATTGTACAACCTACCTTTTCCATTTTTTGGTTTCGGAGGGAAAATCTTTGAAAGATAACCTGCTTATGGGGGGAAGTCAGCGTTATGTGAGATTCTTACTCACTAAAACTCTAACGGTGGTCTGAATCAGTGCATTCGGAGAGGTCCTGGGATCGGTGCCACACTACACTTTGTGTGAGCACGTCTCTGAGTAAACTAACTGACTAAACTAAACTGTCTGACTAAACCTTTCAAAGCACCATCGCTGAACCATAAGCTGTCCCATGCAGGTTCGCTTGTTGAGCAATAAGGGCACTATCACAAAAGCCCGCGAAACTACTAGACCGATTTAGTCGCCTTCTACGACAGGTAGGGCTTACCTTAGTCCTATTCTTACTAGCCCAAGACTACAGAGCTGATTATATAACCTACTGAAGTTTTAATAATATATATATATATTTTAAAGCTTTGTATATATCTTTATGTTTTATCATTAATAGTAGCTTGTCAAGACATTACACAGGAATTATAAGAATAGTGTTCCTAAGAAGTGTTTATCAGATTTTTTTGAAGAACTGCTATCAGTTAAAAAACCTCCTTCTCCCTTGATAATTAACCCCTCATCATTCGTGGTATATTCTAAGGATATCATTAGATTCAATGAGAGCTTTTGCGCTTATATCAAGGAAAAAGCTACTGGTTTATATTCGTGTAAATCCTTACCGTTAATTATAAATTATTTAATTATTATTATTAAAATTTAATAAATTATAATTTTTTGGATGATACAAATAATAAGTTTATATATTATATATATTAATATGTTTAAACAGTTGTGAAATTCTAGAGATTAATGTGTGAAGAACTTACAACGTGGCTGCTATATACATATTTCTTCATCCTGGACCCAGGACGGATTGATGATGGTGGAAGCCTATGTCCAGCTGTGGACGTCTAATGGCTGACGATGATGATAATAAATCTCGTTGTATAAATCTAAGATAACAATATACAAAGTAATAAACTATGTAAGAGTTGTGCGATGTCGTATTATTCTTTCCAAAAAAGCATTAGATCATACGAAAAGTTTTCTTTGTGATAAACTTATTCAAAAGGATGTTCAGGCAATATTTTTCATTGCTTTTGACCGATTTTTTTTAAAGCGGTGAAGGATCTTTGAGGAATTTAATTTATCACCATCCCATTGACATTTTACCGCAATGAAATATTATCAAGGAATCTTCATTTGCATTTAAAATATGCTCAAGACGCTTAGACTGAAGTCCATTCTGATGAACGCTTTAATTGTTAAGTTATTGCATAAGTGATTAAGTGAAAAATTATGTATTAAATATTAAAATATTACATCAGTAATAAAATACAAACACACACACATATTTATATAGATACATATATATATATATTTAATGAAAGAATTGATTTACACTTCTAATTATGATGTTTTAGTAAGTATAGATTAGAGTCTAGACCTTTCCCTAGTATCTAATACATCTGATAATGATACTTTTAAATTTTAATTAATATTGCAATGTATTTTCTTTCTAAACCTTAATTTTTTTTTACCTATCATATAGGTTAAGAAATCAAATATAGTGTTTTACAATTTGGTACCTTTAAATTTTTTTTGTTAAAAGTATATACTTTATAGAAAGATAACATATACTTTTTGGCGCTAACTATAGATACTGTATAGGCACACAATTTGAAGTCTATATTACTAAAAGTTAGGTGTTAAACACTTAATTTTAAAACACGATAAATTAGGGACTTTACGGACATTCTTCCCAGGACGTGGAAGATGCACTGTAAATTATCTTTTGACAGCAGAAATAGGTGATATAAAAATTCTAGATAATAGTACCTAACTAGTATAGAATAATAACCTTGTTATTGTTGCTAAGGGTAAAAAAAATAATGAAAGAAATAGGGGAAAGTTTTAGGAAGTATTCTCTTTTGTGGACCTAAAAATTTGTATTATACTATAGAGACCTTTGCGTATTTTTATACTCTATCGTAGTTTACTTACCAGATAACGCCCACTGCTGAGTTTAGGCCTCACTCAAGGATCTCCATACAGATCAGTTCTTCGTTGTCCGTATCCAGCGACTTCCTATATTGAGGGGAATTGGGTTTTAGCCGACGACGCTGACCCAATAAGGGTGGGTGTATTGACTTGGGTTTTGTAAGGTGTTGAGCGGAATTTTATAATTTAACAATATGTTTATAAATTTCTCAAGTAGTACATCTATGTCCGGTTCAGGTTTTTACTACTTTCCTCCCATGTGGTGCAATAAAATATGAACATAAATATTGATGTCAATCGTAAAGGTCTGGAGGGTAGTAATAAAACTAAATAACAGTTTTCTGTTGAGACCGTCTAATGCACGTAACAGAATTTGTTATTCTCTATGCTTAGCCAATAAATTTCTTTTCTTTCTTATCAACAATAGGGGCCGAAAATCGTTAAGCGTGATCGTGCCGGAATAACCTGACCGGCGTACGTTGACAGCGGGAACATAACAATACAGTTATGACGGTAGTTTTACAATAAAAGGAGCTGACGTTACGGATTTCAAGCGCCACCATTTATGTGGCTACGAAATCGGGTCATTAACCTTAAGACAGGGGTTAATGACCCGATCACAAACGATAATGTTCGTATAGGAGTCAGAATATTCAACGTTTGCACACTTTACATCTTTAGCCTCATTTTCACAAAATATTATGTAAAATGGATTTTTTTTTATTCAAAGAAGCTACTGAGCTGAGTTAGACGTTCACCTGATGGTAAGTGATACGCCCGCCCATAACATCGTGGCGCTAGTTAGGATGTTATATACTGCACCGCATTGCGCTCGTCGCCTGAGACATATGATGTTGAGTCATATGACCTCAGTAATTACACTAATTAAAACACCTTTCAAACCGGAATACAGTAATGTTTACACACTAGTGTGCCTGTGGTACTTACCTAGACGGTCTCCGGGACCAGAGACTTACCACCAATTAATAATATTTATATCTACATAATATTAGGTCCTTACATATGATAATTAGCGTTTTGTCGTACTGACCGCTTTGATCTGAAATATCTTCTCTTTGGTTAAGAATTCCAAATTCAAATTTATAAATTCATTTAGCGGGTACATTTGAGTTTTAAAAACAGTCACTCATTTGTTTTTTCCTCATTATTTTTTCTTTGGTGTCGCTTATTACCGCACAATGGAAAACATGAAATATCGGTATATTTACGAGTACGAGTTCTACCGTGGCACCAGTGCTGCAGAAACAGTTCGAAGGATTAATGATGTGTACGGTGTTAGTGTCGCAAAAGAAAGCACGGTACGATTTTCGGTTTCAACGTTTACGTTCTGGAAATATCGACCTTCAGAACCAACCCCGTGGACGGCCGGAGACCAGAGTGGAAGATGAAGAATTAAAGGCTATTGTGGAAGCGGTTCCATCACAAAGCACCCCAGAGATAGCTGCAAACTTCCGGGTAAGTGGGGTGAGGGACAAAACTGTATTAATCCACTTGAAACAAATCGGTAAAGTAAAAAAACTTGAACGATGGGTACCTCATGAATTAAGTGAATCGAACTTGCAAACACGCGTCGACTGCTGCTGCTGTGTTACTTTGCTCCACCGACACAATGATGAAGGGATTTTAAATCGAATCATTACTTGTGATGAAAAGTGGATACTGTACGATAATGGGAAGCGGTCGTCGCAATGGCTGAACCCTGTAGACCCAGCCAAATCCTGGCCTAAACTAAAATTTACTCAGAAAATGTTACTTGTGAGTGTTTGGTGGACTAGCGCCGGTGTCGTTCACTACAGCTTTCTAAAATCTGGCCAAACAATTATGGTAGATATCTATTGTCAGCAACTGCAAACCATGAAAGAACTAGCTGCTAAACAACTGAGATTTGTCAATCGCTCTAGGTCACTGCTGCTTTACGACAACGCAAGACCACACACTGCACAACAAACAACCACTAAGTTAGATGAGCTACAATTGCAATGTCTGCGACATCCACCGTACTCACCGGACCTTGCCCCAACAGATTTCATTTTTTCCGGAATTTGGATAACTTCTTACAAAGAAAAAAATTCAGCTCCGATGCGGCAGTCCAAACCGCCTTCAAAGAATTTATTGATTCTCGCCCCCCATGGTTTTTTTAGTAAAGGGATCAATGAACTACCTATGAGATACAAAAGTGCATAGATAACAACGGTGCATACTTTGATTAATCAAACATATTTTACAAAAAAAAATTGACTTACATTCCTCCCGTACAAAACGCCAATTTCATATGTAAGGACCTAATATACAAATACTATTTAATAGTTTACAATGATGTGAAAAAAAAATTCAGTTTGATAGCAATAGACATTCCTCTGACCTGAAATTTTGCACAGCATCGTCAAGAAGGATTATTGTTATCATTTTGTCTCCTAAATCTTTTTCATGATAAATATTTTCATAGATTTTTCTTCAGGCTCTTAACTCAAATATTATATTAAACATGAAATTTATCATTCAGTTAAATCTGTTCGATTTCATCATCAGCCGGTAGACTGATGATGAAATCCACTGTTGGACTTAGGCCTCTCTCAAATATCTCCACATCGATCGCTCCTGCGCTGCTCGCATGGCCTCCGGTACTGCCGAGCACTAGGGGCTGTTGTTTGTAGGTGTTCATACGGGGGGAATTTGGGTCATTGCCCAATACGAGTTGGTGGGAGCCAGAGCCTCGTTTGTTGATTAGCATGGTCCATCACGAGCAGGTGAGGTTGGCTTGGCTCCCTTGCACACTAAAATATCACTGTATGTTTTAATACGAATAATTTAGTTAGTTGTCTTAATTAGACCTCATTTTTATATTTACCTTCAACTTAGTTTAGCACCTGACTAGTAAATATCCTGGTGAATTTTTCATGCTTTTTAAATATTCGCTGTCTGAAATATGAGGGTCATTTAAAATGTTAGAGGTACAAGGGCTATTATGTAAGTGAGCCGAGTCTAGTAAGCTTTGGAGGTAATTGTGAGAGGTTTGGAATAAATTTATCTGCAAGGGTTCTGCAGGGGACCGCCCTTGTTTATTTATTATCTGTACTTACTGTGAGCACCTGAACAGAGCTTTTTATATTTTATAATTTATTTACTGTCTGCTAAAAATTATACCGTGTAGTTATAAAATGGGTATAGAGTAAAGGTTGTTATAGGAAGACTATAAACAATCTAATATTTTTAAACAAAAAAAACGAAGCAGTGTGGGCTTAGTTAAGTGCGACGATTTGGGATGCTGGTTTCATTCCTCTAAGTCTAAGCTTTTGGTGAAGAAAATCACAGTGAGGAATAACTTTTGAGGATATGCGGCACTCATCAACTAGTACTTGGGCGACGTGATGAAATTTTAACTCACTTTTTAGTAATAGAAATTTATAAGAGCCACTGGATTTAAATAGCACAAGATCGTTCTTTGTAGGACTTATTACAAGAGATCGATGTCCAGCAGTGGACATACATCGATTGAAGTTATGAAAAAATGAATAATTTAAAGGGTACATTGGGATTGATATTTGTTGTGACATTAGTTGTTGAGTTTTGTTACCCCAGTAATTTTACTAGCTACAGCGCTCTTCAAACCGGTGCGCGGTAACCTATTGAGATCGTCTCCAGCAACAGCTACTACCAGTGTAAGCTTGAGCTTCTGAAAAGATCATGAGGAAATCGACACCTACCACATCCGCTAACACTCACTTGGCCAGCGAAGTGTATAAAATTCTTTGAGTTTATTATTATCATAAAAAGCTCAAAATCCCAGTGGTGGGAACATTAAGAGGGTTGTACATTCATTAAATTAAAAAAAAATATGTATATCACTTGAATGTTCCTTCGGAATAGGTATTACTGATAGTATCCCAACTTATATGAAGCTGGCGCTTTGCCATCGACAAAAGTTATATCTGCATCCGTAGAAATGGTTTGCTTTATTTTTGTTCTACTAAACTAGTGCAGATTTTTTTATACATAAAGAAAAAAAACGAAATATTTTATTAAGGGTACAGTTATTATAAAATTTACTTTAATAGTCTCTGTCGCGGGAGACCATCTGTGTAGATACCACCGCAGCTCCTATATCTGCCGCCAAACAGTACTGTGCAAACATTACTGTGTTCCGGATTGAAGGTCACTAGGCACTGGGTAGTTGGTGTAATTACTGGTGTAATAAGGCTTTTATGTCTCAAGGCTTAAGGGATCTTATGTCTCAAGACGAAGAGTGTAATGTGGTGCCGTGAATAACATCTTTGTTAGTGCCACTTTGTTATGGGCAGGCGTATCGTTTACCACCAGGTGAACGTCCTGCTAGTCACATCGCTTTGTTGAATAACAGAAAATAAAGCTGAAATGGTATAGCTCCATTGGAGTTTGAGCCTAAGAATTGTCACGCTGATAGTGACAGAAGTAAATTTATATCAAAGTACAGCTTCCAAAGATATGAAGGTTATCAATTGTCTCACAAATTTTTTACATGCTATGGAGTCTGTTAATAGTTATACATTTATGTATGTCTTTCTCTAGATATATATATGTATTATATATCTGTTAATTTATATACAAAATGTATGTAAGTGTACTTTTATTATTTTTTTAAATGGAAGAGTTCGTCCTTATCTATCACAGCATTCCCCATTTCCCAGATTCACCTGTAGAGAATGCACCTAGGCATTGAGTTTACATTTTATTACATAATCACAAGTGATGTATTGGAAGTTAATAAAAGGAAGGGGTTCGGGGGTTAGTGAGTTGTCGTCAGCGGGTATATTTCAAACAAATTTCATTCTTACTCTGTCTTACGGCCAGCAAAGCGAACGGAGAACAGCAAATATTTAATAAATAGTCTTAATAATAAGAAAGATGGTTCTTTAACATTCTATGAGATGAATCATAAGTCCAAGAGTAATTTGTGAACTGGTGGGAGGTATCTATTGCTGGTGTTGTGTATACCATCTAAACTAGCTAGATTCCTGATGATGTCGACGCTGCGAGCCATTCGACTTTAAACAGCTTATCTGACATTGGGCGTGTGGACCCGGATCCACGGCCTGTTTACAAAAAGTCTAAACTAGCACCACGTTGTTATTAGCAGGGGTTTCGCTTAACGTTGTTTGAACGTCTCCTTCGTAAGGTCACTTTGTTGAATAAATAAAAAAAAACCTACCCTAATTTCATTAAAAATACTATCACAACAAACAGAAAGAATAATTTCACGATTCAAGCGTTGAAATTGTTCTGCGATTGCGGGCAATAAAAGACTTACGTGTTCCGAAGTTTAATGAGTACTTTTTGTTTATAGACTATCAAACTCGGTGGACATGATATCATTAGGTTGTTATAATTCAACGATTATTCGTAGAGAAAATTTATTTATTTGTTACAAATAAAATAACTGTAAAGTATTGAAAACTGGGTTAAATTTTGCATAGATAAAGAACCGGCGTAACCATTGCCATTACGCAGAATTTCATTCCTTCTCTAACCTTAAATATAAAGTGGCTTAAAGAAAGAGAGAGAGAACAATAATGAAGTGTATTAGATGTTTATATGAAACATCGGACATTATTTTAAACTAAAATAATATTGAACGAGAGATATCTCACCCTCGGGACTCTTTTACGCGATAAATCCTAAACGAATTACGTAGGGTACCGACTAAATGGAATTTATAAAATATGTTCAACAATTTGTAGCTTTCCGTACAAATCTCATGCATTTAGATTAAAAAATCTACTTTTATGAACATCCCTATAAATATTTGTTGTTTTTATTGAAGTTAACGTCAATGGGAATTGACGTATATCAACGAAACGATCTCCGTTTTTATAATGTGCACAACAACTCATGACATCCAAGCCAACCTCACCTGTTCGTGGTGCATCCTGCTTATCAACAAACGAGGCTTTGGCTTCCACCAACCCGCATAGGGCTAGCATGGTGGGAAATAACCCATATGAATTCTTACTCGATCGTTGTGGGTAACTTTGGGGATGCTTATGTCCAGCAGTGAACGTCTATCGGCTGATGATGAATGATGACAACTATAACAAACGTATTAGAGAAAACGTTGTTTTTTGACTTCCAAAGTAAATATTATACAATATTAGAAAAATCTCATCAACGAAAGAAAAGGTTATTCTAACTCTTAAGTTGAAGCCAAACATCAGATTAAAGTAAACTGGGCTCATCTTTATTGTTGTTAGTAGTCAAGTTGTAAGTAGTTCCGGTAGTTATAATTTTAGTTATATTTGATAAAATATATAAGATATGTGATGGCAAAAGGTTACATATGTATTAACAATAAACAAGATTTCCGTTCTATAACGTATGTACGATTTTTAAGGCTTTCATGCGAGCAGATCGCGATATTGAAGAGCGGAGTATTTGAACAGATTCTCGTATTACACACACTGCGCTCCGCTGGCCCGAGTTTTATTAAAAGAAACCTGAAAATTTTATTTTAACTTTTAATACGATAGTAATAAATGTTTTATAATGTTAAATCATTGTTACAATTTAAATCTAGATTTATTCAGTAAGTTACAATTTAAATCTAGATTTATTTAGTAATTTACTAGCTGTTCCCATAACCATCGCTTCGCTGGGCGAAATAAACAATTAGTCTGAAATACTCCTTGAGAGCAGCTGTAATTGTAAATGATTTTCTGTAGTAACCGTTACCATAGTAACCTCATAAATAATACGAAATAAAAATGTTTATTCAAGTTAATTAGAAATTAAAGAATTAATTATCAAATAGATTTTCACTGATGAATAATTCTGGGTGTCCGACGATCTAGTAAAGGTTGCGGGAAGAAGCTGGATCCAGGCAGCTCAGGATCGAACGATGTAGAAATCTTTGGGGGAGGCCTATGTCCAGCAGTGGACGTCTATTGGCTAATAATGAGGGTAGCGATGATGAATAATACGATAAAAGTAACTCAAAGTATTATATAAGAATGATATGTTTAGAGTTTCTTTAGATCTAATCTAAAATTAGAAAATCCGTAAATGGCCTAAAGTAACATAACATAAAAGTTTATTAGACTTAAGTGGCAACGAACAGGGTGAATCCCAGGAAAGGGTGACATCCGATGGAGCAATAAGGTTTTAAAGTCGCAATACTGGAGCTTACACTAAGTTTATTCGATTTACGTATATATATATCACGCATTGTTCCCAATGGGGCAGGCAGAGATCACCTCTCTCCACTTGCTACGATCCTGGCACACCTCTCTCGCTTCCTCCACTTTCATGAGCGTCTTCATGCATGCTCGTCGGTTGCAAGTATTCTTGACCCGGCCTCTCTTTAGGACATCTTCGATTTGATCGGAAGATGTCCGTCTAGGTCGACGTGCACCGATTTGTCCAATCATTCTTACCTTGACCTCTTTCGTTAATCTTTCATCCATTCTTTCAACATCTTCAACCACGCCCCACGGCTCCCTTATCACACTGTTCCTCACTTTGTCCATCAGCTTCACTCCAGTTATACTTCTCTAGCTTCTCATCTCCACTAATCCTACTATCATGTTTCTTCTCCCATACCCAACATCCACTGCCATACATCAATGTGGGGATCAACACGCCTCTATGCACACCCAGTCGATTATTCAGTTTTCTCGATAAATATCCTTTTTTAATATAATTAATGTTAGATACTTAACATCTTAAGTTGACAAGGATTATCTCGTGTTAATCGAACATGATGACATAAGTAAGATAGGGGTAACCGATGAGATGACGGCTGATAGGCGAGACTGGAAGAGAAGAACATGTTGTGCCGACCCTACATAAAGTGGGACCAGGCGTAAGAGAGAAGAAGAAGAAGAATCAAACATCATTCATTGTTTCACTTCTGAAAAGCTGTATCTTTTACGAGCAATCGAATTACTTTACGTCTAGTCTTTTTAGAAGAATCGAGTTTTCAGTTAAAACTGATACCTTTGATATCTGTTGTATTTAATAAGAAAAAAAGGTTTTTACTTCATTCTCGCAAATTTATACAATCTGTGCTATTAGGTTTCTTAAACCAATAAAAATTGTATGTGACTGGAACGAGAAATATAAGAAAAAATCATTACAGCAATATTATGGTATAATAACAGTTTTTATTGTGGTAAAGTCTACATTCTAGCGGAATCTTTTTTATGATTATTACTTTAATGTTAAAATCTTTACTATAGAAGAAAAAAATGGTTATCTTTAGTGATATTAAAATCGATAATGTATTGACTACAGAAAATCGAATATGTGGTAAAAAACTGTTTATATAAAATATTTACCAATTGATACAAAATCAATCTTTTCTCCTTCTTCCTGATCGATAGAGTGAAAGTATATTTTTTTTTTTACGGTGACTACTTTGTCTATACTCTTTCCAATAACAAAGGAATCATTTAGATAGCGTTGGTTTATAATAAAATAAATGTATCCCAGTTTCTCATTTTTAGTGTGATTTTTTTAAAATTGTATAGCGCTGATTTCGAGGTATGTCGTTCATAAAGAAAAGAATACAATCACGACACTCATTAAAAAGTAACGTCAGGACATAAGAAAGGAAAAGGAGAAGGAATAGAGAAGTACGACGTTCTGATGATAAGAGTAGCGTTAGTTAGTGTAATAATCACTGAACCAGAATTAAGGTAGTTAGTTGCTTTAAGATATATCTTACTTAAGTAATTTTTTAATTGTTACTTAAGTAATTTCACTACTTATATTTTATTGAAATAACCCCTGTTATTTTATTGAAAACTTTTGATAATTTCTATATTATTATCGATGAAATAGAAGATAACTATTAGGATGAATTTTAGATGATTATAGTTTAGTTCAGTTTAAAAGAATTTAATTTAATAATATACTATGGTCACGTAGATAACTTTGCTACGAGTCGAGTCTGCAACAGATGTGATGCAGCATCTGCTCCAGAATACTAATGCAGATTCACAATTTACTTCTATTTTCATAAGCAATGTTTGGAAGTGATAAGAATGACCGAATTAGCAACTTTGATTCTGGGAAACGGGTTAACGAGCTAGTTTAGTTCTTCGACATCAGGTGAGCAGATTAATATTCTAATTTAAGTATAACGTGGAAATTTTCAAGACTCTTGAAATTTGAAATTTAAGTATCTTCATTCTTATACATGCGAACCGTCTATCCACTTCTACTAAGGTAACAACGTTGTAAATGAATTCACATTATATAATATTTCACAAGAAATATCCAATAACATAATATTTTTTTTTTAAATGATTTACTTCATAGTAAATTCTTTGGAATAGAAAATTGTAATATAAATGTGTTTGGCTGATCGATAGTCTCCAGGAACTATCATATAATCTAAAAAATCTTTCATTATGTAGCGTTGTTGTTAGCTTAAAATATCGCATTTACTATAGTATTTAAAGTTTTATCTAAAAGTGTAATTGTTACTCATTTCAAGTGCTGTATACATCAAATGATTATACAAAATCTGTAAACGGAAGTAGTATGAGCGCAATCAATTTCACAGCGAAAAAAAAAAATAAGTAAAAAGTTATACATTAACAAACCAAAAAACTTTGACTTTTACTTTTGTAAAAACATTGTACTTCCATTATGCTCCTTCATATTAAAAAAAAGGATCCTTATTTATAAACAAGCAATTACGTTGGCTGGTTCCGTAGCAACGATGTACCCCGTGTAAAATTATGGAGGCTTAAAGCAAAGCTCATACAATTAGGCGGAAATTCCTTTCCCTGTTTCGCCTTCATCCGATTAGGCAAGCTTTATGCGTCTTTTAATAGGTCTTTTTAATGTATATTAAAACTTTTTTTTATATACATTTCTAATATATTATATATCGGGCATCAGTTATTGAATTCAAGTTCGTATGTTTTGAACAGAACATAGGAGTTAAAGCAGAACGGCAATAAACACCTTGAAGTGAAGATTCAGCAAGAAAATCCAGGCAGGATAAGCACTTTCCCGCTTTAGGTAGATCTTCGCAATAATTCTAGTCTTCACATTTTATTTTCACTCCTGTAAAAATATTACAGTTACACTTTAACATGTGAGAAGGTTTAAAGGTTTTTTAAACTTTTATTGTTAATATTCGTTCTACATGCTTCCGTACAAAGTATTACTACTTACAACAATTACTACTTGCTCAATACATTGTATTGGTAATGTTTTGTGTACTTAATATTTAAAAGTAGTAGTTTGGTAAAGGAAGTACATATTACATTTCCGCCTTCGTGACATAGTTACTAGTGTTGGCTAGATCGAGACAATCCTAACAAGTGTCATGTAATATTCGGCTCCGGAATCGCACCATATCGATGTTACAAAGCCAGCGCTTCCACTTCACTATAGAGATAAGTTAGATACTTAGTAAGCTTAAAAAGTAACAAAAGTAAACTCTAGATAGAGGATTGTCCCGTAAACTGTTTACAAAGTGAAAGGAATTCAATTTAGATAAGCGTCGTAAATGTGAAATATTTCATACGATTCTCACAGTTTACAAAAAGAGTTTCTCGAATGTATAAAGAAACGTTTAATTATTTATTAACCTTCAGTAAGTGCTAGATTTAAGGTAGCTCGCTGGCCTAATGGTTAGAGCGTGCGGCCTTCAATCCGAAGGTCGCGGGTTCGAATCTCGGCATGTACCAATGACTTTAATATTTAAGCTATGTACATTTGTGAATTTTAGTAACAACAGCGAAATACAAATGGGGAAGAAAAAAAAAAAAGTCCCCAAAGATTCCCAAAACGAGGGTTGATGTCAGTCAGGCGGCCGGTCGTAAAAACTTTAGCCAAAACTATTTACAACATGTTCGGTAATGAAGAACATGTTGTGCCGACCCTACATAAAGTGGGACCAGGGCAGGAGAAAGAAGAAGAAGAAGTAAGTGCTAGATTTACAATATTATCTGATTTTAAGCACTAATTACGGATACTGACGTCCACTGATTGAGATTTGATGATTGATCATTGTGGGGAAAACAGTTTCATCATTGATAAGTTTTGATAAGATTCAATATTAGAGATACCTATTAAAAATATCTTTCACAACTATGATGATGATAAAACCGGATATAGCCTTAGTAGACCAACCACCCAAAACTGCAGACGAAATTAGGTAATCCTTGGAATCATAAGAAGAATATTACTATTTAGAATCTGAACAAAGTTTACATAGTACCTTTGGTGATCACTAGTAAAGGAACAATACCAAAGCTACTCCTGGATAACCTGAAAGTTTTACACCTACCGCGTTACAAATATATGACCGTGTAAAACCTGTTCATTAGTCTGTAAGTTCCTGGACTGAAACTGATCAGATAAGTGACAGATCTTTTCAAACTCCTGTGGTAACTTTTGATTAGTACCCGTTTTGTGGGTACATTTGACCACTTAAACGGGAGAAATAAAGTAGATGACAATGATAATAAATTTTAGATGTTGCCTAATTCACTGCTTCCTGTCGCCAACAGGTTCATACTCCATTACACGTTCCTTTAGATTTTTTTTTTAAATAAGGAATGTCACTCCATTTCCGTTTTTATTTAGCGTTTTGGTTTTGGTCACGTATGCCGCCGAGGAGGGAGCCATTGAGCGATCTAGGGAAAGGTTGAGGGTACCAGGCCACGAGGAAGAATGTCTATGAAATTGACTGACCAGATAAAGGCGGCAGGACATAACTCATCATCGTTACCACTATATGAATGGCGATCATCAGAGAGGAATGGGGATGCCTTGTTAAGCTTGTCACCAATACTTAAAGCGATGATCACTACCACTCTGTCAAGAGTGATACCGACGAATAAGAAGAAGAATTCGCTGATGTTATATAGAAGCACGTAGAAACTTCTTCTACATCTTCAGGTAGGTAGGTTAGAAGAAGAGCTTTTGTAAGTACTTATTATATTCGAGTGTTACGATTAAGTTAATAGTTTCATGTGTTTCGTGTTAATTAACGAAAATGCAAATTTGCAATTCGTTGCAAATATTGCAACATTTCTCACTTAAGTTTCGAAATTGACCGACCATTAATTCGCCACGGCTGCGGTTTTCCGTTTCCAGTACCAACGCCGATAATAACCGATAAATATGACGGCATTAAACACCCTCGCTCGTAAATATTAACCCTTTCCAATGGCAATTCTCTAACGAGCATATATTTATGTTATCTCTATATACTTATGTAATATTGTGTTTCCTGGTAAAAGGGTGTAAGGGTTCACACACAACAATTCACGGGATCCAAGTCAACCTCATATGGTCGTGGTACTCATTGCTAATCAGCAAACGAGGCTTTGGCTCCCACCAACCTGCATTGGTCCAGCGTGGTAGGAAATGGCAAGGGTCCCTCCACATGAATCCCTGGTCGGTGTGGCAATCTTTGGGTGAGGCCTAGGTCCAGCAGTGGACTTCTATCGGCTGATGATGATTCTGCAATTTTGTTAAACTGAATTTAATAGGCACAAATAGAAGTTTTCTATTTTCACCGTCTTTGTGTTTACTCCAGCCTTTTGCTCGACCACAATTAAGTAAGCTGGGTTAGCGGAAGTAGATGAAGATGTGAATATATGTCTTTTCTGTCGGATGTCAAAAATCCCTTTGTCTAGTTGCGACAGAGCAGTAAGTATGTTATCAGCTGGATAACGGCTACTTCTGGCATAGGACTCCCTTAGGATCCCTATCGAGAGGGAATTAGGCTTTAGCCTCTCAGCGCTGACCCAGTTCGGGTTGGTGGGTTGTTCCGTTGTTTAGCAGGGTAGGCTCTGGCTCCAACCAATTCGCATTGCGCCAGCGTGATAGGGAATGGCCTAAATCTCCCCATATGAACCTCTACAAACTACAGCTTCTGGTGTCCGGTGATGCGGGCAGCGCAGAACCAATGGATGCAGGGATCTTTGGGGGAGGCGTATGTCCAGCAGTGGACGTCTATCTGCTAAAAATGATGATGAATAATTCGATAATAGTAACTCAAATTATTATACAAGAATGATTTGTTTGGAGTTTCTTCAGATCTAATCTATCGTCTGTCGGGTGATGATGAACAATAAAAGGGAGTAGCTACTCCAGCGGTTCGACTCTATCTTCATCAATGTGAGACTCCGGAATTGAACTGGAAACTTGCATGTTATACAGAGGTTATTGCTGTTTTAAAGGTTTACGCCTCAGAGCTAGGTCTATAACCATAAATAACATAGGCTTTAAAATAACAATGTATTATTATGGTTTAATGTCAGCCATTACGTTAAATACTATTAGTACAACAGTCGAGTAAACGGGATCGTTTGGTGGCCTGTTTAAACACGCCCATGTTAGTGGGCGCTTCCGGTGCGTGGCCGTCGGTATGTTTTCAAAGTAAACAGTGAAACTCATTAGGCATAGCACTAAATACAAATAAACATTGTGTAAAATGAGAGGATTATTATGAAACGATTCGAAATCGGCAATACTTTATATAACGATATTTCTAATATGGTTGGATTATAATTAAAATCCTTTTTAGAAACTATATAGGATATTATTGATCCATGTTATCTTTTATCATATTTGCGCCATCTTCGCGGATAATAGTTCCCGTCTCTACTGAGAGGAAAAGTAGTAGTAATACTAGTAGTAGGAAAATAGTACCGCTGAAGGCTGATGATGGTATAAAATCTCTTTTTTTTTTTTTTTTTTATAGCATAGATAAGGCAAACGAGCAAGACGGGTCACCTGATGGTAAGTGATTCACCGCCGCCCACGTCACTAGCGACGCCAGTGCGTTGCCTACCCTTCAGGTAAGAATATGCTCTTTTCTTGAATAACCCAATCTCATAGATAACGTACCCTGTAATTCAGGATATAACTTAAGGCAGTTTCTTTTATACATCATAGAGTCTATTGTTACGGATTCATATTGAGCTATCTCTATAATAGACCATCCAAACGCTCTCTCCGGAAACAGATATTTCCGGAGACTCCGTCTCGATTATCTTCAAAGGACGTTGTAACTATTTAAATTACATGGGTACTTTTAGTTGAGTACAATGTGTTACAGTGTTATATTATTGTAACTATGGTCATTGTGGGGTGGAAAATACCATAAGGTGAACGCCGCGGTCTATTCATGACAATGATTATGAAGGTCCGCTCGTAACTTTATTGAATTAAAAAAACAGACTGCAGTGTAAACGAAAGTATCTACTAAATAAATAATAATAATTCCTTTCTTATAAATTCTATAAAAGTAAGGAGCGGTCTGTTCATCATCATCATCAGCAGCCGGCAGGTTAGTATATATATATATATATTCCAACGCGTAGTTGATGAGGCAAACAAGATTTGCGTATTCAATAAGGAAGTTTGAAGTATTTTCCAGGAAAAAGATTGTAGTTTAAAATAATACTCTTAACCAGAGTAACGTTGTTATTAGCGTATCACTTACCATCAGGTGAACGTCCCACTCGTCCCGTCGCTTCGTAGAATAAAAAATTAAAAATAGGAATCTAGAATTGAGTTAGTGCAATAAAAACAATGTAAGAATAAATGTCTATAGTGTAAATTAGTTATAAATAGATATATAATGAAATAAAAAAAAATACGACCTGAACAATAGTGTCAGGGTGGAGACGGATAAAAAGGGTATATGTATGTGGGGTTGTTGTATATATAAAACAAAATGTTTCATCAGTATTTTACATTTCATAGTAAATGGTGGTAGGTAGGTCTTTGTTGCGATAGACCGTCTAGGTAGGTACCACCGCAGCGCCTATTTTTATCACCAAGCAGTAGTGTGCAAACTTTACTGTATTCTGGTTCGAAGTGCGCCGTTGCTAGTGAAATTACAGAGGCAACGAGATTCAATATCTTATGTCTCAAGGCGACGAGCGCAATGTGGTGCAGTGTATAACATCCTATCTAGCGACACATTGTTGTATTCGGGCGGATCATCATCAAGTGAATGTTTCGTTTGTCTCATCGCTTCGTAGCATAAAAAAAAAAAACGTCGGCGTGTGTCGGTACTGTAGTTGAACTTTGTCAAAACGTACTTCATATACAGCGCGTCAAACGACATGGCCGTAATAAATTTAGGAAATGAAACTGAAAACACCACGGGATTTTTCAATTCGCATGAAAAAGCTCGCGATACTGCCACCCGATGCTTTGTTTTATGCACGACATTTCTGATTAAAAAATTAAAACGGAAACAAGTTTTTTTTTCATCAGGAAGTAATCTGTATATACATACAAGGGTGATTTATTTATGCAGAGATTCATCACGATATGTTTGGAACTATAAGGCCTAGACTTGAATTTTGGTAGCAATATTCCTCTTACGGAGTTGGAGAGTTTAATGTAGGGTTGATAAGAAATTTTACGAAATGTTACCCGCAAAGGGGCTGTGGGAGTACAAAGCGAAAGGAAACTTAGTTTTCTTTATTATTTCACTTCCGTGTTTTTTTACACTTTACATTTTTATTTGGCTATCACAGAAGAAATCTTTGAAAAGATGTCTTCTAGAAGGAAGTTTATATAGAGATTTATGCACACTTAAACCTGGGTGATGGACCTCAGAATTTGGAGAGGCTGTTTGAAAGGGTTACTTATTTTATTTCATGAAGCAACGATACATGCGAGATATAAATTTGAGGGTAAGCAGGGGTAAGTGATATACATATGCCCATAACAATGTCGCGCTACTTATGGTGATATACACACCACCACATTGTTCTCGACGACATTTGACATAGGATGTTATATGTTGAGGTCGTCACCCCAATCATTTTACTAGCTACAACGCCCTTGAAACCGGAGTACGGAAATATTTACACATTACTATTTGATGGCAGAAATAGACTGCGGTGGTACCTGCTTAGATGGTCTTCAGCAAACAAAGACCTATCACCACTAGCGCCACTTTATTATTTACCATCAGGTGAATGTCAAGTTCATCTCGTTGCTTAGTACAAAAAAAAAAACCGATTCGTTATAACATTGACAAAGTTATACTTAAAGTAAACAAAATTGGGTTATATATATATATATATGTGTATGTCTAAAGGAAGACCTCTTGATGCTGCTCAGTGAGTTGTTCACGGTTATGTAAGTGTTCAGCTGTTATGCGATGATGCGAATCATTTCCGCCGACTCTATGATAGGGGTGTAAGCCATCAATATTTGAGCAGTTTAATTCCACCCCTCACAATGGCAACAGAGTCACGTGATGGCTCAGGCATCCATTTGTTGAAGACGTGACCTGACATGTGCACGTGTAATTACTTACATCCGATACATGTAACTTAAATTCAACTTAATCCGATCTATGTAAACAACGTGTCCGATTGGATTTACTTTGTTTAAGTACAGGAAATGGATGGCTGGAGACGGTAATATTAACTGAAATTTTTATCTAGACTATTCAGACAAACAACACCCTTGTAGTAAGTAATATTTTTTTTTTATTCGCCGAAGAGATGATACGAGTGAGATATTAACCGGATGGTAAAAGATACGCCTGTCTATAACAACGTGACGTAAGTTAGGATGATATATACTGCGCCTGTGCTCGTTGCCTTTGGTACATATGATGTTAAATCTTGTTACTCCAGTAATTTAATTAGCAACAGCGCCCTTCAAACCAGAACAGTAATTGCAAACTATTGTTAGACGGCAGATATATGAGTTGGGGTGGTATTTACCATGTACGCTCTCGGGTAACAACAACCAGTGTATATGTTATAAGGGTGTCGCTGTTCATCGTTATAATATTACTGGTGGTAGTCGCCGGAGACCATCTAGGTGGGTACCACCACAGCGCCTATTTCTTAACTTAACTATATCATAATATAGTTCGTGATATATAAGTTACAAAGAGCTCTTAGTCGATGGAAAATCTACTCAACTACCAAAAACCATGCAGGTTATATCATCATCATCACCAGCCGATAGATGTCCACTGCTGGATATGTCCATATGGCCTCTCCCCAAGATCTCCACATAAAGTCAGCATGGCCTCCGGTACCGCTGGGCACTAGGGGCTATCGTACATAGAGGTTCATATTGAGAGATTAGGGCCATTTCCCACCATGCTAGCCCAATGAGGGTTGGTGGGAGCCAGAGCCACGTTTGTGGATTAGCAGGGTGCACTACGAGCAGGTGAGGTTGGCTTGGATCCCGTGAGTTGTAGTGCGGGACTTCTTACACCACGCGCCCACTTTATATCGACACTATATATTTTTACTCATCGAAGAGATGAGGCGTTCATCTGATAGTAAAGGATATTAAGATGCTATACACTGCAGCTATGCTTGTCGCTTTGGGATGTTTATATTAAATCTCGTTACCCCGTCAATTTCACTAACCAACCCTTCTAACCGTAACACAGTAATGTTCGCACCAACTATGATGTTACTGCGTAAGTTTACCACCAGTGATGCTTTTTTGTGTTACATATATATAACTTAATTGCGAATCATTATCACATACAGGATATTCCCAGCATATAAATATAGTTGGAAAGTTTTAATTTACTTTTAGTTTATACCCTCTATTGTTGTTCGCAACAACAATACGTTGTTGTTAATCAGTAACAACAAAGCTTCTAACGAATCTTGTTTGTAATATGAAAACTTTTAATGAATACCCCAACTGCAACTGGGGTGTATTTTTTGTGTAACAAGTTTTTTTTAGACAATCAAAATAGCTCGAATTTTTTTTTAAATTTCATTAAGCGACGAGTTGCACTGCACCACATTGCGCTCGTCGCATTGTGACATAAGATATTGAGTCTCGTTACCCCAGTAATTACACTAGGCAAACAGCATTTCAAACCGGATTACAGTAATGTTTGCACAATACTGATTGGCGGCAGAATTAAGCGCTGCGGTGGTACGTAGACGGTCTCCGGCAACGGAGATCTACCATCAGTATTTACGACGGTAGTTTAAAATTTGGATCAAAGCCGCAGTAACTGGTGGTAGGTTTCTGTTGCTGGAGGCGATTTAAGTGGTAGGTATCACCGCATTGCTTAATTATGTAGTCTAACAGTAGTGTGCTAACGTTACTGCGTTTCAGGTGGTAGGTGATTGTAGCTAGTGAAATTACTGGGGTAACAAGGTTTAACATCTTATGGCGGCGATGAGGGTAATGCGGTGCTGTGTCCATCCTAACCAGCGTCACAGTTTTGTTGGTAGGTGTATCACTTACCATCAAGTGAACGTCCTGAGAAAAAAGTGATTTATACAACTATTTTATACCATTCATACAAACGTATTGTTTATGCTTTTTTGTTATAAACGTACGGTGTTTTGTTTGAGTTTTTTTTTTAAAAAGCCATTAAAAATGTGTGAAACTTTAATGTAATTTCCGGTAGAAATATATGAATATGTTTTTAATCTATTCACCGTTTGCTTTTTCACTTTTGAATTATTTCTATAACATATTGTTCTCGTCTCGTCAGTCCTCCGCTCGCTAGTCGCGTGTATTTTTACGTACGATATTTAAAATGACGTAGATTTTTCCTACCCCTTTGAAGCGTTACATTGTAAAATGCAACCCTGATGTATTTTCACATTAAAAAAACATTTAAAATTCATTCAATATGATGCCTATGTGGAATACATCAGTAGAAAACATTTTATATACGTTTCTATAAAAAGTGACGATATAAGTAAATCGTATCTGATGCTGAGTTTTTTTTTAAATGTCTCCTACTGAACCTTCAATTTTCAGTAGTAAGCTGGTAATGATCACGATTGGAACTGTAGCCATTTTCTCATTATTTGGTTTTAGGTTGAGATGTTCTCTTCTCCCACACGAAGTGATGGTGAGTTGTTTATAATAATAATGTAATGTTGACATTTTAAATATTATTGTTTTGTTTTGATTTTATGATATTAAGCGATGAGACGAGCAGGATGTTCACCTGATGGTAAGTTATACACCTGCCCTTAACGACGCGGAGCTAGTTAGGACACTGCACCACATTGCGCTCGTAGCCTGATACATAAGATGTTAAACGTTGGGGTTACCTAGAAATCTACTACCAGTAAATTTGGGTAACCATTTGGATTACTTAAGCTAACTGGCATTAAACAGGAAAACTGATGCTGTAATCATCTGTAATCGATTTCAATTTATGAACGTCATCTATCAATTTAATTGACGGTTAACACTGATTGCGCCGGATATGCATTGTGCCGGTCTGCGCGGCGTGTTTGATGTCGAACAGAATTGATTTGTATCTCTGTCACGTACACACTTGAAATCACGTGCGCTACTGTTCATCCTTTACAATACGACGTAACGCTCACAGCATACTACATCTGGCACTGACTACTAGACAGTTTGTTACTGCTTCCGTTATATATTAACTTGGATATACATTAACACTAATTCTTCTACATAATAGGCTACATTTAATTGGATTAAATATGTTTTTTTTATTTTAATTAAGTATTCCCTTGTGTGTGGGGGATGGGCGGGTTTAGAACCTTAAGTAGCTTTACATTTACCATCACATTTTTATTTACTTATTCCCGATTCATTCTCATCTCGCTCCATCTTATCTTTCATACTCCGCTCTTCTTTCACACTTCTTTTCTTTATCATTCTGCATTCTGCAATCTATTTCCTTCTTTCTATTAAACACTGTACATTATTAATTACATGTCAGTACTGTTATTTGTGTTGTGTGAACATCTTAAATAAAATTATTATGGGCAAGTGTAAGGTACAGAACATAGTTGTGTACCTTTTTGAGTAACTTGACAGATTATTATTTAGGTAGGTTTTGGGAACTATGGTATGCAGTTTTTTTTTAGCTTTATGGAATGCACACCTCTGGCATGAGGTCCCAGATTCGGACCGGCGAGTTAGGTACTACCGTAGCTTCGATTTCCGCCGCTAAACAGTAGTGTGTAAATATTATTATGTTTCAATTTGGTTGTACAAGACCTGATTACACAAGACCAGGGTAACGAGATTCAACATCTTATCTGCGCTGAGTTATAGTTATAGGCACGTGTATCACTTACCATTAACATAACTCGTTGTAACGGGACTTAACATATTTATGTGTCAAGCCGCCTCCATCCTTTACCTCCAGCCTAACACCTGCTGACTGGTCCTTTCACTTCGTTAAATAAAAAATAAACCTATTCGCTTTATCGCTTCTTCGTAAAAGAATTACACATACTCAGGAGACCAAAGCCAACCTCAACTGCTGGGTGTTGCATCCTTCTAATCAACAAACGCTCTAGCTCCCATTAACTCGCATTCAGCCAGCGTGGTGGTAAATAACCTAAATCCATTCGTATAAACCCCTACAAACGACGGCCTCTAATGCCCGGCGGTAACGGAAGCCATGACCGTAAAGTCGCGGGTAGCCGATGTAGACCGATCGATGTGGAGATCATTGGGGGAGGGCTGTCTATAAGTGGACGTCTATCGGCAGATAATGATACCCCATTATAGTTAATGGCGGTTTAAAAGTTATATATCAAAAAACAAACCCTTACGTTTATTATCAACATGATTTTCAACGAAACGAAATAAATGAGACGCATCGCTTTGCTTGGTATTCAACGTTGTGTGTTTTCTGCGTGTAATCTGCGTTTAACCTACGGCAATATCTTCAAAGGATGTCGAGATAGCTACCGTATATATTAAGGAGAGAATCTCATGAGAATATTTCTTTTGCGCTAATATTTCGTCAGGTATTTATACGCATCAAATAAAATGTGCCACCGTACAGTCTCTTTCAAGACTCCGCGTTCTGTGCGAACGTAGGCATTATATATTTCAAATAATTCTGTGTTCGTTTTGTGAACACTTAAATATAAGTAAAGTACGAATTATATGATATTTTATCTGTATAATTATGTATATAGTATATACATATACTAGCTGTTTCCTTCCTGCTTTGCGTTCCGAAAACTCAATAAAAAATGTATAGAATGTATACTTTCTTAGTAGTTAGCTGCAGTGTTTTTCTCACAATAAAAATAAAAGGCGGGCATTGTTCTACAATACATTTGTTTTCTTAAACCTGGATGTAAACGGATTGCTTTTAACTATTTCATACATTCGTTCACTCGTTCACTGTTCACTGGCTTACACGTTCGTTCATTCTCTCACGCACTCACTCACTCTCTCGCTCACTCACCCACTCACATTAACAGTTATCAAGCAACATTAAGTAGCTCGCAGGCCTAATGGTTAGAGCGTGCGGCCTTCATTGCGAAGGCCGCGAGTTCGAATCTCGTCATGTACCTATAACTTTAATAATTAAGTTATGTAAATTTGTGAACTTTAGTAACAACAGCGAAATACAAACGGTGAAGGGAACCATCGCGAGGAAACCTACACATGAATTAGAATTTATTCTAAGGTGTGTGTGAAGTCACCAATCTGCATTGAGCCCGCGTGATGACATTGGCCCCATGCCTTAACATTGAGGATAGGCCTGTGCCCCAACAGCCTCGACTGTAAACTGACTATTGAAAAAGCACCATTAAGTAACTAAGTTTATTCGTAGATAAGTTGTTCAAATGACTACAAGTGAGTTAATTAAATGACTGACAAAAGATTCTTCCTCTTAAACTGCCTCTCCAACTAGTGAAGATTGGCGATCAGCGTGGTATAGTCCTTTCTGTCTTTCTATCGAAAAATGAATTGCAAGGATTTTAAAATTTATAGTCATTCCTATTCCCCTTCTACCCAGTGTTCCTCTTCTTCTTTCCTCCCTATTCTTCTTCTTTTTCAATGATCGATTAACATTCTTTTTGCTTTTATTATTCTATGTATTAAAAAATTCAGCGATTTATGAATCCGTGCATTAATGCAATTTGTTTAACGTCACGAACATCGAACCTATATTGAATTATTCATTCGGGTACTATACGGATAAATCCTAAGTGGAAGCTACGCATTGCCCTAAATCCTACTGAAAATAACAATATGTATGATAAACAGTATTTGTGACATGATTCTCGTTTTTTTTTTTATACTACGAAACGATGAGACGAGCGGGACGTTTAGCTGGCGGTCGTCAGTTAGGATGTTATACAACGCAGCACATTGTGCTCGTCCCCTTAGACATAGGATGTTGAGTTTCGTTACCCCAGTAATTTCACTAGCTACAACTCCTTTCAAACAGAACACAGTGATCTTTGCACAGTACTGTTTGTCGGCAGAAATAGATGCTGCGGTGGTAGCTACCTAGATGTAATAATTATTTTTTTTGAAATCGTATCTGTTAGGAACATAAGATGTCTCAATACACCAATAATTACACTAGCGACAACGGCATTCAAACCGGAAGACAGTACTGTATGGTGAGAGAAATAGACACTGCCGTGGTACCCATTTAGATGGCCTCCAGCAACAGAGACCTACCACTAGTACAGAGTTTAGATATTACAAATTAATTTTATTAGTAGACTTATCTTGGTGAATCATCAATATCGTTAATATTGTTGTCGTCGTCATCATCATCATAAACATTAACATTACAGTGTTCCGGTTTAAAAGTCACTAGCAAATGTAATTACAGAGGTAATGAAGTCCTGTCGATGTTCAGTCTAACATCTTATAATTCGAGACCACCAGTCCGATACTGTACGCATCAAGCGATTACTTATGATGTTCACCAGAGGATAGTTCTTCATTATTGTTGTACTACTCTCTCTTTTTTCTTCTCTTTCTTTCTGCGTAATTTTGAAGGTGCAATAAATTTAAATTTACCTCCGCAAAAAAATTTAAAATGTGGGTAAACGTTTAAATTAAATTTCTGTTTGTACGTAATTGCATTAGTATGCATAGTAATGAAATTGCATTTTAACACGACGAGGTTAAATTTAGGGAGATTATTTAGAAAAATGTTTCAGATATTTAAGGTTGTATTGTTCAGGAAAATTACTAGTTTGGTGATAGACGGTGAGTGTTTGGATAGGTACCATCACAGAAACTACTTCCGCCGCCAGACAGTAGTATGCAAATGTTATGTTCCAGTTTGATATGTGTTGTAGCTGAAATGGCTGGAGGCGATGATCACAAAGTGCTGCAGTATATAACATCGTATCATCATATTGTTATGGCAAGCATCAAGGCAAGAGTACTGTTCATCTCGTTGCTTAGAGATTTTTTTTATGATGAAGTTTGTGCGGCTAGTTAATTTGACAACCATAGCAACTTCATTGGACTCCGAGCTCGTGGATCTAGCATCTGATGAGCTAATCGCTTGGTGAAGAAAGGATAGATATCTATCTACGCGTGATTTGTATCTATTGTTAAGTAGTAGTGTATAAATATTAATTTGTTCGGATTTGAGATGCTGGAACTTTTATGATAGCAAGATTGGTCATCTAAGTTATTAAAGCGACGAGAGCGTTATGATGTTGAAATTAACTTAAGATTATTATATTGGTATGGGTTAGCGTATCATTCACGCGTAAGTCTTGTTCCTCTTATTGTTTGATTGAATTATGAACATTTTGTTAAGTAATGAATTGAGTGAAAGATAGAGACCGAGAGAGAAGGTAAAATAATGGAAGCGAGATATCAAGTCATAGAGAGAGACAGACACAGAGAAAAGGAAAGGGAGCGGGGAGGGACAGAGAAGTAGAGGTGGGCATAGAGGACAAAGAGGGTGGAGAAAAGTTAGATTGACAAGCGATAAATGTATCGGGTAGCTTTAGCGTTGCCGTTCCTGGCTTCAAGTTCCGCCCTTCGTAAACAAAAAATCTTTTGTTAAATAAAAATGAGTAAATATTTTGTCTCCTTTCTGGTTCTTATTTCCATAATACTGTAAACAAAAGGGGCCATTTGTAAAGTTATGTTTATGTCGTCTTCACAATTTAAATATAACATGAAAATTCCATTTCAATGGGGTGTCTGTTCATCGCGTTTGAAAAATAATTGCATTTCTCGATCGCCACCCCCGCGCCGAAGGTGACTAGCGGGCATTCGTGAAATTAAATTACCGAGTACAGTGATGTGCGGCTTACTGAGAGGGAGTCGTGTAAAGTTTTACTGACGCGGCCACTTACCGGAAATTGAAATCTCCTGTGATATCGAAGAGAGAACATCGCAAATATTTTTATATGAAAGTCGTACTCCAGAGTTGCAACCACTGAATAAACTAAGATATCCTAAAAATCTTTAATTTAGTTTTAAAAATTAGGAACTTTTCATTTAGATGTAGGAGATATCCAGAGTTTCATTGGCTCATCCGGTCTCCGGAACTATTAGACGTGAACATTTAAAATCTGGTAGATATATTGATTCAGCTTTCAGAGGTCAGCTAAGAACGGATTTAAAAAAATTCCGTCTCCGAAAGGCGCTGCGGGGATGTTACGCATGGAAGAGGGTGGGGAACAGCTAGTTTATAAATAAATAGTTAAATTAGAAAACCTAATTTAATGAAATTGGATTTAAATTTTTTAGACTCATTAAGAAGTGGTTTAATCTGTGTTAGTCTGAAAATGAATCTAAACCTTGTTTTTTTTATGTTTAGAAGATGAATCATGTAAGTAGTTTCATAGTTACAATGGAAAATATTATTCTTTAACAAAAGGATTTTTCTTTCTAATAGGAAAGTCACAGTTATAGAGATCTATTAATTTTGCTTATTCCAGAGATCAAGATTTCGATTTAATATCATCATGTTAAAAAGGAGGTAGGGGTACATATACACTTTTTCATCTAATTCTCTTTTATGTTATCATGTCTGTTATTATCCTTTTAATAGGATCGATTTAAAAAATTACATAATATACTACCTGTTCCCTGTCCGGTTTGCTGGTCGTAACACCCTCGCTTCTCCCTTTGAAATAATAATCCATTGTTAGCTGATCTCTAAATGGCAGAAGCAATATCTCTACCAAATTTTCAGTGTTTACATCTAATAGTTTCGGAGATCTCGTGATGAGTCAATGAATCTATGGATATCTATTATATTTATAGATTATATACAATTTTTTTAAACTTACTAGGGTTGTTAACTCTTCTTAAAATATTATATATATAAATCAGAGTTATACGTATTACGTGTATGTCTATATTTTATCCTTTTACTTTCCTGAACACCACAGCAAACTTCCCCTTCTTCTTAGTAAAATGTCTCTAAGAAAATTCGACGTCTGAAATGTAAACAAATAAATATACTAAAGAACAACAAAGTAATACATAAAAAGGGTAATTGTAATAATAAACTATAAAAAAGATCTATTAAGCCGATATAAATTATATTCAAGGTAATTTAACAAGAAAACATAATGTCGGCAGTTTAACCGTAAGTTAAATTGCTTAGTGACTAATTCGCGAAGGGTTAACACGTAAATACATAAAATTTTCCCCCACGTAAAATACTGTTTAACTTGGTTATAACATTGTAACTTAGTTAAATGAAATATAAAACCTTAACTCTATTTCAAGTGTTTCATTGTTATAAATACTTAGTATATTTTTTTTTATTTCATTAAAGCATGAGATGGTCAAGATGTTTACTTGTTCATAACTGATACGCCTGCTCATAATAATGTGGTACAATGCTCCGCTTGCTCGACACTTTGAAACTTAAGATATTAAGTCGTCATATCTAAGTAATTTCTCTGGTTACATCGCCCTTCCAACCGGAGTACAGAATGTTTTCATATCACTGTCTGACAGCAGAAATAAGAGCTGCGGTGATACCTAGACGACCTGTAACATAAATCCATTAGATTTCTGCCTTTTTTTATTTCCAATTTTCCCTAATATTATTATTCAATGCTTTACTTTATCTTATTACTTACACAATATTCATTACAGATTTATATAATTTTTTTCTAATTATAATTTTTTACAGTATATATACTTCAACTAATTTGTTTTTATCATCTCGGGTAGACTGGCTGTATCTATTCTTAAGCCTGTTTCCTAGCCTAAAGTCATACCTTAGGCATCTATGCATAGGACACTCCGTCAGCAAAGGGGGACCCGTTTCCTCCACGGCGTCATTACATTTGCACGACGGGGTCTCCCGACACTTGAAGCCGTTCAAGTATTGGGAGAATCCGCCGTGGCCAGTAAATATATAAATTAACTGTCCAGTTGGATGCACCTTCCTTGTTAAATGATATACCTCTGCTGCGTTTGCGGAAAAATAACTTAGTGATGGACGCGGTGCTGCCCTTGCTGTATCGGGAGCTCCATCTCGTAAGTGAGGTATCTCGAAGCAAACATTTAACATATGACCCCGAGCAGTAATCATGATCTGGCTTCCTAGTGTTAATTCATCAGCACGCTTATTACCGAGAACCTCCGTGTGAGCTTTGACCCAGAACAAAGACGCGTCTTTGCTCTCCGTAAAGATCCTCCGCAAATTCTTCCTGGCCGCCGCGGCAAGAGGATGGAGTGCGTCATGATTCGTAACAGTATCGAGCGCGTCTTTAGAGTCACTGTACAAACCATAGCTCGCTTCGTCCTCCTGGGGACCATTTTGGTTACCTCACATATGGCCAGAAGTTCCGCCTCTAGACTGATTCGTTTGCGAAGCGGAGTGAGGAGTCTTTGCAAATCCTACGACGCGCACTACTCCGTACGAATAGTAGCCATAGTAATGTCAAAGTCGATAAATATCCTAAAAGAACCTGTTCATTAAAATTCCTAGAGACCTTATTATAAATGTCAGGGTCAAAAGCCACACGTACTTATTTTAGCTTGTTCAGTTTTTTATTAGTATCATTTATTTCTCAATTATTTCAGAAGTTATCAAAAGGTGGAAAGTACACTTTTAAATGAAAATAAAATAGTAAGACATAAAACCTGCAGCTGTTTCTTGTTTATGTTCAGTTCCAGCTAATTAATTCAACGGCAGTCCAGCTCTGAAGATCACCAATCAATCAGGTTAACACAGTGATAGTCTAATTTTAATATCTATTAAACAAAAGCTGAACAAATTTTATGGCACCGATTATGTAGCGGTGTGATTATGTTAGACATCCGCAGACAAAATAGGTACCTAACAATGAAGCACGATTCCGGGAATCTACAGTAATAAAACACCTGCAGCAACCCTTATACAAATCACTATTGTCAATGTACTGAACATACGGGCGCGGAGCACTGCGCAGACGTACTTTCAGGACGACAGTTCGATCAGAACTCCAGAATTCTGCCGAGAGAAGATAGTGCTGTGGAGGGTTATGGCACACTGAAACGGCTTAGGCGCAGTACAGAGAGATACCGGTAATATTCTTACAAAGCACGAAGGATACTGTCTCTCTCCTCAGAAAGAGAGTATCTTTTGAAGATTTCACCCTTGACCAAAGACTTACTATAATTAAAATTTGCTGTATAGTTAAAATGTAGTATGATGGAAAATTTAATGGATAGATATAAGATAAAGTTGGAGTGGTGGTCGCTCATGTTTCACCCAAAGCGCTACGGTCTCTATCCTGTTAACTTTATAACTGCGCTGCGGTATACTAAATTGAATTCTGATATTTAATTAGAAGTGAAAGTTTCAGTTTAAACTCGGTAGCTATTGTAAAATTTCTGTTTAGGGAGTAACTAATAAGAGTTTATTACTCCGTCTGAACTTTGTTTCAATCAAAATAATTTCCCGCCTAACACAAACGCCGGAACTTTACGTCCTCTGAATTCAATTGTCATATTCCTAGACACACAATACAACCATACATACAAATACATATGTATTTTAAACTTTTTAAAAATATATGTATTATTCAGTATTGCAATCAGACTTTGTTCCTATTGTAAGAATACGGAATCTTCGTGTAAAGAAATGTTATACAGATTAAAATAAAACCTATGAATTATTCTTCTAACTACAGTGAATGTACAGAGATTTTTTTTTTGACTTCTCTTACCTTAAACGTATAAACTAGTTAAAAAAGAAGTGAAAAATATATACAAATTACGTCCATTCATCATCCACTGCTAGATGTCCACTGGTCGACATAGGTCTCCTCTTAAGATCTCAACGTGGATCGGACCTGTGGTGCCCGCTTCCAGCGGCTTTCCGCGTCCTTACAGTCAGCATGGCCTCCGGTGGGAATAACAGGCCGTTGATTATAAAGGTTCACATGGGGGAATTTGGGCTATTTCCCACCAGCCTTATTTGTTGATTGGCAGGATGCACCACGAGCAGGTGAGATTGGCTAGGGTTACGTGAGTTGTTGTGCACTCTTACACTCCCTTACAAGATCAGTTTATTAAATAACTGATGCAAATCAAAAATTTGCTTACATTTTGACAATTTAAAGTAGCAAAACTGTATTTTTATGTATATCATTCGAAGCTTGTACTTTTAAGCAGTTCATTGCTTGTTTTTCAACTGAAATACGTAGAACAATTTCGTTTCACGAGCTATCAACAGCGGACAGTGCGGACTGGCGTCCAACTGATAATGTACAGTGTTCAGTAGCGCGGTAAATCCAATTGCACGCCGCAGTGTAATCTCGTAACTGTAAAGGTTTTTGTGAGTACATGCGCATTCCCAGATCCTGTTGACTGTTGTGGACGGGAAGTTAAACATTTTTTAAACAACATACCTACAGGACATACAGGACTTGTGATACGCTTACCTCATTATTGACTAGTTAATATGCCCACCTCATTTCGGTCACAGTTTCAAGCTACATAACATCTTAAATTTTATCTATATATTCATCTAAAATTTATACGAATATTTTCAAGCATAGAAAACTTAATTGTATAAAAACTTAAAATCAAGTTGTGGTACGCAGTACTTTTAACTGGAGATAACAGAATGGCTGACTAGACTAAATCTATTGAGTTCTTTCAATACTAATTTATATTTATGGCTTCGTTGCTCTCTAATCAAATCTAACTTTAGTTAATAAAAATCTAACGTAGTTGATAAGTTGCCATAAAGTTATTTGCAGCTCAAGGAAACGTCATGAGTGAGGAGTCATCAATAAGATATGTTATGTGAAAGTTATGTAGAAAAATATAATTTCTTTTTGATATAGTGTTTTTACAAGTCGTTACGCTTTATGTGTCTTAAGTCTATGCTTAAAATACCCTCGAAGATACTGTGACTCCTGAAACGATTCGACAGCAGCTGTTACCTCACTAACATCCTTCAATTTCTTTCCCTTGAGGTGTTTCTTGAGTCAAAGAAATAAATAGAAGTCGCTAAGAAAATAAGTTGGGTGTATAAACAATTTAAAGCCTGCATGCCGAACGCAGCTACTGCCACTTCCGCTTTGTGTGCGAACGCTTTGTGAAATAGGACTTTTACTTCCTTTGACCCCGTCTCATATATATGTACATTCACGTACGAGTTTTGGACATAGTTACCTATTGGGAGCTTCGAGCTTCAATGGGACTCTGTGAACTTAAAAAAAAAGCTTCAACTGGAGTCTGCGAAGTATACAAAAGAATTTCAACTGAAGTCGATGAGGTTAAAAAAAAACTTTCAACTGGAGTTTATAAAGTTCAAAAACAGTTTCAAGTGGAGTCCGTGAACTTAAAAAAAATAACTTCAACTGGAGTCTATGAAGTATGAAATGCTGATATAATATTTTCGAGGAAGCAAACAAAGGTAACGATAAGATTATAAGAAAACGAGATGAACTCGTTCCGCTGTAAATAATTAGACGCTATCTTTGTTTAATTAATTGATGTGAATTTATTCAGTAATGTAAAATTTCATGTTAATATTATAATTGTGCTGAAATACAATATTATTATATACATATTAATTTTAAAGTATAATATATCATCTTGTTTAAGCATTTTATTCAGTACTTTCGTTTCTCTTCTCTTACGCGATCTTCATGAGTGAAGGTCGTGCTTGTCCTGAAATGGTTTCAGTGACGCGTGAAACAGCTACCTCCTCAACGCTCTGTATTCAGCACGTCTCAGGATATTTACAATGTTGGTGCTTAATATTGCTTATATCTGATCGTACCAACGGGTAGGTGATCGATCCCTGATCTTTTGCTTTCGATCTTTCTTACAACAATCAGCTTATCCAAAGTGATTTAACACTCATTGCTAGCAAGTGTTGGTCTATCTGATAGTAATTTTAAGCTGTTCGAGATTTGCTCCTTGGATTTGTTGGTTCCTTTTATTTTCCACAGCATGCATAGCGTTCTCCATCAACACCACATTTCAAAAGCTTCGATTTCATTTCGGTCGTCTGTACTGATCAACTCTGACCAGTCTGGTCTTGGTGGTGTTGGACACTTTCTTCTTTTACCAAATTCGGATTAAATTACTAATTGCTGCTTTGTCCATCTGTGGATGTCCTCGAATTTCTCCATCACAGCCTCCTCTATTGCTTGTAAATGATTCTAGGTAGTGCTGTTTATATTTTAGTGAATATCCGTCTCTCAAACTTAATGTAAGAAAAATTTGATTTAATACTCCTATCAATATAATAAGTATATTAAAGACTGAATATTTATCATTATCATTATTTCAGTCTATTGATATCAGATGAACATGGGCCCCTCTGAAAATATTTGCTGTAATCGCCTCGTTTGTCTTGTGAGCGCAGTACAGGATAAAGGAAAAGTTGCTGTGTTTTTATGAAATTATCAGTCATCCCTTTTTTACAGAACGACTGGGATAAAGGGGCTGTGGGATATTTTAACCCGTTTCCCAAACGGTGTACATAAATCATATTAATCGATTGCAATATTTCATGAAAGAAAAAAGCATTCCGTTTCCATAAAGGAAGTGTAGTAATTCTTGAGGCAGTGACATCTCTCAATCTTTAAACTTTATAGTCGTTCAGTTTTTCCATTTTCATTCCGTTTGGTTTCATTTAAGATTTCAGCTTGAAAATATCAACAATACGTAACAAATTTGTAATAGAGCTAACCCGATGCTTATTTTGAACACGTATAAAACGTCGATAGCACCAGACAGAAACGATAATCTAATTCAAGGGTTAGAGAGACAGATATAGAAATTTATCTGACGTTCGCAATAAAATCGCACGTTGAATATAATATGAGAGAAAATCAAAGGATTTTAATGAAATAGGTTTCTGTGGATAAAGTTGATGTTATACTGTGAAGTTATAAGTGAACCACGTCAGCAACTGATTATATGAGAATCTCTCATCGCTGTCGTATAGTTAAGACAACAAGGGAACACTGTAACGAGATAGTTTGATTGAACTCATCAGAAACCGTATTTCATAAACCTTTATTAGTTTGAGAAACGATGAAGTCTGATTAGAAAAGTTAAGGAATATTGGATAAATCTTGTTGGTTCAGCTCAATATTAAGTTTAGTATGAGAAAGGAATGATTTATTTCTTTTTCCTGTGATAAAGCAAATTAAGGTAAAATAATAGGTGAACTATTAGTACGAGATAAATTCCGCGGATACTAAGTTAGGTTCTAGAATAATCCATTTTATACCTCTCATATGCTATATTGTCCTTTGTAATTAACTAAGGTTGAATTATATTTGTCACTGAGGAATAAATCTAGTTTTAGTCATATACTACGAAACAAACAACTTAGACGTTCAGGCGCTTAAATACTCGAATTGTTCCTTACTTAGGAGATCACTTCAAAAAAGTATTTCCATGCTGAGAAAAATAAGAGAATTTATCATAAGCAATATTAATTATTTATTGTTATACTTTTAATTTATTGATATCAATTAATGGGGTGTAAGAGTTCCTTCATGACAACTCACGGTATCCAAGCCAATCTCACCTGCTCGTGGTGCACCCAGCTAGTCAACAAACGAGGGTCTGACTCCCACCAACAAATACCCTCATATGAATCTCTACTCTATCGTATGGGTATTGTTGAACCTATGTCCAGCAGTGGACATATTTGATGATGAACAAATGGTTTTTCCCTAAATATATTGAAATCCGAGAAAGTATTTTCCGGTTCACATTATTCTTCTTGATTTCTTCTTTATATATATATATATATGTTGTCATGGTTGCTTTGTTCATATTGATTAATTTAATTTAGTTTAAATAAATATATATGTAGATAACAAATTTGTGATGAAAACACTGTTTAAAAAAAAAACCTTTTTACCTTTTAAAATTTATGGCAATTGAAGGCTTCGAGTGATAAATTAAAATGCAAATGGGTACTGTTTGATTTAATTCCGGACAAGGTAATGGCGCCTTAATGAAAATTTACAATTTAATTTGAAGCTTCAACTGAAATAGGCAATATTTAATCACAGAGTTTGTTATGAACAAACAGAACCGAAATTGTTCTCCTGATTGCAATAAATAAACTCTTACACCGTATAAATTGTACATTAATTGGCATCCGTTGATTTAGTCTAGATTTAATTAACTTAGACATGTTTCCTCCTACTTCGTAACGGCAGAGATAGGTCTCTATTTCATTGACGAATGATGTCTAAAGTAAATGTTAATATGGTTTCTTTAAAAACATGATTATTATTCATTTATACAAAACAGCTAATTTGTAATACGGACAAGAATGCTTTCTGCTGGTCCTTTATTACCTAATTGTTAGACCCAGGAATTAATACTGTACATGGTTAGGTTCAGCGATTGATTACAATTTCAAAGCTGCGTCAATTGTGATGACATTTATCTCTTTTAGATAAACTAAGACCTATTCAACGTATATAATGACGTCTATGTTAAATGTTGTTAAGTGATATTGAAGATGATCAGACTTACTAACTGAACTTGCTTAGCTCATAATAATCTGGATTTTATATGCTGGTAGCTGGAATATAGTAATGCTGTTATAGCGCGAGATAAATATTAAGGTAATCGTTAAGTGAGTTCAATAAACCTTATCACTATCGATACTCCTCTACAGGAATGTATAAAAGAGAATATGAAAGAGGAGAAGAGAGAACTGGATTGAAAGAAGGAAACAGGAAGACAGATTTTTGATTTATCATAATTTTATAGCTGCTAGGAAAAAAAAAACATTTGTAGTGTAATGCTTTGTTTTAAACTGGAAAGATTTTTCCTAATGTTATAATAAGACGTCTGCTTATAATGCCTTTTTAAGTTATAAACTGCTGTATTTACTTACAAAGCTGGTTTTGGGAAAGCTGCTTACAATGGACCAAACGAGTAATCTGTGAAAATGGGAATTAAGACAATCTTGATATGACTCATCATCATTACAAACAGGAACAGGACATACTGTTCGCTGCATTAGCTAGATCATCACTTGACCATTTGATTATGACCACAAACAGAAGTGGCGAATATTAAATCATAGGTCTTCGCTAGCTACCTCCTTTTGTTTGATATCAGTTGGATAATAAAGGCAATGGTATTCTTGAATAAGATGAAGTAGAACACTAGACGCTACTAGGAAACTACGAAGTAAGGTTTGTGACGAGATTGCGATATCATAGCAACCATTTGACTGAAATTGTTAAACAATTAACTTAATAAGTTCACTTGTAGTTTATTTAAACAATTATAAAGATACATCATTACATATTGTATTGGTAAGAGAAGCAGCTTTCAATGTTGTACTTTCATTACTTAAACTAAAAATTAAAAAAGACTTATCAGTAATCTAATTAGGGGAGTAAGGGGAGAACGGAACTAAGATTTTATCCTATGCTAGACAACAGAGGAGGCTCTGGTGATGGAGCAAATAGCGGCGTAACCATTCACCTCGCTCGGCAACCGGCGGGAAGAGACTGAGAGACTGAGAGAAAAAGATCTTGAAATTTATATAACCCCTAAAAGGCTTTAATTCAGAAGGCAACGGAAAACCAATGCATAACAAATACCCAAGAAAGTCATCATGAAGTTACATTGTGAACCTTGCCGCCAACACCGGAAATGCCACCACGACCGCTCTACTGAGAGTGATACCGACGAGGAAGATCTGTAACTAACTAGACTGCGTTCATGTTTATAACGCGCTTGTGTATATATCTGCATTAAATGGACTATAAAGATTTGTGAGCAGTAAAAATAAGTGTAACTTCCCTTAAATTATATCGTCAAGCGATGGAAGTCCACTGCTGGACATAGGTCTCTTGTAATGTGTTCCACAAACCACAGCCTTGCGCTGTTTGAATCAAGTGGCTGCCTTAGGTTACTTGCTACTCTTTAAAGGAAAATTATTCTCTCATATTACATATAAGAAGATAAGTAAACATAGTTTATTTCATATGATCTAATCTAAGATCTTGATCAATTTTTTATCACTAAAAAGTTTACTATTAACGGTATACATCTATTATAGTAAATATGTAGATGTATAGGTGATTGTCGTGCTAAATGCCTCACGTGGTCCATTTCACTTTACGATCTGGTAAAGTTCGTGGAAAACAGTTGTACGCAGGCAGCACAGGAACAAGCAGTGTGAAGATCTTAGGGTCACTCCCATGTTCTGCAGTGGATATTTATCAACTTATCTTCAGCGCAATAAATAAACTTTTTATATATATATTTGTTTATCTTTTTAGCCGCTGGAGGGGGTATGCGGGACTAATTAGTATGGAAGTCTTTTAGAGTGATCTATATATGTCCAGTAATGAATGTCTATCGGTTGATGAAGATAATCGTTTTAGTTTTTTTTTATTATTGAAATCAAGGTCAATATTTATGAGATAAAATTTTATCTTAATTTTATACGATGTGAATAATAAAGAAGCCAAAAATGAAAGATGATAGCTTATTATTAAATTTCTAAGGCATTGCGGTGTTTATCGAATTCGTAGACAGCTATATCTACGAATTCGTAGAAGAAACGTCTACGTATAGATGTCTACGGATTCGTAGACCGGTATACTTTAGTGAGAGTACATATAACGAGGTGGTATGCATTAATATAAAGCGATACGGCCTTCAACGGTCGCTCTGATGAATACTTAAGTGCGACTAGGTGTAACAGTAGTCGGAGAGAGATTGAATATGTAATATTACTGACTACATACTTGTATTAAAATAGATTTTAAAATAGAAATTCTGATATTGATATTCACATTTTTCTAGTTTCTAGTTAAGATATTTAGATGATGCCTTTTTTATAATAACCTTAACTTGAACTACACAATTTGAACGCTTGGGAATAATCGTATTGTTTTTGCAGGAGTTAATTTCTATAAAACCTTTGTGTTTCATACACAATTAGGTAAACCAATATTTTTTATTATAACCCTCATTTATATATATTACTTTTATATTATTATAACACAACATTAGTAATACTGTTTGATAAAAAATTCGTGATGAGCTAGATAAAAATTATCGTTTTAAGACAATAAAAAATTTAAAAATTTTTTTGTCGTTCCCTTTTACTTAATTGAGCAGAAAATGCTCAACCATTACAATATAGACAAAAATGAGTTGTGAATACTAAAGAGGTCCTAGCAAAAAAGATCTGAAATAAAATGAATACAATTTTTGTAAGATGGGTACCCAGCCATATAACTGAAATAATGTTTTAGTATATATGATAAATTTAGGTAGGTAAATGTATAAGCACATTAACCATCACTTGACAATGATAGCAGGGTGTAAGGGGTCCTGCACAATAACTCACGGATCCCAAGCTAACTTTATCTGCACGTGATGCAACCTGCTTTAACAAACGAGGCTCTAGCCAGGCAGCCTAGGCGCCAGCATGGTGAGGAAGGGTCCAAATCACCCTATATAAATCCTACAAATTACAGCCCCCGGTGTAACAGGCCGTGGATCCAGGTCCACGTGCCCAGTGTCAGATAAGCTGTAACAGTCGAATGACTTGCAGCGCTGACATCATCCAGAATTTTATTAGCCCCTGGTGCCTGTAGATGCGGATTTCGCAGGACCATTTGATATGGGGGTCTTTGACGTCAATAAGCCGATGATGATTATGACAGTCATATGGAAATATTTTGAATACATCATCACAGTGTCATCATCCAAACTTTAAAAGTTTAGACCATTTGTGAGTTAGATCGTTTCTGCTGAACTACGTCTAATAGATAACACAAAACACGTTTACTATAATCCAGAGCACCATTTCCGGCGATCAGGTGTATCGCATTTGTATTCCGTATCGCAGAATGTTTCCGATTTTTAGCCGGCTCGTGTTACAGGTAACGTGATTATGCATTCGGCGCAGTTTTTTTATTGCCCTTGTTACCAATCGTTCGGCTGTAGTGGAGAGAGTCGCATCCATCGATTTCAGAGCACAGTTTAAAATTCAGGAGCCGCTGACGTAAAACATTTTGTATAGGTATTTTAATAACTTAAAAGATACATAGATAGTAGTTAGTATAATGGATGATAATAGCTTTAATTAATAGTAATCAGATAATAATGATTAAGCAAGTGTTTATTCTACGAAGCGACGAGGCAAGCGGCACGTTCATCTCATAGCAAGTGATTTACTTGCCAATAACAACGTGGCGCTAGTTAGAATAATAAACCCTACTACATTATTCTCGTCGCCTGAGACCAAGATGTTAGGTCTGGTAACTCCAGTTATTTCACTAGCTGCAGCGTCCTTCAAATCGGAACACAATAATATTTGCACATTACAGCTTGGCGGCAGAAATAGGCGCTACGGTGGTACTTATCTAGAACGTTTTCAGCAACAGAGACCTACCGCCAGTGAAAAAAAAAGTTTGACTGTATTGAAATATTTATACGCATTTCTCCTTATAAAGGCTGCGAAGTAAATAGACCTCACGTATGTAAGATGTCAAACCTTTAACTATTGGTTTTTATAAATATATTACATTAAGCAAAAGTAGTTCAACTTACGCTTAATCATATTTACGTATCACAGCAAGTCTTGACAAATCTGATTTAGCCTCCGGAGATTACCTGAAACGAACAAACTAACAGAAAATCTGAATTTGATTATTTCGTATAAGGTTTATATGAACATTAATATGAATTATCCAGACAGCTATTATTTTCGTATTAGAAATAAACCTTGAAATGTATGTATTTTAGGGGATGAAACGCCCTCCGTTGTAGTGCCGCTTTCCACAAGGTGCTGGCGTCCAAGCTTCTGAGCAGAAAGACCAAAATTCGTATATACAGGATGGTGATAAGATCGATCCTAATGTACGGTTGTGAGACCTGGACACTAACGCTTAAAGAAAAGGAGCGGCTCCTTATTACCGAGAGGAAAATCATAGCGTAGGATCTTTGGCCCGACGTAAAGAGAGGTCGGTACGTGGCGAGCCCGACGCAATATCGAAATCGAGAGGCTGGTTGGTGAACCGAACATCATAGGGGAAGCCAAAGCCTACAGACTTCGCTGGATGGGCCACTTGCTAAGGATGTGAGACGATCGTAGAGTTAAAAAAATCGTTTCTCGGTACTCCAATTGGGCGCCGACCTATCGGCCAGTTCAGATAATGCTGCAAGGATGCTGTAGAGCACGATCTGCGCGAGCTTCAACTAGTGGGCTGGCGAGTAACAGTGCGAGACAGACAACGCTGACGCTGTCTTGTTTCGGAGGCCAAGACTCACTTTGGATCGCTGCGCCAGAAAGTAAGTAAGGGGATGAAAATGTTTTCTTCACAATAATTTTCACATATAATAGATAGGATAGGGGTGTAGCTGCAACGATTTGGTTACATATTAGAACCTAGCGATGTCAGCGCAAATAATTTATAGATATCTTAGATACACGTATGCCAACAGACATGACAGGCAGACATGTTTTGGCTTTCACCCAGAAGTCGAACTTGGGGTCTGAATGAAGAAACGAGGATCGTGTAAAGTGATTAATGATTTAAGACATTGCCTTATCGATCTAGTCGTGACATTACAATTTGTACAAAGTTTATTGCATACACTCGTAGAAAATGCTTAACGGCTTACTTAGTTTAATTAACTTATATGTTCGTAGACTATGTCTGTTAGTAGTTCAGGGAAAAGTAGAAGGTACTGAAAGAGATAATGGGAAGGATGAGGTAATGCAATCATAGAGTGGACATCCGTTTGAACGAATATATAGTAGGAAAACAGCAACAGTAAGGATGGGTTGAAGAAGTGAGTCGCTACTTGGTAACCATGACCTGCACATCAAGACAATTACTCTCAAGAAGTAAGATCCCAGTCTACTTGAAATTATTAATATGTTTCATGTAGCAATAAGATAAAACCAATACGTAAATCCAGATTCATACCTGCGAGAGAGGACTTGTATCATAAGCTTTTGATCAGACAATTTGTTAGGTAAAGAAATATATATCTTTTTACCCCAGTTGTTTAGACTAGCTACAGTACCCATGTAAGGGATGAAGGGTTCTCGCACAACTCACGGGATCCAAGTAAACCTCACCCCTGCTTATGGAACGCGCTGCTAATCAATAAACGAGGCTCTGGCTCACACCATTGGGCTAGCGTGGTGGGAAATGGTCGAAATCCCCCAACATGAACACCGTGTGGGAATCTTTGAGGGAGGCCTATGTCTAGCGGTGGATGTCCATCAGCTGATGATGACAGTACCCTTTATTGAAACACAGTAATGTTTACACACTATTATTTACCGGCAAAGAGCAGCATTGGTTCCTACCTACCTTCGGCAACAGTGGTCTACAACCGATGAACTTACGATTGTTAAAATGTCATCATCATCATCATCATCAACAGCCGACAGACCTCCATTGCTGGATATAGACCTCCTCCAAAGATCTCCACATCGATCGATCCTGCGCTGCCCGCATCCAGCTGCATCTCGCAACCTTCACCAGATCGTCGGACCACCTGATGGTAAGCCTGCCAACACTACGTCTTCCGGTCCGGCATCGCCATTCGAGGACCTTTGTGCCCCATTGGCTGTCAGACTTTCGAGCGATGTGGCTTGCCCATTGCCACTTGAGGCTAGCAATCTTTTGGACTATGTCGGTAACCGGTTAAACTTGAAACGAAAATGAGAACATTCTCTATCATTTTATTTTACTGAATATAATTAACTATACATTTTATAGACTGATCGATGACGTCATCATCTTATTGAGATTCGTCATCAAGTTAATGAGTCATTGAGATTTTTGGTCGAAATGATACAGTGATCGCTGCGGTAGTGCGGTTTGTTTCTCGTACTTTCCAAATATTTGTTTCATCCCCATTATTGAGCCGGGTTGATCCTTTGTACAACTTTATTGTCCCCAAATGGAATTAATGAATATGAATGCGGATGCTATCAATATATTTTTTTTTATATTGTAATAGCGTAAAACAAAGCCCGTAAAATTTCGTGAATGTTCATTAACCCTTTTCTCTTTAATCAAATTGTAGCCTCGCTACGTTTTTAACTCTCCCAGTTAGCTTTAATTAGAAAGGACTTATAATAAAATTAAAGAGAGATCTTTTAACTCTCTTCCTTAGTTTCCACGCTTATTACTTTAATAAAAAAATTCAATGTATTACATAAGGACTATGTATATATAAGTGCGACAACAATTAGAATAAAAACACATACAATCAATGATATAGGATATCATTGGATATGGCTTAACCATCGTGGATAGGAATTGTGGAGGGGCTTTGATCCTTATTAAACTAGTTCCGACTAAAACCCGGATGCAGTTATAATTAAACCACTCTTTTACATATTTCTTTTTGTTACTGTATTGTCTATCCATATAGGTTTATATAATTATTGGTTACTGTATTTCGTACTTCCATCCGTTCTGGTTTATCTTCACTTCGCTTTAAGATAACTTAACCTAACCTAACCTAACTTTGGAAATTACAGGGATTATAAGGAAGAGGTTCTTAACCTTTCGAATATATTTTTTGACATTTTATTCTATTTGAGTACGACGAGCTTTTTGCAAAATTTTGATGCTTAGAGCATCATCATATTGAACCTGAAAGCTCTATATAAATTTGATAACAATTAGTCCTTACCGAAGGCGGAAATCTCCTTTATGTGTGGAAAAAAATATAATAATTTTGATACCGGCAGTTAGTTTTTTTTGGGTGAAAGGTAAAATTTAATTCTAATTCAAAATTGAGTCCTTTCAAACTGAATTAGATGTAATCTTCGGGACTTCAAAGGCCATAAATTTCCTGTATTTGAGGCATGGACGTAAACCAGTGAAAGTTATTATACACCCCATCGTGAATAAATAGGCTTTTGCGGGGAGGCCACTTCGATATTTACGATTGTTACCTTTGCCCCTCTCAAGTTTATGAGCGTTTTATGAGATATTCACGAACCTTTCGTTGATCGGATGTTGCAAACTATTGACTACTGTGCGTGTTAGATAGGTTATATAGATTCAAAAAAGGATTTATTACCATAACTTAACCATAACTTGCATGTCCTAATGTATTCATAACTTTGCGCGCAAGAAAAAAATATATATACAACAACAGTTACGTATAGGAAATGCATTACTTTTTCCATAGTACAAATTTTATGTTAGAAATAAGTTACTACATATACCAGTAAAGTGAAATAGGACACACCAATATTGAACAAAAGAAATTGGATATTTCATATCGTAATATGAAACATCGCAGCTTTGAGATATATATTAGGATCTTGTGCCGCAAATAAATAAACCCCATTTTGGGGTGAAAAAAAAAGAGAAATAAGATTAATGATATAAAAATGTTTTATCTGATAGATATCTGTTGCTGGAGACAGTCTAGGTTAGTAACACCGCAGCTCCAATTTCCGTCGCCAGATACTGTCTGGTAGTGTGCAAACATTACTGCGTTCCGGTATGAAGGTGTTATAGTCAGAGAAATTACTGGGGTAATGTGAATTTTCTAATAAGCAACGAAACGAGCAAGACGTTCACCTGATGGTAAGTAATACGCCTGCCTGTAACAAAATGGCGCTAGTGGTCTCTGTATGCTGGAGACCGTCTAGTTAGTTACCACCGCTGTCTCCATTTCTGCCACCAAATAGTAGTGTGTAAATTTTACTATGCTCCGGTTTGAAGGTAGTTGTAGCTAGTAAAATGATTGAAGTAACTACTCCAACACATAACATTTTATTTCACATGGCGACGAGCATAATGTTGTGCTGTGTATATCATCCTAACTATCGCCACGTTGGTACGGGCAGAAGTATCACCTACCATCAGTTGAACATTTGGCTCGTATTATCGCTTCGTTATATAAATAAAAAATGATATACATTTTCATATATATATATATGTATATAATAATATCGTTCGCTAAATTTCAATATGGGTTTTGGCAAATATTGACACTTCAATGGCCTCGTTCAAGATAATTATTAACCTCGTAAATATTTAACGTACGGTATGCCATTACGTTTTAATTTTACGATCATATATAAGATTTATGTGGCTTATATCTTTAACGATATTCCCATAACATATACTATACGATAATGTTTATGGTATAATTTTTCGTATGCGACATTACGACAAGTCACATAGCTGGTGCGTGTCACATAAAAACTTTAAAAATATCGACTACCCACGATTTATACACAATCTGTATGGTAAAGACGATAACACCCACGGCTGGGTATAGCACTCCATCAAGGGTTCTCGTTGAGGATGAATTCGGTATTAGCCTCATCATGCTGACCTAGTGCGAGTTGGTGGGTGATCAGAGCCTCGTCTGTTGTTTAGTTTGCATCGCGTGCAGATTAACTTGGGCTTCGTAAGCTATTGGGCAATAAAAAATAAAAATGTAAATAAATAAAAGGAAAGAAGAAGAAGGAAACAAAAAATGCTACAGTGGATGATTCTTTTCAGGCCCTCCCCCTCTCCAGAAATAAACACAAGAGGAAGTCTTCAGTTCAGAGAGGAAGAACGGCAGAGGAAAGGAATGTAGAATGATAGAGAAGAGAAGTAAACGAGATAAGTAGAGAGCGAAAGATGATAAGAATGAAAGATGGAAAATTAGAAAATAGAGATAAGAATATAAATAAAACTGATGGTAATTGTAATTAGTAAATAAAGGCCCTGACCCACAGCACGCAGAGGCAACAATTAAAAAAAAAAGCTATTGGGCGGAACACCTTACACCCCAAAGAGAATGTTTTTAAATCAATAATAATAAAGCTTTAGACTTCATTATTAAAAATTATTAATTAAAACTGTTTGATCGAGAACTATGAACATCTCTTTTCCTGTAACCATTATGAAAATTGTGTAAACCTACTTATGTATACTCAATATATGAGAACTATGTTCACCAATTCTAGAAGATATATTCTCCCAGAAGATTCTTTGAATCTTCTACAATTTGCAGCTGTAAGAAGTATAACTGTGTTTGTACTTTCCCGTTAGGAACCACTTTAAATGTGTTGATGCTTGAAATACTCTAAATTTAAGTTTTCATTAGTTTTATAACTTCGTCTAGAGTTCAAGTTGGAGAACTGTTTTAACTTATTATGTTTGAGAAGACGTGATAAAAGTTGAACGGAAATTTTCGAGATTTATGTAATGAATAAAACGTTTGAATTACTTCTACAGTGTACTAATTAATATAAATTTAATGAAAAACTTGCTGATAGTCCAAAGATCCAAAGTTAATTCAATAAACTTGAATTATGACCATGTTTTACGATCTAATGGCCAAGTTGGCGGTAATTCGACCGTCAAGTCTTGTCAATCCCGAATAACTTACAGCGACAGGGTTAAAAGGAAAAGTTTTAAGGCATCCCTGACGCAGCATTTACTAAAATTTAAACTTTGTTTTATAACGCGAAGGTAGATTGTTAATTATTAAAAACAAAATAAAACAAACTAGAATATGTTTAATATTATATTAATATTTTTTATCATGAGATAATACTTGTTGCCGCAGATCTAAGTTAAAGTCTGAATTTATTTGTTGGTATGAATCCATTTTCATCTAGAATTCTATATTTTATTTAGTGCTTCCGTGGACCTATACCTGTTTGCTCAAACTTATATATTTATCTTATATTTGATCTGAACAGTAATATTTTATTATAATTGCATGATAATACGAGATAAATAAAGAAAACAGGTTCAAAAATAAACCAAAATCGAGCCAAGATATAAAGGTATGTAAAAATTGGCTCTATCATGATCATATTCGCTATTTAGTATTCTGATATAAATATTCCACTTCCGCGAACCCGCATTGGGTCAGTGTGGTGGGAAATGGTTCAAATCCTCTATATGAACCCAAACAAACGACAACCCTTAGTGGCCAGCGATGCAGACAGCGCAGGACTGATCGATGTGGGACGTTTGGGAGAGGCCAATGTCCAGCAGTGGACGTCTATCGGCTGATGATGATATAAATATAGAAAATCATGATTCCTCTTTTCGCACAAATCGCGTACAATATAAATAGTTTTGTATAAACAAATATAACTTTCAATATGAGAATAGTTTGCAACGCCTATGCAATGAAGCGATCTCAAACTGTGCTTCGTCCCGATCCACGACCACAACAAGTTGTTGGTACGTCAGCAATGCATTAACTATGCTACGGGTTCAACTAACGGTTACGGAAGCCGTCAGCAATTGCTGTGAGGCAGCATTGAAACCTGATCTCGGTCGACGATTATATAACACGGATATAGGTCAATTTATTTGGTATTCAAGGTTCTTTTATATATCAGCCAATTGATGTTCACTGATAGACATAGGCATCTCTCAAAGATCTCCACGTTGATCCGTGCTCCGCTGCCCACATCCAGGTACTTCCCGCGACCTTCACCAGATCCTCGGAATTCCGTGTGAATTCGATCTATTATCTACTTTTCAGTATACTCAGAGCCTCAGATCCTATAATGTATTAGATTAGTACTTAATCATCATATGTTTAGATTTATATTTTACTACTTATATAAGTTTAATTAAGTAAAAGCATTTAAGCAAATAACATATTAATAATATTTATTTCCCAAGTTTTCTCTTTGTCAGTCAATTATCCGTCAAGTTGTTTGATTAAGAAGACGTTTCCTAACAGGACTTCACGTCACTTAGTAACAAATAGTTCTTCAGCCTAAGTAACATAAGTATCTATATTTGTCCGTAAACTTAAAGGATATGATAGTACGGATAAACTTCAGAAATTTGTTATCTCTCTATTAAATATTAAATAATCCCAATCTGAATTACCTGAAGGTTAAGTTATTACAAGTATACAATTATTTTAAATTGATTTTTTTTTACAACATAGGGCAAAAATCTACATCTCGGCTAATGATCAGAGGCTGTAATAGTCGAGCACTAGTTTATATACTCGCACATATACCTCTATGTCATCATCATCATCATCAGCTGATAAACGTCCCCAGTTGGACATGAGTCATCCAAAGATCCTCTCATCGATCGGTCCTGCGCTGCCCGTAGCGCCGGGTACCAGGGGCTGTCGTTTGTAGAGGTTCATACAGAGGATTTGGACCATTTCCCACCACACTGGCCCAATGCGAGTTGGCGGAAGTGGAATATTTATATCAGAATTACTAAATAGCGAATATGGTCATGATAGAGCAAATTTTTACATACCTCTAAATCTTGGCACGATTTTGGTTTATTTTTAAACCTGTTCTCTTTATTACCTCGTATTATTATGCAACTACCTGCTTGTGGTGCACCCAATCAACAAATGAGGCTCTGGCTCTCACCAACCCGCATTGGGCCAGCGTGGTGGGAAATGGCCCCTACCCGCTATATGAACCCATATAAACGCGGAGTTCTTTGGATGAGGCCTATGTCCTGCAGTGGACGTCTATCGGCTGATAATAATGATGGATATTTATTAAAATATTTGAAAAACTGGTGGTCCGTTGCTGGAGACCGTTTAGATAGGTACCATCACAACTCCTATCACACCCACCAAACAGTAATGTGCAGTCATCACCGCGCCGGTTTGAAAGGCAGTGTACGTTACAGCTAAGTAGCGTCAGGTTGTTATGAGCGGGCGGATCTCTTACCATCAGGTGTACATCTCGCATGTCTCGTTGATTCTATTTATTCATATTAATTATATATATAATAAATAGATTAAACAATGTTATAACTTATTATGTATGTACATATATATATATTATTTTATATATAACAAATACCTCACTTCTCTTTTTTTTCTCTTTAATTCAATAGCTGAGAGTTAAGTCTACCTTCCTGAACAATTTGTGTGTATGCAAATAAAGTTATAAAAAAATACAATTTCCCTAATCATTTTAAGTTTTTAAGTAAGTATTTAAGTTGCACGTTATTAACTTTATATTCATCTGTAATGTATGAATAAAATTTAAAACGTCGCCCTGAAAGCAAACGTCGCAAGTTAAAAATTACAAATTTAAATGCATGAGATCTATTCGAACCGCCATATTCCAAACGGTTTTTGAGTATTGCAATTTTTCGCTGCACTTAATATAAAGTGAAAATGAGGATGAAAAGAGAGTACATGCGATGGAGATGCGAATGTTGAGATGGATGTATGGAGTGACAAGAAGTGATAAGATACGAAATGATTATATCAGAGGAAGTTTAAAAGTAGCGCCGGTGACGGATAAGTTGAGAAGTAATAGATTAGCGTGGTATGGACATATTATGCGAAGGGATGAATGTCATATAACAAGAAGAATGTTAGATATGAATGTGGAGGGATATGTGGGTCGAGGTAGACCTAAGAAAAGATGGATGGATTGCGTGAAGGATGACATGAGTAAGAAAGGGGTAACCGATGAGATGACGGCTGATAGGCGAGACTGGAAGAGAAGAACATGTTGTGCCGACCCTACATAAAGTGGGATCAGGGCAGGAGAAAGAAGAAGAAGACTTAATATAAAGTGAAGAAAACTATGCTGAGGTACAGTTAACAGCGACTTCGTGTAAAGTTATAAGCCCCTTTTATAACCCCTTACAGGAGATAGGAAAGTTATTACTTAAAACAGACGTAATAGTTAATAACACTTACATTTTATTTTAATTGAAGATTGTATAAAAATGTTATTAATATGTAAAATTTATTGGAAATAAAACAATTTTTTTATTATATATAAATGTTGATATATAGATATCTTTATAAACTAGGGATAATTATTAAATAATAATATAGATGTATAGAAATAGAATTTAGTCTAGATCTAGCGACCATTAGAGATGATATCGGTGTTTAAAATAATTCGTAATGTTATATTGTTTAATTAAATTGCTTAATATGTAGAAATAGTTAAATAATATAATAAAATTATAAAATATTTAATAATAATAATAAGATACTTAATAACAAATATATTACCATAGGTACCAACAGATCCCTTGATAGAGGAACAGTTAAACGGACAAGCACGGAGAGAATGGCAGCAGCAATTTATATTATTACCTAAGTTATCGCCGATTTAAAATAAATCTTGAAGTACAAGCCAGTTCATAAGTAAACCTAGTTTTTTTTTAATTATTATTAAGTACCTTTATGTAAAAATATAATAGAGTAGCCTTATCCTCATATGTTCCCTTCGCTATATTCTCCACCAGTCAACCTAAGGTATGTCGCTGTGTGTATAGCAACGACAACAAGAGAAAAATAAAAGGGCTAAGAAAAAAACATAAAAAAAATAAATTACTTAATATTTTTTTTTATTTGACTTGTATTACAATAACAACATAGTGTTTTTATATCTAGGTTTTTAATATCAGATCTTTTTTTTCGTCTACTCGTTCTCAGGTTCTTTTTCCACATGGAGCGAATCAAGACGTATTATTCCCCACGATGGCCAAGTGTGGGTTGAAGAAAGTCTTATATCCGTAAAATCGGTTATTCTTGTCAAACATTAACTGTGTTCCGATTTGAAGGAAGCAGTAGCAATTGAGATTATGGGGGTAACGAGACTTTACCTAACAACTTGTTGGAGACCGTATAGGTAGGTACCATCACAGCGCCTATTTCGACCGCTAAATAGTATTGAGCAAACATTACTGCGTTCTGGTTTGTAGAGTGCTGTACTTGTGTAATAACTTATGTAAAGAGACTCAATACCTTATGTCTCAGGAGATGAGCGCGATGCGGTGCAATGTATATCATCCTAACTATCGACACATTGTTATGGGTACGCGTATCGCTTACTACCAGGTGAATGTCCGGTTCGCCTCGCTGCGTAAATGATTAAAAAAAAACCATTCTGTTTCATGACGATCATAATGTGGTGCTGTGTATATCATCCTAACTAGCGCCACCAGTTATATGCAGCACAAACCATCAGGTGAACGTCTTACTCATCTCGTCGCTTCGTTGAATTCAAAATTATTAAAACTTACCGATTCCTTTACGATGATTCTTTAACGGAAACTGATGCGGTGAGAACTGAACATGTGTACGTCTGGCTTGGAACTAAGTTATCGCGGCATTATTGTGTTTAAATTAACTTAATTCGCACAACTTTAAAGTGTTTGCGGTTTGTATATAAACAACAGTATAGCAGAATAAAAGAGCCCAACGGAAATCTTAATGAAATTCGGAGCCGTTTCACGCGAAGATCTATTCCGAGCGATCAACAAATCCAAACAAGTAATCTTGTACAAAGTAAGTTACTCAAAGTTGCGTATCTGAGTAACGGAGACGTTTATAATACAGATTATAAAGTTTATTATTAACTATTCACATTGAGTGGATAGCTAGACGAAGCGATGAGATGAGAGTGAGTGATACGTTTGCACATAACTACATATACTTAGTAACCTAATGCTCTTCGTCTGGAGACCTAAGATGTCAAGACAAGTCAAGATGTCAAGTTTCGATACCCCAGTAATATTACTGGCTAAAACGCCTCTCAAATCAATACACAGTAATGTTTTCATAGCACTCTTTGACGGCAGAAATAGAAGCTGCAATGATACGTTTTTTTGCGTTATCGACGAGAAATCTTCTTAAACCTTGCTTCTGGTAAGACAAGGTTATGTGGAATTTGTACTCGCTGAAACCCTCTGGGTGGTTGTCTTCGGGGCATTGCAGAAGGCTCCGGGATCTCTTTTGGATCGCTCCGGTGCTTTCTTGCTTTACGTCTAAGCACGTCCTAGAGAGGGCCTTACCCTCGGCACGCTATGCTTACGACGTGGGCGATACCACCTCGTCTTTGACGTTCATCCTGAGCTCGCTTAGTGTGCAATGAAGGCCTTCAAAGCCTATGAAATTGTAAGCCCTTTTAGTCGCCTCGTATGAGAGGCAAGGCTTACTTTAGTTCTACACTTAATAGCCTAAAACTACAAAGCAGAGCTGCAGTGGTACCTACCTAGACGGTCTCAAGCAACAGAGACCTACCACTATTTATTAATACTATCTAAAATAAGTTACCAACTTTTTTCTTACAAATATATTTAGAAGGGAACGTTAATAACGTGTTAAGTTAGTTAAGCTGTAAAACACCACAACTGTTTGCTTAACTCTAACAAGTTAATGTAGTTTGAGTTGTTGCAAGTTTTAATAACGTTTAGTGTTATTGATTGAAGTTCAAGCTCATTGAGCAACTTTAACGTAAAATATTTACATAACATAATTATTAAAATAATTATTATAGCTTAGTTTGTAAAGCGGCTTTACGAAAGAGCGTGGGTTTGATCCCCACTAACTTCAGCTTCCGGTGAGAGACATCATAAGGAAGTTGATGTGCTCCAAGAAAAAGCTTTCTTAAACATGTGATATCCTACAATTCGCACTTAGCCAGTGTCGTGGATAAATGGGCTTAATTCTTTCCTGGTATTACCCAGAATCCCAATAGTGGAAAGATTGAGATAGCTGTTTATTATAACGGTTCATTTATGCCGAGATTTTACGTATCTTTTGAACGATACGCTAATGCAAAAACTACTAATTATTGATGAAAAAGTAATCAGCATTATTTATCAAAGGAAGCTCCCTAGAAAGTTCTTTTCAGTTCTGTTTCTATATAAAGTCTATTTAACTAAAGCTTTTAGTAACTATTGAAGGATCTACTTTCATTATTGTTTTTGAGGCTTTGCGTCTGTGAAGGCTACACCAACCCCATCATAATCTAAACAACTATTACCTAACGAATACTATTAACAGCGATATAATGTAATATACTAAACTATTTCTTATATATTTCCTACTGTAGCAAAACGACTATCTATAAAATATGTTCATATATAGGATATTGTTTAATGAAAATGATCGATACCCGATAATACTGATAGTATTTTTTATAGTAATTTCCATTACTATCTATTATTCATTAAACATAGTTGTTTAGTATAAAGCCTGTGGAAACGTTTATATTTACTCAAATAAGATAAAACTAAACAACAATAGTTTCATTTAAATGGTATCCATGTAAATGAATTGTAAACGTTTTTGTATTAAACATTCTCTAATAAAGTAATTGTCGAAATGATTTCCTAGATGTCTGAGATCACAAAAGCTGTCCACCTGTCACACAAGTAAGACCTTGTAAGTCAGATTAAAGTTATCAACCAAAGTTATCTGTGGATAACGTGCGAATTACAAAAGAGCTTGATAAAAAGAAATAAGCTATATTTTCTACACAGTACGCTACAGGTAGTAATAATATTTCTTATTAATAAATTATCTTACAGCCAATAATTTTTCAGGCGTATTTCCTTTCAATAAAAGTTATAATTAAATTTACTTCGAAGGACCATTTTATTCCTGATATTGAAGAAAGCGTCTCTCTCATTTTTATTATATTGAAATCTTCAGAAATTATCATGGCTCCATTATATTCTATATATTAATATTACGAACTGGAGGAATTCCGGTATTAATTTAGATCTTTAAAATTTTAACAAATAATCATTAATTAATAATGATAGCGATGATTATATGAAGCGATTTTATGTAAATCGTTGTATGGTTATTGAAAAAATCGTGTTTTTTTCTTAGAAAAAAAGATCTTTGTATAAGAACAAAACTGTTGAAATTTGTAAGGATTTCGAACCAATTTATCAGAAACTTCTGGAATGTGAAGTGAGAGATTTAATGGATTTACGAGCATTGGGGTGGAGCGAAAGCATTTCGAGTATTAACCGCAAAAAGGTGCCCCTCTCCTCATACATCTTTTAATTAAAAGTCACTAAATCGATTATTTATTCATTGAAGAAACTGTTGCAATCTAATTTAATATAATTCAAGGTTAAGATTAGATCTGTTTTTTAATAATAGCCTTATTATTATAAATTAATGTTTAATAGTATTAATGTTTTAAGATCTTGATGCAAATCTTGATTCAATTTACTGAAGTTGCATAAAACATTTTTTTATTCAAGCAAGTGACGAAACCAGATGGACATTTACCTGATGGTGAGTAGTACGCCTAACCATGGCAACATGGTACTAGTTAGCATGTTATCCACTGCATCACATTGCGCTCGTCGCTTCGAGGCTTAAGTTGTTAATTGTCGTTAGCCCAGTAATTTCACTAGCTGCAACTCAACTGGCGTCAGAAACAAGAGCTACCAAGACGGTTCCGGAAACCGAAAGCGACAAAAGAAAGCGTAATATTGTTGAAAATTTAATTTATTTTCATAAATTTCAAATTTGAAATAATTTAACCAGTATAACTTAATTTATCCCACACACGAAACTGAATGTTACAAATTCATTGTACAAAGTAAAACTCGTTATACACTGAGTAACTGTGTGCGAAATAATTTCAAATTAATGAAGTGTTAATTGCAAATTTAAACGCTTCACCATCAGCTCGAGCAGTAAATACGGTGTCGTGGGGAAATTGCATAATTTATGAAGCTTTTAATAATAAATAAACTTTTGATTAACAGCATTTACCTTGCACGTTTCGTAAGTGATCGATCCAAATATACTGGTAAGTCTCTGTTGCGAAGACCACCTAGGTAGGTCCCACTGCAGCGTTTATTTCTGCTGCCAAACAGTAGTGTGTAAACCTTACTGTGTTCCAGTTTGGAGTGCGCTGCAGCTAGTGTAATTACTGGAGAAACGAGACTCGGCATCTTTTATCTCAAAGCAACGATTACAACGTGATCCAGTGTATGACATCCTAACTAGCTCCACGTTCTTATGTGCAGATTCGTCTCGTCACTTCGTTAAAAAAAAAAAAAAATTGAAGTGGGATATTTTCTGAATATATTATACATTGCACCCTGTTGCGCTCGTCGCCTTGAGACATAACATGTTAAGTTTCATTGCCCAGTCATTTCACTAGCTACAGCGCCCTTCAAACTGGAACACGGTAATGTTTGCGCAATACTGATTAGCGGCAAAGTTAGCCCTACCCAATGTTCAGTTAATGCGTGAGTACAATATGCGGTGAGTGTTCATGTGATAAATAACGTTCGTGATAACGTATAACGGTTACCGGAAATAGGCTATTTTAAACCACGCAACGCTTTCAACGTTTGAAATTATGGTTAAAGTAATCGCTGCGGCGGGTCAAATTCGTATCGCGACCGCATATGCACCGGTTATCTTATTTATTAATCAGATAATATCTAGCAGACGTCCTGTATATAGCGACGAGACGAGCCAGATATACAGCTGATGGTAAATGATACATCAGCCCGCTGCACATTGCACCCTGTTGAGCTCATCGCTTTCAGACATAAGAGTTAAGTCTCGCTATTTAAGTAATTTTATTAGCTGTAACGCCTTTCAAACCGGTATACAGTAATGTTTTCACACTAAGGTTTGTCGGTTGGAATATGCGCTGCGGTGGTACCTACCTAGACGGTCTTCAGCAGCAAAGACCTACTACCAGTATTTCTTTATTTAGTCTATCAGCAAGTTTATAGAAGCTTATACTATGTAGGCTGTATCTAGAGTCGAAATATTACTTCTATAATAGCGACGGTGCGGGTTCGATACCAAATTAACATGAGCTTCCGGTAAAGTAAAACATTGCTATGAAGTCGACATGTTATACAACAACAGCTTTCGTAATTATGTGCCATTCACCAACCAGCACTTGGTCTCGTGAGAGACGCCTTCCAGCAGTAGGAATGGTATGTGAGCTATCATTATTTTAATGTTATAACCAAATATTTCCGTTTCATTTATTTGTAAATATATATATATTAGGTCCTTACATATGAAATTGGCATTTTGTACGGGAGGAATATAAAGTAATTTTTTTTATGTAAGATATGTTTAATTAATCAAAGTATGCACCGTTGTTATGTATGCACTTTTGTATCTCATAGGTAGTTCATTGATCCTTTACTAAAAAAACCATGGGGGCGAGAATCAATAAACTCTTTGAAGGCGGTTGAATGAATGCAATGAATTTTTTTCCTTTAACAGGTTGTCCACATTCCAGAAAAATGGTATTCTGTTAGGGCAAGGTCCGGTGAGTACGGTGGATGTCGCAGACATTGCAATTGTAGCTTATCTAACTTAGTGGTTGTTTGTTGTGCAGTGTGTGGTCTTGCGTTGTCGTGAAGCAGCAGTGGCCTAAAGCGATTGAACAATCTCGATTGTTTAGCAGCTAGTTCTTCCTCCATGGTTTGCAGTTGCTGACAATAGATATCTGCCGTAATCATTTGGCCATATTTTAGAAAGCTGTAGTGAACGACAACGGCGCTAGTCCAAAGTAACGTTTTCTGGGTCAGTTTTCGTTTAGGGCAGGATTTGGCTGGGTCTCCAGGGTTCAGACATTGCGACGAGCGCATCCGATTATCGTACAGTATCCACTTTTCATTACAAGTTGAGATTCGATTTAAAATCCCTTCATCATTGTGTCGGTGGAGCAAAGTAACACAGCAGCAGCAGTCGACGCGTGTTTGTAAGTCCGATTCACTTAATTCATGAGGTACCTATCGTTTTTTTACTTTCCCGATTTGCTTCAAGTGAATTAATACAGTTTTGTTACGTAGCCCGAAGCCTGCAGCTATCTCTGAAGTGCTTTGTGATGGACCCGCTTCCACAATAGCCTTTAATTCTTCATTTTTCCACTTTGTTCTCCGGCCGTCCACGGGGTTGGTTCTGGAGGTCGAAATTTCCAGAACGACAACGTCGAAACCAAAAACGTACCGTACTTTCTTTTGTGACACCAGCGCCGTACACATCATTAATCCTTCGAGCTGTTTCTGCAGCACTGGTGCCACGGTGGAACTCGTACTCGTAAATATACCGATATTTCATGTTTTCCATTGTGCGGTAATAAGCGACGCCAAAGAAAAAAAAAATGAGAAAACTAATGAATGACTATTTTCAAAACTCAAATGTACCAGGTAAATGAATTTATAAATTTGAATTTGGAATTCTCAACCAAAGAGGAGATATTTCGGATCAAAGCGGTCAGTTCGACAAAACGCTAATTTCATATGTAAGGACCTAATATTAACTTTTATATTTTGGTTTCAAATTTGTGTTTTTGTGTTCATTTACAGTTATGGTTTTTAGAGTATTTTAGCTCGCGGATACTAGATCCACGAGCCCTGAGTCCGATGAAGCCGCAAAGGTTGTCAATATAACTGCGGCGTTAACATCACCATTAAAAAAAGCGGCTCTCGCTGTTACTGACGTACTAACATTGTTCGTCCGCACCCCCGACAGTGTACCCACACACCCTACAGATATATTCTTCAAGATATATTCTCTATTATAGTTATTAAGTATTGAATCATTTTACGCTATTAATACTTTGATGTGTTTCAACGCAGAACGGAAACGAAAAAGTGTTAATTGAATGATCTCGGCCGGGGGAAACATTTTAATATGACGTTTATTACTCCATTCTAAGCGGATGTTTTCTCCTTTTTATTTAATCTCGTTGTCCGGGTATAACAGAGAGAATTCAATTTTCATGATATTACACACTTGACAAATTATAGACCTTGATGAAGGTAAATATTACAATTCATAGCTATGGCGTAGCTTTCTATGAGATTTAGAAGTATTTGTTAATATATTTTTGTTGTCTATGAAAAAAAAACTATCGTCATTATCAACCGATAGGTCTGCCCAAAGACTCTCATCGATCAGTCCTGCGCCGCTTAGGTCCCTTGAGCTATTGTGGGGGATCCTTACACCTTTAATGAACTATACTTATAATTATTTTTCGTTTATAGCACTCATAAGTATATTATAATGAACTAAGTTTTTCAACTTTAATATTTTAAATAATATACACTAATTTTATCGTTTGAAAATCGCTGTTTCTAGTGAAAAAATTAGGTTTTCAGACGAATTATCTCCAAAGAGATGAGAGCTTTGTGAACCAGTGTAAACGTATTAAATACCATCATATCTATATATCTACACACATATATATATAAGAGATTTCCACTTAAGTAGAGACTCGTGTCGATATCTCTGGAACCATTAGGCCTAGGGACTTGAAATTTAGTAGGAATATTCCTTTTGCCGAGTATAGTTCAGCTAGGATTTTAAAAAATGCTTCCCCTAAAAGGAAGTTGTAGAGGTGTTACCGCCAGCAAAGCTAGCAGGGATCAGCAAGTTAATATTTATAAGTTTATCTCTTATCGTAAGATAAATGTCTCTGTCTGATTGTAGTATAAAAATATGCAAATGTACCCACTTTTTGTGTTAACTCATAGGGAATTAGTCGCCGTCATTACCAAAGTAACTAACGCGCTCGTGAGGTTGTGTAATCAAAGGCCGGCGATGTGTTCAGGGGGTATTAATAACCGCACAGTAAACGTTTGAGCACGCGACGCGATACCAACTGTAATTTCAGCGTGGTAAAATTTCAGAACAGGGTAGGGCAACATGTTCATACAGCGCATTAGCAGTAGGGTGTATTAATGGCAATGGTATTACTTACTTATTTGCAATTAATAATATTTGTATAGTCATTATCATCATCATCAGCGTTATACGTCCACTGATGGATAAAGGCCTACCCCTCAAAGATCTCCACATCGATCGGTCGTGCGTTGCTCGCATCCAGTGGCTATCCGCGACTCTCACCAGATCGTCGGTCCACTTTGAAGGAGGACCATCGTTTACGTCGTATGCGGCCACCACTCGAGGACCTTACTGCCCCATCGGACGTTAGTCCTAACAAGTCTAGGACATACGATGTTGAGTTTCAATACCGCAGTAATTACACTAGCTACAGCGCTCTTTAAACCGGAACACAGTAATGTTTGCACACTACAATTTATCGACAGAAAGGAGCTGTGGTGGTACCTACCTAGACAGACTCCGGCGACGAAGACTTACGACCTGTAATCTCTATAAATACGTCTTAATTCTTAGACGCTTACATCAGAACATTAGGAAGAATTTATATTACGTCAAACTCTTCGTTGTCTATAGTAAATTATAATTAAAATAAAACCCCATAGTATAAGATTAATCTTAATAAAATTAAATCAGATAGGTAATACGTTTATTTTGTTGTAATTAAAGATCCAAGTCTTAATTAACGAGATAACTAACTCCGCGTTGCTTCACGCTTCTGCTCGCGGCTATAATTTAACTTTGCGAAGACCTCTCCGAAATAGTAAGTTATGCTCAAGTTATCTGCTTATAAACGTGTAAAAAAAAAAAAATGTAAATGAAGTAAATGTCGCACTTGACGGTTGTGTCGCGTATATTATTAATTAACCATTTATATTGCAATTTATGAAGAAATAATTAATTATACTTCTTGGGAATTAAAGTCGGGTGCCTTAGAGATAAAAAGTATCTAACTTTGAGATTACTTGTTGTTTTTGATTGCCGGGGCCCTTTAGGTAGATAACACAGCAGCTCCTATTTCTGTCACCAAACAGTAGTATGCATACTTAATTGTATTACTGTGGTAATGACAATTAACATCCAGGTTACAACCAGGTATCGTGTGATGGCAGAGAGGTAACCGCTGCGCAATGAATGGAGTTATAACCTTATTCAGTTGCTATAAAAATTTCTCATATTAATTACATTGTAATTAAGACAGTTTGAAAGAGTTTGTTAAGTAATTAGTTTTGTCTGAACGTTAAAATTTATTATAACCATTTTAAAAAGTTAACCCTAGATTGGATACTTCTTAAGTCATAAGTTTAACAATGTAATAGCTTAAGTTGCTCCACGGTCTTCAATTAAAAGTTTCCATTGAACAAGTTTTTATTACGCACTTTACGGTGAAAATATTTTATAACTGTTTTACAGAACTGATCTCATTTTACATCGTTTTCTATAAAAACTTGTCTACAATGAAGACTTCGTATTGATGGATAGGATAGTAAAGATTCTAATGTAACTATCTTATCAATGTATATAATACACATTTGTTATCATTCGGTTAAATTGTTACAAGCCCAATATTTACCACTTTTGTTGAACTACACATGTATATATATATATAGATTTTCTTTATTTGCAAATCACGTGAAAACTAGTGAATGTATCGATAACAAGATCATTCGCCAAAGAATGATTTGTACATAGTTTTGAGTGCGAAATGATTTGTAGATAGTTATAGACTACTTATTTTTTGGATTTCATAGTACCTTCATCGTTTTATGTCAATCAAATTTTATAAACATTTTCCTTCGAGTTATTTTTGCGGTTGCTATAGTAACGGTTGCTATAGAAAGCTGTTTGCGGTTACGGTTGCTCTCAGGCAATATTACAGACAATTTTTAAGTGTAATGTTATATTATTATTACACTATCAAAACGGCCGGGGAACCGTGAAACGGCAGCCACTGGTCTAGGCGAATGGTTTTGTAGGTGGCGAATCGACGTAAACCCGGAAAAAGGCCATTCACTTCATCCACCGAATTCCCACGATCCTTCACAAAAAGGCTATCTACCGCGGCAACAAACTCGGCCAGATCTCCCTCTTCCGCCAGTCCATTCCATGGAGGGACTCGGTCAAATACCTCGGCGTCACACTCGACGCCAAGCGTAATTTTATCTCACACATTCGCACGGCCAGACAACCCAAGTGCTGGGCAAGCTTTACCCCCTGATGTACAAAAAGAGCAAGCTCTCTCTCAGACACAAGCTTCACCTCTACAACGTATGTGTAAGACCTATAATGTCTTACGTCAGCGTAGTCTTCGCCCGTTCGTCTGAGGTACGCCTCAAACCTCTGCAGGTTCTCCAAAACCGGTTCAGTTGTATCGCCACCGGTGCCGAATGGTACCAGCGCAACGTGGACCTCTATAGCGACCTCAAACTCCCAACCATAACGGAGCACTTTAGGGAGTGTTCCGAAACCTACTTCGCCGAGGCATCATCTCACCCCAAACCTTTGGTGGCCAAAGCGGCCAACTACGAGCCGCCCCCGAATCCCAAGACCAATGGGCGCAGATCACGTCCCGCACACCACACACAACACAATAGTCACCGACAACACCCACGTCACCACACACACTTCGGACATTACCAACACCCTCCGAATCTCGACATCACGCCGCACTTGCTTCAGAACGCAGCGCCACAGCTACACACACACCGCGTACACGAAGCACACCCGCGAACAGGGGTGGTCCTCACCGCCCAGAGATTACGATACAAGCGAAGGTAGTTAGAGAACGGGCCCGCGCCCACCCTCCACAACCGAGGAAATTCGCCAGAAGACCAAAAATCCAGACACACAATGTGAAAATCCGCCGTCGGATAACACTCAACGTAACTAGAACACTTTTTAGAAACATGCCGTGGATCCGGGTCCTCGAGCCCAGTGTCAGCTAAGCTGTAAGAGTCGCTTTGGCTTGCAGCGTTTATACCATCACGAAGCTAGTACACTTACCACAAGAATGATACATGTTTTTTAAGCCAGATAATACAGATATTTTATCCCAGAGATCATAACCAATAAGAATATATATAGGCAATCCCATACGGTGTCGACAGAGAAGCGTCATCAGAGAGAGTTAATCACGTGTCAATAGTGATGGAGGTTGACGTCGTATCCGCGTTAACTTTGACGTCCCAGATGGGATTCTAAGTTAAAACCTGATTTGATTTGTCATTATAATAATACGAACGTGCCTGTCTCCAGGATTCTGTATCCACTTAACTGTAGTTCAGATAGCAGATACCTAATAAAATACATTTTTTATATATTCACTACTGGGACTCGCGGTCTTCTTACATTATGAAGGACTGAAAGCCAAGCGGAGGTTGATGGATGTCACAATTCACGAAAGCTGTTACACTTTGAACTTGTTGGACTCCTCAAAACATTTTTCTTCGTCGTAAGCTATAGCTTAAAGAGGATCGAACTTTTTTCTCTAAAAATCGTATAACAAAATAAATTATACAACATTATTCTTGACAGAACAGCAACGCCATTATTCTGATAGATTGACAATATGAAGGTAACACCTAGACAGACAGGGTCAGGATAAAACTAATATCAAAGCACGGTACTTTGTCAGTACGTCCATTGCCCCCAACTCATAAGTCATAAGCCCCAAATCTAGCAGCTCACTGCAACCTACATTTGAATCTACGAAATCTAGTTTACATGTAAACGGCAATACATATAGAAAGTAAATATCAGAAGTACTTAGTAAACTGAAGTTTAGCTTAATTGAAGGTAATCAAAAGAATAAATTAAGCATACCGCCAGCTCAATCCGATTAAGGGGGAGGAAGAAAGAGAACATTTTTGTGTAATTACAGAGGCTTTGTTTGAGTCTCTTACATTTTGAAACGAGAGCAACCGTACCTAACGCTTAGTCTACTTAAACATAGCTACTTTTTATGTATTATTTCTCCATCAAAGGTTTATGATGCTGTTGTTTTCAATACAGTCTGTTTCTTTTAAGATCAATCTTGAATCAGTGGCAAACCCTTCACGACCGGCAATATAATAAACATGTGAAAAAAAAGGGGTATAATGGTTTCGTTCAACATCTTACGGAGCTCAAATCAACCTCGCCTGCATGCGGTGCACCCTGCTGAATAACAGATGAAGCTCCGACCAGCCACTAACATGTATTAAGACATCGTGATGTGCTAAGGCCCAATTTCTCTTAATGAACTCTGTGGAGATTTTTGAGGAAGGCCTATATCCAGCTGTGGACGTCTATAGGATGATGATGTTGATGAAAGAAATGTTTGAAAAAACATAATTTCAGGGAATTTCATAAAAAATAAAACGAGTAATCAAGTGCCGAGTATAAACCCATAACGTTAATGGAAGGCTGGTGACAAAGCAATCAGAAAAGGGTTTTTTGTTATACTAAACAAAATAGGGTAACAAGTATTAATACGTTTGCTTTTTAGGTTAATAACTTTAATTAACATGTGATCAATAAGAATATGATGTGAATATCACTTAACACACTTTATTTTTAGGGGCAGGCGTGTCGTTTATAATCTGATAATCATCAAATTATGCTGCCTTATCGCATTTATTTTAAACACTGATCATTTAGGGTGATAGAATAAAAATAATTGATTACATCAATTTATAAGACATCTACATTTGACGCTAGTTGTTCCCGAAGCTCCCCTTTCCAACATAAATGCAATATTAATAAAATGTAAGGGTGGAAACAATTGTTTTAATGAGCAATGTAAAGTTTATAAAATCAGTATTATTTATGATTAGTTAAAGGTATATCAAACGAATACTAAATAAACAGATCAGATAACGTACAATGAGGTCGATTTAGAAGACACAAAGCTTATATAAATTCGACATGAAAACCCGTGTACTTCACAAATAAGCAGTATTAATATTTCATGCGGAAGTAAACATAAACCTTGATGGGATCACATTCGAGGAACGTTTATGGTTTGGTTTATAATCGTCGCGAATATGAGAATATACAAAACAATTTTCAAGTTACAGCTTCTACATATTTTTGTCTTAACTAAATTATATACTCGTTTTCTATATATATATATATATATATATTATATTTTCCAACCCTTATTCATCTCGATATTATACAAACAATATTGACTTTATTTAGAACAGTATTAGGTTTACAAACAAAGAACATTTGAGACGCTATAAGCTTTGTTTCAAAGATTTCTCTCAACTATGTCGATTCGCTTATCTTTTGCTATGCTTGTTCAGAGGTGAGTATTAAAAGGAAGAAATTCAACACATTTTCTCTCTTGTCTTCTTTCAACTCTTGATCATTCAGCAGATAGAATTGACTAGACTATAATAAGTTGTTTCAAGAAATTTTTGTTCAATATATAATATCTATTACACTTATTGGTAGATATGAAATACTGGGAATCGGATGCGGTGGAAGACATTGGGGAAGATCTATGTCCAGCTATGTCCGCTTATGAATTCAAAGGGATATACTGTAAATGTTTTAAGTAAAAGCCTAAGTACACAGATAAAGCACACAAAGAAAATTAACAAACTAAGCCTCTGCGGTATTATTGCCTTTGTAGTCAGCCGAAAACTTAATGTCCTGTAATGTCCTTTGAAACGGAAACAATGAAATTTAATTGGTCTCTGAACATTTCTCAAATGTTTCCTTTAAGTGTATACCTTCGAGAATTTTAGGTAAAATTGATTAAGTGCCTTTTTTATATAATGCTAAGAGCTTTAACCTTTTACAATGCTTAGCCTAGCCACACAAATGTTGCTTTAAAATATTTATACAGCATCACTCTTAACTCGTTGCCTCGTAATAAAAGATATAATATTTGTATATCTGTATATTGCAGCTTGATAGCTATTATAGGTCTTGCGCTGGTTTCAACCCAGGGAGTCGCCGGTAAGAATAACCTTTTTTTTATTTTATGATACGTCTGTCAATAATGTCGTGTCTGTGGCGCTAGTTAGGATGAGATACAAAGCACTACATTGAGCTCGTCATTAACTCTCGGTAATTTCACTAGCTACAGCGCCATTCAAACTAGAACATAGTAATGTTTGCATACTTCTGTTGGCAGAACCTGAAGCTGCGATTATCATTACCACAAATATCTGAATTGCAAGCAGCTCACCAAGGAAGTTATTGCCTCGCTGATGAGTGAAGACGAAATTCGCCAAATATTCATAAAGCACGCAAAAAATACGCTGATGCTATACAAAAATAACTTAAGGAAAAGAATAACAAAAATAGGTAATATAAAAAGTCGTATAAATAGGCCAAGGAACAAGCATAAAAATAAAATGAACTAAAAATGTAAAAATGTAAAGTAAAAAAATTTAATTGTAAACTATAAAGAAGGAGAAGAAGAGGAAAAGATATAAAGGAAAAAAATTAAAAAAAGGGATAATTTGTTCCAAGTTCTACAACGAGACGGCTCTCTTCACTTGCGAGAGATATGGCAGAAGGAATTGGAATGAAGTATGATAGGAGATAAAAAGTATGATAGATAAGAAAGATAACAGAAGAGTATAAAGTAAAAAACAATGTATAGAAACAAATTACATAGATGGTGAGTGAAATATACAGAGAGGCCCTAACCCAAAACACGAAAGGGAACAATTAAAAAAAAAATATCTACATTGCCTTTTTCAAAATAGTATTAATTCTTTTCACCGGAAGCAATCTAAATTAAAAGTAATTCCTTATGTACACAACTAACAAAGCTTGTCCTATAACATTATATATATATACTCTATATACTCTATTCATGATAACTTCTACCTTAAAATGATTTGTTGGAAACTTACGAGAAATAATTATAAAGTTTCATATTATGATTGTGCGCGTGCGCAAAATTCGCGTGGGCAAATGAGAGACTAACAAAATTATGTTTCTTTGTTTTACAAGCTGGAATGAAAGCATTTTTCAATTGTACCCTAAAATTTAAGTAGTTATTAAATTTGCTATATTTTTTAATAACTATTGTTCAATAAGGTTTACTATTTTTCGTACTTAGTGTGATAAGTTGTGTAATCGGACTCTATGAGACAGGTGAAGTGATACGGATTAGAATCTATATATGCTGATTTCTCGCTATACGGAGCCACCTTGTTTGAAACCTTTATCCGTCAAACAGTTTACATTAACATAGATCACTACTGAAACAATATTACTTCTTAAGTTTAAGACGATACTTTGAAAAATGAAATGTGCGTAGACAAAGTTCTGATCGAACCGTTGTCCTGACCGTACGTCTGCGCATTGCTCCGCGCTCGTAAAGTTCAGTACAGTGACAATAGTGATTTGTGTAAGGGTTGCAGCAGGTGTTTTATTATTGTAGATTCCCGGAATCGTGCTTTATTGTTAGGTACCTATTTTGTTTGCCGATGTCTAACATAATCACACCGCTACATAATCGGTGCCATAAAATTTGTTCAGCTTTTGTTTAATAGATATTAAAATTAGACTATCACTGTGTTAGCCTGATTGATTGGTGATCTTCAAAGTGGGACTGCCATAAGACTAAATAGCTGCAGCTGACAATCAACAACAAACAGTCGCAAGCCGGAGATTCTAACAAAATTTTATGTCTAACTGTTTTTTTTTTCATTTTTAATTGTACTTTCGTCTCTCTGATAACTTCTGCAGTAATTAATAAATAAATAATAATAACAATAAAAACCTCAATAGCTACTTTTATATATTTAAATTCATAAGCAATTGCATATTTATTAAAAAAAAAAACACGACGAGTTGGTTCATGGTGGAATCCTTGATCCGCCTTTTACGTTATTGGAGCTTAAAACCGCAGTGGAGAGTAGGACTTTGAGCAGGACACAGGCTTAAGAATAGATGCAGCCAGTCAACCCGATATGATAAAAAATAAATTAGTTAGAAGTAAGTTAATAAATTATTGTATAAAAATATGTAAAATACAATAGAAGTAAGGACAAATATATGTTACTTTATCTACACAATAATATTGTGTATATCTGTGTATATTAGATAGTCAGCATAAGTATAGATAATGTAAAAAAATTTATACTTAGAAAAAATTTATATAAATTTGTAGCGAATATTTTGTAAATAATAGGATAAGGTAAACCTCTAATAATAATATTAGGGAAAATAAGAAATAAAAAAAGGATGTGCTTATACATTTTTATAAGCAATTATCTTAAAGAGGTAGTGCATCATTAACAAACAGATATGTATGTGTCTTCAATACCTAGTACTTTAAAAATAATTGCACATAGTAATATTGAAATGGAGTAGATGAATTTGAAATATGTTTCCTCTTGGTATATCCCATTCGAAACTTTATATTACACGGCGACAGTCCCGGCCAACTGTAATGCATTATGCAAATACGAAACTGACGTGAATTTAAGTTTATCTCTATTCTAAAAGTATTTACATGAAATTACATTCGCATCCATACTGCAGTTAGGCATTTGTTATAGCACCAACCGGCTGATGTAGATAAGGATTGCTATCGTTAAATACTATCATTAAAAAGCTCTATACTATCACCAAGTTTTGATTTATGTGTGTTAAAATTGATCCAGAATGATCCATTAAGATTTTGTTGATAATTAATCTGTACATCTGTGAATGCACAGTATCGTAGTTCAATTTTTATGAGACAAAGTTTTGTAGTTTAGTTATTGTTGGGACCATCATTCACAGTAAAATCTTTTATCATCAAATCAACCACATATTCAAAAAAGAAACGCTTGGACCCTCAGGTCCAAGGAAGGAGGAAGAATTGGCGCAAGAAATTCGGCTACATAAACTTTTTTATTAAAATACTAAGATATCTTACATGTTGAATAACGTACTACTGTAGAATCTATTTCCATCATAGTGGAGTATTTAAAAACTTATTAATTAACAAAGGTGGTAATTATTAATAATAATAATAAATCATTTACTTCAGATGACTATTTGAGAACCGTATTAGGTTAGTTACAATTATACTTAAAAGTAGTTTTAATAACAATAATATATTACCGTTATAATACATATATTTAACAGGGTGTAATTGTATCCAGCGAGCTGGCATCGCCGAGTCCCATCATCGTGCTGGTGCAGTCCCGCACTCGCTTAATTGAGTAAAGAGGCGCAATGATTATTCATGATGGCCGCGAATCCGTCTGAGCGTCCGCAAACATGGCGGAAGTGCTGCAATAACGCGGCAACCCCATTAGCACCCTGAACGCGTTATTACATTGCACGCGCAGGTCGCTGTATGCCCTCCGCGTATAGTTAACCCATAGACCGCATGCATGAAAAGATTGGCAATATGCTATAAAAAGAGTCAACTTAAGTATATTTGGCGAATCTGCAGGCCAACATATTGCAGCGACCAGACAGCGACCCAAGTTATTTTTCATATCTACCGTACTCCAGTGACCCAAATACTTAAATTTGTCAACTTTTTTTTAAAGTTGAACCACAAAGCGAAACATGTGGTACTTTATAATAACATTTGTGATCCGGCCAGAATATCATGAACTCTCTTATAACGTATTGGAGCCCGTGGGATACAGGATAGGACTCGCAAATCTAAATGAGTCCTTTCAAAGCACCGCTTGATGGGCTCAGCAGTACCATATCTTCCGCATAACTAATATTATTAATACCCACTCCGTCAATATGACAACCGATCCCTGTCCCGTTGAGATCATTAATCAGTCAGTTCACATACAGATTGAAGAGTGTCGGAGAGCTTAAGATGCCCTGCTTTACGCCACACTCTATACCGATCCCAGATTGCACCAGCCCATACGTTTACTATAATTGTTTTTTATATTACGTATAACACATTTTTTATAATCGTCAAGTGGTAAATCTAGTACAATATCAATATAACGCCATATTAGCTTTACTATCATGCGGCAATCATACATAGTAGTGGGGAGATGAAAAGGGATGTAAGTGGCACAACTTACGGTATCCAAGCCAACCTCATCTGATCGTGGTGCGCCCTACTAATTAACAAACGAGGCTCTGACTCACACCAACCCGCATTGGGTCAGCGTGATGGGAAATGACCTAAATCCCCCAATATGAACCCTTACAAACGACGACCCCTAGTGCACGGCGTTTTACGAGAATCCGCAGCATGCGAGCAGGGTGGGAACGGTCGATGTGGAGATCTTAAGGGGAGGCCTATGTCTAACAGCGGGCGTCTATCGGCTGATGATGATAATGATATTGAAAGCTCACTTTATTTCCTACAGCCTTATACTTTAGTGAAATTAAAATTGAATGTTAGTCGAAATATCTGCCAGAGGGTGTCTTTTCCCATATTACTAAAAAAACAAAGATCTGCTACAAAGTATCATATCAATAAAATAACCCTTTCCCACACGCGATATATTTTTATGTTATCATAAAGCTTACCCCGTCTTTAATATAAATGTGTAGTGAAAAGAAAAATTTTAAAAAGATTTTCATACTGCTAAAAACATACTTTATATTATTTTCATCAATTAAAATTATTAATACCTAATTTAAAACTAAAATTCTTCAAAGTATATATTTTCTTTATAATTTTAAGTTATACGTAAATGAACCATTAACCACTGAGATTTACTAGAAAGGATATAGTTATACCAGCAATCTTCATCCCCATTTTATTATATGATATAATAGATCAGTATAATTACATAGTACGATGACATGATGGCCGATGTACTAGAAAGATCTTGAAAACCAGCAACAAGGTCTATATTGACCTCCTCCTCTGACGTGGATCGTTAACTTGGCGAAGATCGCAGTCATTCATCAACTGCACAAATTTACCCGGTTACCCTCAAAGCCGTTGAGGAGGCTTACGTTCAGCAGTATGCTTCAACAGGCTGAAACAAACATGACGATATCAAAGGGTCTTGTTAAATCGCATCCCAAATATCCATAACAACCAATCCTATTTTCTGAACGAGAAATTTTCATTGCTTGCATATTTTAAATACATTCTGAAAGCATTTCTTCGATCTACAAAATACTGAAGCGAAAAAAATTTGTACAGATAATATATTTCTATGAAATTAATATGATTATCTTTTCACATACATTTTTGCAAAGTTTTTGTATGCGAGTATATATTTGATACATTCTTTTCAAAGTTATAGAGCGTTTACACACCAACGAACACCTTGTAGTGGTCGCTCTGAGTTTGTAGAGGAGTCTTCAGATTCCTAACTCTCTACTACGGTTAAGTACATCTCAAAGAGATGCATAATTCTCTTCAGCTCCATTGCCGTGCTACGGCAAACAGAAAACCGCTTCGTAGTCGCCTTTCTTTTCGCGCTCGTTCAGAGTTTACATCTAACAAATATACCCTTTAAATTTACTATAGCATTTTAATTTATTCTTATATAATAGTAAATCATTCCAGGAACAAAAGAATTTCCGAAACAATATACTTGGATGCTGTGAGCACGACTTTCTCGAATCAACAGAATCTAAAAAAAATCATCTTTACTTTATTGCTCTCGTTCAGACGAAATGAATAACCGTTATCAGAGTAAAAACAGGAAAATTAGAGGGAAGATAAACAAAATGAAACAGCCATTAATCCTCGGGCATTTTCTGTTACGATTTTATAGCATGGCTTTAATTGAGGGGAAACTTTTATTGCTATTACTTTATTGTACGGAGGCTTTCTAATTTACGAAACGAGCGACGGGCTATCTATAAAAAGGCCTTTCGCAGGAGAACCTACTTCAGCTGAAACTAGAATAAGCTAAACATTTCAGACTAGTGACGTCACACTGCGAAATCACGGTTTAAGTATTCTAGTTTATACATAGATAAAACTATATGTAAATTATTCGTATGCTTAATAACCGTTCGTTACGTTCCTGAGGTCTAACTTAATAAGATCAGAGATAAATGTGTTTTACCCCACTTAAGTCACCCGACACCTCTTCAAAGGTTTATATTATACACAAAGATGATGACAGTATAATTATTTTAATTCGTTCTATTTTTTCATGTTCATCATCGGCCGATAGAAGTCCACTGCTGAACATGGGCTTCCACCAAACTTCTCCACGTCTATCATTAGACTTGGCAGCTCTTAATTATTGACACCATAGAAAAATCTTATGTAACTTCATTTGGCTATCACAGTTAAGGACTCGAATTTAACACAACTGTATCTAGTCAACAGTATAATAGCTGCAGCTTATCCGGTGCAAGGCGAGGTCCAGAAAATGAGACACTTGACAGCGTCTTGACGCTTTTGAAATGTGATGCTACCTTCATACATTCCGCATCAGTTGGTTCCAGAAAGTGAAATTTAAGTATTCTCCATATTAGCATAACACGGAAGTTTATGCAGTCAGCTAAAAAACTGAAAGTCCCATATATTTAACGCATTCTGCAACATGACCGATACAGCCACCTGCAGCTAATAATGATGAGTAGAATACATGATGGCAGACAGAAGTCATACGAGAGTGTATCGGGACCACATACTCCAAGGAACTTTTCCACTTCAAGAGAACCGATAATTCCAAGTTAAAAGCAAGTTTTCAGACATGAGGAGACACGATAAGAATTTAAAAGAATCGTTTTGAATAAAAACCGCGCGTACAGTTATTACAGACCAAAGTATCAACGAAGCTGTAACTAGTTAACAAATGATTGAAAGGTATCATCATATCATGAGATGATTGGCGTAAAGGCAGCAAGAGTTTTGAATTTAAAAAATTATTGTCTTATATTTGTTACTAATAGTCAGGTTTTTTCATTATTGAATACACGTGAAAAGACTTGCTATTGATACTGATGGTTTGGAGTTTAGAAAAAAATATTGCCATTCAGTTAATTAAGATAACTGAACGTCGCCATTTTGATAAAAAAAATGCACCACACGATAAGCAACTGGTGGTAGATCTCTGTTGCCGGAGACCGTCTAGATCGATACCACAGCAGCGGCTATTTCTGTCACCAAACAATAGTGTGCATACATTACTGTGTTCCGGTTTGAAGAGAGTAGCTAGTGAAATTAGGTTGATTCTGGAGGGCAAAACTCCTGGAAAATGTGCACCTGGTAGGCAGTGCACGAAATGATTAGATGACATAAAGGAACGGAACGGGTTTAAATACCATCAGTTGAAAAGAATAGCTGAGGATCGCCTTGGTTTTCTCAATCTGATCGCCTAAGTTCTGTTTGGAGAGGGCACCTAATGATGATGATGATGAGTGACATTACTGGGGTAACGAGGCTTAACATCTGTCTAAAGGCGATGAGCACAATATGGTGCAGTGTATACTATCCTAAATAGCGTTACATTATTAAGGGTAGGCGCACCTCCTGTTAGATAAACCTTTCGGTCGTCTCGTCGCTTAGTCGAATAAAAAAAAGCGAAACTGTAACTTTAAATCTGAACTCCTAATGTGATATGATCTTAATATTGGCTACAGCATTGGCTATTAAGTAACTATATAACTTACCTTTCAGTGGTAAATGCTGGCAAAGATTTTAACTTAGATTGAAAGCGACAATAGTTCAAAATGACCAGTGAGGGTGCAATTTACTAAACTTGAATTGTTGTAACAAGTTTTGCAAGTTGTATGGTTTTTTTTATTATATGTAATGGGTTATTACCATGTCTATATTATAAAGTGTTAAGTGACAATGATGCTGCTGATCTTAAAGCATGTTACACACACGATAATGATATGGTGACAATTAGTAGTTTGTCGATGTGAAACACCACCAGCGAAACTCCACATGTGACTCCTGGATCAAACTAGTCTACTGCTGTGAAGGCGGTACGAATTAAATCTCTTAATACAAGTTAGGGGTGGTAGGTAGCTAGAACATCGAAAAACGACCACATTAAAATACTGTACACAACATTATGATAAATCGTTAAAAAAAAGTTATTTCGCGAAAGAAATCCTATATACACAATTTCCATTTCGTAGGCGCTGGTGTTGGGTCTCTGGTGCTGTTGACTGTCTGGTGTCATCATCATCATCAGCCAACAGACGTCCACTGCTGGACATTGGCCTCCCCCAAAGATATCCACATCAATCGATCCTGCGCCACCCTCATACAGCTGCTTCCCGCAACCTTCACCAGATCGTCGGACCACCTGAATTATTCATCTGTCAAATTCTTAAATAATCATTTCATTTCTAATTAACTTTTATAAACGTTTTTATTTCGTATTATTTATGCGGTTGCTATGGTAACGGTTACTATAGATATAGTCATTTGCAATTACGGTTGCTCTCAAGGAGTTAGTTCATTGAGTAGAATTGGGTATTGACTGTGCGCTTTATCGAAAAAAAAAATTGGGAAACCAAGTATTCCGAAATATTGTATACGTTGTAACTGTATTTATGATCTGAAGTTAATTTCTTAAGTGATACTTTAACAGGTTATCTGTGAAACAGGTATAAGTTTTAAAACTATTCTCGTCCTTATAAGTCGCTGAGTAGTGAGGACAGTTAAGCAGAAACTTGTTGCTGGCGAAGCCGAAACGTTAGTAAACTGTTTTATCTAAGTAAATAGCGAATTTCAAAGGTAGACATTTCGAAATCCTGCGGAAGGCGTATGTGAGAAGCTTTGTTAGTTTCGCAATGTAGTCTTTACTCTCAGACCGGAACATGAAACTACAACACACCGAGACGACACTATTAAACGTTTAGTTTGAATACTTACATCACATTTCTTTGGTGTCATTATTCTCATCATCATCATCATTATTTAAGGATAAAGGTAGGCTCTTCTGATCGAATCACTGTGGAACTGGTAGGTACTGCCGGCACATAGTAACTCCCTTAAGTTTTTGTTATCAGTGAGCGAATCTTTTAAAAGATACACTGCTTCCGGTGGAAAGACAAGACTATGTGAGATTATTACCCATTAAAACTCTCTCGTTTATCCCCAGTGCATTGCAGATAACTCCGGGAACTCCTCCGGAATAATGTTTCGCTATAGTACGTCTAAATACATCTCAGAGATAGCCGTTACTATCCTTGGCACCCTCGCTATGATAGGACATGGACGACACCACCTCTTCTTTGTCATTAACCATGGACTCGCTTAGAGGACAAAGAAGGTCATAGTAGAGAATGCGCACATCACCAGTCTCGCTCTATTACCAACAAGTCCACTGCTTGGAGCTGGCATTAACAGTGCTATAGCCTAATTTGAGCACTGAATTGTTGACTAAAGTATTAAGTAACAACTTACGTGTGCTGTAACAACGACATTAACACTTTATCTCTAGACGCTTGTATTAACATACTTACAGTCTACAACGGATCTAAGGATTTCCGCTTAACAACTCACGGGATCCAAACCAACCGCACCTGCTCATGAGGCACCCTGCTAATAACCAAACAAGGATATGGTGCCTACTAACCTGCGTTGATCGTGGTGGGAAATGGATCAAATCCTCCCACATGAATTGCTACTCGAACGGTGTGGGGATCTTTTGGGTATGCCCATGTCCAACAGTGGACGTGTGTGATGATGATGACTTGGTAATTTAGAATTTATTGTTATTAAACATATCAACGATTTGTACTTGAATACAATACGCGGTTAAATCAATTCAATTAGTTTGAAATTATCAATTTGACATGACGCAACCGATTCGCATCAAATTGATATTGACGGTATTAACGCATATAATAGTTAATTCCGGTTCAGGTTTATGTTCTACATAACATATGTCTAACTACCTAGGTATTCAGTGTTAGAATCAAATATCAATAATCGTCCCGATTAACTAGAGGCTATATTAAAAATATACCGACAGTGCTGGAAACCTCTACATATCCGATCAATCTGGCGATTTTTAAGAGAATGTCTGTGTCTAACAGTAGACGTCTGTTGATGATGATGATGATGATATAAAAAATATAACAATTAACATTGAACAATATCAAAATATAAAGCTTGAGTAAGATTTATGAAAGAAAAGAACTTCGTAGTTAAAGCGAAGGCTTTTAAAATTGATGTTTCTTTTTAACAAGCACACTTTGTGTCCTTTGTATTTTTATTGTTGACATTTGTTTTCCTTCAACATAGCTTTTGTAGTCCTCTCTAAATCTGATTTTTTTCTTAATCAACGAAGCGACGATATTAGGAAGATGTTCACCTGATGGTAAGAGATACCACTGCTCGTAATAATATGATGCCATTTGGAATAATACTGGTTTTAGGTCTTTGTTGGCGGAGACCGTCTAGGTAGGTTTCGCAACGCCTATTTTTCCAAACAGTAGTGTTCCGGATTGAAGTGCGATGCAGCTAGTGCAGTTACTGGGGTAAGACTCAACATCTTATGTCTCAAGGCGACGAGCACAATGTGGTGCAGTGTATACCATTCTAACTAGCGCCACATAGTTATGGGTAGGCGTATATATCATCAGGTGAACGTCTCGCTCATCTCGTCGAGTAATAAAATAAAAAAAAAATATTAATATATACATTGTGGTTATCACCCTAATATATAAGGTGTGGTTTAGTTTATATAATTCTAACACAACGTTATTTGAGTATACGTATCACCAGTAAATCTGTGGAAATATCAAAGTAAGTTTCTTATTGACCTTTAAACTGATCCAATCACTTATATTACCTTCAGCTCTATACGGTATAGAGTTAGGACATCTTCTATTACCAGATCTTTACCATATCATTGATACGACGTCCAAATATACTGATATAAGTAAACCTCACAGAAATAACTTCTTCTATTCCTTTGTCAAATGAGTTCTTCTACGGAGACCTTTATAACTTTGATTTGAACCATTCGCTACATACATAGATAAGGTTTACCAATTCTGCAATACCTCTGAAGTTATCCCATTATTCTTCGACTTTTATGATCAGTGAAGACGAGCGTTCCGAACTTATTCGATTAACAAAAAAAAAAAGTTTCCTGCGCTCTCATCCAAAGTATATACTTTTTACTTCTTAACCTGCTTATCGGATTATATAGACGCTTGTTATGTTAATCTTGGCTATAGTAATAAACAATTGATTTAATAAAATAATAATAGACAGCGGAAGCAATGGTTTGACGATATAAAAGAAGTGGACCAGGCTTCAATACCATCAGTTAAAAGGAAGAGCTAATGATCGAATTGGTTTTTTTCAATCTGACCGCCAAACTTCAGTTTGAAGAGGGCATCTAATGATGACGAAATTATCAATGGAAAAAACTGAATAATCATTTCGCCATCAGTTGGCATTACTGAATTTTGAATACTGTCTCCATCTTCATTAGAAATACTATATCCATTACATATGATATACCAGAATCCTAAGAGTTATTTCGAGATGAACAGCACGCAAGTGAAATGTTTCTGTTGCTTAGAACTCGCTGTAACCCACGATTCCGCTACCAGAAATGAATAAATAGCCTTTTTAATTTTCCCACAGGTGGGACTGGATCCAATTCTTCTCTCAGAAAAAAAGATACAAGGATATTTATAAAAAATCTCAAAGACATGTCTCACTTCCTACTTTTGAAAGCTAACACCGTCAACCAATTTCCCAAAAAAATATACTTTTTTTTTATTCAAGGAAATGATTTATGTTGTGTCGTAGCCCCAGTAATAATATTAGCTACAGCGACTTTCAAACCGGAACACAGTGATTTTCTCCAATTGCTATTTGGCGGCTGCAATAGGCCATGCGGTGATACCTACCTAGATGGTCTCCGGCAACATAGACCTACCTCCTTCTTTATTAATTTTACTTTAAGGAAGGAAAAAGAAGAAAAATGAAGAAATGAAAAAGGGATGAACTTTCGTGTTTTTCAGGTTCCTTTTCAGGACGAGGCAACTGTTTTCACTTGCAGGAGGTATGGAAGAAGGAAATGGAATGTAGTATGAAAAAAGAAAAGAAATGTGATACATAAGCGGAGTATGATAGAAAAGAATGAAAAACGTGTATGAGATAAACATTGTAAATAAATTAAATAGAATGGTAAATGATTGTAATAAAAGACCCTGACCCACAACACCCAGGAGAAACATAAAAAAAACAGAGACCTACCACCAGTGACATCATCTATCATCATAAATATTAAGATGTATTCTAAAACCAAAGACGCAAGGGGAACATGAATTAATTCTTTCAATATCGCTTTCTTCACATTCACATATATAATCTGTATATAACCGTCCTTTTCCCACCCTAAAGCCGATGACATAAGTTAGTCATACACTTCTACTTTTTTTTATACTATGAAACGAACGAGACATTCACCTGATGGTAAATGATACGCCTGCTCATAACAATGTAGTGCCAGGTAAGATGTTATTTGCTGTACCACATTGTGCTCGTCGCCTTTTAAGAAGATGTCTATCGTTGCACCAGTAATTTCACTAGCTACAGCGCCTTTTAAACTGGAACACAGTATTGTTTGCACAGTAATGGTTGGTGAAAGGAATAGGCTCTACGGTGGTACTTACCGAAACGGTTTCCGGGAATAAGAGACCTACCAATCCTTACGCGAAACAGTAGTGTGTAAACATTACTGTGTTCCGATTTGACGGATTCTGTATCTATGATAACTGGAGTAACGACACTTAATATGTCTCAATACGACGAGCACAATGTGGTTTTGTATATATTACTGTAACTAGCGCGGCGTTGTTATGAGCAGGCGTATCACTTACCGGTGCTCATAAGCTGAACGGCTCGTGTCTTGGAGAATGAATAGGTTACGTAAATATGAAAATTTTATTATAAATAAAAACGCTGTAATAACAAGTAGAGCAGGTGCACCTGTTAGTTGAAACGCAATATAAATATCTGCTATGCTCCTAAACATAACCCTTCCAGGTAAATTTATTCACCGCCTTTGACAATTTCGTTTGAGGCTTACTGCGGACTCATCTCGCACCGGCCGTTCCACATAGAATATTTTAAAAAACTGTTATGTTCTGCGGCGAAATCATTTAAGGAGAGTAGAACAACGAAAAGGGTACAAAACAAAAATTACTGCCTGAACAGTAACAAATTTTACTTCTCTTTAAAATTATTAACAACTTATATTTACAGAATACACGTGGTCTAGGTAGTTACCACCGCAGCGATCATTTCTGCCGACATATAGTGATGTGCAAACATGACTGTGTTCCGGTTTGAAGGGCGTTGTAACTAGTGTAATTACTGGGGTAACGGGACTGAATATCTTAAATCTTAGATGACGAGCGCATTGTGGTGCGGTACGTATCATCCTGACAGTACATATCACGAGGTGAACGTGCCGTTCGTCTCACCGCTTCTTTGAAATAAAAAAAAAAAATTTGCTGTCTTTATTGCAGAAAGGAACAAACTGTTAATTTTACTGTCAAAGACATTTACGAAGTCTAAATACGGTCGTTTGATCGTACAACATAACGCGAGCGCTTTGTCTTTGTTTAGTTCTGGAACGTTCTCCTCAGTATGCATCCGCGAATCAACATTACGAAGTTTCAAGGGCTTCCTCCACGCCCTGGTAATGTAACTAGCTCAAAAACTTTGTCGACTACGCGTTACTAAATTACAAGAGTCCTCAGTGGGTAGTTAGCGTTGTTATTTACTAGACATCACAGACTCAAAACATCCAACGCAAAATGGATCTCTTTCTAAAAAATTTAAAGAGAGATAACGAGAGACAGTATTGTAACAAGTCTCTTTGATTTTTAGGAGACTGAAATTAATTTAAAACTAATCAAACGGTGTAATTTCTTGAATAAAACGCTTGAGATGAGACACCGGTTACTAATAGAACTATCACCTGTACGTCATGATTGCTTCGTGGTTTCATAAAAAGGTTTACTCTCATAAAAAAAAACCATTTTTATATGGAGTACCTGGATCGAAAATTTATTAAAAATAATGAACCGGTGTCCTAGCTCGTTATCGTTTTGTTTATTTTCAATAAGAACAAAATTGAATCTTCGCCGGGGCCGTGTTTGTATAACACATCGGACCTGAACCGATCGCCGATCGCATCTGTTTGTAAAAAGGCTTTAAAGCGCATGCAACCTATATTACATATTTTTTTTTTTAATTAAATTTAGCGATGAGACGGGAAGTTCACCTGGTGGTAAGTGATACATTATCATCATTAATCATCAATGCGGCGGTAGTTAGGATAATATAAAATGCACAACATTGCGCTCGTCCTCTGAGACATAGGATGTTGAGTCTTACCCCAGTTATTTCACTAGCTACAGCGTCCTCCCAACCGGAACACAATAATGTTTGGCGACAGAAAGAGACGCTGCGGTGGTACCTACTTAGGCGACCTCCGTTAACAGAGATCTACGACCAGGGTACTAATTAAACAAATTATACTAATCTCTCAGTTCCTTCTTAATATATATTAATGATTAGAAGATTCGTCTTAATTTTTAATACATTGATCAAAAAATCTTGGTACACCGAAGCACTTAATTCTCCCGGAAAACGTCATCGAACAACTATTATTCTGTTCCGGTTTGAAGGGGACTAACTAGTGATGTTATGAGAGTCTGTTTTTTATATCTAACATATTATATTTTAAAGGGTCGAGTTATTACACCCCTAGACAGTGATAAAATATGATAACATAGTCAACGTGTATAAAAATATAATAATAGCTTCGTTCCGATCTAAGATTCTCAATCCTGGGATCATGCCAGAGTTTAGCATCTGTCTGTATTGCAAGCTATAGTTAATTAAACTTTTTTATATAGAAAGTATTGTGTCTATATATTAGTATGTAATTTGCTGATGAATGAACATATTAATCCAGCCATGCTATGGGCAGGCACTTGCCACCCTTTATGACTTGCTAAATATTACTTGTAGTATTTTACTTATTTTGTGGTGTTCATATAAGAAAATTTTGTGTTAGGTCATTAAGCAATATTAATGTTGCTTTTGTGTTAGTTTTTAGTATATTTTAATATAAATTGTTGCGAGTACGACAAACGACGTGTATTCAAAGTCAGGCCAAGCCTTTCGCATGTCATGGTGCGTGCAGGCGCGGCGCGGTAATAATCGCAGTAATTACATTACGTACTATTTTCAAAGAAAACGTAACTAAGTTTAGTGAAAATTTCTAAAAAAAAAACATGAAGTAATTTCGTAAGGTTTCATTTCATTCAAGTAATTATAAAAAATTTTAAATTCCTTTCCCTACTTCCTCTTTCAATAGCTATAGAATGAAATATCAAATTGGAAGATTTTGTGATTATATATTATAATGTATAACTTATATTATCAACAAAGATATAACACAAAGTTCATTCAACAACCAGTTTACGTCCTCGCTGTTGGGGCACAGTCCTACCCTCAATATAATGGCGATGGGGCCATAGTCACCACGCGGGCCCAATGCGGATTGGTGACTTCACCACACCTTAGAATATATTCTAAAGGTCAGCGATCTATTTAGACAAGATAATAAACAGTTTTAATTGTAGTATAAGTTTTCAGGGTTATAAGATACAATTCATGAACTGAAGGATATTGATCCTACTGGTCCATTAGAGAACAAATAAATGGTTTCTTCAGTTCCTCGCAGCATTTAGACTGGATGTTGTGCTTTGTTTTAAAAATCCTAGTGGAACGTGTTCATGCATAATGCTGAATTTTTCTCTCGCCACTGGAAGGATTTATGATTGAATTATAATGATTTTAATTGCAATATATCCAGACTATGTTGTAATAAAAATACAATAGTACATAAGATCTAAGATTAGTATATATGGGAGAGTTTTTATATATTAGAATATATGTGCAATAATAATCATTATACATCCTTGCGATTCTTTAAGAATTGATAATATTGCTCAGCTAGTGCTTCCATACCGTTTTTGTGACTGAGTTTCTCTTATAGGTTTTTATAACTGCATCTAAACATATAAAAAACAAAGTACATTACAGAATTTCCATTCCTTAACAGCTGTTTATCAAAAGAGATTGCATCTAGATATTTTTTTTATAATTTGTATATGCAAGCTTTAGTACATAATGTATTCTAGGTAAAGCGAAGAACTTTTTAAATTCAGGAGCGAAATATTCGAAACATAGCTTCTGGAGATAAGTCAGGGTTATGTGAGATCTTCAGTGATTTCGTAAAGGTCCAGTCTTATAGAATGCACCGTTGCCCCTCTACACTTTGTATTAGCATCTCTCAAAGGAAGGGCCAAACCCTTCTGGGCACCATAGCTGAACTACATCTTGTATACATTAACCCACGTTCGTTCGCTTGTTGAACGATAAAGACCCAAACCTTCACGGAACTCGAAACCTCTAGACTCTTTTAGTCGTCTTCTACGACAGGCAGGGCTTACCTTAGTCCTATTCTTACCAGCTCGAGGATTAGAGCAAATGCTTATATTAATATCTTGAAAAAAGATAAATAGTCTACACTCTATATGTATTTGTAGAGTTTTTTTATAATAATGCTAAAACAGTTGATTTATAAATGCTTATATTGTTTGGAGTTAACAAGACTGTACAAAACGAACAAGTTACTCACTTAACATGTTGCTTACATAAAAATGTTGCAATTTATCTGTCGGTCTCTATCTCCCGATTTCAATAAACCTCTAAACTTCTTCGATTTCAGTTGTCGTCATAAAACAATTTTATCACGCCGTTTGTAATCGGAGACGGCTCCAATCTGTTTAAGTGGCAAAATAAACATTTTCATTAAACATGCGATTGGTGCTTTTGTAGTAGAAAAAAAAAATAAGGACGGTTGTAAAGTTAAGTGGGTATAAAAACGTCCATAAAGCATATTTAAATAGTAATAGAAAAATATATTAAGAGCTAACGCTCCCCACCGTTATTTTTTGGGAGGACATAAATTATTTAAAATTACTCGATCATGTATCATGAGCGAAACGTTTACAGTGTCGTAAATCATTCATCACTTTCTAACTTACAATTTTAGTGTATCTCTTTTCTCTTTCTCAATACGTAGCGGTAGTGATATATTATAGAAACCTTTTTCACGAAGATTGATTGTGGCACTGGTGGTAAGTCCCTGTTAAAAGAGACCACTTTGGTAAATACCACCGCAGCGCGTATTGTAGCTAACAAACAGTAGTATCCAAACATTTATCATCATTACTCTGTTCCGGTTTGAAGGGCGTTGTAGCGAGTGAAATTACTGGGGTAATCGATCTGACATGTGTCTCAAGGCGACGAACACAATGTGGTACTGTAAATAACATCTTACCTGGCGCTACGTAGTTATAGGCAGGCGTATCACTTACCATCAGGTGAACGTTCAGCTCGTATTGAAGCTTCGTAGAATAAAAAAAAAGAAAAAAAGTTCGATTTTCATAAATTTCATAAAACCTTGTATATATATGATTAGATGCATACATCAGTTCGCTTTACCTAAATAAATTATTTGTTACTTATACTTAATACTTTGTCAAATCGTCATTCGATAATTTTGGGGGGTAAAAAAGGATTAAGTGAGAGTTATTTTCAATCCATAAAATGATTATTGGACACACTGTTGTGTGTGATACAGAAAAATGACAAAAACGTTTTTTTATAATTTTTTCAAAAAATCTGAAGATACAGAAACGATTGCATTATCATTGTGTATCTTCTCTCTATTTGTCTCCTTTACATATGCAGCCATTTTTTTTCACTGATCTATGTAATACTAGATCTTATTATTCTTCCTGCTGCACTTGTCCCAGCTATGATCTTATTATCTACTGTTATATAGAGTATTATTGTGTACATATATGTAAAGTAATGTTTACTTTAGAGGTGAAACCGCCCACACCAATCTCACCTGCTCGAGCTACCAATAGCCCCTGCTAATCAACAAACAAGGCTCTGGCTCCCACCAACCCTCATTAAGCTCGCGTACAGTGAAGTGGCCCAATTCCTCCCATATGGATCCTTACAAAGGAAGGTGTCGAGAAGCCGTTGGATGCTGGCGAGGAATTGACATGGAAATCTTTGGAGGAGGCCTACGACCAGCAGTGGGCGTCTATCGGCCAATGACGATGTATACTTAAACTAGTGCTGGAAAAGCGCAGCGTTGGCATACCCCCACTGGACGAACATAGGAAATAAAAAATTCGCTCGGAGCCACTGGATTCAATTAGCTGAAGACCATGCCTTGTAGAATACATTATAAGAGACAGGTGCATCTGTAGACGTCCATCGGTTAAAAAGATGATGATGATAAATGTTTACTTGACTTTATTCTATTGTTTCCTACGTTACATTTTTTATGGAATATTTTAAGAACTTTTAAGTTATTTTCGATTAGCCCGTGTATTCTACCTCTATCTGTCTTTAACCCTGTCTCCCTAAAATTATACCTTAACTTTTATGTAAATGAATATGAGCAGCAATTATATATAAAATTTAAATCTTAAAAACTTGCCACAAAAGGAAATGAATAAAGGTGGATTATAACATACACACATTGTTATGAATGACAGCGGATAAAATTCTCGCGTGAGATGAATTTCATAAACAACAGATCAATATCGATTCAACTGTTTAGCAACTATGAAGCTACGAACAGACAAAAAATTACACAAGATACGAGTGTTAAATGTCTACCTTTCTATTGTTTGTCTAACCTAAGAAAAAATGTATCTTTATCTGTAAATATGACTTTTACTCTCCTTGTGAGAGAAGGCCTCGAATCCCAATAGTAGGAACAATTAAAGTTTGTAACAAGAAGCTTTCAAACAACCTAACCAATGGCGCCACTTTGAACAATAGATCACGCTATCGTTTACTATAGCGCAAATCCTTATAAGGATCGAACATCTTTGTGTACATTACCTTCGGCCAAGGAGTCATTGCGGAGTACACAATTGTATCCATTAACTGGAACTCTTTGGATCTCTGTAATGCCAAGACTTGTCCAGCAAGCCGTTACATAGTATACAAGTGTATCGATCAACTGAATCTCCGTAATGCAAGAATTCTACAAGTTCCCTTAATTTATTTCATTTTCTACTCGTAGATATTGATCAATTTAACGTTTGTTAAGTTTCCGAATCAGGCCGGTGATAAAAGGTGATATTTGACACTGAATACTAAACCGACTACACGTTTTGGCCTGTCGTAAACCTAGATAATTGTTATCTAACTGTGAAGAAAAGCAGCTGACAAATTAGACATTACCATCGGTAACTTCAATCAACGTAAGTAACTAACAGACGAACTGAGTTTCTAAATTTATTTGTGTACCCCTTTGATAGTTAATTTCTTGTTAATGAGCGGGATGAAAATAATAGGTAAAACCATCAAGAACTTTAATTTGTTAGATCGCACAACGAGCTTCAATTTTACACCAGGGAAAAAAGCAAACCAAATCCATCTCACCAATACATAACCTCTATTCAAGGACTCCTACAAAAAAGTAAACTGAGTTAGGATTCCGATATTCTATTAACAACTCGCCTTCGTTCAGTTGCACTCAATTCAGTAAAACACCTTATTGTAATTAAACCAACATATACTTAACTATTTTTAATTATGTAATCACAAACCTATTGTAGGACGACTGCTATGGCCTATCTTGTAATCACCAATCATTTTAATAACTATACTCATACACCAACCCTTAGTAAAAGATTATTATTAGTCGCTCAATTAACAGTTTAGATTAATCGTATTATTTTTAAATTAATTAAGAAAAATTTAATGGTAATTTAATGAAAGATTACTAACTTTATATATGGAAAACATAAATATATAAATTTCTCAACTTTTTTTAAAGCTGTCATTAAATAAACTAAGCGCGTATATTTTACTACCCCTGCTAGCTTATTACTAGTCTACTTGTGCTACCCGCTATGTTGGCCGTAATACAAAATTAAATTTGAAATTCAGACTTTAAATATGTCAGAAATATTCTCGTCCAGCGTCAACTTGTCGCCCCCTGGGCCTCTTACCGATATTAACACCTCGGAGAGGAATTTTGTAAAAGCTATTCTTAGCTGACCTCTATCTGGCAGAAACATTATCTCTACCAAATTTTGAGTGTTTACGTCTAATAGTTTCGGAGAGCTCTTGACTTGTCAATTAATGTTTGGATATATTCTATACATGAAGAAATAATTATTTTTTTTTCAAAAATAATTAATTTCTTTAGCACAATTTATAAAAATTTACACAATTTCCTGGGACCCAAGCCAATCTCATCTGCTCGTGGTGCATATTGCTAATCAACAAACGAGGCTCCGGCTCCTACCAACCCACATTGAGCCAGCGTGGTGGGAAATAGCCCTTAGCCCTCCATATGAACCCCCTACAAACGACGGCCGCCAATCTGGTGAGGTGACAGTCGCAAAACCGGACACCATTCATCCCTTAGCGTTGAGAGTGAAAGGAGAAAAAAGGAACAATGTTAGGTTATACTGGGTGAAAGCGCACGCAGGGATAGAAGGGAATGAGAGGTCGGACCAACTGGCCAAGGAAGCGGTCCTGAGGAACAAAGGAAGACCGGCATATGGGGACTGCCCCATTTCATTTGTCAAGCGACAGCTCAAGCTGAGGACGTTTGACGAATGGAACCGGAGGTATGTCGAAGATGCGACGACTTCAACAATGGCACACGGTCTTGGTCCAAATGTTCACCGGACACGGGAATTTTCCGAGTACCTGCACAGGTTCATACTCAAAGAAAGTCCCCCGTGCTTCTGCGACCCCGCGGTAGACCAGACCGTGGCGCATATTGGCCACCTCCTGTCCCTTATACGGGAGACAAAGAGCTGAATGCGAGATCGGAATCGGTAAACAGCTGAATAGAAAAGTCATTGCCTCTTTGATGAGTGAAGATGAAAGTTGCCAAATATTCATAAAATTTTGTAAAATAGCTATAGCCGACGTCATTAATAAACAGAGAATAGATAATAGAAGTAAACATAAAGCATGCAAATAAATATATAAATAAAGTTAACAAAGTGTAGAAAAAGTGACAAATAAGGAACAGAAAAGAAGAAGAAGAAAACAGAAAACTGACAAAAAAGGATGTTTTAAGAGTTCCTTTTCAGGAACGAACCGCGACATTCTTCCATTGCAAGAGTTAATAAAGAAGGAAATGGAATACAGATAAATGATTGTACAATAAAGGTCCTAACCTACCACAAGCAGGAATTTAAAAAAAAGTAAAAAAAAAACTGGTGAGAGTGGACCGATAACCGATCGATGTGGGGATCTTTGGACGTCCAGCGGTGGACGTGTACCGGCTGATGATGAAATTTATGTAAGGTTTTTGGTATAACATTGGTTAAATATACAATTGTATGACTGTCGACATTTAAACAAACTTTGGTAATAAATAACGGTACAAATATAAAGCGTGCAAACAATAAATTATACTTAGGGATGTCCCAAATTTCAGGACGAAACTGAAATTTATGAAGGATACGTTGTAAACTATTTGTTTGGTTAACTTATTAATTATTTATAGGCTTAACGTAACAAAATAACAAATAGTTTAATATCTATGGCGACGCTAATAAGTGGTGGGTAATAACCGTCTGTCGATCTTTAATTAAGGGCGCTGCTAACAAATATAATGGTAAGGGTGAATTTCTAACTTAATTATAATTTAGAGGGCCAAAACGTTACGTCTACATTTTTTTTAAGATTCAGTAATGGTAACAGTTGGTGGCAGATGTCACCAAAAAATTTCAAGACGGATTCAACCTTCTGTAATGAGGAGCAACTTAAATGATGACTCTTTACGAAAACGTCTAATTAGATTGTAAGGGATAAATGTTTTCAACGAAAGTATTTTTTTTTTGTTATACAAACTATCGTTTAACTACGATAACCACTGATGGTAAGTAGCGATTAACATTTAGAAGAAGCCTATTCGTTCTTCCTTTTTCTTTATTTAATCAGGCGACGAGACGGGTATGTTCACCTGATATTAAATAATCCATCTGTCCATAAGAACGTGGCGCTAGTTAATATTGAACACTCCTTCGCATTGCCTCATCACCTGAGCCATAAGAGGTTGTCTCGTTAGACCAGTAAACCAGCTACAGCGCCCTTCAAACCAAAACACAGTAATGTTTGCACACTACTGTTTGGTGGTAGAAATAGGCGCTGCAGTGGTATTTACCTGGACGGTCTCCGGCAATAGAAACTTATCACCAGTAGTCATCTCTTAACGATGAAACGATGGAGCAAAATATCCACAATGAAGGAATGGGATAGATACCTGCGATAGTTGTATAGGTAGGTATGCTGGGAAAAAACAGATGGTAGTATAATCAGACAGTTCCAGCACATACTCTCCGAAATGGATTCAGTAATAACCAGAAACGTTTGCTACACTACGTCAGTGACTCATGCCACCATGCTTAGTACTCATTACCTATGGATTTCTTTTCTCAATCTGATCACCAAACTTCAGTATAAAGAAGGTATTATGATGATGATACATCAGCTCACAATCACCGACTAACCCCATGGCGTACCACCGAGTTCAAAACAGCCAGAATTCTTAGTTTTTACATTCGAGGAAGCGTCAGGATTAGCGAGATGTCCTCCTGATTTCAAGTGATACGTCTGCCCATAACAACGTAGCGATAAGATGATATACATCACATTGTGCTCGTCGCCTTCAGACATGTGCTGTCGCAGTACCTCAGTAATTTTACGAGTACTAACTATTAACCGGAACACAGAAATAGTTACACACAAGACCTACTACCAGTAAAAGTTCCCGTCGTACTTCAGGAATCCAGGACATTGGAATGAGACAGATATAACGGACGTGAAGTATGCGAAACAGCAGGCGCTAAAAGGAAATGCAATTACGACGCCATTAATCACAAGCCGACCGGAATTTAATCAAAGTATACTCATTTGCATGTAAAATGTGGAGGCGGTAAGTTTTAATTTCTCGTCATTTATTGTCGCTTGTCATGTGGGATATCGTTTATTTATGTATATCATTAAAAATATATATATTTACGAATGTACTAAAACTGTTAGTTTTTTTTTTATTCAAAAAAGCGCCTGTTTTTGCCGTCAAATAGTCTTGTTAAAAGGGTGTCGTAGCTAGAGTAATTACTGTGGTAACGACAAGCGCAAGGTGGTGCGGTATATACTCATCCTTCGATTTAAACGGTAGATATGTTCTTCGGAAAATCGTGCAAAACGAAACCGTGTAAAACGAGACACAGAGCTCATACAAAGGAGACGGATATGTCCAATTAACCTGAAAACCGTGGATATCGATCTAAAAAGGACAAAGAAAAGTCGAAGATATGTTCATTATAATCGTGTAACATGAGATAAGGATTGAAGAATAAAAGTGGGACTGTTGCTTCATCCACTCCATATTCTTTTGCTACGGATGTTGAGTCTTGTCGAGATTTTAGTGTGTCTAAAATTTCTTTTTTTTTTCAAACTGATTATTTTCCTTTTCTTGGGTTTTCTTTTGGTTGACATTATAGGGTTATAATAAAGTTGAAATACTGTTACGAAATAATTTAATAAACTTAAAATTTTCCTTTTTTCTCTTTCAGTTTCTTCTTCTTCTAAAGAAGAAGCTGATGCAAGCAAGAGCCCGTATTGTATTGAAAAAGGGTGCGTTCTGTAACTTTGAACGAGCTTTTAAAAGACTTCGTTCATCAATACGATACTGATAAATGGCATAATGCAAAACTATCAAAATAAAAATTAAAAAAAAAAATAATAATTTAAAAATCGTGTTAAACTACACCGTGTAATTCTACTACCGTGCAAAGCGAGGGACGGGTGTACATCATTCTGATTAACGCCACGTTGTTATGGGCAGCTGCACTTACCATCAGGTCAACATCCTGCTCGTCCGTAGCTTAATTGGAATAAAAAAAAAGCGATGAGATAAACGGAACGTTGGTCTATGGTGATACGCCTACCAATAACGTGTCACTAATTAAGATGATACACCGTATTGTGAGACATAAGATGTTGAGTTTCAATACCCCAGTTAACTCTACCTGAACCACCCCTTAAAGCGGAACACAGTAATATTTGCACACTATTACTTAGCGGCAGAAATAGTTGAGATTAGTTGTTATTTATAAGGGTGTAGTTGAAAAAAATTTTGTTCCGCCCTTTACAAGATTCTCAAATCGTGTGGCAGCAATCCTAACTAATATTCTAAAGACATAAAAGAACTTACATTATAAAGTGAATGTGTTGTATTTTATTACGTAACATAAGTTAAATTAAATAATAAATAAATATAATCGTTTTTTCTCGCTCCGTATACAAATTTATATTTTTGTGTAAAAAAAAGAGGAAACGGATACGAAGTATTGTTGAATAAATAATAACACATAGGCGAATTGTTTTCGTTAACTCAACCCAACATCCGCAGATAAAAATTTCAAACAAAGCACCGGAAAGATTCTAACCGCCGTTCATATATCATAATGTTTTTATTTTTAGATTTATATATATTCCCTACCTGCGAACATGTATATATATTAAACACAGCTAAGTATATATATATACACCACGTGGGGCCGGAAGTGACCAACCATTTCCAAAAGCATGCATGTAGGCAAGCAGCGAAAACACAGAAGCTTTACATCGTATAAAAATATGTCACAAGCATTATAACTTAAGTAATTTTTTTTATTCTTTCAAGTGACGATATTAGTAAGACGTTCACCTGGTGGTAAGTTATACGCTTGCCCATAACAACGTGGTGATAGTCAGGTTGATATACACTGCACCGCATTGCGCTCTACGCCTTGAGACAAGACATTGATTCTCGTTACTCCAGTAATTACTCTAGCTACAGCGCCCTTCAATCCGGAATACAGTAACGTTTGCACACTACTGTTTGTAGTAGAAATAGCCGCTGCCGTGGTACCTACCTAGTCAGTTTCCAGAAACAGAGACCTACCACCGCTGAAATACTTATTTCATTACATATTGACAGATATCTTCTTAGCATTTATCCTGTCTGCTTTCTTACTTCTTTCACTCGACGTTATATAGACAGATATATAATGTGGGAACAGTATAAATATACATATAAGTGTATATAATAGTGTTGTATATCCCAAGGTTTACACAGACAAACACCAGCTGCACTCAAGGTGCATTATGCAAACATGGGCCCGAAGCGAATTCAATTTCCTCCTTGTTCTAGTTTATCGAAAGAAAACATAAAGATCTTTATCATATATGAATACATTAGATTATATACAATAATGTTTCAAGAACTTTTTGTATCCGAACTATACATAATGTAGTATATAATATAAACATTCCAAAAGGATTGCGGATATCCTTTTTCTACAAAGATTGTCGTGTCCTTTCCGTAGTGTATTGCGCATTAAGATCGGAGATAATGTTAAATAAAAAGGACGCTATGTATGGGAAGTAACAAACATTGAGATAATTTTATCTTTAATAACCTTTGGACCCTCAAGTATCAAGAAGGATTATGATATCATCAAACTAGTTCTAGCTTTGTTATTAAAAGGCTCAGGAATCTTGATCGATGATGAAGCGAAAGATCTGATAAATATCTTTTGTAATAACGATGGCTAATGACAAAGAAGTTCAATTTGTAATATATGTATAATGGGAAGTTAGGATTTTTACACAGCATCACTTTGCGCGTGAGACGTTATTTGATATATATTAAATAGTAGTGCCACAGAAGATTTAAGTAGAAAACTGCAAAAACTAGGATATAGAGCTGCGGTGGGTAGAAGCAACTTTAATTTTTGCTTATTCGAGTTAACGTCGGAAATAGCACATAATGGGAAGTTAGGATGACATACACTGTAACATATTGTGCTAGTCGTCTTGAGACAGTAGATATTAAGTCTCGTTACCCAAGTAATTTAATTAGCTACAAGTCCATTAAAACAGAACAAATTAAATATTTGCATACTGTTTGGGAAGAGAAATTTGTAATGATTAATAGCTTCCAAGCGATCTACGTGGTGAACATATGATGATGATGTGCTTTTTTTTATTCCACTGAGCAACTAGACCAGCAGGACGTTCATCTGATGGTAAGTGATACGCTCGCTTATTACAACGTGGCGCTGTTTAGGATATTATACACTACACCACATTGCGCTCGTCCCCTTGATATATGAAATAAGTAGGTCGGAGATGAAACATCATGCAGACTAAACTGATGGACGGAGCGTAGTCACAACTCTTAGAAATAAGGAACACAATTTGAGGAAGAGAAGGAGGTCTCTATAGGTACCTAGACGGTCTCCAGCATCAGAGACCTACCACCATTAAAAGTCTAACAAATTTCTAATGATATATAGCCAGGAGTGAAACAATTGTGCTGGAATTGATTAACGATTCATCGCCAGCGGCGTGCGGCAGGTGTGATACCTTAATGGCGTTTTCAATTTCAGCTGAACGTTTATCAGGAATTTAATTTCCTGATATTACCTGAAACTCCAATATAAATATTATTTAATCTCGAAATTAAAGAAATACGTGCATTGTTAATTTAAGGGTAGTTTCTGTTGTTAGTTCTGTACCACCAATACCTACTTGTGGTAGATCTCTGTTGCCGGAGATCGTCTAGATAGGTACAACCGCAGCGGCTGATTCCGTCGCCACACAGTAATATAACATTACTGTGTTCCGGTTTGAAAGGCTCTGTAGCTAACATAATTGCTGATATCGAAACATAACGACTTTTTAACTAGCCCCACGTTTTTATGGGTAGGTACTGCTTACCGTCAGATGAACATCTCGCTCACGTCATTGCTTTGTTGAATTAAAAAAAAATATAGGTGTTTTATTGAAAGTGTTTATGACTTCTTACATTAACACAACATTCGTAATAATACGTTATAGGTAAGTTATATCGATTCTAAAACCTAACGATGCGTCCGGTAGTACGGCGGCCGATTATTTGCGATGGCCCGGTCATTTCCATAGCTGTTTGAATAATTATTCAAACAAGCGCTCAAACAATTTATACCGCTTAACGCCGAATTCTCTTTACAATTGTTTATTTAGCTAAATCGCTAAACTCGTTTGGAAATTTACATATAATAATGTTTTATTTACATTAAATTCGATACGAAAATTCAGATTTCATGAAGGTAACATCAAAACACAAAGAGATGTAATGGGTCCCGCAAAACAATTCACGAGGCCGAAGCCAACCTCACCCGCTCGTGGTGCACCCTGTCAATCAACAAACTAGGCTCTGGCTCCCGCCAACCTGCATTGGGTTCGCGTGGTGGGAAATGACCCAAATTCCCCGCATATCAACCCATACAAACGACGACTTCTAGTGCTCGGCGATGCCGGCAGCGCAGGACCGATCGATATGGGGATCGTTGGGGGAAGCTTATGTCCAGCAGTGGACATCTATCGGCTGATAATGATGACATCAAAAAATTTAAATGTGTTTCAGGATTTGATTTGCGTATGTTACCTTGTTCGATGGTGCCGGAGACAGAGTAAGTAGGAACCACCGCAGCCTCTATTTCTCTCGCCAAACACTATGCAAGCAAACTGTTCCGGTTGGAAAGACGCTGTAGCTAACGTAATTAATGGCGTAACTAGACATCTTATGTCTCAGGCGACGTGCGTAATGTATGCAGTATATATTATCCTTACTAATGGCAGCTTTCTATTGGCGGGCGTATCGCTTACCATCAGATAAACGTCCCGTTCTTCTCGTCGGTTATATAAAAGCACAGAAACTCAGTTAGACCGAAACTATAATCCATTAACAGCATGAACCAAACGGTGAAATCCTCGAGGGGCAGAATACACATTAACCGGGGAGCCTCCTAATCAGGTAAGTCAACAAACTGGTGATCTTACAGTAAGCCTTCGCATTCGGGAAGCAAAGTTTTATTGAGCGTGTTTTTTTTAATTTAACGATGGTAAGTGATACGCACGCCAATAACAACTAGACATTAGTTAGGATGATATACACAGCACTACACTGTCCTCGTCGCCTTTCGACAAGATAATCAGCATGTTATCCCAGTGATTTCATTAGTTAAAGCGCCTTTCAAACCGGAACACGGTAATGTTTGCACATTCCTGTTTGGCAGTAGAAATAGGCGCTGCTGTGGGACTTGACTAGACAGTCTCCGCCAACAGAGACCTACCACTAGTAAATAATGATGAGCAGATGATTTGTGGCCAACAGTGGTCTATGGGTTGTTAGTAATAATTATAAGCGTTTCATCATCATCATCAGTCGGAAGCAGTCCATCTAGTGGACTTAGGTCTAACGTTTAAAACAGTCAAACATACATTCGATTGAAGCGTGAATATAGTTATTTATAGTGTAAGTATTATTATTATTGTCACAAGGATTTATCAATTTAAAGTATTACTCGAGAAGATCACCATAGATCCAGTAGACCATCGTGGATCAAAAGATGTTTGCGAAACACGATGAAATTCAATTAACAGCTCATGAATCAATTAAAACTTGAACCGCGATACTTGAACCACTTAAATTGGTTAGTCCTTAGGCAACAACTATGTTCAATTACAATTTGTTGGAAATTATTTGTAAGCTTTAAGGTATATTAAATTTTTTTTTAACCATGAGACGAGCAGGACGTTCACCTGATGGTGAGTGATACGTCTGCCCATAACAACCTGACGCTAGTTACTGTGGTGAACACTGCAACACATTCCGCTCGTGTATTGAGACAAGATCTTAAGTCTGGTTACCCTAGTAATTTCACTAGCTACAGCACCTTTAAAACCGGAATGCAGTCATTTTTGCATACTACTGTTTAGCGGCATTAATAGGCGCTGCGGTGATACCTATCTAGACAGTTTCCGGCAACAGAGACCTACCACCAGTAAAGTATAGAATAGTATTTTTAAATTAAATTATTAAATTCTATAATTCAATAGAAACTATAAAATTGTTTCAAAAAAATATTTCTCAACCCTCTACCCTTAACTACAACCTTTTCCTCTACTTCAAAAATTAGATTATTTGTAATAAACGATTCGTTAAGGAAGTACGGTTACCTAAAGCGATGCATAAAACAATTAATAACCGTAACCACACAAGGCCGGAAGCGATACCTTTCATCAGTTTAACTAACTTAACTATTATCCGAAGGCATAAATAATCAATAACTTAACTTCAGAAATAAAAGCCTTTACTCTATGAATTTACGTTTAATGTTTATTTTTTCATATTTGATGAAAAGACATGTAATGGGATATACTATGTAACTTATTCTAAAGATTCCCACATGATTGGGTTGGGATTCATATGGAGGGATATGGACCATTTCCCACCACGGTGGCCCAATGCGGGTTGATAGGGCTAGACCTTCGTTTTTTGATTAGCAGGATGCATTATGAACAGGTGAAGTTGAATTGGATCCCGTGAGTTGTTGTGCAGGGATACCTAACACCCTTCTTAAATATATATAAATCATAGTATCAGTATGATTAAAGAAATTAATATTTTAATATGAAATAACTGATCTAAGTTTTAATGATCTTTTATTCACACCACTATATAATACTACATAATGTAAGGAGTCTCACACAACAACTCACGGAACCCAAGCCAACCTCAACTGCTCTTGATGAACCCTTTTAATCAACAAACGAGGCTCTGGCTTCTACTAACACGCATTGGGCCAGCGTGGTGAGAAATGGTCCAAATCCTCCCATGTGAACCCCCACAAACGACGACCCCTGGTGCCCCGCCTTGCCAGAGGCTATGCCGACGGCAGCGCAGGACCGATCGATATGGACATTTTTGGGGGAGGCCTATGTCCAGCAATGGACATTTATCGGCTGATAATGATGATGATATTCATACTACTCAGAAATAAGTTGCTCTATTTCTATATATAAATTACTAGCTGTTCCCCGATCGATTTGCTGGCCGTAATATAGAATTAGACTTCAAATTTGTTTGAAATATTCCTCAAGATTAACCGCAACCACGAATGATAGCAACCGTTACTATAGCAACCGCATAAATAATACAAAATTAATATCACTATAAAATTTATTTATAAATAAGACGATGAAGGGTGTATGAAATTCAAAAAATAAATAGCCTATAATCATCTACAAATCATTCCGCATCGAATGCTCATTTTCACTTGTTTTCACGTGAAGTAAATATATTTTCATTATATATATATTTACTTAACTCCAAAGACAATCTCCTTAAAATTCTTATTATGAACTAACTTTATTAATCTATGATTTTACATTAAAAGTCCTCAAATAAATATTAATTTATCATGAATGTTCCCACGGCTGGAAATCGGATCTTCCCCATAAGACGAAAATGTAAACTGCATTACAGTGGGTAAACGGATATCGTATTTATTTGATTCTTGGAACGTCTCGGTTCCTCCTTGATCTATTTCTTAACCGGAAGCTTTAGCTTTGACCCACGCCTCCTCAATTCCGTTTCCTGTAATATATTCTTATAATGTAACGATAATATACATGATACATATACTGAAGAATATTTTGATGGCACCCAACGCTATATGTACTTAATAATATGTTTATATCTCAATTAGTTAATTTTATTAATTTATTTATTTAAATAATATAAATAGGTTTAATATAAAAGATTTTTCTTTGGTTTAAAGTTGAAAATTTAATTTGGTTTAAGCGAACTGTTCTTGACATTCAGTTTGCGCAACTCTCGTGCGAGAAATAGTAAAGCTACAACTGAATACGCTGCTATTAACGGTTACTCATTTTTAATGAAACAACTAGAACTAATTACAAACCGGATATAGCTATCAATGATACTGTATTTCACTAAAAACATTCGAATTAAATTAAAGGTGTAAAGGGGCACAACAAATCACGGGACTCAAGCGAAATTCACTTGCTCGTGGTGCATCATATTAATCAACAAACAAGGCTCTGGTTCCCACCAAGCAATGCGGAATGAAACGATGGCTCTTAGTTCCCGGTGGTACCGGAAGTCATGCTGACTGTCTGGTGAAGGATGTAGCTATTTTTGGGTGGGGCGATGTCCAGCAGTGGACGTCATTCGACTGAGGATTGGGATTGATTGATTGAATTAGAACAATAATGAACTATCTACCGACGTTCTTCAAGAAGGTTGTGGTAAGGTTTTTCATGCCAACAATGCACTTGAGATGCTTCCGGTACTAGAACCATCCATAGGCTGCGGTTACTACTTACCATCAAGCGGGGAGTATGCGAGCTTCAGTGGTATATCAAAAGAGTGATATCATCATTATGAGATGCTTTCATCAAATTTAAGTTAGCTGTTATTTCAACTAAGAGTATTTAAACTCGGTCCACTCATTTATATGGCCTTTCCATTCCTGGCTGCTGGAGCTGGTTTATGTGGAGATATGTACAGTCCATTACAATGTGATCATAGATAACTTCTTCAACCTTCATTTTAGCTCGAAAGTAACCTAGAAATTGTATAAGTCTGTTGGTGGCAGGTTTCTATAGACAGAGATTATTTAGGCTGTTGACGCTTGTATACAGAAATTACTGAGTTCCAGTTTCAAAGGCGTGGTAACTAATGAAATTACTTGAGTAACGACATCTAAAATCATTTGTCTTAAGGCGATAATCACCTTTCAGATTAAAAAATGAAGTTTTGTATATAGTCGTATTTATAAATAACAATCAGCCCTCTTAATATTCCTACAATTGGTACCTCCTCTTATAATAAAGCAGGTTTGAGGATGTTTATATATTTCTTGATAGTAAACTAGCTGAGAGTAAAGTCTGCTAATAATAAACATTACTAGCTAGCGATACATTCTAAAATAAAATATATTTTTTTTCCATCATAAATATTTTTACAGGGTTAATCATTTCACCTACTATCTACTGAATGGAGGGTGCGACCGGGGAATAACGCTACCCTAACCACTATTCGCGTCGACCCATTTGTATTATTTTGCATCTACTTTTCAGTAACAAAGGAATTTCAGTGGCCATTTTTATCAGAATATAATGTCTCTTTCTTTGAAAGATTTCAGTTGCAACTTTGTTTTAAAATTTCATTATAACATTACTTGTTATAATAAGTATTGATACTCTCTACCAACCTGTGATTACATACTTAACATATTTTTGTCATTATTCCTCGTTTAAGTAATTGTAAATTATAATTATGTTACCAGTAATATATGGCGCTAGATAAATTTCATAAATACTGTATCAAATTATGTTCGTCATTAGATAATAAACTTCCGGTTGCATCGCGATGTTTATCTCCTTTTTGTATAACTTATGTTCAAATATAGTTTTTTAAAGCGCTTTATAGAGTGATGAATCAGTGATTTTTTTTGTTCTATATTTCAAAATGATGATAAATTGAAAAATCCTTTCCATTTCCATTAGATAAGAAATATATTGAATTTTTAAGCTTCACATCAGTATGCAACACAACGGTCAGCGCGCGCCTGTAGCGGACTCTATTTACGGACAACTTCGATACGTGAGCATGATACATTCCGAAATGGAAACTACAAAACTACAAAGGTATTCTCTTATTTAGAAACGTATTTCAATAATATAAACTAAACCTTCTATCACTTATATTAACTTATCTGTAACTTATATTTCTAATTATTTAGCTGTTTATTACCGATCGATTTTTCGTTCTGATGGTAACTGATACGCCTTCACATAACAATGTGGCGTTAGTTATAATGTTATACACTACACCACATTGCGCTCGTTGCCTTGAGATATAAAGCCTTCAAACCGGAACACTATCATGTTTTCATACTACTGTTTGGCGACTGCAACAGGCCCTGCGATGGTACTTAGTCGGTCTCCAGTTACAGAGATCTACCACCAATAGAAATGTTATTGTAACCATATAAATTTAACTACCTACATTGTTTGATTCCATGAGCACATCCTACGAAGATTCCTCTAAATCTCCGGGTTAACTACCCTCATGTAATCAATCCGCCGCCGTAACAGCATTGCATTGTTCCGGCTATCAACATCAGACCCAGTATTCCGTGAGACCACGCTCTGTGCTCTTATTGTCACTTAACGCCGTGTGAAATTGAGATCTAGTGTTAATTGGAGAACAAAAAAGGATCTGAAGATGACGTGCAATCATTATTATGTTTTGATTAAAGAAAGCATCCGCTGGTGGAGTGTACGGATTGAGATGAACGAATATCATTACCAAAAGTCTTGCTTCACGCATTTAGTACCAAAATTGTTAAGTTCTTTATCCCGAAGATAATTTTGTATAACGTTAATAACTTGTTCGACGGTCTTTTTTTATTTATTTTTTATTATACAAAATAACGAGAATATACACTCACCTAATGGTAAGTGATACGCCTGACGATAACAAATTAGCGCTGGTTACGATGATATACACAAGATTACATTTTGATCGACACCTTAAGACAAGTTGTAAAATCTTATCACTACAGTAATTTCATTAGCTACAGCGCCTTTCAAATGTAGTGATACCTAGACAGTCTTCAGCAATAGAGACTTAACAACATTAAGTTTATATGATTATGGAAGCTTTTTCTATCATATGTATTAGCATGCCTTAAATTTAACATTAAAAATCTTTTCTCCTCATCGCCATTAAAATGTCTTTATAAATATTCTCTACAATTTCAGATTTAGTACAAACTAAATAGCGTAGCCTTTGGTCCTTGAAAATAATGAATTCTCAACAAGGTCTAAACGACACGGCTATCGAAAATAATGACAGCTTCCGGGCACTTTCGAAATTAACGAGTTCCAGCGGCTCCATTCACTTATCTAGCAAAATTTGCATTAATAGTTTTACAACTGCTGCATCAGCTAGTTTTAAAATCACCTAATATATATTTTTTTATTCAATCAAGTGCGATTCGTTCACCTGATGGTAAGTGATACACCCGCTCATAACAACGTGGTGCCGTGGCATGGCATTCCGTTCGTCGCCCTAATACATAACATCTTAAATCTCGTTACCCCTGTAATTAAACTAGCTACAACGCTCTTCAAACCGGAACATAGTAATGTTTGCACACTGCAATAAAAGCAGTGATGTGCACACATTGTTGTTCAGCGGTAAAAATTGGCACAACCGTCTCTGTTCCTCGTCTGATAATGGAAAACTAAACCCACTAACTAGTCTAGATACTTAGTTTTATAACAGGAACAAACAGTAGGATACTAACTACAGTTGTATTCAATCTAATCTTCGCGTCCCGAATCAATAATGGAATTGGTTACTGACAACCTCGGTTAACGAGATCTGCTGATCCAATTACTCCAAACACTAAACAGTAATTTTCTTCGACGTACTCCGTGTCATCCGTGTCTTGACCACATTCATTATTGTTTTTTCTCTTTACGTTTGTGTAATTGGTTCTTCTATTGCATCCATTGTAGACTGTTCTACTCTCTTCTTAAGATGTCTCACCGATTAATTTACTGGTGGTAGGTCTCTACTGCCGGAGCCGGCTAGGTGGGCACCATCGCTGCGCCTATTTCTGCCACCAAATAGTAACGTAAAAAAATAGAAAATGGAATGCATAGATAAATGAAAAGTAAGCATTATGCAATAAATCAAATTATGCACTGAGATAATAGAAATTGTGATATCTATATCAATCAACCTATTAATCATCAGCCGATAGATGTCCACTGCTGGACAGTCTCCGAAAGATTTCCACTTCGATTGGTCCAGAGGCTGCCCGGCACAAAAAGTCGTCGTTAGCAGGTGTTTATATAGGAGATTGGGGCCATTTCCTACCACCCTGGTTCAATTCTTGTTGGTAGGAGCCAAAGCCTCGTTTATTGCTTAGCATGGTGCACCACGAGCAAATGAGGTTGGCTATGAACCAGTGAATTGTTGTGAGTGACCACTTGCACCCCTCACCCCCCATAACGAAATCTGTATACATAAATAGAAACTAAGAAAGTATTGTTATAGCAGAGATAAGAGAATATTGTAAAGGATAGTAAGAGAAGAAAATTGAATATATTAGGATGAGAAACGAAGTGTGTAAATAAAGAATGGAATGAAAGACGAGTAGAAATGTTAAAGAAATAAACAAATAAGAAACGATAGAGAGAAGAAAGACGAGAGACTTCTCAGATCTAATAAGAATCGCACTAATGTAATCCCTGCCTGTCGTAGAAGCCGACTATAAGGGTCTAGAATTTTCGCGGGTTTTGAGGGTTGAGGCCCTTATCGCTCAACAAGCTAACCTGCGTGGGACACCGGGGACACCAAAATTTTCGCGAGTTTTCAGGGTTTGGCCCTTCCTCAAAGACATGCTAACACAAAGTGTAGAAGAGATCCCGGAGTCTCTCCGAATGCATTGATGCAAAGCACCGAGAGCGTTTAAGTAAATAAAAATCTCAAATAACCATGACTCTCCCTAGAAGCACAGTATTTTCCGAAGATTTCTCCCTAAACCAAAAAAATAAAGGTCTCGCAAAACCTCAGAACCCCAGGTCTCACAAAACTCAGAAAAAAGCTTTTATAGTAACTACAAACTACGCAAACAAAAAACAAGGCCGTGCTTTCTGGAACACATTACAAAAGACCTATGTCCAGCAGTGGACATCCATCGGTTGAAATGATGATGATAGGAGCTACGGAGGTATATACATCTATCTTCCATATTAACAAAAATATTAAATGTCACATAGTCCAATCGCCTACTTAAGCACCTTAAAGTGGACCTCTGTATATATCAAGTAATATCTTTCTTTGACATACAAGTTATATTTTTTTTAATGTTACTCTTTTATTTCTCGAAGAAAGAACTCTGCTTCAGGTTTTGTCCAGACGCTGCTCTGAATTTATAACTCTTATTAAAGTCCAACCACCTTAATGTTTCCCATCAAATTCGAAGACCTAATAAATGTTCAAGGGTCTTAAGGTCAATCACAACGTCTCAAGTACTATTAAATTTTGAGGGTAAATAAAGATTTACGATTCTGCTTAAGGTAAACAGGTCACTTTTAAGGTTTACAACATCGCTTTATCACTGCTTTTTTATATCTGCTCTTATTCAACTTTTGGGGGGTTGTTAAAGAGTTTTATCAAATGGGGGCGTATATATGTATACTAGCTGTTCCCCGGTATCTTTAGTGGCCGTAATATAGAATTAGACTTGAAGTTAGACTAGACTTTAAATTATCTTATTATAAATACTACTTCTATTAGGTTTTTAATGCCGAAGACCATTTAGGCAGGTACCATCGCAGTTATTATTTCTATCGTCAAACAGTAATGTGTTCTGGATTAAAGCAGTTGTAGCTAGTAAAATTACTGGGGTAACGAGACTTAACTTCCCATGTCTCAAAATAACGAGCGCTATGTGCGTATCACTTATCATCACGTGAACTTCCCGCTTGTCTCATCGCTTTAGCCACTGTATTACTTTGGTTTTATAATCAGAAACGTCAATTTATATCTTATAGATGCACAGATGAAATATGAAATGCTGAGGATCGATATTAAAAATTTTTTGAAATAAATTGTTTCATCATCATCGTCAGGTATACGTCCATTGGTAAAATTACACCTCCCCCACAGATTAGAGGCCTCCCATATCGATCGAATGAGGATTACATATAAAGGGATTTGGTTCATTTCCCACCACGCTGGCCGAATACGGGTAGGTTCCCACCAAACCCTCGTTTTTTGATTAGTAGGGTGCACCATCCACGTCGCACATACTTGCGGTTTGCTCGGCGTGGGAACCGGAGCAGCGGATCCTAATAAATCGAATCGAACGGAACCTCTCCTTGCCAGCAATCGTGTCGGCAGTGCTGGGAGGAGACATTTCAGGGAGTGCCGTAGCCTCCTTTTATGAAACTGTTACGGTACAAAAGAAGACTGCTGAATGGGATCGAGAGAGGAGAGATCCAGCTCGGAGACGAAGCCCTCATGGTGCTAACGCGCATCAACATGTCGCACCGGTGAATGGTGTTGCCTTAACAAGGCCATTGGGGTCATTGGCGGACAGGATAGGGGTTGTCGTCGCCTTCTAAATGACCCTGAGGAGGACAACAGCTGGACATGATCTCCGGTCATTGAAGCAGTACTCACAAAGCTGGTACGATCTGCATAAAGGAGATCCCCAGACGGGTTATCCCAGCATAGCGTCATCGAGGCTGCGATTGTAATCTGAACGAAGATCCCGTGACCTCTTCAAACGCCGAAGATGACCACCGAGGCGGTTTTAGTGGGTAAAAATCTCCACGTAACTCTCACTTCCCCCCAAAAGGCAAAGTATCTGTTAGAAGATTTCTCCCCAGAAAACAAAAAAAAAGGGGTCCTGTGAGCTGTGCGGGGATCCTTACATATTATCAAATTAAATCGTTTATTTACATATTATTTAGTAAGAGTTTAGTGACTGGAAATCATAAAAACAAAGTTCTAACAGCGAGACTCATTAGTGCGGGACGGCGATTTGAAAACAGTCGCCTAAAGTTTCCCCTGTAAATAAAAGCCTTTTGTGTACATTATTTCGTGAAAGACTTTTGAAAAGAAGTTCATTTTTACACCTTAATTGTTTTCAGTCGCGATTGTTCTTTTATCTTTCTTATTCAATTTAACTTCCATCTTTTCAATTAATTCCTTGCTTAGTTCGTTACGATTTTATGACGTCTCTCCACTTAGTAATTAACGGAAGGTGGAAATTCCTCAAAACGATATTCCTTTTGTATGACGGTTGGCACTCATTACTTCCTTTTGTGGCTCCCGACTCCACAATGATATTGGCAGTGTAGTTATCCCTAGTATTATATATTTGATCACAATATAACCTATAAGGGAACTGGAGCTGCATGCCGAAAGACTCAGTGTTGGCGGGTCTCCCACTGAGTGGGCACGATGATCTGGTGGAGATTCGCGGGAAGCTGGTGGATGCGGGCAGCGCAGGATCTTGGAGGAGGCTTAAGTTCAGCAGTGGACGCCTATCAGCTAATAGTGATTACGATAAATACTAGCTTCAGTTTTAATATTATTTTAATTACTGATGGTAGGTCTTAATAGCTAGAGATGGTCCAGATGAGTACCATAGCAGCTGGTATATTTCCCATCAAATAGTACTGTATAAACATTCACATATTCAGGTTTAAATGGCGTTGTAGCGGATGAAATTAATGAAACAACAAGATTTAACATCTTATGTCTGAAGACAACGAGAACAATGTGTTATTATGTATATCATTCTGACTAGCGCTAAGTTGTTTTGCGTCGGCATATCACTTACGATTACGTGAACATAAGTAATACTACACCAGTCTCGTCACTTTATCAAAAAAAAACTTTGAAAGTTATATTCTATGATAAAATGAAAGTGTGTACTTGTTATGGATGGTAGACGCTTCACCATGATTGTCTTTTCGTCTTAAGACATGGGATGCTATATCGTTTTCCTAATTATTTTACTACCTACAACGCCTTCTAAACCGGAACTAAGTAATGTATTCAAACTATTGGTTGGCGAGATAAAAAGGCATTGTGATTGTACCACTATTACTCCAGAGTATTACATTTCTTCCTAATCAGGTTTCTTGTTCGTATTTGAGACTACGAAGCTCTTAAATTACAGCCACCTCTAATCCAGAACTTTTGAGTGAACGGTTACACGATCGAGAAAATCTGTTCAGATTAAATTAAGGTACAGAAGTAAAATTCCTTCCCTGATGTTTTATTTCTAAAGGAGTTTCTTTGTCAAGTAATTCTCATCGGAGCAGCTTTTAATTTTATTTAAGGGCTGGTCCGATCGTGTGGGAAGTATTAATGCCATATTTGAGGCGGTGCTGCCAAAACTCATTTATCGGCATTAGACTCCTTGGAGAGACGAGTTAGGTAAGTTGGTGATCAAAAACTAGTTATAACTAAGCTTAAGACTTCAGTAGGGACACCGTGTACCTAGTCTCACGATGTTATATAAGATACAATTCGAAGAGTGTACAATGGAATTACATCATATAATTCTCCCATCCTCTTTTCACCTCTCAACGAACAAATGAACGAGTCACCATCCTTATACTGTGGACATCTCTAATTTGTTAATAAAGATATTTAGCACCTCTTTCATCATAAGAACAACAGAAATGGAGCAATTTTCCAACGTCGGTATTCCCGTCCAAATACCAAGTGTCTCCAAGCTAAACTGCTTTACCACTATAGATTACATCAACTTAACATCAGGTGGGGTCGTAGTTAAGCGCTAACCATTTCGATTTAAATAAACGCGTATAATAAACGTATAGCAAATTTGAAATTTTCTATAAGATTCTTCTTATCAACTGGTCTACTTGACTAATTACTTTCGAAGTAACTCCTTCGCCAGCTTATATCTAACAATGATATGGCAAATTTCAAATTAATTTTCTAACGGCCCACGTTCGCGTTAAGTTAGCGAATTAATCACTTAAAGCTGCACCCAATCCTTTGTTAATTTCATAATTGGTGACTATTCACTTTATATAATGAAATGAATTCACAACGCAAACTAATTTCACAATATTGTCAGGATTAATAACTTAATTAAAAGTTTGTTTGCTTATTTCAACACGCTAAATACACTTTCAGTCGCTTAGTTGCGGATATGAGCCATTATACTATTCAAATTAAATAATTATTATAACTTCAACTGTGTACTGGTCAAGATTACATGAATATTGATCAAACACTTTGGATATTATCAGACGACCGTCAGTCTAGACAGATGATAAGCTTAAAAGCAATTTTTTTTATTACCATGCAATCATTTATGTTCCTATCTACGTAGGTACCACTGGAGAACATATATATCTGTGCTTGATTACAATGACCGAGATATATCATCTTTTATCTCAAAACAACGACAATAATGTCATGCAGTGTATCACGTCCTGAATACTACATTATTTCGAGTGGGCGAAGCAAGTACCTTTAAATGAAAGTCCTATTCATCTCAACTAAGAACTAAAACAAAGAGGTAGCTTGTTGATGATATTAACCTGTTTTATGTTTGTAGTAATTAGACATTATAGAAAATTAAAGTAATGGGAAATATTCTTAAAAAAATGTAAAGGAAACTTACTTCTAAAGACAAGATCCTGAGTCATATTTATAAGGCAAACAAAACAAAAAAAAAAAACAAAACATGGAGAACAATTTGCTATGTATCAATAAAATTACTAAAAGGGTGTACAGTAAAAATAAAAAAAAATAAAACTAAACTGTCGAAGGTTAGAAAATACGTTTCTTGGATATAAAATAGGGGAACTTCAACTGTAGGTTAGGTTCAAAAATCATCATGATTAACTTGGACCCTCTTCAAACTGAAGTTTAACATTCAGAAGGCTAAATTATGATAGAAAAAAAAACAGATTTCCTTTATTCTAAGAAGCGACAAGACGAGCAGAACGTTCACTTGGTGTTAAGTGATACACCCGCCCATAACAATGTGGCGCTAGTTAGAATACATTGCAGCAGATTGTGCTTGTCGCCTTGACACAAGATGTTAAGTTATTGAACTTGAATAATAAGTAAATATGAGTATGTCGCGTTACTTCAGTAATACAACACCTTTCAAGCAGAACACAGTAATGTTAACACAATACTATTTAGCAGCAGACAGTAGGCGCTGCGGTGATACCTAGACGGTCTCCGGCAGAGACCTACCATAAGTAATGATATGCGATAAAATGGTAGTGGTGATATGAAATGGATATCACGTAAAGATGATATCACGTTGTCGATGATCTTAAAGATAAATCAGACATCGAGAGGGAGCGTAGAGCGTTGACAGTTAGTTGTAACATGATCTTTTGCAGCTTCCTCGCTCAAGCACACAAATGATTTCTATACAATTATGCGCAAAAGGACTTCCATGCTCTGCAGGGTCCGGTCTAGTCCCAATCGAATTCTTAAATTGATTGCTAGACGATATGATTCACCTCTTCTAGACCATTGTATGCGGAGATGTATGTCTACTGAACAATTAGTTACTAAGGGAAATAAAAGAAAATTATGAAATGACTACCCTATTACTAATATAGCTCTTAAGCAAAAATTATTACTAACACCAGCCCCAAAGACCGAAATAAAATTTATTTATTATTATTATTATTAAACGAAGACAAGAAAGATGGAGTTAATGTTAAGAAACCAGTGATAACCATTCAACATATTTCAACAAACGAGATCCAGAGTGCGAAATAAAGAAAGCGGCGTGATTGACAAATTACCCGGCGCTGTATTGGAATGTTACAGAGAAGGGGAAACAGGGAATGATGTTCCCTTTATACATAAACTCTCTTTACGAGCGGCCCCGCGAATGAAAACGGCAATTGATGAAAACCATAAAATGGCAGCGCACACAAAAGGCGTTCGATCGTGTGCGAAATGGGCTTAGGTACGTGTATCCGAACGGCGAGACGGAACGGGCGATCTCGCGTTTACGTTTGTTGGCTGAGCCGTCGCCGACTGAGGACTCGAACGTAACGATATTACACCCATCAACACAAGAAAACACGTTACAATACACAAAAACATTCAAAATTTATTCTTGTAATAATAATGAGTACAGTATGATCTGATGATCGTAAGGTGTTTAACCTCGCTAACTGGTAAGTCTGTTGCTAGGTAATATCTAGGTCAGCGCTGTAGTCTCGGGCTAGTAAGAATAAGACTAAAGTATACCCTGCCTGTCGTAGAAGTCGACTAAAAGGATCTGGGAGTTTCGCAGGCCTTGAGGGTAGGGGCCCTTATCGCTCAACAAGCGAGTCTGTGTGGGACAGCCTAGGAGGGTTAGAGCCCCTCCTCAGAGACGTGTTCAAATAAAGTGTAGAGAAGCACCGGTGCGTTCTATAAGAGATCCCGGAGCCTCTCCGAATGCACTGACGCAGAGCACCGACGGGGTTTTAGTGAGTAAAAATTTCACATAATCCTAACGTCCCCCCAGAAGCAGGGTATCTTTCGAAGATTTCCCCCGCGAAACAAAAAAAAGTAATATCTAGGTGGTTACTGACGCAGCTCTTATTTCTACCTAAGAAAAGTATTGTGCAAACATTACTGTGTTCCAGTTTGAATGACGCTGTAGCTAGTGAAATTACTGAGGTAACGAAACTTAACATCTTGTCTCACCAGCATCACTTTGTTATGAGCAGGCGTAGCACTTACCATGTCAGTAACGTCCCTCTCATCTCGTCGTTTAAATACATAAAAAAAAAACTTACGTCATCGAATTACCATCTTCGTTGTTTTCAAGATACTTACTTTCCGTAGATTTTACCTTCGAGAAACAGCTTTGGAAAATATAGAAGAGATCTGTTGTGGAGGTTGTCGAAATACCGTTCTTCTTCATGACGGGTTTTATCAGCCGGTAATTGCAGTATTTTGTACGTGAGAGGAAATGATCGGCTCCTTACGACACTATATGTTTAGTACTTATGTAACTATCTATATCACTAAAACATCCAGGTAAGAAGCAGCCAGTCAAGTTTAAACTATGATATACTTGACACAACAAGAGTTATAAAATGACTTAACTTTTAGTGTTTTCATCTAAGTCGTTTTCTCAAGCCATTGCTAAGATTGATTTGTTGATAAGTTAAGCTTTTTGTCTTATATTTTAGTTTCTTCTTGTTTTATGATGATCTCTGTGGTGTGTGTTGTAGAAAGAACATTGTGAAAAGAACTTCTAAAAAAATTCATTATTTCAGAGCATACAGGTCTAGTAGCGACAGTGTATCGTTTCTTAAACAATAGCGATATGAAAGTAACATTATATCATAATTGTATATATAATATTTACAAGTACAACTTCAGGCTACTGAAGTAATAGTTGCTGATAAATAAAATACAAATGTTACAGGAAGTTTTGTATCCTGGGTTTCCTCGATTCAGGCATCGCCTAGTGAGGAATCGAGAGGTTAAAACCAACAGAAATAACATTGTTTGCAAACTAATTACAACTACATAGAAATATATTTGTAATGTCTGTAAAATTTGCTGAAATTAATAAATTTTTCATTTTCATAATTTACAGCAGCACAGTCTCTAAAAAAATATTACTGTAAGTTACTTAACTTACCGAGGAGACGGAACAATAGTTAACAACTTTCAAATGATATGTTATCATGGATTGTAGAGATTTTTATCTACGCTAAGTTAGTACTTTATCTCAGATTTAATAAAGTAATAAAGTGAGCTAGCCTAGAATATTCTAGTTCTTATATCTTGGTACAGAGCACAGTAATACTATTGGCTGTAGATTTACATATGACGAGTTGACAGTAGTACCATCAAAACTGCACCTTGTGGCCCTAGATTTTATGGAAGGTAGGGACTCTTGTGTTTCAGATTAGGTGGTTAACCACTGATCCAGAGGTACAGTTAAACTTTAACTTTTCGAAATGCTCTCCCATTTTCGGAAAACCATCCGTCAAGGCATATATCTGAATTTTACTTTAAATACCTTCAAAACATTTACGGTTTCATCAAGAACAATTACGTACAAAGTTCGGTTTAATAAACTCACCGGATATGGAAATTTGGGCGGCACCTGCTCGCATAACACTCATCAAGACCAAGCTATCTACAACGCCAGGTGACCGCAACTTGGAAACTCGTCATAACTTTGTTATTATTAAAAAAAATCCACTGAAGTAAGAGGTTTAACTTTAGCATAACATAATTGAGATCAAATTTTTTTTTTAATTATTACACACAAAAGAAACATGGTGGAAGCTGAAGACCTTTATTACTTAATTCGATCGTTTTGTAACACATTATATTTGATGTTACTCTAAAAATAACTTCGATTCAGCAAATAGTTTTCATAACTTAAAAAAGTAATAAATTATTTGATTTCCTATATAAATCTTTTATACTATTCTCTGTGAAGAAACTTCTACATGTGTTGTCAGTTTCAATCAAAGACCGTGCATATATTTAACCTTCAGTTTAAGGGCATCTTCACATAGTGAACGTCACAGTTAAAATAACGCATAATCATATAGATTTAACTCAATAGTTATATAAGTGAAAATAAAAGCTATAGTCTTCAATTATGAAAAAAACCTTTTTTTTTTTCTATATTCATTATAATTTCATAATAAACAACATCTTTAAACATTTGTCGTAATTTATATTACGAATAATCTTATTCATGTATTAGTTTACTTAATTTGTATAGTTAATACTATCAAAATTATAAAGCAAATAGAAATAATAATAATGTAGTACTAATGTTTATAATGCGTCAATTCTAAACATTATTAAATAAATAGAGAATCTTATAGGTTGTATATTTAAAGGACACCGGAAGTCGAACAAAAACGACGTATATGTGAAAGGAGTATTTTATTACATATAGTATCATACTAACAGTGCATTCACAGTTAAAGTTTTTACTTGAGATGCTATTAAAAATCACCATCGAATTTAAAGTACAAGAATAGTATAACATACCTTAATAAAGTAGTGAAATATACATGTCTCTAAAATTTTGATTTACAATCTCGTTACTGAATACATTACACGTAAGAGGCCGTGTTCTTAGGCAGAGTGTTTTAAAATTTACGACTAGTCATTAAATAAAGATATTAAGACAAAGATCTAAGTACATCGCTTTAATATATCTACTATATTGTAACTTAGTAATTACCGACTAGATTAGCAATGGTTATACGATTATATATATATATATTTTAACGGAAGTGAAATTTCTTAAACAAACAATCAGGAGGTTATTTAGCGTTTGTGATATCACATAAGGATTTTATTTGAACTGTTAGATTAAACATAAATACAACTAAAAAAACTATTTTTTATATGAAAATAACCAAAATGTTCTTAGACCATATAGAATTCTTGCGAACTATACATTTTTTTTATTCATAATATATGTATTGGTATCTATACAACATTTATATTCAGTTATCAGAAGATAAAGAGCAAAGATTTATCTAATAAACATCTTATTCTCTTAACTCTTATCTCTTACTTATTCCTTGACCCTTCCCTGCCTTCATTCTACCTTGCCTCTTTGTAAAGTTATTAATATCAAGTTATGTCATAATTTTTACTTATTCATCTAATTACATATATAATACCTACTTAATAAAGCATTTTACATGATAATAGAAATATTTGTTATATCGCTTATCCAGACGTTTAGACGATATTAAAAATATTGTCAAATTAACTTGATTTTAACTTATTTACATGCAATTGAAGGAGAAATACATTGAAGATATGAGTCCATAGAAGCGATACATTCATAGATATTTTAATATAGTTAAAACAAGTAGATAGTAAACTAAATTTTGAACCAAATTAATATATATATATATATTCTTAATTTTATACAGCTAATAGCAATAATGGAATGTGAATATTTTTTTTTCTTTTAACTTATTTGTGCTTAAACGATACGTTAAATAATGTTCCAGCAAATCATTTGAAAGCCTATTTCTTGTCTATGAACTTCTTAATTATCATGTCATGAAATAAAACTATCTAGACATGTCGTTCAAGTTATATATATATGTGTATATAGATATATATTATATTTTTATTGTATTAAAGTTACATTTTTAAACATTAAATGCAATGTATTGCGAATATATACTACTTTAGAACGTACGCTTCTTTCTTGTATGTATGTATATTTATTATTAAGTTTACCTTAACTTTATATACAATTTACATTAAACACTACGTTTAGCCTGCAACATAATATTCTAGACTAATGAAGAGACTGATAATGTACGTAACTTTAAAAACTTTATAACACTATATCATCTAACTTGTGATTAAAGTACGGTAAATAAACGAAAGGGTTGTTTAACTCATTGATTGCCAGCAAGAAAATTGAATGAAGATGTTACGTTTGATCTACTGATAGTTAAATATTAAATTTGACTCGCTACTTAAATATGTTGGTTAAATTTATGCCATAATTACGTTAAAGTGTATCTTAATTTATATCTACGGCCAATCGCATTATATCTATGTAAGTCGTAATTATCCCAGATTCAAATGTATTTACATTGCCTTAATAGCAAATTAGTAAAGCATTATCATTAAAAGCTACATCGAGTTATGTTTTATATGTTAACACTATGAAATTTACAAAGTTTGTATGTATGTGATTAATTTTTTATCTCCTTCAAACTATTAAATATATGAATCTACCAATAATCTAAGTACGAACAGATTACATATAATAAAGTATTAAGTTGTTTCATGTTAGGAAATAATATGAATTATTCATCCCAAGCTTTAGATTTATAAAACACCAAAGAATGGTAAAAGAAGCCGATCACTTTATTTATTAATACACACAGTTACTAGACGTAATTTTTTTTTTATAATAAATGTTTATCATTACTAGTACAGTGTGAATATAACAGAACAATCTACAGCTAAAAAAGCTATCTGCTAAAATGATCAGCGTTTACATTCATTTATATAAATTTTTAATAAATTATCAAGAAAATATCCAAGTAAATCACTGAAAATCTTTTCATAATTATGAAAGTAACAAATGATGAGATTTAAAATAAAATGATGCTGCTGTACCATTCAATTAATCAGAAATACGCCCCAATACATCTACAGCTCTTTGCCAACGTCAAGATATTAAAGCGGGCCCCTTCCGAGTTTATTATCAATTTTATGAACAGCACGAAAGAGAAAGAAGTTCACCTCTTTTACATAAAAGATGATAAAGTACTTAAATTTTAATACTTTAACTTACTGATTTTGTATTAATGAATTTTGAACCTATACACACTAAAGTTTTAACATGTATATGCATTTAATAGTTAATCTAGTTTTAGTAGCAGATGCAGCAAGAACATCATCATTTTTTACAAGAACATGATTTCTCGAAACCTTTTTCTAATTTACAAAGTAAAGTAAGGAACATGTTCAACCTGTCGAAGTTAGAAATTATGCAATATCAATCGTGGAAATAAGCTACGGAGGTAATCATCTCGTGAGATACTAAAGAAAACAACTACTAAAAGACTACTACCAATGAGAAGACATCTAATCAAAAGTATACGGAAATGGAAGTTTATACACAGTAAAGAATAATCGTGATGTTATGCCAATAGTGTATATCATAGTTTAACTTCTAAGCGAAAATCCTATTTAAATCATCTTAATAGTTATCTATTGTGTGAGCAAAACTTTTCCTATGCAAGATAAGTGCTATCGATTCCTACAAACTCTATTGTTAAAATCTAAGTTAACTTGCTATGAGTATATAAGGCGTTATATATATATAAGGATTACAGATTCAGCTATTTACAGATGAAGATATATTTACTACATTTAAGGAATTAAAACTATTGAACAATGATATTTTCTATTATGTTGTATCTTCATTAGCAACGTCGCCTGATTTCGCTAGCCCTATTCCGAAATCGAGAAGAGCATCTTGTATATGTTTCACCTGTTGAATAAAATTATATATTACATAGTAAACGTTATACTTTTGAAATGATTGAATGTTTCTGAATGAGGTTCTGACTTCTCTAAATCAGTCATAATGAGCAGATTTAACTCTCAAAATATCATCATCATTTGTAGATAATAAATCCGGGCTTTAGTTAATCTTTTCAACTGATAGTTATAGCTGTTCCAGTTCTTCTTCCCAGTTTTATATTTATGGTTATAAACACCATCGTCATTTATCATCAAGTAGAAACACGATTTGGTGATCAGAACTGATATGTTATGGAAAAAATATTTTTAAGGTGTAATATCAATTTTTTCATATGATAAAGAGGACAAACCAAAAAAATTATCGCAATTTAATTTCTGAGGACCTCTAGGTAGGTACCATCGCGATTATTATATATACCACTAAGCAGTAGTGTGCAAACATTACTGTGTTCTGGTTTGATGTGAGATGTAGATAATGAAATTACTGGGGTAATGGGACTTAAAGCGTGTAAACGCGGCGAGCACAATTTAGCGCTGTGTATACTACTCTAATTAGCGTTGATATGAGCAGGCGTATCACATACCTTCAGATGAACAACTAACTCCTCTTATCGCTTCACAAAATAAAAAAAACGTTCGTGGAAATCTTACCTGCGTCGCTTTTGGGTCAGTCCCCGGATGCGTGTATTTGTGCAGAAAATAGCATGTTCCGGGAATATCCTCGGGGAACGAATTCGGGAGGCAGGAGCGGTCCCGCGGCTCCATCTCGAAACCCGGAAAATTTATGAGCCACCTGCGATATAAATTCCATTGTTACTTTTGAACTGTCGTCCCCACTATTCGAAAATATTGCAGCTCTTTGAATTTACTCTACACACAAAAAAAAATACACGACGCTATTTCAAATAACATGGATAAGGCAAAAGCGTGAAAAGGAAACGAGAATTTTTTTAAATAAATCTCAAAAAAAATATTTGTATAGAACCTTTTTAATGAGGTTTATTTAAAGTAATATAGGTTTAATATATTCTAAAGTTTCTTACTTGTACGTAGTAGGGCTGACGTTAATTTTGAGAGGTTCCGAGCCAGACTCGAATTTATTCGCCAGTGTGACGTTGTGCCCGAAAAGGCAATACTTCAGCATCGTTTTCCCAACAACACCAGCTAGAACTGTCCCGGTATGAAGACCTATGCGCATCTGGACAACATAAAATAGTAATCATTGTAGAAAATTTCGGTAATATTACAAGATATAGGAAATAGAGTTTATAACTTGCTTCTTGACCTCATTCATGTCACACTGAATTAATAAATATCAGCATGTAAGGGTTCCCGCACAACAACTCACAGGATCCAAAGCCACTGGTTACCATCAACTCGCACTGGGCCAACGTGGTGGTTAACGGCCCAAATTCCTCCATATTAAACCCTAACCGATCGTATGGGAACCGTTGGGGGACGCACATATCCAGCGGTGGACGTCTATCCGCTGATGATGATGATATATGCAAAATGTTTGAATCTTTTAATACTGAACTGGTGGTAGGTCTTTGTTTCTGCAGTTCCTATTTCTGCCGCCATATAGTATTTTCCAAACGTTACTGCGTCCCAGTTTTAAAGGGGGTTGTAGCTAATGAAATTACTAAGGGAGTGACTTAATATATCTCAAGCCGACGAGCATATCACGATGTGTAGATCACACTACTCACGTCGTTATGGGCAAGCATATCATTTACTATCTAATGAAAATTTAAAAATTCTAGTCGCTTTTATAAAAAAGTTGATCTAAATATTTTTTTTACCTTTATAGGGTTTCCTTCATGCGTAAGATGCTGCGCACAGGTTTCAACCATTCTTAGTGCCATCCAAGCAATTTGCGGGGCATGGGTGTCGATCTTCCTATGTAACCCACTGGCTACACAATATGCGTCGCCGATTGTTTCCACCTAAATAATATATTAGATATATAGAAATATAACAACAATAATAAAGAATTATATTAACATAAATATAATAAATCTTTAATATACATATATATATATATTTGAGATCAAAAGACGCAAGCGCTGTTTTGACGAAAATTACTTATAAACAAGCTCTATGGATAAATTTTTCGTTTTCAATTTTATTGTTATACAAAGTGACGAGACGAACAGGACGTTCACTTGATGGTGAGTGATACGCATGACCATTACAACGTGGCGCTATTTAGGATGTTATACACTACGTTGCGCTCATCGCCTGAGACATAAAATGTTGAATCTCGTTACCTCTATACTTACACTTACTACAGCGCCCATCAAACCGGAACATAATAATGTTTATACACTACTGTTTGGCAGCAGAAACAGGCTCTGCGGTGGTATCTACCTAGACAGTTTCCGGCAACAGAGACCTAACATCAGTAATTTGCTACATTAATTTTTCTGCGGTTAACGGGAGTGTAAGGGTTCCCGCATAACAACTCACGGGATCCAAGCCAACCTCAGCTGCTCGTGGTGCACCCTGCTAATCAACAGACGAGGCTCTGGCTACCACCAACCCGCATTGGGTTAGCGTGATGGGAAAATGGCCAAAATCCTCCCATATGAATCCCCAGCTGATCGATGTGGGTATCTTTGGGGGAGGCCTATGTCCAGCAGTGGACGTCTACAGTACTTGAGTCATTTAAAACTATTTTACTTTTCAGCCAATAGAATACATATACAATAGAATTTTAAGAAATTACGCTCTTATCAATTTTTATAACTAAAAAAGTAAGGTAACGTTTTCTCATTTTTGATTTTCTTTTCTGTATAGATAAAGCGTGATTTAGTAATTGTCTTTTGTGGCTAGAATTTGGAATTGGAATCATAACAATTCTAGACTGCATATTCTCTAGTTCTTGCATTTGAAGATATGCCGTAGAGTAATGTTACAGTATTAACTTCGCCGATATCACTCACATTGTTACTTAACACCATATAGTATTGAGATTCTGTAACATCAGACCATCGTAGATAAACGAGGAACTAATAATATCTATTTTACATTTCTCTTTTATATTGTTGTTCAAAGCTTTATCTTACTTATCTTTTCATTCATGTAATTATTACTAATTTACAGTATTTGCTTTTGTTATTACCATTACTTTAGAGAAAGTAATAATTACTTGTCTTTAATGGTCTTGTCGAATATGTTCCATATTTGATCAGATTGATTTATCAAATAAAACTATTATCTAAATGTATGTAACAATGCTTATAATGCTTATTAGTTAGGTAACAAATAATAAGTGAATAAGTAAAATAAGAAGCCAGAATGGACAAAACAATAAGGATATATACAAGGATATACAATCGTAAATACGAATAGTGTGAATTGTTTTAAGCTTAATAAGTGACTTAATTAATAGAAGAAAGAAATAGGATTCTTAATATAAAAGTAACAAAGAAAAACTAGTGTTTTAGAAGGAAAGAGAAAAAAAGACATAAAACGGGAAATTGTAAAATTAGGTGCCGGTCCTACTACATCAAAGAAAGGAGTCTGATTTGAAATAAACCTTTTGGTGTGGCTATTATTTGGAGCTGAGGCCTAAGCTGACGTTTAAGAATATTGTAGAACCCATAATACTTTTGAACTGATTGTAGTCTGTTACCTTGTACACGTCGAGTTCCTCGCAGAACACATCAAACACGCTGTACAGATCCTCGAGCATTGCTATAACCATCATGGGGGTTGCGGTCGCACAGATGGACGTGAAGCCGACGATATCGCTGAACAACATTGTGACGTCATCGTGGCTCTTCGCTTCGATCTTCTCTCCTAAAATGACGCTATTTGTTACCATTCAGAACTTATCCATGATAAATACAATAACCATTCCAGCATCATTAATACAAATTTATCATAGAACAGATAGCAATTACTTTTAATTTAACGTTCATTAAGCAAACTACTTAAAGTAAAACATTTTCGAGGGAATGAATAATTTTTGTTGCTTAACTTTTTGAAAAGTTTAAAGTAATACTTAACTTCCTCTAAATTAATTAAATTACGAAAACATTCAGCTTAAGTGCCTCAATTTTAATTGTACCATCTGTATCTGATCTAATACGGCTGAACACTGTCACAAATTACTGGAGAATGGAGAATAAATATATTAACTGTTGGATCTTTTATTTTGAGAACATATAGATTCTGTTTATCTTCAGTCTTATCTTTTAAGATAGTAAGAGTAAGATACTCCACTTACCTAGCCATAATCTTTTCGCAATGTGAGGTGGAAATATTAAATGCAACAGACTGACGTTCTTCTCTCGTTCTTTATCAACAGCTTTACTGGCTTCTTCTATAGAATTCTTTAGTTTATCCATCCTTCTCCTGAGTCCATCCTGGGAATAAGTGTTATATATTAACCATTGTTTAAAATAGATAACGGAGATATTAGTTAGCTAATACAAATTTGCATTTATCTTACTTGCGCCCTTGCTTGTTCGCCGACTAGTATGACATCTCTTGTAGCATCGTGTAATGGAATGTCAGAAATGAAGAGACCCCTGCCAGTCAGACCTTCGAGACCATCAAGGAAAGGTGAGCCGACGAACAGCAGTGAGTCCGACTCAGAACAAAACACCATCTGACCCTTTAATTCTAAACCCTGCGATAAATTTGGGAAATGTGTTACATAGAAGATTTCAGTTTTCTAAAAAACAAAATAATAAAAACAGGTAGCTTATATATTCACCGAGATGTGGCCCCTTACTTCGACCTTATAAAAAGGCTCAAAGTCACCCAAAGGGCAATGGAGAGGACTATGCTTGGAGTTTCTCAGCGCGATCGAATCAGAAATGTGGAGATCCACAGATGAACTAAGGTCACCGACAAAGCTCCAAAACATTGCTAGACTTAAGTGGCAGTGGGCAAGGCACATTGTTCGAAGGACCGACGAGGCAGTAAGGTCTTCGAATGGCGCCCGCGTACGGATAGACATATTGTTTAAAGATCTCCCACAAGCTAGACCGACGATCTGGTGAGAATCGCGGGAATCCACTGAATTCGAGCAATGCGGGGCCGATCGATGTGGAGACATTTATAAGAGGCCTTTGTCTAGTAATAGACGTCTATCGGCTGAGGATGATAATGATATATATTCAATGTATATGCTCTGCTTATTATAATTATTATATATATTAAACCATAATGTACGGAACGCAATAATAAAAGGATATTTTTATATATAAATGTACTGTTTGAAGAGTAGACTAATTAGTACGCGGAAATAAGGCTTCTCGGATCGGATGCGTTCTGGGCCGTCGTAACCCGATTATATATAATATAATTACTTCCGTTATATTACCTTATTGTTGATATTAGTACATATAGATAAATTTATTGAAAAGTTGTATAAAAACCAGTCTATTACGTAAGTCTAGCCTCTGTTGTTTAAACCCTATCTTATACTCTGGAATACTTCCAAATGTTAAAAGTGTATATAGAAAATGGGATTGAACGTAACAAACAACCTAGAAAGGAAACTTGGACGCTCTCCTAAAATACAAAGATATAAATTGTGCAAGAAACTCACTAGACAAAATGTTCAAAGTATATAACTACAAGATATACAAAACATACTTATTTTATATATATATATATATACAATCATTTTTGTTTACGATCACTACATACTATATCAATTACTTTTGTACTACAAAACAGTCAAAATGAAAAGTATGGATTTAAAGTATTATGACTGTTCGTAACAATGATAGGACTATATACACAGCATCACATTATAACCGACTTGAGATAAGAGAAGTCTCAACTTAGCTACAACGAACTTCAAGCCGAAATACAATGTGCAAACATTACTGATTACCAGTTTAAACTGCGCTGTAGTTAGTGAAATTATTGCAGCAATGAGTTTTAATATCCGATGCTACAAGCATTCTCACTAGCATAACTTGGTTATGAGCTGGCGTATCACTCATCATCATATGAATGAACAATGAAAAAAATAATGGAAAGTAAGATGAGGATTTTGGAAATTTTAATTCTTTTACAGTTTCCATTCTCTGTTAAAACAATTTACTCCCTCTTCTACTCTCCCGTTACAAAAATATTAAAAGCGATAAATCCCTGCTACCTCTCCCTCTCCTATCGGTTGTTTCCAATTACGTTTACACGAGCACAGTTAAGGGTTGGACAAATAGTATATTGTTATTTACCTTGTCCAACAACTCCCAGATCAAACTTTTCCTGATTAACTGGTTTAATGAATGAGAATTTATATCGGACTGAAATAAATCATTAAAAGCTCTATTCTTCAGAAAATACTGAATGATATTTAAACATGAATATTGTAAAGTTTTATATTAACTCAAGTTTATAAATTTTTCCGATTTAATTATAGGAATTTACTGAGAGTAGCTCTTTGTAGCTGAAGATCTAGGTGGATACCAATTCAGATCCTATTTCCGTTGCAACAGTTGTTTATAAATATTACTGTGTTCCAGTTTCAAGGGCGCTGTAACTAGTGAAACTACGATGGTAACGAGACAACATTCGTAGCATGATGACAAGCATAATTTGGTGCTGTGTATATAGGTCTTAACTAGCATCATGATATTATGAGCTGGCGTATAACTTAACATCAAGTGAAGATTTTGCTTGTTTCGACGCTTCAAAGATAAAAAAGGAATACTATAATAATTAAATACAACAGCAGAAAGTGATAGGTATTTGTGTTATAATATAGGACTTAGATATAAATAGCGTAAGTTAGTAGTAATCTCCGGCTTAGGTTTCCTACACACAAACAAGAGTAAACAATTTAAGACTTAACCTTCTAAACCAGGGCTTCCCAAATTATTTTGAACTGGACTCCTGTTTTCTATAATGACATGATATCACACACCCCCTTAGCCAAATTAATTTAAAATCCTGTCTAGATTTTTTCATATTCATACAAAGTAATTACGAATTTAAAAACTGCGGTTAGTTAAACAAGTTAACTTTATATAATTTTCTCATCAAAATTTTATACGATGAACACAAAATTCAGTTAATATTATCTGTAAATAAGTAATAATAGTTTTTTTAAAATAAAAATAGTAAAATTTCTATGTAAAGATAAAATAACTTAAAAATTCAAAATAAGAACTTGTATTAATTAACAGGAAATCAGTCTTTCTTTATAGTGAATCCCTAAAACCCGATTTCGTCGCTCATGGGTTCAATTTCGACCATTTTAGGAATCTTTGTTCTAAATCTAAATTTTTACTGCAGTTATCCTTAGTTAGAATAAACTTCATGTCATCATAAGTTAAGAAGAGATTTATATCGTGAAATAATGAAATATCAATCTTTAATGCAGTATGAGAAGTCTCATAAAACAATATATTTCTGTCTAAATAAATTATAAAATAAGTGATAATGTTCGGCACATAAAAGTATAAGTGCTAAGGTACAATCACTTAGAAGTGCGTTGGAACCTACCCGTCATTAGTAACAAAGGGATGGACTGAGAGCGATACGAAAACATCTCTTGTTACACAAAGGGAAAGGCTTTAACAAAGAATGGCCATTCGACCAAAAATATTATTATAAAAATAAATTGAATAAACATTAAGCAAATATAACTAATTAACTATATTTGTTATATATAATTAAAACTAATAACCTAATTGATTACAATCTTAATGTTGATTAAACCGACGTGGAATCTAATACGAATACATTAGTCCCCTGGAGTTTCCGCCTATAGTATACATGTCGATAGTGTAATTAATTGAAACATGATATTCCATTTATGGATGTTTGATATCAAGCTAGTTGTCCCCCGCCCGCTTTGCTTGCGGACCGTGACATCCCCGCAACTCCCTTTGGGGACGGAATTTTGTAAAATCCATTCTTAGTTGACCTCTAAATGGCATAAGCGAAATCTCTACAAAATTTGGAGTGTTTACGTCTAATACTTCCGGAGATATGTACTGGTGGTAGTTTACTGTTGCCAGAACTGTCTAAGTACGTACCAATGTGTACATTAATAGCTCTTATTACTTTTATCAAACAGCAGCGTGCAAAGTTTACTGTGCTCCGAATTGAAGGGCATTGGAGCTAGTGAAATTACTGAGATAACGAGACATAACATTATACATCTCAAACCGATGAGCGCAATGAGATGGTGTATATATCATCCTAACTAACGCCACGTTGTTATGGGCGGACATATCACCATCAGGTGTACATCCAGCTCATGTCAAAAAATCATGTATCTCCTATGTATATAAAGCATACTAATATGACCTGAAATTCATATAATGTAATTAAAAATTAAATCTCGTTATAAAATACTCTAGTTCTCATATATTAGATAAGTGATATGTACCAATACTGTTAATTGCGGCAGATTTAAAATAAGACGATGGTAGCTTAATCTACATGTACCATACTGATGGTAGGTCTCTTCATCTCACTGTTAAGGTAGATCCGGCCGCAGCGCCTGGTTTTGCCGTCAAACAGTTGTGTTCTAATAGTACTGTGTTCCGGAAGCGAATAGACGAGCGGGACTATCACCTGATGGTAAGTGATACACTCGTTTATAACAATCTGGCCCTAATTAAGATGATATATACCAACATATAGCGCTCTTCGCCTGTGACATAAGATGTTGAATCCTTCAATAATTACCCTAGCTACAGCGCCCTTCAAACTGGAATACAGTAATATTTGTTCACTGCTGTTTGGTGGGTGTAATGGGCGCTGCGGGTAGCTATCAACCTACCTAGGTCTCCGGGCACGAAGACCTACCACCAGTGCATTTATCATTCATATACAAATGTAGTCTAACAGAAATATTATACATTTAATTAAATGGACCAAAGGTTTCAAAATAATAAGATAGTAAAAACTAAAATAGTTCACGCAAAGAGAAAAGCTCCAAATCTTCAATAAGGGTTTGTTTTAACCCCAATCTTATTGACCTCCCGTAAAATTTGAACACGGACCAGAGTGGTTTTTTTTTTACATTATTCGTAGATCTTTATACTGCGGACGTATATTGGAAACCTTTAAAGCACTTGCCAAGTATTTCTGCAAAGCTGTTCCATTCTCTATTTTGTGACAATTTATAGATATGTTCTTACTGAAAAATATTTACTATTTAACTACTGTATATTTCTAGATCGGTTTAAATTTTACTATGATTGAGATAGATTTTTTTTTATATTAATATCTTAATGTATATTGTATTAGGTTGGGGAAAAAGTCTTTTCGCAATATATTATGTATGAACTTGTAATAAAACCTCTTTGGTTATACTATTTGTATCTGGCTGGTTTTGGTATCATTGAAACTTTAGATTTTAAAAAACATAATTCCACATTCAAATTAGGGAAATGTGTGATTTTCATTTGGTTTTCGTTCTGTCGCGATAAGTAAATCTAATGAAGAAATTCGATATATTTTAGATGTTTACTGCAAAAAAAGTAAAAATGCAATGCACGCCGCGAAAAAAATTTGCTATTTTTATGGGGCTAGTACAGTGCAGTGTCTGTGAGAGTAGCACAAATTTGGTTTAAGCGTTTCTATCCGGAAATTTTGATGTCAAAGATGCACGCCGCTCTGGTCGCCCTATTACGGATTAAATGGATGCCATTTATGAAAACGTGGAGCAAGATCGGCATATCAGCAGTTACGACGTAGCTGAAGAACTGGGAATTGACCACAAAACAGTTTTAGCGCATTTGAAAAAAACTGGGTACACAAAAAAGCTCTATATTTGGGTACCTCACAAGCTCATTGAAAGAAACCTAATAATGAACCGTGTACTGGTTTGTGATTTCTTATTACGGCATAATGAAACCGAACCAATTTTGAAGAAGCTGATAACTGGTGATGAAAAGTGGATCACGTACGACAAGAACGTGCGAAAAGGTTGTGGTCAAAGGCCGATCAGGCTTCACAGACTGTGGCGAAACCCGGGTTAACTCGCAACAAGGTGATGTGTGTGTGGTGGGATTGGAAGAGCATTATTCATTATGAGCTGTTACCACCAGACAGGACCATCGAATCGGAACTCTACTGCGAATAACTGATGAGGTTAAAGCAAGAAGTTGATAGAAAGCGGCCGGAATTAATCAACAGAAGGGGTGTGGTTTTTCATCATGATAACGCTGGACCTCACATTTCTTTGGCCACGCAGCAAAAATTTAGAGTTTGGCTGGGAGGTGTTAATGCATCCGCCGTATAGTCCTGACCTTGCACCTTCAGATTTCCACCCGTTTCGATCTCTTCAGAAATCTTAAGGCAGTGTCAGGTTAACATCACGAGAGAACTGCCAAAACCACTTGTCGCAGTATTATAATCAGAAGTGCCAAAATTTCTATAGCAATAGGATCATATCCCTTCCTACAAGATGGTGAAAAGTTATCAAAAAAAATGGTACCTATATACTTTAGTTAAATATAAATAAACTATATTAAAATATGTTTTGAATTATCTTAAAAATTGCGAAGAAACTTTTTCTCCAACTTAATGATATAAAGATATACAGCAGTGAATTAGAATTCATTTGTTGTTAATATCTAGTATGGCCTATGATCAATAAGTAATAGATAAATGAAACATACCTCTGCGAGTGAAGTGGATCCTGGAATTTTGAGACAAAACATAAATGGTGTATTAACTCTTTTCAGTATTTCGCGAAAATCCAGGGACACTCCCCGGGGGCGTAATAATCTGAAATATGTGCCGAGTGCGGACCCGTGCGTCGCCAAGTAAGTGCCAAATAATCTCATAAAACCTCCACCTGTCAACAAGGATACATTTTATGAATAACACAAACTTAAGACATAAGTAGAGTCAGAAAAAAAATTTCATATAATAATATTAAACAAGGGCATCATGATCATGATGATTTCAAAGCAATAAAGAATTTAAAGGATACCTTATAGGAACTAGATACAGTTAAGAAAGCTTTTTAACTTTTAGCTAGCTTAGCATTTAGCTTTAAGCTTTAGAAATATCTATTACATTTTATTTAAGTAACGAAACTAATAGGACGTTTATCTAAGCATTCTCATCAGCCGATAGACGTCCACAGCTTCCACAGACATAGGTCTACTAAAATTCCCACAAAGGGTGGGGATTTATATTAAAGGATTTGAGCTATTTTCCACCACGGTGGCCCAAAGTGTTTTATAAGATAGACGTCGGTTGTTGACTAGCAGAGTGCACTACGAGAAAGTGAGATTAGCTTAGATCACGAGAGTTGTGCTTTACAGCCCGTAGGGGACGTTTATCTGACGATAAGGAATTTACTGGTGGTAGGTCTCTGTTACCACCGCAGCTCCTATTGCAACCGCCAATCAGTAGTGCCCAAATAGCAATGTTTGAGCACCAGGTGCGCAATGTGTTCTAGTTTGAAGGGCGCTGTAGCCAGTATCTTATTAGCTGTAGTACCTTATGTCTCAAGGCATTGAGCGCAATGTGATGTGGAGTACATCATCTTAACTAGCGCCACATTATTATTGGCGACCGTTTTACTAACCATTATGTGAACATATCGCTCGTTTCGTAGCTCAATTGAGAAAAAATATTAATAACGATTAGGCTCTAAACTAAAACCCCCTCGGCGGTCATCCTCAGTGCTTTGCAGAAAGCCCCGGGATGTCCTACGGAACGTACTGGTGCCTCCCGGCACAACGCCTAAAGCACGTCGGAGGGAGGCTGTAGCTCCCCTCGGCACCCTCACTTTGGTACAACAAACACCAAACCATTTCGTACTTGCCGTTCAAAGCCCACGAACTCGAAAAGCATTTTAGTCGCCTTCTACGACAGGCAGGGCTTATCTTAGTCCTATTCTTAATAGCCCGAGACTACATGGCAAACTAGAGACCTAGAGGAAACTAGAGACTAGTTCAGATTAATAGTCGCACTGATAAAATAGATTAAACTATTAACTCCTTTACTTTATTATCATTCCCAATCTTAGTCTTTACTATGCAATAAAGTTATCTCGTATAAAATATCCGAAACATTAAACTTCTACATCTCAGACCTTACAATATCACTTATAAGGTCAAAAATAACTTAATATTATAAACCAGCAGTCAAGTGAAGAAATGAACTTAAGTACTTTCATTGGAAATTCAACAGTTCTGTAAGTAAGCGGCGCGTCTGCCCTTAACGTTTCTTTCAATACAATGGAAATGGAAAGTTATTTGTCACTAAATTTTATTTATATCACACATATACTACTAGCTGTTCCTCGCCCCCTTTGCTAGCAGAAATATAGAAGAAGATTTGAAATTTGTGAGAAATATTCCCACCCGCTGCAACCAGCCGCACCCCGAGCCCCTTTCTGTTATTAAAACACATTTTGTTAATCCATTGTTAGCTGACCTCTAAATAATACAAACTATATCTTTATCAAATTTTGAGTCGTTATATTCCTAATACTTTCAGACAACACCTGAAAAGTTAATAAACTTTTTTTTTTATCTCCCAAACGATTACACATGCAAGACTTTCTCTTGAAGGTAAGTAACACGCTTGCCTATAACTATTAGGATGATATAAACTGCACCATTGCACTCGTCGCTTTCATATACAAGATCTTAACTCTCGATACTTCAATAACTAGAGCGCCCTTCAAACCGGAATACAGTAATGTCTAAAATAATATACCATATACTATAAAAGCTACGTAATAATCTACTGTTTGGCGGCAGAAATGGGGACCTATCTACATGATTTCCGGCCACAGAAACCTTCGGAATATATCCTATATATATTAGTTGTATATATTAAGTACATTTCAAGCATAATTGTTGTGATTTTTATTAATTTTTAAACATACTTAGCCACCCACGCGTAATTGTGTATCATATCTTAGTACTGTGTACATTAAACAAACAGACGTTCTATATTATTAAGATAAACCCTTTAAGCATCTATTAAAGATAAACATAACCTTTACGGCTAGAAATTTGTAACTCACTTTCTAATTAGTAAATCTAAGTTTTCTTTTTTCTATATCTAATCTCTATCTTGTCCGATGACATAGGCCTTCTCTAAGTTCTGCCAGATCTTTCTTTCTCGTCTTTTACTATTCCATAGTGCTCCAGCCCACTTTAGTTCATCTTCCCACCTTCGTATCTATCCGCCTCTCTTTCTTTTCGCTTGTCTGCGGTACCATTTGTGTGGCCATTGTTTGAAGCATTTATTACTGTTACTTAATTTTTTTTAAGTGAACTCGGTGGAATAGTATAAAATATCTCGTTGGGTGCGTCTACAAGATATTTAACCGTTATTACGGGGAACGGCGACGTCATTTAGTCCGTGTAACGTCTATCAAAATGAAGCATTCGCGGTAAAAGGTTCTATTAGCCCTTATCGGGGCATTCGCTTCCTTACTGAGACAATTTCTTTGCTCTTTAGTATATAAAGTTACTTTGATAGACCCAATTTTATAAAGTGAACGTCTAGAAAGAAACTGACAAAAGAGAAACTGAACTTTGTATATTATTAAAGTTTCTGTATTTATTGAAATAGTTATATAGTTATAGAGTGTGAATGTAGATGTGGCGGCTGGTAGAGAGATGTGGAAGAGAAGTACATACTGTGCCGATCCCACACACAATGAGAAAAGGGCAGGAGGAAGGAAGTTATAGAACTATCCATTTATATAGTATATAATACAATTAAAAGACCTTCCGTAAATCTAGGTACCATTTTTAAAAAATGCTCCATTTTTAAGAACAAACGAAAGTACCTAGTAATAGCGTTACAAAAAAAAAATAATGCATTTTATATCGGTATCATAACTTTTGTCAATTATAAATTGGCAACATTTAAAATATGGCAACACGGAAGGGACCGTCAGACGGCATAGCGGCGGTGCGTCTCGAAGCATCGGAAGATCAGCTACAGGAATTCAAGGATAGTAAGTATTTAATGGTTTCAATAATATAGTATATATTCCATTATGTATTAACTAAAAGTGGTAAGTAAAATCTTAACTATCTCTATTAATTATCAAACTGAAGGATAGTCTAACAATAGATGAACATTCACAGTCTTCCTTTTGTCTCTTAGACAATATCTTCACGTTTCAATTAATTAATCATTATTTTTATAAGTTTCCATAAATATAGGTGAAACATTAATTAAAAGTGCGATGTTATATTGTATAAAAATTCTAACTAGTACTGCTTTGTTAAGGGCCCACGGGGTGTAAGGAGTTCCGCACAACAACTCACGGAACCCAAGTCGACCTCACCTGCTCGTAGTGCACCCTGCTAATCAACAAACGGGGCTCTGGCTGCCACCAAACTGCTTTGGGTGAGCGTAGTGGGAAATGGCCCAAATCCCCCTATATGAACCTTTACAAATAACTGCTCCTACTGCCCGCCGATGAGCGGCGCAGGAGGCCTAAGTTCAGAGTGAACGTCTATCGGTTGATGATGATGATGATGGGCCCATCGAAGGTACGTAGATGAACGTCCAACTTCTCTCATTGATTCTTAAACAACTTCCGTAAATCTTGATATAACATTAAAGAAAAATGAGATATTTTGTTGTATAAACATCCTAATTAGCACCGCCATGTCAGTTACAATCGAAGGCACACGAGTGAACGTCCAACTGTCCTTGTCGCTTTTTAGAGAACCTCTGCAGGATTTTGTTAGTTCACCACTGTTTTTTTTTTTAATATTTCTGGTTAAACTGTCGCTAAATTGCGCTATAACTTTTAACCGTACGTTCGTTTTGTTCGCGTGTATGCGCAACATTAAAACGACAATGTTATAAATTGTTGCATGGCCAAGGTCTTCGGTAGTTTACGTAGTGGTGAGGACACCTTTATGTTCAAAATAAACTTAACGCTTTTCAGGGCTGTTAGCTAATATATTCTTGCTATGAAAAATATACATATTTTAAAATGTTTTCATAATACAATTGAAACACGGGGTTATTTTATTTTAAGACTATTATAAAACCTTATATGATGAAGTATTCAAAAGGCAGGCTTAATGCCTGTGGGCATTATCTACCATTCAACGTTTGGTTATGTGAGATGTAGTTGGTTATAAGATGAATATTAATAATTCTAACATATAATAAGAGGTATTACATAAAATAATTTATGGACATAAATAATTATAAAGGTATCTCTGAGCCTGTTGTTATCATCATTGGGTTAATTGCAATAATTTTAAAGTGCTGTCCAAGGATATGAATAAGCCGTGATGTTATAAGCGTATTCATGTCGAAAGAATATTGGTTATGAAGCTGTAATAGCTCGGTTTGTAAAGCTGTACACGCTGTATGTCTTAAATCTATGCCCATCCTCACTATTGAATAATTGCGTAGACATTTGTCATCGACCAACATCACACTTAGCGTGGCATATAATAGCCTTGGCTTTTCTTTTAAGAGAAAATCTCAAATCCCAGCAGTACTGTGGCTAATAAAATATCAGATTATGAGACTTTTGGTATATAAACACCTCGTTTTCGTTTTAGCTCTCCTAAGCTTTAATTTTTGAGAAGCTTATTTCTAAGTTATAATAAACACACTTGTAAATTTATCAAATTTGAACGGCTTTAGGCCGAACGAAAATCTTCCTTCCATTAATCACTAAGCCCGATTCGCAAGAAATGCTAATTTCTAGTAAAGTTCGAGGGGGATGGAGAATCCTCGGGGGTGTTATTATGTTAATCCAATTTCGAATAAATCGGCCGAGAAGTCGTTAATAATAATGGCTAATAGTAAAAATGTCGAAGCTAACGAGTCTTGCATAATGTCGGGACGCGAAAAGTATCGGGGAATTTACGAGACTGTAGTATGTTTATTTGCAATATAAATGTTTATAATACGGACAATAGAAATTTATACGAAAAGATAAAAAAAGACAATTTTCTTCTTATTTTTTTGTTATTTGACAAAGGGACGAAACATTCATAAAGTTCTGAATAATATGTAATACATATATCCATAACAATGTGATGTTAGGTAGAACGATATACATACACCTCACATTGTGTTTAAGACAGTGAAGTTAAGTCTCATTACTGTGTAGACTTCACTAACTATAGTCCCTATAGTACCTATAGTCAAACGGAAACCTAACAATATTTGCACCCTTCCATTTGAAGACAGAAATGTAATAGCTACTGCGGTGGTACCTACCAAAGACAGAAGCAATCAATGGTACCATACCAATATCAAGAACTGAATGACTCTTCTTATATCATATATCATATATTTTATGTTTTATTTGAATTTTTCTACGTTTGGCAACGATCAGGGCATAGGCAAGGTCAAGGGCATGCGTTTCATATAGACTAATATACCCTGCAAACCCTAGTTTACTAAACCTATCTAAATAATGAACTCAACTCATTCAAAAGATACTCATAATTGAAATTACAAAATTTTTCAGGATATATAAGCATTGAGATTTCTGGCACAGCTTGCATACCATACTCCAATTTTAAGAGCTAACTAATATATAAGTTTAAATATATACTGTAGTGATAGCTTAAGTATATAATTTCTCATAGATATACAATCCCAGGATGAATTGTGATATGTAGACACAAACGGATAGTCAGAGATCATTGTACCTCATCAACAGCTATAAGAAAAGTATGGATGTAACTGTAGCGTTGTTGTCGGAATTTTTTTTATCTTAATAAAAATATTATTAGTAAGAAACGTTGAAATTTAATGAAAAAAAATTCAGTTTGAATTTCATGTACCGGATGTAGAAAATATGTCAAGTGTTGTTTGTATGAAACAAATATTAGGCAAACATTTCAGAGACTACGCGTGTTTGTATTCCACTCTCCTCTCATCTGTGATCTCCATATTATTTTAATTAAGGTCAAAACATATTAAGTTAAATGTATTTTTTATTCAATTTATGTCCGTACAGAAGTGTACTTGCTACAGCATCTTTCGCACATATATTGACTACTAAGCAGTAATAAGTATTGTGCTAGTAACTTACACTCATAATGTTCTGCCATTAGTTAAGTGATTAAGGGAACAAATACTTTCATTGAATACAAAGATTATATTCGTTTAACATTTAGACAAACAGAATAATTATTTGATACACTTATATTTATATGGTGCTAGTTAGGATGTTTACAATGCACCACATTTTGCTTGTACTATACAACACCAAAATAATTTAGTGAACAACTTGTAACAGATCTCTGTTTCCGGAAAACGTCAAGTTAGATAACACCGCAGCTAATATTTCTACCGCTAAACTGTAGTACGCAAATATTATTATGGCACGGTTTGAAGGACGCTGTAGTGAAATTACTGAGGTAACTAGACTTAACATCATATGTCTCGAAGCGAGGAGCAATGTACTGTATGCTGTGCTGTATACCACCCTAACCAGCGCCACGGTCGTTTGGGCAGGCGTATTACCCACCGTTAATAGGTATTGGTTGTTTGTCGCTTAGTAGAATCAATAAAAAATTTTTCAACTTTAGCACGGTTAAGTATAATAGAGGTATAACTTAACGCTTTTCGGAATCACAGCTTTGTCGTTTTTCTTTTATATAAGCGAAGCGACAAGACGAGACTAGACTGATAATAATAACGTGGCGTTAGTTAAGATGCACACAGTACCACATTGCGCCCGTCGCCTTGAGACGTAAGATTTTACTTGAGTAGAAAATTATACTGGTGACAGGTCTCTGTTGCTGGAGATAGTCTAAGTAAGTACCACCGCAGCTCCTGCTCCTATCGCTAAACAGTAGTGTGCAAACATTACTGTGTTCAGGATTGAAAGAAGTTGTAGGCAGTAAAATTACAGAGGTAACGAAACAAAAATCCTGTGTCAAGGCGACAAGTGCAATATGGTGATGTGTATACCATCATAATTATCGCCACATTAATATTAGAAGGCGTATCACTTACTATATGGTGAACGGCCCGCCCGTCTCGTCGCTTCAATAAATAAGAAAAAAGATACTCAAGTAATTTCACTAGCTCCAACTCTCTTGAAACCGGAAGAGTAATTTTTTCATACTGTTGTTTGGTGGTAGCAGTAGGAGCTACGGTGGTAACTACCCAGAAGATCTCGATCTCTAAGAGTCAAGGCCCGCTACTGGTTGTGTTGTTTATTTTCTTATGAATAGAAAGGAAAAGTTTATTTTAATATTTACCTAATTGCACCAACTCGAGGCGTTTGTCCGTGATGAAGTGCCAGGGAAACGCCTTACAGAAGCTCGCGACGCCGATCCTCAAGTCGGTTACTTTGCTGGATGAAGCGACGGAGGCGCTGTCACCCGCCGCCTCGCAATTCTCGCAATCCCCTTTAGACTTCTGTTGCAGTGGAATGGCGTTGATTTCATATCTGCATAACGAAATACGTTTATGTATTACAAAATTTATTTCGACTGAGTACATACAAAAGAAACAGTACTTTTTTTTATTTAAATTAAGCGGTGATACGAGCCGGACGTTCATCTGATGGTAAGTGATACGCCCGCCTATAATAACGTGCGCTACTCAGGATAACACCACATAGCGCTCGTCGCCTGTGACATAAGATGTTGAGTCTCGTTACCCTAGTAATTTTATTAGTTACAGCGCCTTTTAAAACGGAACACGGTGTTTCCACATCACTATTAGGCAGCAGAAATAAGCACTGCGGTGGTACCTAACCGAGAGGGTACTTAGAAAATAAACTTATTTCAGTTAAAAAAAATTCTTATTGAACCTCTGAATTTGACATATTTCTACTTATTAACTTCTCACGTCCATTTAAATCATTCTCCTCCTTCAAACTAAGATTTCAATTAAAATATATACACTACATATATACCAATATGAGACAGACATCAGTAACTACACTAAGTTATAACTTTTATTGTATTTTTTTAATTAGACGTAAATGTTTGATAATAATCTTAAGACATTCTATGTTTAATGATTCATTATTTGCATCTGTGAAAGTTAGATAGTAATTTAAGCTATCTGTCAAATATCAGCGGTCTGTGTTTCTGATACCACCGGATATCAGCAGGTAGCATTACCATCGTTACGCACTGATCGTTCGCCATTATTGCATGACAACGATACTTGTATATTATTCACAGAAATGAAGAGAATCTGGATAGGATATACATACGGCGTAGTAAATGGTACATATCTGCGATCATAAAGGGCTAAAGAACAGTTAAAGGTGGCTCGAAACGAAGCTCAAAAGACAGCGTATGGCTCTGCGGTGGTGCCAAGTAGGGTTTGGTTCTTCCTCAAAGACGTGCTAACGCAAAGTGTAGAGAGGCACCGGTGCATTCTTTAAGAAATCCCGCAGCCTTTCCGAATGCACAGATGCAAACCACCAAGGGGATTTTGTGAGTGAAAATCTCACATAACACTGACTTACCCACAGAAGCAGTTTATCTTTCGAAGATTTTCCCTCGAAACCAAAAAAAAATATAACACAATAGTGTATCAAGTTAACGCTTAATTTGTACTGAACAGGTCTTCTTCCTCCTGCCCTTTTCCCATTCTATGCGGGGTCGGCACAGTATGTACTTCTCTTCCACATCTCTCTATCAGCCGCCATATCTAAATTCACACTCTTCTTACACATGTCATCTTTCACACAATCACAGGTACCGTACAGGTGTAACGGGTTTAAATCCAAAAAAAACTAAAAATATAACAATGTCAACAAACCTGAATCTCCTTGGATCGTTGGTGTAACTCATCAGTGTTATGTCGGCTTGGGTATCATATAAACGTCTCGCAATAGCTTTAAGACTTCCCACCAATAAATAAGCAACTGGCTCGCATTCCGTTGTGAGGTATAACTCAATTTTGCCCCTCGACGTGGTACATACAAACGCCGCTTCATATTCCACAGAGTCGTCTTTTAGAACGTCATCCTAATGAAATAATGTCTTTTATTCAGATCCAATATTTATTTAAAATATTAACCAATAAGGCCACCATCACTATATATACAAAATATATATGTACATAAGAATCTCGTCTCGATAATAATGAAAGTAATAAGCGTGATCTGAACAGACTTCTTATGTAGGTTGTTCTAAATACTGAGAAATGTTATAGAAATTGTTTAATAATGTATACAATAGACACAAAAGTACACAATAGAATACCTTAAAAACCTCAAGAATTTAACGTTAAGTTATTTAAAGTAAAAACTAACAAACAGCCTAACCTTAAAAATTACAATAGCTTTAATAATCCTTTATAATTGAACTATTATCTTTATACAACGTTTGCGAATTATTCGTGTTTTTTCATATTCATCAATATTTTTTTTTAATTATCTGTTATTGGGATAAATGAATAAATAAACAAACAAGCGAACAACATATGTTTTACTTCATGTCATATTTTTTGATTAGAAAAACTTCATTGTATTAGCATAATTATAGCATTGAATTACTTTTTGCCAGTAAAGTAGATTTTACTATAGTGTCAGACGATTACCAGTAAGAAACGCCTTCTATCCGTAAAACTAATAAAATATAGCTAAACATATTCATTTAATGTAATAACAGAGAATATATCAATACATAACAGAAGGGAAATAATAACCAGTTCTTTAGCTTGCTTCCTTAATGATAAGTTAAATTTTAGATTAAAAGATTTAGTATATCCTGTATTTATAACATATCAATTGAACCAGTCTTTACTCTTTTTTTAATTTCAAGAATAAAATAAAACAGACGCTTTGAGTCCATTTATGATATATTTTGATATGAGACAATTCTTTGAATTGTTCGCCTAAAGGTTTTCGTTAATTATTTAGAATCAAAACATCTACTCGAAAAAAAATTACAATTTACCTGATCGTGTAGAACGTCATGAACACTATCAAGTGTGGTCAAAAACTCAGTTAAATTTGTTCCTAGACACTTAAACGCCCGTTCCAAGCGACAGTTATGTGAGAAAGCGGTCAATATTAAGTATTCCCCTAATTTCGCCATAAAATCTTCCGTATTCAGACCTGTAAATTAATAAATATATAAATAACTATTATTAAAAATACTTATAATAAAGATAAAGATATTTTAAAATAACATCAGTTCTTTCCAATACTACGGTGATTTCATAAATTTAATAAATCAATATAATTGACTACTTGCACTAGTAGCTACGTCTTTAATGAACAATATCAATCAAAATTTAATTTCAAATCCTGAAATTTTGACTAAAACTATTGACTCCCATTAACAAGAACTGAAAACTAAGAAATTTTATGACATAAGATACCATCAAAGACCGTATCCTCAAACTCGCAAACTAGCCCGACTTCCTACTGAACTCATGATGTGAAAAACAAATAAATTATTCGTACAAAGTATTCAAATGACTGCGAAGATAAAAAGGGCAAAGAGTTGAAGGCAAAATTTGATATTTTGTAGGTAGTTCGAGTTTCATTTATCTTTAGTATTAAATTTCATTATGCCTCTTTGATGATACTCGAGAATTATTTGATGTAAGACCAACAAACAATTTTCTCCTTTCATCTATAAAGCAACTACTTTCCAACTTCTACTGTACAAATCTTATTAATAAACATAGAGTAGACTTTGTTTGAGACCATTGTTAATCTGTTCACCTCTTTGGTTAATAAAAGAAATAAATATCTGTATAAATAAGCGAGTTGTGAGTAAATATAGCGATAAGTCCATGTACTCCTTTATTGCATAACTTATCTGCTAGCGAGGACGACGATGAGTGTGATATGAATAGTCCCGATGAAAGTTTATCTCCGTCTGGTCCAAAGTAAAATATTAAAGGGAAACAAGAAGTTAAAAATGATAAACCCAACGTCAGCGCTGATGCACCAGTTACAGTAAGAACTGACATCGTAAGAATTCTGTCAGCCCCATTACATTTGTGAAAGAAGAATCCGCTTACTCCTGATCGAATAACTTTTTACGCACATTTCCCGGTGACATATCCATTATGAATCTGTCACTCCATACATCCGCTACAATACTAAATTCGCAATAAATTGTTAACCCGCTTAGTCTTTCAGCCAATTTCCTTGTTCGTTGTGTTGCTGTATCGTAGTTCCCCTTCAACCCCCAACGAGTTATCAAACAGGTCAAGAACATCTTATACTTGTACTCCTTCAAACTCTTCTACATATAACACATCTGTCACCATTTAAAGAATTGCATCAGCATTCATAAGAATTGTTCTTCTCTCTCTCATTATATTATTGAATACTCAGACTTTGTTATAATGTGAAAAGCAAATGGAACCGATGGAAGTTGGTCTCCATAGGATTTAACTAGAACTAGTTTAGAGATAGATAGAATCATATAGATGAACCAAATGTCTCAAGTAATTTTTTTCATCATCCCAATTACCGTTACGCAGCAAGCCACTATAGTAGGAGGTTGTTTACTGGAGTTCGTGTATAATCTGTTGTCGTCCTTGACCATATATTTTTAGAATAAACGCAAATGGATTGTCAGTTGTAAATAATATGTAAGCATCTTTATTTAACTACGAAAATATGTATGTATTATTTATTAAATATTAGCGATAATATATTATGTTAAATAAGGTACCTTAAGTACTTTATATTTATTTAAAATATTTTAAGTCCGATTTTAAGTATGTACTCTGTTCAGTCGTTGAAAACATCGATCCGTGTATATTTGTATTGCGTAGAATATATGAAAATCTATTTTAACCTGGTTAAGTTACGCCCAAAATTGACTTTTATTAGGTTACATTAGAACGTATGATAAGCTATCATCATACATTTATTGACCGATTAACGAAACGTATACAATTCCTCGGCAAACCGCGAACAATAGAGGCGTGAACAATTGTTGCTCTGATATGTCCGCGCCGGCAAATAGTCTACTGAATGTAGGACTGTGTTGTATGCTAATGGGGTATGCTTAATATCTCGCATCGAGATCGAATTGTTCATATAACGCTGAACAAGAATGGAATATCAAATCGAATTTAAGTAGTCAACGAGAACGGCGCATTTCAGTACATCTCCATATATTACAGAAATTTTACGCATGTCTTTTAACCTATTGCAGACTCATACAATCAGATAAAACTCACTATAGATTTATTAAGAATGGTTTAAAGACGTCTTCAAATACTCCTGATACTAGACATGTTATACCATAGGAAAAATGGGAGAAAGTTGATCTTCAAAACAGCTTAAAAAAGGTATCTGTGTTCGAGAGTATTGACGGTATAAACTTTGTTGTAACTTACTTTTAGACTTATATGGACTTATATATAATTCATAAAAATTTCATCGGAATACTTGGTATGTAATGACACATTTGAATGACGTCTTCCCTGTTCAGGTACTTACTCCTTTACAAAATTAGTCCAAAAATGTGTATACTCACTGTCAGTAGCTCGTACAGCATCGTAAATTTCTTCTAAGTACGCGTAATTCCTCCAAGTTTTAACGTCGTCTGGCAATCTTCGTCTGAACAAAACGGTGCTGTTTATTCATTAAAAGCAAATTATGTATTAATCTCATTTTCGGTCTCAGTAACATCTTAAAAGCCATTCATAAGCTAAATATTAACATATACGTAAGAGTTAAAAAGACAGAACTTATTAAAGTTATTAAAGTAGATATCCTTTGCGATTCTAGTTCAATATTTACCTATACTAAAAGATTTTAGAAATCATATTAAATATTTTTCTTTTTGTCTATGGAAATTATAAAAAAGCGTTGAAGCATAAACATAACAGGAAATGAAATTTGATAGATTTTCATGTAACTTGTTTATCATTACTAGATATATAGTTATATTCTTATCATACAAAACTCCTAAGAATATCTTGAAAGATTTCTTGTAACAATCGTATTAAGCGCATTAACATATCTTTTATCAGTAATATTTAACCGTTAAATATCAGAAAAAAGTTCGTTATTAATGTTTAATATGTACTCTATTAATATACATAAAAAAATAATAAAATATTTATACTTACAAACAGTTATATTTGTCGTAATGCTCCGCTTGATTCTTGGTCAAAGATGTAACGGCCGCATGAAGGCAATCATTCTGATGAACAAAAAGAATAATATTTATATGGATTTCATATATTTACACGAATATTGAATATTTGATAAAACATTTTGCAGATTTTTTCATAATTTTTTAACTGTTTTCTACCCTACATCTTTAATACGTTTACAGCACAAATAGTTTGGACAGTACCAACTATTTGTCAATTAAGTTTATTAAAGATTCATATAAGATAACGAAATATTGATTTTTTTTATTATTCGATGAAGCAACGAGACTAGCATATGATTCACTTGATAATAAGTGTTACGCCTGTCCATAAAAAGGCGGCTCCAGTTATGATGATATACATATCACCACATTCTGTTTGTCTCGTTGAGACGTAGGATGTTAAGTGTCTTTACCACAGTAATTTCATTAGGTACAATGCCCTTCAAACCGGAACACAGTTATATTTTCACACTACTGTCTCGATGCGGGAATATAAGCTAGGTCATCTCCGGCAACAGAGTTCTACCACCAGTATTTTAGTGTCATTAGAATTACAGTTAATTAATAACCTTCAAATTAATTTCTGATTCCTTTGTAACACTTCATATTAAACAATAAATTCGATCATCACAAATAAGGACGTTTCGAATTGTACAACGTGTTTCCATGAGCAAAATCGAAATTAGCTGCACAGCCTGCGGAGTCTACATCAAATGACCACGAAAAATTTTTGGACAGCAGCCAGACGGACAAAAGGGTCTGCTGGGGCATAATTGGATCACGTCCGAGCGCTTGCTCTCTACCTACTGCTTTAAATTTAATAAACGGTAAAACAAAACGATCTTTAAAATGTAAATACATATCCACTTGCAATTTTACAAGCAAAAATTCTATTAATTAACAAGAAATTATTCTAATGAGTCTCACATAAACAGAATTTGTATATGGTCTTTAGGGGAATGGTTATGTAGCATTTTTGGAAACTCTAGACTAGTAGGAAATGATTCTGGTTTATTCACTCGTAGGATATGCATATATGTGCCTGTTAATATTAAAGGGTGCAAAAGGTTTTGAATAAATATAAGTAAAGAAAAGATATATATATATATATATATATATATATATATATATGACTAGCTACCAGTAAAAGTACTACACTACAACCCAATTTTTATTTCATTGAGCAAGTCGTATGTCTCTCATTGGACGTTCATCAGCTGACGATAAATATTTCACGAACATATACACCGCTATGTTTGGTCAACTTAGATAAAACCCTTACTTAAAATAGATAAAAAACATAATTCATATATTAAAAAATTATATTAAATGGACTAGTTTTGTGTTACTATTATCCAAATAGAGAAATAATGCCTGGGATTTTATTGTGAAAAAAATATTTGACACAAGTATCGAGTGAATGTTTTAACAACTCCTAACTACATTTGTTTTTTCAAAATAGTATTACAATACTGAAAAAAAAAGGTTGGAAATTTGTATTGTTATTAAACATAATATTCTATATCTTATTTCCGTAAAGGTTTTGTTGTATATTAAAGTACTACGTACAAGGATTTATTATTAAATAAATAACTCAGCCTAGTTCTACCAACAAACATAGCGTGTGTACACATTACTACGTTCAGGTTTTTTAAAGTGTTGTAACTAATATATTTGAAAGTAATCAATGAAATTAGTATATGCCTAAATACGACAATAATGTGAATATTTTCTATATCTCCATTGTTTCAAGAAAGACATTTGTCGTTAGATGAACGGGCAGGTATGATTGAAATAAAATCTTCCAAAGGTACTCCATACTATTTGAGAGTTAATGATCATATCGAACTATTACCACTAAAATTCTATTAATTTTATTATTTATGTCTATCTATTAATTTTATATTTATTTTATATTATAAAAGCATAGAAAACAAATGCACCATTTACTATTTTATTCTATTCTAAAATTCTCTTATTTGTCACCTTTGCCCATAAAATACTACGTATCAAAAACTATTCCGTATCGGACTTAATACTTATTGCCAAATCTAATAGAATAATAAAGCTCTAACTGTATTTATTATAAATTAATATAATTTTAGTATTTACCTATGCAATAATGTTTTTTAATAAACTATTTTCAATACAGTAAATAATATTTAACAAAAGCGCTAAAGAAGTGAGTTTTTTATAAAGGCACAACGAAAGAAATGGTTCAAACTTTAATCTCGCAGCCTGGTAAGTCTACATTCATAATGTAGCCACCTAAGTGCAGGATCCGTACGGCTACGGACCTCCAGTGAGGATCGGGAAAATGTCCATCCAATACTGTAATCATTGGGATTAGTTCTTACTTTGATCTCGAAAGGAAAAAATGAAAAGAAATCAAGATAATTTTCGAAGTAAAAAATGATATCAAAAATATCGCAGTACAGCGTTACATTAATTACAATCCAGTACATTTACAACTTAAATTCCGCGGATGCTTGATAAGATGTGTAAAATATGTTTAGAAAAATAAGTTATCTAAGTACTCATAAAATGTGCGTAGTTAATAAAATTAAACTAATAGTAGTGATAAAGTTAAGAATGAATTATTAATAAACCACAATTAAGTGATGAGTTATTAGTTGGATTATGTTTCAATCGAATATAAAAAAATCAAAGCCGGATGCGGGTAGCGCAGGATCGATCGATGGTGGATTTTTGGAGGAGGCTTATTTCCAGCCGTAGATGTCTCTCGGCTGATAATGATGATGTTTCAATGTATCTTAAAACGGAACTCAACTTGTTATGTAAATTTCATTTTTGTGTGGACCGACGGTAATTTCATGTGGACATCTAATAGTCAGCGGACCACCACGATAGGTCCAGATCAAGCCTCATTTTACAGATTTGTAATAATCGGTGGTTTAATTAAATAACTGTAATATTCTATAATTTTTGAAATTACATTTCAATAGGAAAAGTTAACTTAGTCAAAAAAAAATTTTTTTTTGCTACCATATAACTTATATACCAAATTGCATGGAATTTTTTATCTTGTATTTTCTATGTTAAATAACACAACAAAATGAAAGTTAATGAAGTTATAACTTACGAATTAATAAAATTCAGTAGTAAAAGTGAAGCGAAAGTAATTTATGTTAATATTGTTAGATACCGAACTGTAAATGGATGAAATGGTGGTATAAATATGCAGGTCATGCCCCACGTCGGCGAAGGTCGCTTAACAGCTAACGTGACGTCCCCATTATTCCACACGATCTTGTTCCAACTAATGATATTATTTCCTTTTTTACGTAGCAAACTATTTTTATTAAACCACTGTATAATTTAAATTCAGTGACGATGACGTCATAGTTGAATATTTTTGGTTAATAAACGAAATAGATCTTTGTACTTAAAAAAGTTATTGTCGTAAATTGTTTGTGAATGCTAATGTACGACACCATCAGACTGATCACCATGTAAACTGCTATGGGTTCGTTAAGTTAGATTATGTAGTTGATTACATGTTAATGTAGTTAAATTACAACAGAACCCCGATTTTGCTGTGAAATTAGACGTTTACAAAGTGTTTTAACTAATTACTTTGGAATCTACTGAATAAGATAAATTATGTTTATTTGTCATTGATCAAAAACTTTCATGTGAAATACAGGGTAAAGGTTTAGAATTTTTTTTTTTTTTGGAATAGCCTTTCACCGATCAATTCGCCTAAAGATGTGCAGTATGGTTCAATATAGTTTCATAGACATATTGAGCATATATTATATATTAATAATATACCGAGATAAAAGCATATATACCCTAGCAAGATTTCAGGAATTCATTATAATTAATACTTAAATTTTAATACTTATTATCTTATGAAGTAAGTTAAAAGTTTACTTTTAAAATAAAAGTTGACCTGTGGTCTCATGGACTGAAAATTCTATTGTCACACGATTACTCCACGATCCTGTTGTGTGTTTGGGGCTACCTTTTCTGTAACGGTACACCTTAAGTGCACGAACCAAAGGATCAAGTTACAAAGGACACGGCCGCTTGAGAGAAGGTAAAATGGCCATGCGTCACCACATATCAGATGACTAATGGCACGGATTTCCTGTCGCAATAAATGATTACTTACGTGCCGCGATACAAAATGATTCAGGCTCAACTTATCTTCGACGTTCGTCGCCTTTTACGTGGTGAAGATTTACGACAATGGGAGGAGTTGAGAAGATATTGGTGAAAAAAGAAAATAGTCGTAAGTTCTCCTTTTTTGGTGATAGAGGTCTCTGTTGTTAGTGATAGTCAACGTAGATGAGTCCACAGCTCGTATTCCAACTGCCAAACAATGGAGTCAAAAATTTCTATGTTCCGGTTTAAAGAGGGCTGTAGCTAGTGTAATTACTAGGGTAACAAAACATCACATAATGTATCTTTGGTGAAAAGCACAATGCGGTGCAGTGTATATCATCCTTACTAATTCTACGTTGTTATAAGCAGGCATATTTCTTACCATAGATGATCATCTCCTTCAACTCACCACTTTGTAGAATAAAAAAGACTAAGATATTTAATTCAGCTTCTAACGATACCACCAAAAAATATATCTTCTTAAACTTCACAACATCCAGTTCGAATGTCGCAAAAAAGAGCTTGACGAATGCTTCACTCTCATACTAAAATAGTCACTGTCATGTTTTGAGGAATATAATACATCATCACCAGCCGATAGACGTCCACAGCTGGACATAAGTCTCCCCTAAAGATCCCCACGTCGATCGGTTCTTCGCTGAGCTCATCGCGGGCAACAGGAGCACTTGGACCATTTCTCGATGTCGAGAGCCTCGTTTGGTGACTAGGAGGGTGCACCACCAGCAGGTGAGATTGGCTTGGGTCCCGATAATTGGGCGAGACCTCTTACACTCCCATGTAATATAATACATATATATTCTTATTCTATAGTTAGCTAACTTTTCGATCTAATACTTAAAATGGTAATATGCTGTGATATGATAAAGCCTCCTCATCCAGAGAAGTTGTTACCGACAGTGATTTAAGTAATTTTTTATACATATATACAGTTACACCGTATGGTTCTGAGTGTTGGGCAATCAAAGAGATGGATGAAAAGAGAGTACATGCGATGGAGATGCGAATGTTGAGATGGATGTGTGGAGTGACAAGAAGTGATAAGATACGAAACAATTATATCAGAGGAAGTTTAAAAGTAGCGCCGGTGACGGATAAGTTGAGAAGTAATAGATTAGCGTGGTATGGACATATTATGCGAAGGGATGAATGTCATATAACAAGAAGAATGTTAGATATGAATGTGGAGGGATATGTGGGTCGAGGTAGACCTAAGAAAAGATGGATGGATTGCGTGAAGGATGACATGAGTAAGAAAGGGGTAACCGATGAGATGACGGCTGATAGGCGAGACTGGAAGAGAAGAACATGTTGTGCCGACCCTACATAAAGTGGGACCAGGGCAGGAGAAAGAGATATACACTTACACCATAACTCTACAGTTACGTTCTAATTAATTCAATGAATTCTAATAATTCTAACTCCTAACGAATTATTTTATTTACATTGAACCGATATTAATTTGTTTTGTACGGAAAACTTCAAAAAAAGAGGACCTTTGTGAAGCATAATTGCTTTCACGCAATAAAACGATCATTCCCATCGACAGGTTTGTTTGCCTATTACAAATCGACCGCTTTTAAATTAAGAAACCAACATTTTTCATATAAATAACGATTATCTAGTTTCCATAAATCTATAAAACAACAGATAAATTACCTGTATAAGATACCTATATAAGAGACATCGGTTTGTTACGAAACCTTTTATTAAAAGATAACTTGTTAACAAATATACATGTAATTATTTTTATGCACTATATACATCACTGAATAATGAGTGAGTTAAATATTTCTTATTACAGATCACTATAACAAAAATTTACATCTTTAAATCATTATACAGTTCTTCTCAAAGCTTTCATTCTGTAACAGTGAGAGATAATATCAACATGGAAAAGTGTATTTTATCATAAAATCAGCTAAAAAAAGGATTTTAATATTTTCAATTTAATACGTTTCCTTTTAACATCAACAATATGAATATTAAACTGAATCCTATTTATAGTTAAGCAAATATGTTTATATTAAGTTTATGCGAAAGCTATTTCGAAAAGCGGAGCTGCATATTGCCTCGTGCAATATTGATACAAGTACTTTTTAATTTATATATCCATTTTAAACAAAGGATATTAAATTTATTTGACGATAACACAATGTAATGATATAAAATTTTTCTATGTACATTCGTCATTATTTTGTCTTATTTCAGTTAAGGAAAAAACTTCAGATTATATCTGTCGCATCTTTATCTAACTGAATGGTTTGTTTAATTAGTTAGTGCAGTCAAAGCTACGATCAAAAGCAAGACAGAGTTTTGCGGTTTACTCCATGAAATTTGATTATAATCCCCGCCGAAACTTAGATGAACTTAACCGCAAAAAATGATAAATTTATCTTATGATCAAAAAGTTTATTACGATCATAGCTACAAACCGTATTATGAAGCTGAGTTACATCAAACAGTAGCTTATAAACAAAACGTTAACTATATTCATCTCTTACGTATTATAAATACAGAAATGTATCTAGTAGTTATATTTTCGTGGTTTAATAGTTAAACCCATTTTAATGAAATTCAGTGGATGAGATGAGCAGGACTTTGAAGAAGGTCTACACTCAAGTTTTTGTCACAGAATAATACTTACAAAGGGTAGTATAACAAAGGATGACAAGTTGTTTTGGGTACCTACTAATTCTCAAGCTAGCCATAGTAATATATATAGATTACATAATATTCTCATTACTAAAGTACTACATATTCTAATAAAAAGTATCCGTATACTTAATTACCCTTTAAACTAGCTTTCAGTGATAACTTATATATAGGTGGCAGATTTGAATCCCACAGCCATTTAATTTGGGGTTCAAATTAAGGCCGATTGATGAACCACATTTTAACCGTTCCTTCTTTTCATGAGCCTCAACGAAAGCTAAGGTTCGAGGTCTTTCCTCTCCGAGAAGAGAGTCAAAGCCATTTAATCCAATATACCGCTAAACAATAGTGCGCAAACATAACTGTGTTATGGTTTGAATTACGCTGTAGCTAGAATAATTACTGGGGTAACGAGACCTATCATCTTATGTCTCAAGGCAAGGAGCGGAGTGATGCTGTGTATATTGTGGTATCACTTACCATCGGGTGAACATCCGCTAGTCTCGTCGCTTCAATAAATAATAAAAAAAACGCCGGCGAAAAGAGAGCGGGCGGAAGTTGGCAATATATATTAAACATATATAAGGTTTCTGTGTTTTAACCTGCATAGTCTGCATTATGGATAAAATTAAAAATGAGTATATTAGAGGAAGTCTGAAAGTTGCTCCAGTGACAGACACTGAAGAGCAAGAGGTTAGCGTGGTACGGGCATTTTATGTGGAGGGATGAAGGACATATAATAAAGAAAGTAATGAGTAAATGAACGTGGATGGTTGTAAGGGTAGAGGAAAAACGAATAAAGTGTGGATGGATTGTGTGAAAGATGACATGTGTAAGAAGAGTGTGAATTCAGATATGACGACTGATAAAGGGATATGGAAGAGAAGTACATGCTGCGCCAACCCCACAGACCTGGGAAAAGGGCAGGAGGAAGTAGAAGAAGTCTACATTATAAACACAAGTGTGATGAAATCAAACCAATAGCGTAGTGTCTTTTATAAATACATTAACAAATACCACGATTTATCACGCTAATACTTTTTTTTATATCACTACTTTCATTGACACTAATATGCTTCTTAATTCGTGTTACTCGAAACACAACTCTCCGCCGAATTACGCCCGACTTCTCTTACCGGAAACTGGTTACTCTACTTTACAATTAACAAAAATCATTCGACTAGCGATTTTTACATTAAATCTTCTTTAAATTTACAACCATATTATTCATTTAGGCTTGTAATTAAAAGAAGATTTGATTGAATAAATTAATTATAGAATATATGAACGTAGGATGACGGTAGTCAAATGCACAACTGTAACATTGTACATCTTTAATAATCGACATTGTAAAATACTCATGGATTATATATTGATTTTATCATGATTGAAATTATTACTCAAGTATAAATTAAGTACAGTACTACGAGTTAGTAATGAAATAATCGATAATCTCGTTAGGAAGAGCTTTAACACCTGTTAAAGTTAACGTAAGTTATAGGTATGATCTGAACGTAAACCCTAGCAAGACACAATCAGTCATAATCGGAAGCTCTAGACTACTCTCCAAAATTACCTGGTCCGGTGTGCCGCCTATTATTCTTAACAGTAAAGTAATTCCTTATAATAGTAAAGTTCTGAATTTAGGTTGACATTGACTCCTGTCTATCGTAGACACTGCAAGTTAAGGAGGTGACTAGAAAGATGTATGAGGCTATAAGCTACGCAGACACCGCAATTTTCTTCCAGCAGCCACTAAGGTTGCGGTTGCTAATTCTCTTCTTCTGCCTATTCTGGACTATGCTTATGTTTGCAACCTTGACTTAACTGAAGCGCAACTCGATAAGCTTGAGCGTATTCAAAATATGTGTATATGTTTCATATTTGGGTTACGTAAATTCGATCACATCTCTGAATTTCTCAAAAAACTCGAAGTGGCTGCCAATCTGTCTCGCAATAATAGTCACATTCTTTCTATTTGACATAAGATATTGTTCAATCCTCTAACACCTTCTTACCTAAAAAATCAATTCGAATTTATTTCCAATTACCACAGCCGTATACTCTCCGCTCTTCAATAAACCTTTCCCTCCACGTCCCCGTGCATTCCTCTTCATTTTTCCAAAAATCCTTTTCCATTACGGCGGTTTGCTTACGGAACTTATTAACCGAACTATATTCGTGTCGTTTCTTTCAAAAGACACTTAAGTAACTACTATCATAAAGTTTAAATTGTAAATTCAGTCTAACTGTACTATTTCTTACATCTATCACCAAGCGTTTTAGTTTTTAATTATTTAGTGCTTATGTGCTGTATCTTTTCTTTGCTTTTAGATCACGTCTTCCTTTCCAATGGCTTGTCTGGAAGAAATTGCTGTTTGAGCAATAAGACCGCCCATTGTACATTTATGTATATATAATGTATTCCCATATCTTGTAACTGTTGTACAATAAAGTATAAAAAATATATAAGTTATTAGTTTGTCAACATAATGTTGTAAATATGTTAAGTCTGTATCATGTATATATCTTAGGATTGTAATTTACTTGTAAATTACTTAGATTTTCTTCACTTAATATCGAAAACGTTTAGCCTTTAACCCTCAGCTTTACTCCGGATTTTGTAATGATGAAGAACACTTTAAACAAAATTTGCATGTAGTATAAATGATCACAGACTTCAACCATCAAGATACATTTCTGACCTCAATTAATATTCAAATGAACATTAGTTGAAATTGCAACTAATATACTTTGAATACAATTAATATACATTTATAGATTTTTGTATGATTTAGATTAATTTATAGTAATTTTTATATTTGACAAATAGACAAAACCAACGAGTCGTTCAACTGATAGCAAGTGATACGCTTGCCCATAACAACGTGACGGTAGTAAGATTAAATATACACAGCATCACTTCGTGCTCGTTACCTTGAGATATAAGATATTAAATTTAATTACCCCAGTAATTACACTAGCTACACCCTATAAACTGGAACACAGTAATATTTGCACATTACTATTTGATGTCAGAAATAGAAGCTGCGGTGGTATATACTTAGCGTTTAGCAACAAAGACCTATCACCAGTTATACAAATGTAGATTAACAAAAATCTTAAAGTAAAGAAGATGAAACATCACAAGTATTATTTTTTTATTTTATCTTTTTACTTGTAAAAGTTGCAGCTATATACAGATTTGTCATGGTCCGTGATTCCCTAACTTGGAATATTTCCTGTACTTCGGGTAAATGGAAATAAGTAAGCAAGTACGCTTTACTATCTTCAAACTCAATCAATTATCAATTATCAGACGATAGACGTCCACTGCTAGACAAAGGTCTCCCCCAAATATTTCCGTATAAAACGGTCCAACGACTGCCGGGCACCAAGAGCCATCGTTTGTAGAGATCCATATGGGGAGATTTCAGTCATTTTCCATCACGCTGGCCTAACGCGGCTTGGTTGGAGCCAGAGCCTCGTTTGTTGACTACCAGAGAGCACCAGCAGTAGGTGAGGTTGGCTTGGGTCCCGTAAGTACTTGACTTTACACCTTACGCCCCTTCAAACTCATTGACACTTAAAAATATGTAAAACTGAGGCCGTCTTAGTTCAACCCATCATTCGTAAACGACGTTACCGTATTATAAAATGATTTTATCTAAATTTCAACAATAACAAAAGTTAACTGCATACCATTAAAGCCTTATTATATTAAACAACACTATTGTTGTATCTTTATACGGGCCCATAAAGAACGGTGGAAATAAAACTGCCGACCCTCCGCAAATTCAATGGCGCCATAAAGACCAAGGAGGAAACACAATCCATATTTCCGAAGGCGTTGGTGAGTTAATACTCATATTAAGGACAATAGATATTCCTTCGCAACGCTATCACTGCTTTAATATAATAATCAATATGTAATAAACAAATTATATTACAACACTTAATATCTAGACTTATTTTAACTGGTACAGATATAAAATGTCTGAATATCATCCATTATAACATATCATATTTAAAAGGTATGAAGGTATTTCTAAAATAATTATTCTCTTAAGTTTTTGTTTTTTTTTTATATTCTACGAAGCAACGCGGCGAGACGTTCACCTGATGGTAAGTGATAATCCGTTCATAACAACGTGTCGCTAGTTAGAATGTTATACACTGCACTACATTGTGCCCGTCGCCTTGAGGCATATGATGTACAGTCCTGTTACCTCAGTAATTTCACTAGCAACAGCGCTCCTACAAACTGGAACACAGTAATGTTTGCACACTACTGTTTAGTTGCAGAAGTCGGTGCTTTTTTTTATTTATTCTCTCTATCTACATAGATGGTATTAAAGAAGCCAATTTATCTAAACACTTTCAGATCAAATATATTCAAAAATCTTATAGATCAATTAAACTGGTGATAGGTCTCTGCTGCTAGAGACTATGTAAACATTACTGTGTTCTGGATTGAAGGGCGCTATAGCTAGTGTAATTATTGGAGTAACGAGACTGGGGCTACAACATTATACGTTTGAGGCGACGATCGCAATATGGTGCACTATATACCACCCTAAATAGCGCCACGATGCTGTGGACAGGCGTATCACTTACCATTACATGAACGTCCCACTCGTCTCGTAGCTTAATTAGAAACTAACAATATGTGTAAAAGCTTCACAAATAGCTAAAATTTGTCACAAGATACTGCAAACCGACTACACAGGTATCATAAATACAGCGACAAGTAGATCTCGGAATTAAATTCAGTAGTGTAAACATATTAATCAATGCTTCAAAGTTAGCGACTGACGTATCAATGAGCATCATTCTGCGGAGCAGAAATAGCTGGTGCGTTAGTACCAATCTTGATAGTTTCAAACTGAGGAGAAGTAGCACTATAAAAGTAGATATTAGATATTAAATCAAGGTAATAAGTGCACATAAACTCACCGACGGCGCCGTTAATAGCTGCAAAGCTTCGCTCAGATGTTTTAGCGTTAAGGTATTTCTCTCTCCGTCCTCCTCATCCGGCCCCGGCAGATGAACGGACGACTGCCGGGATCGAAACTCGGGCTTCTTACCGCCGGAACTGCCGCCATTCGCGAACTGCTGTTGGGAAGAGGCGCGGCGGAAGGGGCAAGTCATGTTCGAATAGCTTCGGTATCACCACTGTACTGTCAAGTCATAATATTAACACCCGCCTGATGTGTTTATTTAACGAACAGTGTCGGATTGACGAAATCTGAAACAAAAAGAGAGTTTACATTAAAATCATCTGTAGCATCAAGCTCTTTTTCATCTATATAATGACTACCTTCATTAATTCTTTTTTAGCTATAAGAGAAATCATTGACTTCATAGTTTATTACTAATAAACATTTGCTATAACTCAAAATTGTTCCTTTTCTTTCTACTTTATATCAAATCTCCTATTTTCACATTATTTTTATCTTCATCTCCAATTAATCATATATAACTTCTCTTTGTTTCTAGTCTACACTTACTATCATCGCCTTCACAATCATCTTTTCCTACTAATATATTATTTTCATTAATGTTCTACAAATCTATATTCCTTTATCTACCATATAATGAATTAATTTATATTCTAATTATTATATATAAATTAGTTTTTCTTAACACAAACTTATTTACTAGAGTAGTACGTTTATTATCTACAATTACTTAGACCTTATTTACTATAGTTTTTTTTTTAAATAAAGCGAAATCAATAGTTAATTACGAATTTTCACCAGTAGATATAAAATATATAAAAACTACACATCGTTTGTATTCTCAGCTTCAATAGATAACCATTATGAGTTAGTTAGTTATTAGTTGTACAAAATGTTAGCTGATATATTTTGTTAATGTTAAGCTTATTTAGTTCAAAAATCTTTAGCAAGACCTAGGAAATACTTAAAATTCTAATAATTTCTTTATATTCGACGAAGCAACTAGATGAGCGAGATGAGGCGCTCGCTAGGATAATAAACAGTACCACATTGCGCTTGTCAACTTAAGACAAGTTGTTTAGTCTCGTTCCCTTGTAATTACACTAGTTTCAACGCATTTCAAACCGGAACGCGATCATAATTTAGCACGAAAATATGACATTCACAACAAACTAGTAAAAGAAAAAAAGTAGTAGATATACAACGACAAGTGTTTTTAAACAGATGCATAAAGATTTGAGATACTATTCTGAAAAGATATAACTGACTAGGCAATTGTAAATCAGTTCGCTACAGTTGAATTTAACTAAACGCATTAACATCAAAGATACGTTGTGTTGTTAAATGTAAGCTAATAAAAGAAATTATATTCAAGCTAATAAGTACTTTATGTTAATGGTCATTTAGACCATAGGTTCCTAACCAGTGGGCATCAGAGCTTTATAATATCACCATGAGACGGAGAAAAAATGAATATCTAATTTGTGTTCATTACTAGACAATAGGCTGATGTATTAAATTAGTACAATTATTATGGATTTTTTTTCTAGTAAAAGGGGACGGTAGTTTATAAAAGGTTAGGAGCCTATAATCTATGTTAACACTTATTTTCACCATCAAACCATATTGTACAAGTGTCTGAATGGCGATGGTAAATGACACTTGAATTTGATCATACCTCAAAATAATTCCCCAATTTAACAATTTCTAGTAATCATTTTTTATTTGCGCTTTTATTCATTCCTGTTAGGAAGAAGACTTTGCATACGAAAGTCTATAAATGTAAAATATCATGGACTGGAGGCGAAGTTCCTCTGAAGAGGCAAATGTTCACTAAAGATCCAATGTACCGCGCAAGGCAAAACTTTGTCTTTGGGAATGCAGGCGTTGCATAATAATTCCGACGCGTCGTATACGAAATTATATTATTCACTTGGGAACGAGAAGTTTCCAGTTATGATTATGCAATTTTACAAAATATATCATGTAACATGAATAGAAAAATCTCGTGCCTCTTCATGTCTAAATGTAGGCAGTTAACTTCGAAAGTAATCTAGTCTATGATGAGATGGAAAAGTTTCTCGCCGATTGTGATTACCACGTATGAATATAATTAAATATATTAAAGCGAACATTTACGGCACTAATCTCATACGTAGAGCTTACAAATACGTTAACATCATTTTTTTGCATAAAAAATTTGAAAACGTCATACATAAGCTTTCATTGAATTGTATCAAAAGTTAAGCTCATAATCCTAGTAATCATATTTATCAGGAGCATGGCCTAAAGTAGACTTATAATAATGTGAATGTGTGGTTAGTATTCAGTAGCAAAATTGATGCTTACCAAGACTAAACTATAATTACTAGCATTAATCTCCTCGACATGTAACGAGAATGAATGTAGATGGTTACAAGGATAGAGGAAGACCGAAGAAAGTGTGGATGGATTGTGTGAAAGATAACATGAGTAAGAAGGGTGTGAATTTAGATATGAGCGGCTGATAGAGAGATGTGGAAGAGAAGTACATACTGTGTCGACCCCACATAGAATGGGGAAAGGGCAGGAGGAAGATTAATCTCCTCGACATAGATTTTGCCTGTTGTAGTGACATTGTTCTTACATGGTCTGTTACTACGTAGATATATATAGTACATAGTATAATGAAGTCCTGTCTGAAAAATCAATAGTATGAAAGATTTGTAATTCCTACGTAACATTTCACTAACGCGAAACCAAACACTTTAAACCTCTTTTAGTAATATGATTATCGCGAATGTTCAAGAGCAGCTCCCAGTCGAGAATAGCAGCGAGGCCGTAAACAGAATCGACCTGTGCGAGGAGACCTTAGTAAGTTTAATAACTTAGGAATTCTACTCATTTCCTTGATATTGCGTAGTAAACTATATAGAAAATCCATTACGTTCGGATGGGATGCAATGGAATTTATATAAAAGCGGCTTCTTTTTATGGATACATCGTATAAAAACTTCCTGTGAGATTACTCATATCACTCTACATATTCTCCATATCATAAAAGGTGAAGTATATTTTGACTCAAGAATTTACCTATCACTGGAAATTTTCATTTAATTTTTTACGTCATTATTCAGACAATAATTGACTTGAAATTTGATGGAAAAATTTTACCAAGTATAGGTCAGTTAACGGATTTTATAAAATTTCTCCCCCGATAGAAGTTGCGAACAAGTTACACCCAGCAAAGCGGGCGTAATACAGCTAGTTATATTTTAAAGAGCATTAATTCAATAATGGAAAAATCCTTAATTATAATCAATAAGACTCCCATAAAATATCACAAAGAAACGGATTTTAAAATTTATATTGATTCACGCTAAAACGAAAATGCAGAAAGTGCAGAATGTTAGTTAGTTATACAAAAGCTATGATATAATTGTGTTACTGTGAATGTATTACAGTATCTAATTGCGCAGATCGCATAGTATTATCATCAGCATCCTTCAACCACTAAAACAGTTCGACTTCTTCGTCATAAGAAAGAGGAGAGCCGCTGTGCTGATATGTTTATAAACTGGATAATTATGATGTGCAATGTACATTAACAATGTGTTTACGTTGCTCTCTGCTCGAAAACTGGACGCTATTTCCGTAAATTTCAAAAATAGATCTTGATTTATATTTAAGAGAGGTTACCGAATCAATTTTACACGCCGTTGGCCTGATTTCGTAAGTATTCGGATTTGTACTTAATAATAAATAACTGTTAGAGATTACATCTCAAACAAGATATAATTAACTATTACGACATATCAATGTTTGAAATAAATTAACAAAATACCATATAAGTTGATGGAGAGACCACACATTGAGAGTACGCTGAGGTTCTTTGTCTCAAAGAGATTTCTGAATATCGTCAAACAAAAGGGATAATATGCTTAAAGTAAACGTAAGATAATAAATTAAAGTTAACTTCTCGAAGAATTTCAACGTTTCTTGTTGTATTAAGATAACCCGTATCCCAAAATCGTATAACAAAGTAAGAAATTCTGGTGACCGAATGACCGTATCAAGGAATATAAATGTTTTTCTGATTTTACTACATAAGAAAGTCAACAAATTAGAGAAGAAAGAACTTGTATCAAATAGACCGTGATCTCCATTGGCGTTCCTATATCCCAAAAGTCGGGCGAAAAGGATAACGACGTTCACTTATCGGGGATGAATGTAACAACTGTGGAGATAAATATTTATCCTGGCTTGATATGAAAATAAGAATGTACAATTTATGGCAGAAATCGTCCTTTAATTTTGTAATGTTTTAAAGAAACGGTATTTTTTAAAAAAAAAAAACAGAAGATATAATTTTACTGTAAAGCGCTTTGGCCTAATGCGGAATACTAACAACTGACAGCCCATATAGCTCATGATAGACACAAATTCGTAAATCCGTCAACCTTCAATAATGCATTTCAAGATCCTAGAGTGGCAGTCGTAGCTCTGGAAGAACGCCCACAAGGTGGACTGATGATCTGGTCGAGGGAACCCACTAGATATAGACAGCGCAGAATTGCACGTACGATAGATACCAGAGCTGTAAGTACATTAAGTATGTGGACGCCTCAACAAAGGAGACCAAAAAGGTCAAGGAAAAGATGGATAAATGGTGTAAAACGAGACCTTAGAAGCATGAAAAAATTTACTAGATGAAAGGAGGTGGCAGAGTCGTTACATCTGGAAAAGAATTTGCAGGAGGCCTAAAACCACGAAGATTTATAACGCCATCGAGTAAGTAAATAAGTATGTCCAGTAGTGGGCCTCTACCGGATGATGATGATATATAAACTAGTTTACATTTTCATAAGAATATAAACTTTAAACATGTCCTATATATAGAATTATTACTTCCTCTAGAATTAATTTAGAGAACATCTCCGTCTAAAGGTTTCGTGTGACCTATTTTCTAAATTAGAAATTCTTATTAAATCACTATCCGTCTAGATTAATCGAATATGAAATTTGATATTAGTAATCAGTGTGAACTTTAAACCTAAATATTTCCAATTATCAGCTTGAAATCTCTCATTTATTTTAGATGGAATAATAACAGATAAATAGCAGGGTAGCGGTATACTCATTTTTAAAATTAAACAAAATATAGTTATTAATATCTGATGTTAGTAAAATCTTTTAATACCTAGATTTACTGATGGTAGGTCTCTATTGGTATATATTGTCGCAGTGCTTGTGTTCCTGTGTGAAGGAAATTGTAGCTATAGACATTATTGGGGTACTGTGTACCATCTTGAGTCGAGTCGGAAACCATGGAGGTGTAGTGAAAATATTTTGCTTCTATATAATGGGTATGAAAAGAATTTTATTACTGTAGTAATATAAATATACAGCATATTATTGCTACAATTTGTTAAAAATTTTAAAGTGACTACTTAATACAGCTTCATTGTTAATTTGATGAGAAAAAGTTCTAAAATTTCATCTATTACAAATTAAGTTGGTACTTTGGATAAAAAAAATCTTTTGTTTCACTCAGTAGATACTTTTAATATAATTTGCGACGATGTCGAGAGACTAGGTGAAAAACTAAGGGGTTCAAATAACACTTCGGGTGTCTTTTGGAAATGTTACATCTAATTTCTCATTTGAAATCTGACGAGACGCAAAGTCGACTTTGAAAATTTAATCCTTTATTTGACACGGGACGCTCCTCGACACTCGCTTTGAGTAACGAAAAGAATTCTTTTACTACAAAAAAAAATATTAACTAACGACAAATAAACACTAGAAATAGTTTTTCTGCTGTCTCAAGGTCAAATTAATTACAAGGAACATTATTTACAACAAAAAAATCTATTTATATCTGACAAATCAACAAAATCATTCTCTACAAATTTTCAGTTTTGTTTTTTTTTTATTTTAAAAATAACTAAATTCGAGTTATATTTTTCACTAGTAAAGTATTATAAAAATACATTAAATCTCACCTGAAAATTTACAGAAAGAACAGAAAAAAACCTTTTCTGATTACTGGTGGTGATAAACCATTAAAAACTAAACGTTCCAGATGTAATTTTATTAAATCTCTTCTATATATATATATACATTTGAAGATATACCGTTTAATTTTTTTTTTATTTATATCATAAATTATGATGTTCAATGTATTGTAGTCTATTCATCAAAAACGTTAAATCACGTTAAAAAATTATCAGGTTTAAAGATTACGAGGTAAAGTTTCATTTCCAATAGTTGGAACCAATTTCTTGCTCGCCGTATATAGTAGGGCTAATGTACAGTTTTATGTCAGAGCGAAAAAGCTCCATGCTTCTCTCATAACGTTTTTTTTTTTTTGGAATGGTGGGCAAACGAGCGAACAGCTCACCAGTGAAAAGTGATCACTGCCGCCCATTGACAGTGGCAACACCAGAGGGAACGCGGCTGAGTTGCCGACCTATAAGGGATAGGCTCTTTTCTTGAAGACCTCCATGTCGTAATAGATCGATATCTCCCATGGGGTATTGGTCCTTCTTTAAAGTTAACCTTTGAAATTAACTAGCAAAATATATGCATAGTTATACATACTATTATAAAATTTATCACTATTGAATACTGAATTAGTGTAGTATGGTCTAGTACGTAGTAGTATGTAGAATATTCTAGAGCGACATCCGACGGCCGTGAGTCAAATATCCGAAAGTGGGCTGTAACAATTAATCAGTATTGTATCATAAGAAAGAGTCTTCTTGAAATTTATAGAGTGATGTTTTCTGGAAATTTCTAGAGTAGTAAGCGGATTACTATATAGACGTTGGGCAAGTGAAGGATTTTTTATCATAGTAAACTTTGAAAAGATACTGCGATTAATCAATATACGAGTGATAAGAGCGATTTACGATTTAACGAGTGATTTTAGACTTGAAAGGGTTTATGTTCTATGGACTTTTTTTATCAGATAATAATAAACCTTTTCATCTCGGAGTATTGTATCATTCGATCAAATGCAAACCAAAGCGTAACAATATTAAATACTGTTTGTAACCATAACTTTTCATCTAAAGCGTGTGCTAACAAAATAACGAAAGGCGGGTCGATAGATTTAAGTAAAATGCGTACCTATGACAGTTAACTTTATTAACGGTCATGAAGTTGATCTCATCGTTGCCAAATAAGAAAATTCGAGAGACCTTGAGACGATGTACGTTATGCGCATTTCTACCGAGTATACAAAAACATTTGCAGCCATATATTACAACCGATAACAATGCGAAGACATTTTGGCTTTCCAAATGTGTTTTTATTTGTCTCGAAAAACAAATAAGCAGTTCACAGAATCACTGCTAGTCATTAAGACATCATTGTATGTGATATACACTGACTTTTGTCTATACTTACACGTATGAAAAAAGGAATATTATAACCTTTGGAAAGGTCTAATTTTTTTTTAATTTTCTCAACGTTTTGTTAAAGATAAAATAAATATTTGACACTTTTATTAAAGTCTCATAGTATTAAAATATTTGATCATTGTTTTCAAGAATATTGAAAATGAATCGAGGAATTGAATCGATAGTACTTAATAAATAGATACTAAAGTATATATCATTATTGTTGAAAATTTTTGCAAATGAAATTCATTATTCAATGAAGAAACCAGTGTAAACAATGACGTTATGATGTCCTAACAATAAAAATTAGAAAGTACTAATTAAAACCGTAGTGTATGAAGATGAATCTATACCGCAGATACGGTCAAAGTAAAACTTTGTTAGATACGTTGTATTCAAATTGAATAAGCTACTGCTTTGCTCTTATATTTATAAAATTTTCTTGAGTCTATATTACAAACAATAACTTGAGAAAACTAGTAATCTAGATATTTTTCTTTGAAATGCACAATTACATCAAAATCTATGGAAGCGAATTAGTTTATCTTTCGATTATATTCTGCTTCGTGTTTGCTTCTGTATAACCGTTCTTGCTAGATTATTTAGACTATATCGACAAACTGTGTCACAAGCTTAAAATAAATTATCATTTACGATGTACTGACAACTGTGGATAAATAAATTTTATTTTGACCTTTAGTATAACATGATAGCAATATTTACCAACACAAGTATTTGACAAGTAATCATTTAAAGGCACGGCTTAGACACATTTTTATTATAAGTACATATCTGAATATTTCTTATATGTGTATGTGTATTTGTATTTAGTTCGGTACATTATAATGTTACAGCTTCGTAGAAATTATTCATCTATCATCATTCCCGATTTCTGAAGGCCGTCGTGTAAAAGAAGGGGACGGATTAGTTCCCTAACTTAATTAACTCAAGGGCGTCGAACGATGTTTCTCTTGTTTTCGGATCCTCTTCTTATATTAGATCTATCTTTAGAACTCTTGGGACACAATGTAATCAATATTTACCATCAGATGAAACTGTTTGACAAATTGTATTGTCTTGTTGAAAAACTGATATTGAGATTAAGTTAGTAAAAACTGTGCTAGCTTATTGCTTGAGAGGTATTTCTAAATTCTATTGTAAGCGAGCGATCTGGATTTCTAATGAAGTGACAGTGATGAAGCGTGCTTACCCTAGATACCCCTGGTTTTTATTTCTACAACTGGGATAAAGCAATGTCATTATTCCAGTAGATTGTAAGTAACTAGAATTCAAAAACTATAGCGTCATCCAAATGATACTAGAGATTTTGAACCGTTGAAAATCGAACTTAACGATTGAGAAAAAGCTATCACATTTGACCGGTCTGACGGATTGATGCTGAATTAAGATTTTACATAAATATGATACATAAGTATATTTAAAATTGTATTTACGTATCGTATTTTTAATATCTCATACAACTTAGTAATTATCATCAAGGGACGCATTCATATCCGAGTGTATGGACCAGATGGGACAAAGCTTTTATAAAACATTGAATAGTAAAACGAATGTAATTTCCCCGGAGGCTCCGCTAAGAAACAATCTTTAAATGCATTATTTGCATACTACTGGTACACTAAATCTCCTACAGCACTATCGCAGAACAAAGCTTTGTCTACCAAGTATTTGATTACGACGATAACCAATAGAAAGTTGTTTGAGATTTTACAGCAAAAACTTTTGAATAGCCGCTAAATTTAAAACCCATTAAAGAAAAGTAAATTGAAAATAAATATTCTCTGAATCACATTTAGATAAAATAAATAAAATTTTTTATTAATGATTCCACTGCTGGGACGTCACAGCTTTTTCTCATAAGGACAATATCAAAACCCAAAGGGACGAGTTGGCGGATGTCAAGCTGTTGCTCTTAAACAAAAGCGATCGTGGACATATTCTAAATATGTCGAATTCCTCACGACATTTTCCATCACCGGACGCTCATATTTTATAGAAATCAACCCTCTGCCTCCCCGAGACATACATCGCATTACAATCTGAGCTATCACAGCTTTAGAAGAAAGTAACTCCAACACAATTTAAATTTTTCACTAAAATAAAGGAAAAGCGTAAGGAATAATGACACTACGTGTATTTTTCTTATCGCGAAAGGGAAATTATTTTAGAGCGCGCAAGCGTCCTTGCGAAGATAAGTTCTATATCTTCAGATCTGAAGCGTTTAAAACAACTCATTTCCTGCCTCGTTCGTGCTTTCCCACATAAAATTCTCCTCGCTTTAACAAGAATTGAACGCTTTTAAAAAACATAAATGTTTTGAGAAATATACTTCAGATACTCTTCATTTTCAATTACATTTATTCTATTGTACTCTATACAAAATTTTGAATTTAAGGAGTACAATCTAGCATTTTGACGCTCTTACGATGTACTATAAAAAATCATCTACATTAGGTGATAACAATTGATTTAATGAGTTCATTGTAGTGCTGTATAAACATCCTTACTGGGTACTCCATTTTCATAGATAAACATATCATTAACCACTAACTTAACCTTTTGCTCTTCTTATTGCTTAGTTGAATAAACCTAACAGTAAGGTTATTTTCAATAACAAAAAAAGAATGTATGAACGCGCGGTGGAAATTAAATATTGTATTAGAGTGTGTAATAAAAATGGTCTATTGCTTTAAATCCACGTTAAAGTGACGTGTATAAAGTTAAATAGAAAATATAAAAGATGACCATGAATACACTATAAAAGAAAGAGAGAGAAAAAAAGTTACATGATGTAGTATACATTTTTAAGATTCTTTATCTATTTGATATAATTTAAGTATATTCAAAGTGTGACTCACTATGAGACAATAGTATGCAAAGTTCATCTAAAACCATATATATGACGTTAGAGATTACCCATTAGGGTACGATATAAACCATAGCACAAAGAGCATATGACGAACAAGGGAACTACACAGAAACGCGTTTTGTCTATTTCTCTAACAGCCTATAAATACATCTGCAGCTCTCTCTTTTCGTTACACTTGTTCGTTTCGTACAAACCAATAAAATTCAATTAATTTAATTTATTATAACAGCAGTTATCGTTGCGATTTACATTGATATTAACAGGTACTCTCACAACTCTCTCCCCTTACACGTGTAACTACACTTTTTCCCACTGAGATTAAGAACAAATAACAAAATTTTATAATTTCAACCAACTGTTTTCAAAAAAAAAAACCAGCGCGGTGTCTGCGACCGGCGGTCGACATGGTAGACAAATAAAAGTTCCTGTTTAATCGTCCAACTCGGGTGCAAGCAGTTTATACTGCAACAATATGGTCGCTTTGTAGGGGGCTTAACATTTACTGTCACGGTAAGCCGACACTCATAACTTGCCTGAACTCGGCTATTGTTTGTGTTCAGTTTCAAATTGCGTAAACATTTGTTTTCTTTTTCAACGAAACAAACAGCACAAGTACCTCTGCTTCTTTATCCTAACCTAAACGTGCAAATCTAGTTGCATTTTGGAATCCTTTATCTCCCCTTCCTTTTCCTGGGACGTTACAAACGATTCATATTCAAATGTCTACCTCACCTTATTGCTCATACTGCTCAAAGACAGTTGCCTTTTACTCTAAGTTTTTCCTTTTTGGTGTTAAGTCATTATATTCATAGAGTCTGGCAATGTTACAATATTTTTAAATTCAATACCAATTCTTAACAACTCCTGTTCTTTGCCTTCATCAACTCCGATTGTTCGTAGTTGATAATCTATTTCGAATTCATCTTCTAACTATATATTTCTGAAATGGTCAATTACATTTCTATATAATTTAAAACCAAAATTATTGGCATTAGCTAAGTATTTATGATATTGTTATTCAACTACTTCTGTACTTGGACCTTGCTGGCATATTCACTAAAAATGTGAAGTTCGACAATATCTCAGTATTCAAACGATTAATCATCATCGTTCATCAAATATGCTCATAGTTCATCTAAATTCCTTTCTTTCTGGTTGACAGACGTGACCAAGTCACGTGACATTGTTACTCACCGCCCACTAAAGTCAGTGACGTTGTCTCACCTTCATTTCATTGCTTATTCCGTTTAAATCAATAAAATGTTCCTCTCTATGGATATAACTACTACAATTTTAAGACTATATATCAAAGGGTTTATTATCTTTAATATCATCAATGCGATAATAAAACTAAATCACCAAAATACTTTGTAATGTCCACATCAATCAACGTCGAAGATTGACACAGGATAGTTTACTTTTTCAAGTATTTATGAATTTTATTACATCTCGTACAACTTCAGATAATTTCCATTTACAATTAACTTCTAATATAATATAAAGGCAAAAACAAATTATTAACAGATTAACTATATACAATAACTCTAATATTATATTAGATGAAAAAATCAAAAGCGCCCTATTTATAATGCTATTATATTTCGCTCGACGTTTGCACCATCCTTCGGTCTTCCTTCAAGACAAAGATAAATGTTGTTACCATAATGAGCTTTTAGATAAATGGGTCGGCAATGTCAACTGAAGGAGTTTAGCTACAGTGTTTGTTCTAGACAAAAAAAAAAGTGGTAACATACATATACGTAGTTCGACGTTTTCTTCAGACTCAATACTGAATACTTAGTCCAGTTTCCGTGTTTTATTAGGTTTATAATATGCTCTGACGTGTAAAGTTTCAATTACTTTCGGATACCGTTAGAGGTTTTTTACAATAATTTGACTTAACCACCACCCTCATAATAACATTGCTATGTTCGGCCTGTCACCATAAACATAGAGCCAATATATTCTGGGTGATCACACTGAACTATCCTCAGCTTTATTGTCAACAATCACTCAAGTAATTTTAAATTAATTTTTACTCAATTATAAACAAAAAAAAAATTATTTGATCCAAACAAAGAAGCAGTAAGCTATTTAAACTCTATGGACGACCACTGAGAGTTTTAGCTTGTAAGAATTCTACATAACTATGATCCCCGTCTATATAAAAAAAACCTATATTTTACCATATCTCTCAAAAATTCACGAATAATAATCTTCTATAAAATCTTACGAAAGCATTTTTAAAGTCCTTAGTAAAGGATATATTACTATCCTCAAAGTTTTAGTTGTTTTTATTTTAACTCACAGTCAAAATTGACTGACTCACAGTAATTACGAAATTTTCTATTGCACTTTTTAATATAAAACATAAGATTCTATAAATTTAACGAAGCAACAAGAGAAGACGTTTACCTGATGGTAAGTTACACGCTTGCACATATCTACACGGCGCTAGATAAGAGGATACACACAGCATCACATTGCTCTCGTCGCCTTGAGATATTATATTAAGATTCGTTACCACAGCAATTCCACAAAATTTTCGCAGTACTGTCTGGTGGCAGTAGGAGCAGCGGTGGTTCCTACCTAAACGGTCTCCAGCAACAGGACCTACCACCAGTAAATTACATATACACGAGTAGATAAATAAATCAGTTGTTCAAGTAGTGCTAAATAATACTCCTGTCCGGAATAAAGTACTCTCAGTATTTAGTGTAGACATCGCGTTATCTTGTGATAATCGCATAACATAATTAATCACTTTCAAATATATCACGTTAATAGAAATCTCACACAAAAGAAAAACCCATTTGTATAAAAGCTTTCAATGTAGCGTCTCTTCACTAGTAATTCCGTTTAATATATGTGACATCTATATATATGTATGTATATATATATATATACATGTATATAAAAGTGACGTTAACAAGTATTTGAGAAATTGTCCGGAAGTTGCGCAACCTATGTTCGGTTATTGGCACTATTCCATTTATTACAATATTGAGGGTAAATTCTCCGAACATTTTGCCCCCTATAAAATTCACTACCCTTTAAACGTATGCTTCAAGTAAAACTATTTGAAATTATCTAATAGTTATACTTGAAACATAGTTTTAAGCTGTTATATATTAGTTAGGAGTATGACTTTCTGATTTCAACTGGTTAACTTCATCATCTTTCTTATTAGCAAGAATCTTGTTTAGAGCTGTAAAGAAAAATCTAGTGCTTAAGCGGTTATAAAAGAAGTATATTCAATAATTATAACACTAAAAGATTTATACCAAGGTCCAATGTAAAAAGGTCCGCTTAACATTTTTCTCCATTTTAAATAAATTATTTATTACTTTGTACTTTGCTTTCATAAGTAACCTATAAGTCTATATGAACAAAGAGATCTTTGTTTGATTTGTTATCATAGATCATTCCCAAAAAAAAGATAGTACTGTAACTGTAAAGCTTTGGCTCTCTTAATGGCAAGCCGTTGAAAGTAATGCTAAATAACATTTACTTAATTCTGTGTATAGTTTTCAAATATTACTTGATGTTAGAGGAACATATAGTAGATAACAATATTATCTCTTACTTTGTAAATATTCTTAGCTGTATAACAATACTTCCATTACATTGTGCGGCGAGGTTTCTTCTTTCGCCAATTGTTTAAACACGGCACCTAATCATAATAGCAAGGTCGTATTAATTAGTTGAATCATGAAATGTTAAAATTATTGTACAATTAGTGCGAAGTCTGTTATTTCTTTTTAAAAGGTCAACTATTATAAAACCAGTTTACATTGGGACACGGGAACGAGTCACGCTATTTTTACTAAGGCTTGATAAAAAAGGTTATGAAATCTCACATCAAAAAAAATAACTAAAATAAATACAAATAATATTTATAACAATTATAAATATTTTCTAAAACGTCTAGCTAAATCTTTTACTTAGCAAGGTCAAATAGATACGACTTTTTTTAACATAGGCCATGCTTAAGAAATATTATACACGTTTAATAGTTCAAAAAAAATACTATATATACGAAATCTACAAAGCTATATTATATATTTTTGAAATAATTATCTTATTAATCATACTTCACTTTTGTTTGCAATAAATAAAAGAAAAATATTCCATTACCCTACTTTTACTGCTATAAATAACCAAAAGTTTTTTTTTTAAAATAATTTTGAAGATAATCAAACGCCATCTTCTTATAAATCGCTTTCATACTGTTTCACATATATACTTATTTATTTATGTGAAATAATTAAAGAATTAATGAGAATAAATTATTTATAATTGTTACTAAACTTGATGAAATAACAATTATTGTAGTTAATAGTTTAAATGACGATTAATTTAGATTTTTTTATTTATATTATTAAAAAAAAAAATTCACCGCGAAACGAATAAAAAATGAAAGCACCATAAATCCTAGAAACGTTAAAACGAATATTTATAGTCGAACAACACTTACCTAAATTTTACAGCAATAACTTTCAGCCGAGTTTGTTTGGGAACCAAAAAAAAAAAAAATTAAATCAACTAACACGACATTGTGAAAGTTAGAATGGGAAATATGTTTACACTAGTCACGGCAAATGTATTTACATTAACACGTTTAACATTTGGTAACGGATGTTCGCTACAGTCGGCGGGACGTAGCGCCCGAGCTGTAGTCAACACGGCACTGCCGCTACGTACTGTATTTGACGGACTGCGCGCGCTACCATAGGAACTCTTCTCTTATTCCTCACCTAGGCTTCTGTAAAAACTGCTAATACTAACAAAAACTTGCTAAATGAACGGAACATGAATTTAGTGAACTGAATTTTTACAGATTTCATCGCGTTTACTTAATTATTTACACCCAAAGTTTCGACCGCTGTGCAAGCAACCCTGATCACCGGGCTACTGTAACAGATAACATTGTAATGACCACGAGAGTCCGTTATAAATATAATTATTATTTATTTTTTCCATATACCGACAAGGGTGAAATACACTTAATAGTAATACCGATAACAAAGCTCTATTTACGATGGACACAGCATCACCGTCAGTATTTTGTGGTAGGTCTCTGTTGCCGGGGGCCGTCTAGGTAGATAAAACCGCAGCGCGTATTATTACCACCAAACAGTAGTGTGCAAACATTACTGTGTTCCGGTTTGAAGGGCATTGTAACTAATGTAATAACTGTGGTAACGAAACTTTGCATCTCATGTCTCTGTTGTCGTAATGTGGTACAGTATATATTTACCATCAGATGAACATCCCGTTCGTCTCGTTGATTAATTTAATAATACAAATAGTCTCATTATCTCAATAATTTCACTAGCTATAACTCCCTTCAAACCAGAACACGGTGATGTTTGCACACTACTGTTTGGCGGCTGAAATAGGCGCTGCGGTGGTAGCTACCTAACCAATCTCCGGTAACACATACGACCTTATTACCAGTAACTATTCGAAGAGTTCAAAACACAGTGAGTTCATTCTGCTTAGATCACATAACAAATAATAATTATAAAGTTAAAGGTGCTCTGTGATAACTATAACCTTAGGAATTCTGTCACCTCAGTCCTCCCGTGATCAAGACTACTGTAAAGCACTTTAAACTTGAAGGTTAATAAACAATTTAAATAAAAAAGATAAAATCTTAAAAATTTAGATTTATGAAAGTAATAAAAACAAGAAAGTATTGTTTGCGTTAATATATGAAAGTCTTTAGTTTTCTCAATAAAATTTTCGATTTGCTTGAATTGAATTATAGTTAAATATTTCGAACGGCTATGACAGCTTTGATCATCATCATCTGCCGATAGACGTCCACAGCTGGACTTAGGACTGTAACTTTGATAACTTAAAATTATTTTAATACGCAAGGATAGAAACAAGCAAAATATATTATTATCAAAAGCATACATACGATTAGTTTTTTACATCATCTTCATCAGCTGATAGACGTCCACAGCTGGACATAGGCCTCTCCCAGAGATCTCCACAAAATTCATTGAGGGGAATTGGGCCTTAGCCCACCACTCTGGCCCCGTGCGAGTTGGCGGGTGGTCAGATCTTCCTCTGTTACTCAGCAGTGTGCACCGCATATAGGTGAGGTTAATTTGGGTTCCGTAACATGTAGGGCGGATCCCTTTACACCCTTTTTTTTACATACCTCAAAATAAGAGAAATTATTAAGTGGTTATATTAACCATCTCCTCATTTAAACCCCCATCAAGCTTTCGCATCAAAATGTTTGTGATATCTAAAAGCCAAATTATTGAACTATAGCAAAACCTACAATTTTTTTTAACAATTTTGAAGTTACAGAATAATAGAAAAGCTGTATTTTTTTTTTAAGTCTTTATTATTTTAGGGGCTTTCAACCTATCAAGGCTATGTCAAACCCATCGTAACTTAAGCACGTATTATCTAATTATTACTATTAACTAACCGTACTAATAAACCGTATTCATAATGAAAATTAATTTTTCCCATTATTCACTTTGTGTCTCGAGGTATTTAATACTCTAACTTTGATAACTTAAAAAAAATTCGTAATCTATGAAAGAAAAGTACTATTAAGTCTAAGGATCAAATTAGGTAAATATTCATGGATAATCAGTTTAGCTTGAACTTAGGAGGATCACATAAGTTCTATACTCGTCTGTAACGGGGCACTTTGATGTTTGTGTTTCGCTCTTTGAGCCACTCTAATTTGAGTATGGGTCATATACCCACCTCCGATTTAGAGACTCAAAGTGTAACACAGCTTTAGGTTTACGGGATCGAGATTTACATATTAACTTGTTAGGTCAAAGGTGTCTACGAACGATTCTAGATTAGCCTATTAACATTAACGTATTTCACTAACTCCGTAACCGGAAACTTACCGCTTGTTATAACATGAAGCTCTGTAGTTCTGTAGTCATTATCAAGTTGGAAATAGATGTTTTATGAAACCTGTCCCTCTCTCTGACCATCAGGTCGTTATATCATTTGAAGCTTTGTTATAAAAAGATCAAATATTTCTCTGTAACATCTGCCGACGGAAATACATTTCGTCCTTACGCTTGACTAGGTAGATAACTGACCGATCTATTGTAAGAAAGAAAGGAATATCACACGGATCACCGCGGCGATCACTTTTGGCATAAAGCAGTAGTGCGCAAACATCACTAACTTCCGGTTTAAATAGCACTGTAGTTATTAATTATTGAATAATAATAATTTACCCACTGGATGCGACCAACGTCCAGCTGTGGATGTCTATCGGCTGATGATGATGGTGATGAACATTTAATATAATCTCATAATGAAAGGGCAATGGGGTGCTATCTAAACATCACGCAGATACGGTATATTTATGAATCGCCTATTATCAAGTGAATATTCTATTATTCTCGTCGAATTGTATAAAACCTACTAAATGATAACAAAACACGCAAAACCACAAAGTAAAGTTCTGATAACAATTCTTACGTTCACATCAGAGAGCAGGGAAGTTACAGCGGGAAGCGCCTCCGGCTCTTGGCCTTTTTTAATAATACATTTTTGGACAGACGATGTAATTCTAAAAACGATTCTTTTAACATACTTTTAGCAACATTCTTCATCATAACTGGATACAAGGCATATGACGTTGTGCACATTGGCTCAAATCCTTAACAATCGCATACTTTACGTTACGTATTTCCGTTAAAATCTATCCCAAAACTATTCATGAATACAGACAAGGTGGAATATTCAAATCTGTCGTCATTCACCTGTGTATTCATAGGTAATGAATAATCATAGATCACTGGATGTAAGCACCCAGTGATCTATGACTATCTATGAATTATTGTGCGGAACCTCTTAAGGTCCTGCACAATAATTCACGGGACTCAAGACAACCTCATCTGCTCGTTGTGCACCCTGCCAATCAACAATCGAGGCTCTGATTCCCACCTGCTCGCACTGGGCCTGTGTGGAGGCGAAAGGCCCAAATCTTTTGAATTCTTCTCCGGGATCTTCGCTATGTTTAACAGTGGACGTCTATCGACTGACAATGATGATGATGATGAAATAGTTTGTAACATGATTTTCATATTCATTAGGCTCAAGTAAACACAATCAAATATAAATGAAATTTTCGTATAAAATGTATAATACACAAATATAAGTAAAAAGTAACAAAAAGTTTTAAAACTTAAGTACTCTATGTTAATCTTCATAATTTTAGCTAATTGATGTTTATTTAAAAACAGATTTGATCTGCAGCTATATAGCCGGCCGGACTTACGTAGATCGTGATGATGTATGGCTCTTGGGTTTAACTACAATTACTCCTATTATTCAATCATTAAGGTATTTCGATTATTGAATAAAAAATAAAAAAAAATCATTTCTATCATGTCGTAATCTGATGGTAAATCTCCTCACCATAAATCATTCAGTCAAATGATTTGTAGTGTGAAGGGCTGTAGCTTATAAAGTAATGACATGACATATATTTATCGATCAAACTCACCATCGTCTTGAGACAACTATGTAGTCATCTATTATATTTTTCCAAACATAACTACAAAATAAGTCCGGACGTAAATAGTATACACAACAAAGTTAATGTTCGAACTAAAAAGTCCTGAAATTATGTAAAAAAAACTTACAGTTCCCTGAAATGTTATGGTGAGATCACTGTTGTTGGTATTCTGCCAAAACAAGTGATTAATTCTATGGCATTGCTATACAAAATCACAAAGATTTAAACATAATATACAGACGAAAACACTTTAATAAATCTTAGTACAGATAACGTTATATTGGTGGAGAAGTATTTATGAAGGAAATATTTCAATACACCATTGTAAACTACACAATGTATAGACTACATTAATACTATATACATATATTTATGTATTATAATATAAACGTTAATAATATAAATAATCGTGTAAACTTTAATAAATTTTAAGTGTTTTTCTTGTATTCGTCGTAAACACGAACATATATTTGATAACAATACTGGGATAGTATTCTCAATATAATTGCCAATCTTTAGTACTCCACTATAGGCACCTCACGACGATGATGACACCTATCCACAATAATATTAAGTTGTTATACATTTCAAAGAATGTATAAAATTGTATGTTAGAATTCCCCATCTACATTTTACCACCATCGACAAGGCGCACGACGAATCATCACCCTTATGTGATCACCATCCCCAGTTTACCCACAGATAGATTTAGCTAATAATTTTTATTAATAAATGATTGAAGAATCTTGTCGGCGTCAGTGTTCCCGTCCAAATACTATGTGGGTATCTTCAAGAGAATATTGCATAGGCTGTTACCAGGTTAGTACGCTACACCACCGCAGACCATATCACTTACACAAGGTGGTAACATAGTAAAACCATATTTTTAATTAAAAGAAAATATACATTATAGACTACTCTTAACTAGTATACTTTACCATCAGACTATATCTCGGCTAATGATCAGAGGTGATAATAGTCCAGCACTAGTTTATATACTCGTATATATACATCTATGTCAACGTCATCATCAGCTGATAGACGTCCACTGCTGGACATAGGCTTCCCCCAAAGATGTTCACATCGATCGAGCCGTTCGCATCCAGCGGCTTCCCGCAACCTTACGGTCAGCATGGCTTTCTTTACTGCCGTGTACTAGGAGCTATCGTTTGTAGGGTTCATTTGGGGGGGGGGGGCATTAAACCGTTTCCTACCACGCTAGCCCAATAGAGGTTGATCGGAGCTAGAGCCTTATTTGTTAATTACCAGAGTGGACTACGAGCAGAGGAGGCTGGCTTGGGTCCCATGAGTTGTTGTGTCGGACCCCTTACACCGATCTATCTCCACATATACGCATATATATTTATTAACCGAAGTACCTAGTATCAAATGATTATTTAAATATATATACAAATCGTTCATGCATAAACTCTTTTGTGGGCACTTTCTAAAAGCTCAAGAGTCCGCTAACAAAGAAAAGCTTTTTACTACTTGACAAATGCGTCCTAATCTCTTCATCCGTCTTCATTGTACTACTCATTAATTTCCACCACCAATTATTGAAGCCATTAGTAAAATAGAACGGTGCTAAAATGGGGAGCTGAAAGTACTTAATTAAAAGATGTATGATTAGAAGAATGGAAAGATATATGAATAGACCGTCGACAGCAGTAATTACAATTACAGCCATTTTGAGGAAATCGACATTTTTTTAAAACAACAGCCCTTATATATTTGTTACATCCCTTAACTTTCCCCTATCCAATGTGATAAACAAATGAGCTCAAGTCTTTTTTAAATCAATTATCAGCGGATAAACGGACATAGATCTCCCCCAAAGACCTCCACGTCAATCCGTCCTGCTCTGCCCGAACTCAATGGCTTCCCGCGACCTTACCAGTCATCATAGCCTTAGTTACCACCGGGCACTAGAAGCGGTCCTTTATAAGGGTTCATATAGGGGATTTAAATAACCACATGAAATATTTTTTTATATAAATGTCTGATTGTACTAAATATGTTATGTTATCAGAGGAAAAATCTTTTAAAAAGATACCCTGTTTTCAGGGGGAAAGACAAGGTTAAGTGGTTTTTTACCCACTAAAACCCTCGTGTTTATTTTCAGTGAGTTGCGTGAAGCCCCGGGATCTCCTATGGAATGCACTGATGCTTCCCGGTACTACGCCTAAAACAAATCCGACCGAGGGCTCTAACCCTCCTCGGCACCCTCGTTTTGTTACGACAAGCACTAGTACACCTCATACTTGCCGTTCAGCCCGAGCTCGCTTAGTGGGCAATGAGGGCCCTTACCTTCAAAGCCCACGAATCCGAAAATACTTTACAACAGGCAGGGCTTACCTTAGTCCTATTCTTAATAACTTGGGACTATAGGGCCAACTTAAAATATTATCCAAGAAGAGTCTAACGCAATACACTGTTCTTCTGGCAAATTCAAACCCAAAGCTGTGCTTCTAACGCTATTGATGCATTATACTACATACATTCAAGGATATAGTACACTAATAAGTACAGCAATATAAGTAACCCCTGCGATGTTACGGAAGAAAATTCATCAATCACATAAACAGCTATCATAAAGGCTTCCATAATTCCGTCTTCTGTAATATTTCTCTCGCTGAATTATATTACTTCTTTTGAGTGTTCCGTCTTGAACACTTTCATAAGATCATTGAGTATTCTCTATATATTTATTATATATTAATAACCGTTTTTTTTATAAAAGAAAAGATAAACTTTTAAAATTAATGCAATGTAAATAATAGGCGTTTTCATAAACCAAATGCTTTCTAGACCAAATAATTCTTACACACTGAAAAATTTCGTTAGTTACGTTACATATTATATCCGTTTATATATAATATAATAATACTATATTATGATAAAAAAAAATTATTTAAACTTTCTACGACCATTTTCTATCCAATCGGTTAAATCTCGATCTTTGAGTTAAGACTTGGCATTTCATTTGATATAGTTCGGTTTTAGTTCGAACAAGTTTATCTTGATACAGATCGGTTTTATTCGATTTTATGTAATATATAGATATATTAAATATTATTTTCTACGTCTCTATTATTAAGAAGCGAAACCGGTATCTTTCACTGTGATCTTTCAAGATTAAATAAGGAATTACGACGGCAATACATGAGCTGGTTTCTAGTAATAAAGATAGCACCACCATCCTCGGTTAGTCTAAGATGATTTTATTTATTAAACACTGTGCAGTTACATTTCTTTGGACGATTTTGAGATTATTCATTTGATTATTAATAAACTCGGAATGAATACAGAGGATCACATATAAATATGATGAACAAACAACAGGAACCTAACATCATTTATCATATTAGCAAGGAATCAAGTTTAATTGAGATTACATGGTGCTACGTTTCGCTGACTTAGCTAAGGCGGCTAATAAATTTACGGGCTCGACTTTTCACGACCTTTATTTTCGACGGCTGTTTTTTTTTTGTTCAGAACATCCTTTTTTAGATGAGCTTCTACTTTTATATCTTAATTTAAAACTCCAGACAGCAACCTTAAGGCCGACTACGAAGCTCAGACGTGAGGGAACGTCCCAAAGGAGAGATTTTAATTCCCATTTAATAAATACTTGTGCCTATGTCTAACAGTGGACGTCTATAGGCTGATGATGAAGATATTGTGGAAGGTGGTATATGTAGGTACCACCTCAGAGCATATTTCTGCATACATAGTGTTCCAGGTCCGAAGAGAGTTGAATCATCATCAACCGATAGACGTCCACTGCTGGACATAGGCTTTCACCAAAGATTTCCACAACGATTGGGTAGTTCGACAAAATAATAAAGCTACGATATAAATGTACTACCATTTCCGATGCCTTTTGTCATTTCAAAAACTTTATTAAAAAACAATACCCTCACATCGATCGGGTAGCGATTCAAATGGGAAGATTTGGGCCATTTCACACCATGCTGATTGGTGGAAGCCAGAGCCTCGTTTGTTGATTAGCAGGGTGCTCCACGAGTAGGTGAAGTTGACTTAAGTCACATGAGTTGTTGTACGGAACCTCTTACACCCCAATTATTGAAGATTAAAAATTAATAATCTTGCTTCAAGGCAACGAGTGCAATTTGGTTGAATATCTCCCTAAATAGCGAAGACCGGATAGAGAAAGAACTGGAAGGTAACTTCATTCATCTTCCATAAAGTACATGTATTATTAATAGATACTGTAAATTACATCTACTTTATGATTTTTTTTTATGTAATTAATCCATTAAACGAGCGAAACGTTCAACTGATGGTAAGTGATACCCCCTGCCCTGCCTATAACAACGTGGCGCTAGTTAAGATGCAGCACAGACAATGCATTCGTCGCCTGAGACATAAGATGTTGATACAGCGCCCTTCAAACCAGAACACAGTAATGTTTGTAACACGGCTGTTTGCCGGCAGAAATAGGCGCTGCGGTGGTACACCTACCTATACGATCTCCGCCAACAAAGACCTACCACCAAATATAAAGGTATCTCTCTCTTTTTTCCTGTCAACTTTTTTTTTAATAAAATATTTTAATTATATTCGTGTTATGATAGATACCTTGTGACCATGGTATTAGAAAAATTAACATCATCAATAGCCCCAAGATCTTTGTATAGAAGTTATGGCTAAGAATCCCTTTGTTGTGAATTATATTAAGGCCGCTTTATTTTCACAAAGGACGTGTAGCCTTAGCGAAATTTTTCCTAATATTTGCATGCTAACATTTTTACGTGGAAGTTGAAGATTGTTTTATCTTCAACAATACAGAAAAAACCCTTCAAACTTTTTCACGTTTTAATTTTCATCAAGATAAACACCGGTTCTTTTCTGCGACGACGGATAAATACGTTTTATACTTTTTATACGGATCGAAGCTTTCTGTTGTGGGCTATCTAATAAGCTATATACAAAGCTTTTTAATTTAATACGAGATAGTTTGCAAATGTCAACAAATTACTAACTTACTAATGGCTTGATGAAGAACAATTACCTCCGTGGAGCAATGGCTAACTGCTTCCCTTGTAAGAAGAAAATTACTGACTCGATTACAGGGAATGTGATGGCAATTGGATAAGAGATCCTCGTGTCTAAGTAATGAACATCTAGAAATCACTATAATATATCTGACCCTTCACTTTAGGGTATATAAAATTATTTTCCTTGTATTAAAGATACTAATATATACTATCACAAAGCTTTTGGCGAAAACAACTTGGAATTTAAAATTTGGTTTCGACTTTTAATTGTACGAAGCGGCGAGACAAACGGAAAAGTCACCTAATGGTAAGTGATACGCCAGCCTATAACAACGTGGCGCTAGGTAGATTAGTATAACCCCCCCCCCCATACTGCGCTCGTTGCCTTGAGACATAAAATGTTAAGTCCCATCATCCCTGGATAAACACAGGAAATAAATAATTTGCATAGAGGAAAAAAAGTTATGCGGAGCCGAACAGAGGCTAGACCGCATAAGCTCTACCACGATTCAGCTCGTATGACATTTATGTCGGTTGAGCCATGGCAGGTTGTAGGTTATCCCCATATTACCCTAATAATTTCACTAGCTACCACATCTTTCAAATCGGATCACGGTAATGTTTGCACACTAATTTTTGACAGCAGAAATAGGAGTTGCGATGGTACCTAGACAGTCTGCAGCAACGGGCCTACCATTTGTAACAATAAAGTGTGATTATAATAAATTCTCCCTTAGTAACTGATTAAACGGAAGTGATGCTATCGATGTATAAATACAATTTTCCGGGCCAACAACTAAAGCTTGCCTTGTTAAAATATCGACGCCCGAGTAAGACCAGCGTTCAACCGTAAAATGAGAAAACGCTCCTGTAATCAAATAATTACAGAAATCTTTAATAAAACTTACTTTTTCAGTACTTCAGGCTCCGTAACTTGTTTTTATTTTTTCTTTTTTTGTTGGACTATGCTGCTAAAGACCGTTTTAAGTTAGTAACCACTGCAGCTCCTAATTCGGACGCCAAACAGTCTTGTAGAAAAATTACTCTGTTTCCGTTTGAAGGGCGTTGTAGCTAGTAAAATTACTGGAATATCGATACTCAACATCTTACTGCGACGAGAACAATATGGTGCAGTAGTAGTGGTAGTATGATATATTTTTTAAAATTACTATAGATGAGACGGGTGTCGTACGTCATGGTGTATCAAGTGATACGCCTGCCCCTAACACCATGGCGCTAATTAGTATGATATACACAGCATCACAATGCGCTTGTCACCTTGAAACATAAGTTATTAAGCTTCATTACCCCAGTAATTTCGCTAGCTACAGCGCTCTTCTGATCGGAACGGAGTGTTTGTACACTACTGTTTGTAAAAAAAGGACTTCTTTTTTCAATCTACCTCTCTCTTTTTATTTGTGATCACTTTATTTTTAATTATTTTAATCTTACTATGGAGTCTGAAATAATGGGTTTTCAAAATATTTATTTAAAATATACCATTCGCAGAAATATAATAATATTTCATTATTTAAAGTATTATTATATATTTACTTAGGTCTTTGAGTTATATCTTCAAAGAGCCGTAATAACATAAGAGTACATCAAAACCGAAAACCATCAACTGACCAGTCATGACGCCTCCATTGATTAGCATATTTTAATTAAAGGGCTCGAGCTCATATAAATGCGGGTTCACGTGCTTCCGTTCACTATCGACCCGCTCTTTGAATTACTTTCGAATAAAAAGCAACCTCTAAAATGAACTATCAGTCCGTGTTTGGTATTTTAGTGACAAAAAAGAACCCAATGGTATGTGATACACCTCATAAATAACAATGTGATGCTATTAATGGTGTTCGTGCACCACATTGATCCAAGTCTCGTTGATATTTATCCAGCTATTGATCTTCTTAATCAGGAACGCAGTGTTGTTTGCACACTACTGTTAGTCGTCAGAAATTGGCACCCCAATGATGCTTTCGGCAACATCAACATTTCGTAATACGTAGACGATTTCCGGCAACAGCGACATGCTTGAAATTGGTGACAAAAGGATATAATATTGCTATTTGTATAAACAAATAGAAAATGCACTATTTACGAATACTTCGTATCACGTAAATGGAAATTCCTGCCAAAGCAATGCATTTTTTATACAATGAAGCAACGAGACGAGCGGACGTTCACCTGGTGATAAGTAACAGACCTGCCCATAACAACGTAGCGATAGTTAGGATAATATATACTGCACCACATTGCGCTCATCGCCCCAGACAATAAATATAAAATCTCGTTACCCCAGTAATTACACTAGTACACGGCGCCTTTCAATCCTGACCACAGCAATGTTTGCACTATTGACAAAGACTTACCACCATTTCGAAAAAATAATAAGGCTACGATATAAATATATCACAGTTTCCGCTGCCCTTTTGTCATTTCAAAAACTTTAATAAAAAAAACAAAACAACTATTCAACGATCATTGTCAGCCGATACATGTCTACTGCCGGACGTAGGCTTCCCCCAAAGATTCCCTCATCGATCAGCTGGGAGTCATACGGGAGGATTTAGGCCATTTCCCACCACACTGGCCCAATGCGGGTTGGTTGGAGCCAGAGCCTGGTTTGTTGATTAGCCGGATGCACCACGAGCAGATAAGGTTGGCTTGGATCCCGTGAGTTATTCTGTATTTTATACTAACTTTAAACTAACTTAAAAACTTCTTTATGTACTTAATGAACAAAACACTTGTATACGTATCAAAGATTAAACTTATAAAGCTTTTCGTTTGGAATAAGATGATTCTAGTATACTCGGTATAAAGCCACCGAAGGAATTTCATATGAAACTGAAGATTTTCGTTGAGCCCTCCCCTTTCATCTCCGAAAATGTCCGATCACCTAAACGTAATATTGGCTTTCATGCGATAATGTAACGTGCGCTCAAATACATTTTATTTCAAACACATCTTATTCATAAAATACTTTAATATACTCTTAGAGTAAACTTGGTGAAAATTTAAACTATTTACTTTGTAACAAAAGTGTCTAGAATTATAATATCTAGAAATTTCACAACTGAAGGATTCTGTGAATTAGGTGATGATGGTTACAGAACATATGTCAGGCCCATTTCACCCTAAATATATACGCTTAAAAGTTTGCACAAGGATGAAACTCTGACAGGTTTCAAGCAACAAAAGAATCAAAAATTTATGTCGAAAAATGTTCGTATAGATTTTCTTTGTAAACAAAAACTGACGTTTGATACGAGGATTAATGTTTGATAAGGGTCCTCGTATTGTTAATTCCTGTTATGATTTAAATTTCAACGGACCTACCTGAAAGCGGATTAACATTGATCGTATTATGGTGAAAGGGAGATTCTATTTTACATACGACAACCTTATACTATGTTTGTTTCCATAACATAGTTCTGATTTGATTTATTCCTGATCAAAACATAACCCTTATTTCTACGACTAGTCTATACGATCGCAGTATAAAGAAAATAGCAGTTTTAAATTTTTTTCTTGAAAAGAATTATCAATTTCAAATGCGGGGTTACCAATGACCAAAAAATAAAATAAAACCTCGTATTTAACTACCCAGTAAATCGCTGAGGGTAAACGTGAATCCCTTGACAGCTAAAAGCTTTTTAAGGATTGATAAATGTACCCCAGGCTCTTAATTTATCTTCATTGCGCTTTTCATAATCTAGTCTCGCAATTATCAAGTAAAGAGTACAAAAATATAATAGTATTCTAGGTTATCTGATATCGCTTTTAGTGAAGGCAAGTGGTAATTTACTTCCGGAGTTGTAATACCTCGTTAGCAATCGGTTACGAAATAATTGTTTACTGTGTTTATAAGTAAATTTTTAAAGGATATCCATCAATAAACACGGAGGTCTCTTTATTACAACACAAACACGGAAAGGAGGAATAACCAACCTTCACGATACAACAGCTAACCATTTGACTAGTAAAATCCCGTTTTTCTTTAACGTGGACATAATGCCTTCGCATGTCTGTCTACGAATAGGCAATAGGCATAAACAAGTCATGTCAAGTCTTGGAGCGACTAAAACATCCATAATATTTCATCTTGAGAAATGCTTGCAAGCACTACCGCTACCCCTATAACTCCTTCCCCCCCCCTCATCGGGTTCCCACCTTATCGTGGCGGAGCGGCTTAGTAACAGTGGCATAGACACACGGTGAACCGAAGAGGAACGCGGTGAAGGACTGGCCCAAACCGGCTGCTCCAAGTTAGAGCACCGGTTGGATAACTGGAGCTCACCGAAACGGCCGGGGGCTGCAGGGGCGGCTTTATGCTGCACTTAGCGACCAGGCTGCAGGGACAGTTTTATTCTGCCCTCTGCAGCCGAGGTGGAGTCGCGGAGGGAGTACCCTCTGCGACTAATAACTGGTGGCGGAGGGCCCAACATCGGATGCGCCGCAGGGAGCCAGGAAGAGTTTTCTCTCTTGGCTCCCATTGCCTCCGGGTGACGGATTCGGGGTAATCCGTCGCCCGCGCGACTGCAAGACGCCGAGAAGGGGGCGCATGTTCCGGCGTGCTCCTGCAGAGGTGAAAAGGGATGGTTCATGCCTCCCTCCCGAGGTGGGGCTGCGAAAGGGCCCAGCGCAGATGGGATCGCGGATGCTGCGAAAACGTTCCTGTAACCCCGCCATGAGGCCACGAGGTGGTTTTAGTCCATCGTGGGGGTTTTAGTCGGTGCAAATCCGACATAACCTGTCCTCGCCCCCGCAAGGACGTGTAGCGTAGGCCTTTCCCCCACGTTAATAAAAAAAAAACACTTTAACTCTCTTTACTCACAGGAGAAAGAAGAAACGGGAATTCGCAGTAGACTCCCATAATTTTGTATCTTCATCATGGCTGAAAAGAAAGAAAAGAAAAATCGATGTCTCGCTCATCGCATCCGGCCTTTATGTATGTCTACGAAAATCAACTCCTTGTGGATTGGCTACCACAAGCCAACACTTCTGCTCATGTCAATAATTTCCTTTATCACGACAAAGTGGGAAAACAGTTCCAATATGGCGGCACCAGCTCTATAGAAGAAATTATAGTACCTGGCTTAGTGCCACAGTCGGAGTATTTGTTATCACTATTATTTTTATACTCGTGTACAAAGAAATTTTTAGATCAATAAAAAGGCATTTGTTTTTTGTAAAAATGTGATCCTTCTCAAAATATTATAACTTTTTTTAATTATTTTGAAGACACGTTACTTTTTTCCTCTGAAGCCTCCTCTCACCTATTTCATTCATCCCATATCTTGCTGTGAATATATCTCTTCACCTTTCCTTCTGTTTAACTCGCTTTCTTTTCTTCGATTGCTTTTTTATCCATCTGTCCTCGTTTAATCGACAAACGTGGCCCACTCATTTTCATATAAAGACGCGTTTTTTTTTATTACATCGAAAAGTTTAGTTATTTCCATATGATATTGCAGTTAAATTTCTTTCCCACTTATTCCCTTCTTTCCATCTCTTCTGCCTCTTATAGTTCTTGTAGTATAGTTTTATTTACCACATCTCTTATTTATCTCTATGTAAGTATTTTTTAATGTACATTTTGGTTATTGTTATGTATTCTAAAAAATTTTATACTTTTGCATTCAGTATTATTAAAGATTTACATAAATAACGAATAAGTTAAGCTCAAATGGAGATGCTTCAAAATGTATCGATATCGGCCCTTTATTGAACAAATTTTCAATTAATCAATGTCAAATCAAGAAACGGAAATCGATATCAGTATATATTAAACATAATGTATACGTAAGTAAAATATTTAGATAATGTCGAAGTAATCAGTAGACAAAATTTCATGAGGAATTATAAGATTAAGATACTTCAAAATAGTTTCGTCTTACATTGTAAACCAAAATCTAGGATTTATAAAAACAAATGTTCTAGGCATGGTTTTAATTTGGTTGCAATCTATTTGCATCTGCCTGAATGGGGCTACAAGCAAATATTTTTACAATGAAAGCGCTCGTGTCGGAATCAATCCGCCAATTGATATCTAGGTCGCCAGCTTTTAGATTTAGACTGACCTGCAGAGGAAATTCCTCCGAATAATCGGAATTGTAAAACGTTGCAATCAATTTACTACTCAATTCTTCTATTGTTACCTAATTTCTTGATATTTCCGTACGAATTACTAAACAGAAATATCAAAGCTAGGCAACTCAAAGATCAGATGATAGATAGGGATAAGATATAGAGTAAAAAATTCACTCATCATTTGATGAAATTAATCATGAATAATGATGAATGATCAGACAATCATTGAAAGAGTACTGATAACGCTTTAAATCATTTAAAAGGCACGAGAAATGATACAATGACGACGATAGTGACTGTTTATTATGCTTATTATTTTACTGTCACTCAGTAAAAATATTTAATGAAAATGAAAATATTTAGTTAATTAAAATATTAATAATTAGAGTCCAAGGTTTTTATGTAAGGTACAATAAAATTCATTTCGCCGAAGAACACCTTCATTTCTATCTATATATCGTTTGTAGGAAACTATAACACTGTTTCATTTTATATTTAAAAAAAATTTTTTTTTTTTTTGTTAAATTCGACAAAGCGACGAGACCTTGGGAACGATCAGCTGATGATAAGTGACACTCGTGCTCATTTCCTCTAAGTGGCTCCATGTGGTGCTAGTTAGGATAATGTACACGGCACATTGCGCTTGTCAAGTAGACATAATAGGTTTAGTCTCGTTATTCCAGTAACTTTACTTGGTAGAGGGCCATTCAAACCTGAACACAGCACATTTTTATTGTGCGGCGGATATAAAAGCAGCGGTGGTAACTACCTAGACGATTTGCGGAAACAGAGAACTCACTACCAGTAGCACTGAGTAAGAAATAAGCTCTGCGGTTACTAATAGACTAAATAGTAAACAAATACTCTGAAACAAGAATAATATATATCTAGAATACTAGAATATTCTGTAATATAATTTCTCTAGGGATATATATACGTTTTAAAATCGTTTATGTCAGTCACGAAGTAGCGAGAAGCGTGTAATCGAGTCAGGGAAGTTAGTTAAGCTTTCAAAGCATGCCTCCATCCTTTGAAATCTTAATTTCTGGCAGCAACTTTAAGAACTGAAGGCTTTGCTAATAAATAATCTAATTGTCTTGATTTTCTTACTGGTGAAAAGTTTTTTTTTTTACTTACTTTCATTTACAAAGTTTACTCTTTCGTCACCACGATACAGAATAATACAAGAGACATGGATCCATTGTTACACAAAAAGATGATGATGATGCAGTACTGTAATAAAACGAAAAGCGTAGTAATGTAAATTAAAAAAAAAATAATAGCTTTATCTTTAATTTACTGCCTACAGCAAAAATATTAATGAGAGTGCATGTTTTAACAAATACCCGATACCCTCGCCAAATTCGCAGCAGAAATGTAGGTCAGTTGAATATTTTATAGTATCTTTGTACTTTCCTAAAGACTGCAGATATCATAAAAAAGGTTTTAACTACAGCATATTCATTCTCTCTACCAAAAAAAAAATTATACAGGATATTTATTCGGAGTTATAATTAAGGATTCATTGGAGGAAAATTTTAGTTGATCTGTTTGAAGGATACGATTATTATGACTCATTGACAAGTCTTCCAACTATTACATACTGTTAGTACGTCTCTGTTTCAAGAGACTAGGTAGGTACCATGTCAGCTCCTATTTCAACAATCCAATCCAATTAGTAGTTTTCCAACATTACTGTATTCCGGTATGAAGGGCGTTGTGGCAAGTGATTGTACTGTACACAACGTGGTGCTTTGTTTATCATCCTAACTAGAGCCACGTTGTTATGGGCGGGAGTGTCTCTGAGCATCAGGTGAACCACTCCTTCCACTCGTCGCTTCTTCGAATAAAAAAAAACAGTTTTCTAAGAGGGCGACGATATCGTTTACTTCCCGATATCGCGCAGAGCAGAATCGTCATGTCTTTCTTTGATGAACTATGTCCTTTTATCATCATCCGATAATAATTCACAGCAGAACATAGACTTTCTTCAAAGATTTCTTTTACATATACTATACTTGAAATTCTTTAAACTTAACGACTTTAGTAATATTTAAGTATAATTTAATGTTTGCTCCATATATACATAAATTTATAATAAATTTCGGCTAAATGTAATGTCTAGTGAGATAAAAAAAAATTATCTGTTATCTCACTAAATTTATATAAACGATTACAGTAGACCTAGAAATCTATAAAAAAAAAAATTTAATATTAACCCAAATCTTTATTATTTTTACGTTCTACAGATAGAATTTTTTTTTTTTGGCAGACATCTATCGATCCTCTAAACAAAGGACTTTTTAATACTTTTTAGCGAATATAAAATAACAATTGGGTTAAATGGAATGTATTTTTAGGAATCGAACCCTATTTTTTAGCCGCCGAGTAAATCGCCGGGGGTGACTGGGAATCCCCAACGGCTAAAAGCTTTTTACGGTTTGATAAATGTACCCCGTCTTTATACGTACCCTGGTTTTTTATACCGCTGCAATGTACTCTTCATAATCTAGTCGAATCTTAATTATTTAGATTGCCCAAAGCCTCCTCTGTTAGGAAGGGTAGTGAAGAGTACAAATGTCCTATATGTCCAAACCGTCAATACAAAATATTTTTGTGTAGATATATTTGAATAATTATTTCTATATTACTACTGTAGATAACTAGAAATAATAAAGCAATAAACAACGTTCAGTTACAGTAGATTTATCGGGTGAAAAAATAAATACTTCCAAGTTTAAAAAGTATTTTAAGCTTGCAAACTTCAAAATCTGGTTGTCTTGATGACATTTATTTCTTCTATATACAGTATCTTCTAGTTTATAATAATGATTAGAATAGAGAAGCTGCGAAAGAGGATCCGATGCGAAAGATTAACCGGACTTGATTTTAATTTTCAAATTTACCCTATGTACAATTTTTTTTTTTGTATCTTTCCCTCAACATCGGGTTTCTTTGTTCATTTCTAATTTTCCCTGATATTATCATTCATGGCTTCGCCTTTTTATTTACATCTTTTCTAACATTATTTCTATTTATTTAATTTTTTTATATTACTTATCAATATATATATAACTATCTAATTATCTAATATTCACAGATATACACAGAGTATTATTGTGTCCGTATGTATAAAGTAATATTTACTTATTCTTATTGTTTACTGTGTTACATATTATTAAGTAATAATTTACGATCTTCTGATTAATTTTTTATCATCTCGGGTAGACTCGCTGTATCCCTGAACATTAGGCTGCGACACCTTAAACTATAGATATTATTATGAAATGCCTTCAGCACATTTCAAACAATGAATTAAATACGTAAACATAATAATTACTGAAGTAATGGAATAAATGATTTACAATAAACTCTCAACATTTAAACCATTGATTTAAAGCGAATTTTCTTTTATATTATAGAATGGTAAATGGTTGAACCAATTACCCTACTTTCATTAACACCTTACTTTATTGCGAAGACTTTTACGGCGACGTTAATTACGGTATGGTCTTCGCCGTAAGCGAAGTACTTACGAGACCTAAACGCAGCAAGTTTCTTCATAATGTTTTTACAGCCTTGAATAAATAATTTTCATTCTAGTTATTTCATAGAAAAAAATATACATTCTCGTACAAAACCCCTTTTGCTGTTTAATATGATTTGAAGCTAAAATCAAATTGCAATTTATCATTATTAGCGACATTGTTAATACTATCGAACTACATATTAGTAGTTATGCTTGCATTATCAACTACAACTATTCATGGAATGGTGACCACGAATAAATCAAAATTCATATGTTTAATTAGATTTTTAGCATAAATGTAGAAATATTACTTCTTCTTTCTCGTAACATCATGACTGAGGGACGTGACTATGGTTCGTTGCCCTGGTGATTGTAGGGTAGCTCCCGTAGCGTCCTGAGTTGTGCGTGTCCATCTTATAAGATACCGCCCTCTCGCTATCTTTCCTTCCATACAACCAGTAATAATCAGCCTTTCCAGAGGTCTGGGTCTCGCCTGACCGTGTGTCCGAAGAACTTGAGAACTCTCTGCGTACAGATTGTTGAGAGCCGTGTTGTTATATTCAACTGCTTGAAGATTAACTCGTTTGTCCGACGTTCCGTCCAGGATATTCTCAGCATTCTGCGCCAGCACCACATTTGAACGCGACAATCCTCGATCTCACCCTCGCTTTTAATGTCCAGGTTTCAGAAGCATATAAAAAGAAAAAAAATATGAGCGTCTGCATTAGCTTCAGGAATATTACAAAAGTATGTATATATAGATGTAATGAAAATGGCTTTACTTTGTTCGCCAATCACTTAAAACCTAGTGAACGTATCGACATGGGAATATATCCATTCGACGCGGAATGATCTGTAGATGGTTATAGGCTATTAATTCTTTTATTTTCATAGATCCTTCATCATTTTATTTGTAATTATCTTTTGTAAACATTTTCATTTTGTATTATTTACGCGGTTACTATAGTAACGGTTCGTATAGAAAGTCATTAGCGGTTTCGATTGCTCTCTAGAATATTTCAGAGGAATTTCAAGTGTAATTATATATTACGGGCAGCAAAGTGAACGGAGGACAGCTAATATGTATACACATACATATGAGCCAGATACCGCTGGCGCTCTCTTGTGTCGGAGGTCAAGACTCACTGGATAATGACCCAGAGGAATAAGTATATATATGTAAAAGTCTGTATTGTTACTTGATTTTTAAGGTATAAAATTATTTATTAAGTACTTCTCGTTTCAAACTTTACGCTTGTAAAATGTTTGTGTTGTTCGTAAAGTGGCGTTACATATTTTAATACTTCTTTCCACAACAGTGAAAAGGTCCACTTATTTATGTAAACTATTTTCGTCTCAGTGGCGATCCCTTCATTCATTATTCACTAGCCGTATTAGTGAGAGTGGTGGATTACATTACAGAAATTCATTTAGATTTCGGTGTATGCAACGTTTTGCGATTTATCCTCTTTCTGTAATTTATAATTGAAGAGGGGGACTATCCCGTAACCATTTAACATACAAATTTTCTAAAAGCTGTTGATTTAATTTCTTGAAGAAAGCGTGGATGGATTGTATGAAAGATGATACGTGTAAGAAGAGTGTGAATTCAGCTATGACGGCTAACAGAGGGATATGGAAGAGAAGTACATACTGTGCCGACAGCACGTAACTGAAAAAAGGCAGGAGGAAGAAGAATTACGACGAATGTTGGCGATCTATAAATCGCTTGTAACCGTTGAGAAAATTTTAAAACATCCCTTTAAGGAAAATATAACAATAACATATCGTTCCAATATTTTAGTAGCAGTGAAATCCATTCCTCAGAACAATGGTACCGAAGTAATATAGAATAGACCGTCTAGGTAACACTGCAGCTATTATTTCTGCTGCCAAACAGCAATGTGCAATCATTACTATGTTCCGGTTGGAAGGCTGCTGTAGCTAGTGTAATTATGAGGTTAACGAGACATTTTATATCTCAAGGCGACGAGCGCATTATAGTGCAGTTTATATCGCCTTAACTAGCGCCACGTTGTTATGGGCAAGCGTATCACTTACCATCAGGAGAACGTCTGGATCTTCTAGTAACTATTTTCTATGTTTTGTGTGCGTGCGTCCCACTTACCAAAGCGTCCAAAATTCTATTAGGCAAGAGAGTGTGCTCGTCGAACAAACGAAAACTTTTATAATTAAAATTAATTAAAATAAGTTTGGGTTTCGTTAAAACATTGAATCTACTTCAATTTCCGCGAAGACAGTTGCTCTTCTCTAGATGAAAAAGTTTTTAATAAAAAGAAAAATAATGAAAGGAACAACAATAGAAAATTTATTCAGAGAATGTACATAAAGAAGTCTAGAAAAAATGGTATAATTACTTCGGTTTACATTTCTTTGTCCAATCACCATCCGAAGCAAATTTCATAGGATCGATATCTGGAGCTGGTTTTTTAGCTACGCCTGAAATTAATAACTTGAGCCTCGCTATCGCCTGCGCTGGATGCAATCCCTTCGGACAGTCAAGTGAACAATTCATAATTGTATGGCAGCGGAAGGCTTTAAAGTCATCTCTCAAGTCATTAAGCCTCCGTTCAGCGTCCTCGTCTCTAGTATCGATGACCCATCGATACGCATGCAACAAAGAGGCTGGACCTAAAAACCTCCGTCCATTCCACCAGTAACTCGGACAAGCTGTAGCGCAGCACGAGCACAAAACGCATTCGTATAAACCGATCATTTTTAAATTGTCTTTAATGCTTTGAGCATATTGATAGGACCCTAGAGGACCCTGATTCCTTCTGATTATGTAAGGACGAATACTTGTGTATCCTTCGAAGAAATGCGTCATATCGACAATCAGGTCTCTCATCACGTACATGTGCGGTATCGGGTACAGATTTATGATTTTACTTTGTGGTATTAATGTTATACAGGCAAGACAGTTTCTACCTTGCAAGTTCACGGCGCATGAACCACAAATACCTTCTCTGCAGGATCGTCTAAACGAGAAAGATGGATCCATATCTTTAATCTTTATCATCGCGTCTAAAACCATTTGGCCACACTTACTGACGTCGAGCTCGTACGATTCAATTTTTGGCTCCTCGTTGGCTACTATACCGGCATATCGATACACCTTAAAGACTCTTTGTGGAGGAATATCCTTCTTAGGCGCAGATTTTTGATGAGAAAAGAATCGGCTGGTGTAAAATACGCACCCCTGTGAACGCCATTTAAATATGACACTGAGCGACATGATTAATATATTATATTATTTAAAAAACAACTAGATCATTGATTTGTATCAAAAACGTTACGAATGCGAATTCAGTTATCTAAAACGGCATTTCTTGTAAAAATGACAGCTGAAATTTATTCATAAATGGCATGAATATATAACAAACTGGCTTTAATTATTTCCTAATTTAATTTCATTTGCAGAAAACCTCTTATAAAACCTTTTTTTTTCTATAATTATCTATATTTGAGTAATTATTTAGAAAATTACTTATAAAATAGTTGTGTTACAAATACAATATAGGTAAAAGATAAAACAGTTAAGTTATGAATTAAACGACCGTGAAAGAGGAAATTGTGTAAATTTTTTACTGGTGGTAAGTCTCTGCTGCGGGACACCGTCTTGGTACCACCGCAGCCGTTTCCGTGGTTCCGACTAAAAACTTTGAGAGGTATACCGTGGGGTTTTAGCCGGTAATAGTTCAGCATAACCATTGTATTACCCCCCCCCACAGCTGAGGGGTATTCAATGCAAGATTCGCCAACGAGAAAAGAGGAAGCACCGGAGCGCTTATTTATACCGGCAAACAGTAGTGTGCAAACATTACTGTGTTTCGGTTGGGTTGAGCGTTGTAGGTAGACAATTACGTGACCATCAGGTGAAGGCCTACCTCGTCTTGTTGATTCGTAAAATAAAAAAAAAAACTAAATCTATCACCCGCAGCAAAGAGAAAACGAAACGAAAAAATATCTACCAAAATACAGCAGAATCATTGCAATTAATAATGGAAACATTTACAAAATCTTAGCAATAACTTTTAACTTACAGATTACGGAATTTTTAGCATAACCTGGTAATAATAAGTTAAGTCCAACCCTCGATTATTTTTGCTGAGCTGACCTCGTAATTTCAATTTTAATTTCGAGTTCAAAGTGTCTAACACTCACGGTTTACTTACATGGTTGCCTAGTGGTGTAATATTACCTCGAGGTCCAGATGACCTCAATGTGCCAGACTCGTATATACCTATGACACCGTTCGCAGACACCTTCGAGAAGGATTGTCAATAATAACATTAATTAAGAATACTAATAATTGCTTACACACAGAAGTAAATCCTAATACATCACACTATTAACATTCCCACAAACTTTGTTCATTAGATATCAAAGTAAATCTCGATAAAGTAAATATCTTTAATTACGCTGACTCATACTAAGGGTAGTAGTACATAGTAGTCACGTTAGCTAATATTGGGGAAACTTATTAATAAAGTTTGTGTTAGTAATCAAAGTCAGTGCCATTATTTTTCCGCAGTCCACTGCTTAATAAAGTACCCGTAAGCTTGATCTTGATCCTAACTAATTTCATAAATATGAAAGTTTGTTATACTTTCACGCCTACTTTACTACCTAGTAATAAGGGTCAACATGATGATGTCATTTTTAATTATTCCAACATCAGTATCATTGAAGCATTTAGAAGAAACTTCAGCTTTGAGAATAAAGGTAGTTAGTTTCAATACTATTAGTAATTCCACTGATTACAGCATCCCAAAAAATATAGGTAACGTTAAACGGCAGTAGAAGGAGATGTAGATTATTTAATTTAAATAGTCTTACTTTAGAACTATTTACTGTGACAAATATTGTTCATTCCTTTTCTAGTATAGTAAAGTTTATTTTAGTAATTTGTCTCATGAAGAGCAATAACACTAAAGTCGTGACTACTTGCAAACAAACAACTCTTAACGATGATTTTCCTTATCTTTCTTCTCAGTCGTAACAGTCTTGAGACTGATTGTGATCACCAAATAGTGATCTGTACTACTAAGCGCGTCTTCTGCTGTCCTTTTCTTTTAATTGTGCAATGGATTGCCTACTCCTGCCTTGACTTAGTCGATCCACCCCACGGGTTCTTCACCTCTTTCTATACCTTCTACTTTACTAGCCGCTCGATAGATACATAATCCCGTTTTTACATGTCGTCGAAATATGTGAGGTCAAGAGCCGTAAAATGAAAGACAAACACTGATCGATACTGCGTTCTTTATGGATTAATAATTGGGAATAATCTCTTCCAATATCCTATATCAAGAGCTCCAATTATCTGTTTTTGCCCTCTCTCCCACTGTCATATTCAGATTCATTGAGATTCAACTTGTAAACTTACAAGGACGATATTTTCTATATAAATGTTTCACTCCAGAGCTCGTCTTACTACTACATAAACATAGGTTATGTCAAAGAAATCGTTGTAAATAGCAATTTCCTCTCGGACTTTTTCTTATCTTTCGAGATTTCCGGTGAACATTTCCTTAATTTTTATTTTATTTCGGAACAAAGGAAAGTACACTAAAACGAGCAATGTGGCTATAATAAACAATATACTTTTCTTTAAGGACAAATACAACATTTTTGTTTTTGTCCTTTTGCTCTAGCAAAATCATTTTGCGATAACAGATTTGTTAGAATCTACATATGAATAGTAAGATTATCATTCCTTCCGAAAACATATGTATCTACGAAAAAAAAATCTAAATTACTGGAAGAGAAAACCAAGGGGACGAAATACATGTTTACGGAGGGATCTCAAATAAATAATTCAGTGAATAGTTCTCAAATAAAGACACAATACGTTTGGACCTTATGTGCTTGCTTTCGCCGTAGTTTCGTAACTATGTCTCGATTCCTTCTAAATCGTATCCAAATTTATATTTTCAATATTTGTACAAATTAGCAATAATAGACATATTTATAATAATATTAAATAAAGCAGACATAGAGATATATATCATATTTATTTTTTTAAAACAATCAAAACAAAAAACAAGTTACCTCGATAATATGGCTACATGTAAATTAATATTGTAATAAATAAAAAATTGATAAGAAAAAATTCATATGTTTATTTCATCATCATCATCAGCCGATAGACATCCACAGCTAGACACATGCCTCTCCCAAAGATCCCACATCGATCGATCCTGCGCTACTCGCATCCAGCGGCTTCCTGCTACCTTCTGTCGTTTCTCACCACGCTGACCCAATGCGGGTTTTTTCATTACCAGGGTGCTCCACGAGCAGGTGAGGTTGGCTTGGGATCCGTGTGTTGTTGTGCGTGCGTTGTGTTATACCCTTAAATTTTTTTTTTATATACGGGTAGTACAATTGTGTAAAAACTGCCTAGTGAAGAAATTCTACATCGGATAATTCTCTGCTGCAGGGACAAGAGGAGAGTTATGTTGGACTCTTACCAGCTAAAACTCCACGGTGTCTCTCTGAAAACTTCTGGACATTGACCTATTGCAAGATCACGCCTTAAAGTGGAGCTGGAGCTCGCCAACTTTCACTGTCGCACAAAAGCACCTTACACACCACCTCGAGGCCTTTGATATATAGCGATGTGACTCTCGAACCCGCCGCTGTAGCCTCCATTATTGGTGGAAATTGTGCACCCTCCTCCGACGCCTCAGTCTCGACGAACGAGCAGAAAAGAGATTCTTCCTCTTTCCCACTCTGCAGCCACTCTATGTGACATCATTGATTTCCAAAAGGTAACTCCAGTCTAAAACCTACCTGGGGATCTTCGGCAAAGATCTAGAAGTTTCCGTACATTTTGGTTTTGTTTTGTTCATATATATGACGGTAAATAATACGCCAGTTCATAACGTGGTGGCAATGATTGGGATGATATACGCTGCACCACATTGTGCTCATTGCCTTGCAACATAGGATTTCAAATTTTGTTGCCCCCAGTAATCTGTCTAACTACACCCTCTTCAAACCGGAACACAGTAATACTTGCAGACTTCTGTTCGGCGGCTGAAACAGGAGCTGCGGTGGTACATACGTATACAGTCTCCAGCTATAAAGAAACGCCACCAGTAGTACATATATTCAGGAAACTGTTTCATTTGATCCTCGCATCGTTGGTATTCCCCTGCTGTAATTTATCCGCGCGAGCTTCATTATCAAATTATTTACCAGCTAATGTAAAAGCATTATTAAATATCCTATAACATGTTAATGCGGATACATTAATAAACACGATGCGGGTTAATTTTTGATTTAATATTTACTGGAGGGGTACAATAATTATTTATAATATTATCGTGAACACAGGGTTGGATTGATTAAAACAAATAGTTTCAAAACCGTGTTTAAAACAGTTTGATTTATAATACACGTTACGACCAGTTTTAAACAACGTTTTTGAAAATTAAAAAAAAAATAAAACTACTTTTATTGCGAATAAATGTGAAAGACAATGAAGTTGTAGTCTAGGTGATAGAGACTAAATCATTGGATATAAAACCATTTAAATCTATGCTATTTATGTTATACATTTTTAAAAAGGATCAAATCCCTACCCAATCCATGTAGGAAACTTTCAGGGTGGCCTGTGTCCAGCAGTCGACTTCTATCGGGTGATGATGATAATGATGATGATTCTATAGAAAGAAAAGTCCCTATGTCGGCCGTCGAAAGAAAGTAATTTTTCTGTGGGTATACCCCTTATTTAAATATAAAAGGGTTTCCCCTATTGAAATGATATAAGTAAGAACATACAGGGTAAATGTAATGGGTGAAGATTCACAACGGATTAAAGATATTTTCGGCAACATAAAATAAATGTTTAACCCTTGAATGTTTATTGTAAATATTTTTTTTTTAAATTTAAACTTACTTAGTCTAGAAATAATTTAGTATAGGTTTAATTGATTACAAATTTACTAGGATAAACTAAGAAAACAGCTTTTTAAAACAATCTAAACTGTTTGTTTTATAATTAAAAAAAACTGGTATTTCCAACCCTGGTCCTGAGGGTCTACGGTAACAGATAAAAATATCTTTTTTTATTTTCAGACGATATGTCTTATAATCTGAGGTGCAGTAGTCTCCTTTTGAGTGTAAGATTGATGTTTCGATCTCATATTCATCACAGTGTATAGGTACACCGTGATGGATATAAGGTCTGAAGAGATGAGATAACTTTTTAATTATTATTTGTTGTGCGATCTACGCAGAATGAACTAGCTATGCTTTGAGGTCTTCTAGTGGTATACGTGGTGTTATATTTAAGTTAACTAGTAAGTGTTTTATTTAAGTTAACTAGTAACAGGGGACACTAATCAGTTGGTCCAATCCTCTTCTCTGTTGAAATAAGAATGTTTTATAATTTCTCCTTGCTGATATTCCTTGATAGGAATTGGTGTTCCTTTGTAAGGATTCTTGGCCATTCAAACCTGATGTAATGGTTAAAAATTAGGTCACATATTTCATTACATGGGTACCCCCCTTTTTGAACTCGTCTATTGCGAAATCGCAAAACTGTATTACAACCTATACGATATTTCATTTGGAAAATCGGACCAGCCCAAAATTCCATTTTTAGCATGTTAAATATATAATATAACGTGTTACATAGCGTATTCACATATACTACATGATTATTATATATACTACAACACATATAGTATTTACTATATATATTGACACCTAGAACGACCGAGCTATATTCCCCTAGTAGTATTCTACAAGGGCACACCGCATCATGTACGATTGTCGTCCTTGAACAAGTCCTTGAGCGTTAGGTGGAATTTAGGCTATGTTAGACCATTGTCATTGAAAAATTAGTTAAATAAATGATATGAAGCCTCATTAGCTCAGTTATTACACTAGCTACAAAGCTGTTTAAACGGAAACACGGTAATGTTTGTACAATTTTAGTAGACGGTAGAAATAAGAGCTAACGCGATCTAGTCTCCTCTAAATCTACTAATCATAGATAACATTATAAATAATTAAACTAACAATCTTTGTATCCAATTGTTAATATAATAAATTAATTTTAATAACGATGTTGTCTTCAAATATTGTATTTGTTAACGAAATAATAACTTTGATAACTTTACAAAGGATCACCACTCGTCTGTTAATTATTCAATAAACTTTGACTGCTTTGAAGGTAGTATTATTAAAAGTTTCCATTTGATTTGTAACAACAATGTATTATGTTTATTTATCATAAACATGAAAGTATTATCCATATAGTATTATCCAGTTTCAATATAATTAAAGGTTTTACTAGTAAACTGAAGGTAATTATGTAATATATATTTCTATTATAATATTACATTGTTCTTAACTGTCATCGGTCCCAATGGAAAGCTTCAATAATTTACACTTGTTAATAAATACTCTATTAAAACTGAATCATAAAGACTGTAAGCATATTAAAACAATTAAGTAATGTCTTTTTTTAAAAAAATGCATTCTTATTCGTATCTATATATATATATATATATATATATATATATATAAAAGATTTACAGCTATGTAGAGACTCATCATAGTATTGAGAATTTGGTAAGAAAATTCTTTTTGCTAATCTAAGAAGGAATTTTACAAAATTCCTACCCCAAAGCAAAGGAACAGCTAGTATTTTTTATAACTAATATTCTCTTTATAATTGGTTCCTTCAATTCGAAATATACGAAAGAAACATTTAAACAGACGGACAAAAACAAAAGTCGTTAAGGTTTTCGGGAATTAATATTAAGTAAAGTACAGTACAAGTACATAACTTTAAAATTCCTAAAATACAGAACTATTTTGGTAGATCAAGTTTATATACGTTAAAGGTGACGAGATGAACTTTAACATTTGAATGTTATTACACTAGGCATGTATAATTAATTTAATGTACTGTAATTTTGTTAATAAGACAATGGATAGAATTGTATATCTATTATACCTCTACCCGAGTGTGTAATCTTAAAACAGTTTGGTTGGCTTGTTAAGGCAAGTACGCAGATGGGGAAACTGCTGTATCATAAAGTCGGTGTTTGTTACTACTATAACTCAATCACCCTGGAATCTAATAAAGAACAAACTGTATATTTTTAATTTTCAGTTCATATGAAGGTTGATGTAGTTTTTGTAGTTACAAGTAGAAATAGAATAGAGTCACTGGTGGTAGTTTTCTGTTGGCGGAAACTGTGTAGATAGGTACCAATGCAGAGACCATTTCTGTCGCCAACCAGTACTGTCAAAACTTTACTGTAGCTAGTGAAATTACTGAGGTAACAATGCGTAACCTCTTATGTCTCAAATCGACGAACGGAATGTGGTGCTATGAATACCGTCTTAACTAACACCACGTTGGCCAAGCGGCGAACATCTCCCTCGTCTCATCGCTTAATTAAAAAAAAAAAGTACTTGAGTTACCGTTAGGGGGTATATATATTATTATCAAATCCTCTATACTTATTTAAACTTAATAAGGTACTTTTTGATTTCAACTCACAATAGTTGATTACGTTTTGCATGACTTCTGGAGTTATAGTTTTAAAATGTTTTAGATAATTTTTCTAGAGGTAGGTTTCTGTTGGAGATCGTTCAGGTAGACGCCACCACCGCTCATATTTCTGCTGTCAAACGGCAGTGTGCAAACATCACAGTATTCCGTTATGAAAATTTTTGTAGCTAGAGAAATTACTGACGTAAGGAAATTTATCATTTATATCTTAAGGTGATGAGCACAATGTTATGCAGTGTATATTATTCTAATTAGGATCACGCCTTTTTTAGGAAGCGTATTACTTACCATCCGGTGGACGCCTCGCTCGTCTCGTTGCTTCGTTGAATAAAATAAATATATTGTACTGTGTCTAACTTAAAGCTTATTATGTATTTGTTTTTAATGTTTTTTATTGTACAAAGCGATGAGACGAACGAAACGCCGACCTGATCGTAAGTAATACACCTGCTTATGATAACGTGGATATTATACAATGCACCACATTGGGCTAGTCGCCTTGAGACATAAGATGTTAGGAGGATGTCTTTATCCCAGTAATTTCACTTGCTCCAATCCTGTAAGGAACACAGTAATGTTTGCATACTGTTTGGTAGAAACAGCAGCTGCGGTGGTAAACAGTAAAATTACATTAATTACGCCATAAGTTTTATATATGCTCGGTAAGTGCCTGTTTACGGTTTTTTTCTCAGATTCAGAACTAATATGTTTCCCCAAATGTTTGCCCTAAATAACGCTTACACGCAATCTCGCAATCTCCTCCTTGTTTCATCTCGCGTCCCGAGACGAATTGAGTAAAGCGCCTACTTTTTAGATGAAACGTGCCGAAACTGTAGAAATCGTCATTTTTCCCCTGAATATTATATACAAGATTGATAGCTTTTGACTGTTTGTTTCGCATCTAAAAATTTTGTGATTTCTTCCTGTGCTTCAAAAGCTCTTATCTCATATAGTGACTTTATAAAATCCTTAAAAATATTATACGTGCAGAAGGACGAAACGGACAACACTTTCAATCGAGTTAGTGTGAACCTGTCGCCTTGAAAAATAAGATGATTAGTTTCATTATTTCAGTAATATCAGTAGCGACAACGACTTTCAATGCAATAATGTTTATACTGTACTGCTTGTCAGTCGACTGAAGAGCTGCTGCTTACCTTGATGATCTCCGGCAACATAGAACTAAATCAACCTATGCGGTCTTTAGTATCAGATTCCTTTATACACTTACAATTTCAAACCCTTCATATAGGAAATATCTTAGTATACTTATACTTGCAAAGGCAAGAATAAGTCATAGTCATTCCTTTGCAAACCACGATCTTCCCAACCTTCTCTGAAGAGGCTGGAAGGGCTGTCCTCTGTCTCAAATACAGCACTCCTGTATACATAGATGTATGCTCCTTCATTTTTATGACGGATCACCCAAATCTTTCACCAAAAAGTCATAGGGCCGAATGTGCAAGCACTAGAAAACCCAAAGACGTCTGTAGACTTTAATTTTGGTGTATACTATAATATATATATGCCCCCCACTAGGTGTGTCGAAGGTCTGATGAAGGTTGCGGGAAGCAGCTGGATGCGGGAAGCGCAGGGTCAGGATGTGGAGATTTTTGGGGCAGGCCTATGTCCAGCCATGATGCTAATATAATTCGAAGGAATATTTAATCGTCTATATACAAAATTATAAACAATCTTTGGTTGCCTCATATTTTCGGCTCGAAGCATCAATCATTTGAAACCATAGAGACCTATGACGTAAAAGAGCGCTACGTACCGTCATTTACCGTAACTACTTGCAAAATTAAACCCTTACCCAACGGCTGAAGGATCGTTTTTGTTTAACAGCACTTGATCCAATCATCTTCAGTTGGTAGCGGTGTATAGGATTTAACATTAATTCGACTTACTCATCATAATTTATGAATTATCCCAATATTTTTATTCCATCATCGTGACAAACACAAAATTATTTGAGAGGGTAATAAACAAAACCCTTCCACAATATCAAATATACTTAGGTAATAAATAAATATTTACATGAACTTTAGAATCCTGAAGAATGATATAATACTGAATTTCAACGTATTGATCGTTGTTAAAAAGTTGTTAAAACACTACTGTGCTCCAGGTTGCAGGATGCTGTATCTAGTGAAGTTACTGAGGTAACGAGACTTAATATCTTATATTTTAAGGCGACGAATACAAGGTGATGCAGTGTATCAACCCTAACTAACGCTACATTAATATAGGCAAGCGTATCACTTACCATCAAGAGAAGGGAGCGCTCATCTCAAAAAAAAAGGTAATTGATTCAATGAGAGGAGTAGGTCCATCCATGAATAAAACGACTGCACCTATAAATGTGGTGATAATTAGGATATTTATACAGCACCATATTACGTTCCTCATCTTGACCTGGTAGTCTTTATATACTCCACTGATTATGTCTTCTTTAACCACATAAGTATATTTACTATTATTTTAATATACAAAAAATTATTACCTTTTGTACTCGGACATATAAAATTCATTAGAATCCAACCAACAGTGGATTTTTTTTATGATGAAAATCTCTGCAAGTCCTATATGTAATTATAGACTAAGTCTAATAGCTAACCTGTCCATCTCATCATAATCATTATCAGCCGTTGTTTATCCACTGCTAGATAAAGGCCTTTCCCAATATCTTCCATCCTATGTCCATCTAATCAACATTTATTATCACTAGCTGATAGATCTTCTGTATCGAGCAAAAGCCTCCACAGATCTTCCACGCCGATTGGTCCTTCATTGCTATCATCCGCATTCGCTCGATATTAATATAACATATTTGTTATAAAATAACAATTTGAAAGCTTGAATAATAATTTTATTTTTAATAATACAATTTTTTTCATATTACTTATGTCAAGTAAAAAGCGCTAAGTTGGGAATAACTGCCAAGATAAACAAGCAGATTTCTTACCTTTACTAAGTTTACTAATAGTGATGAGGAAAACAAGAACAAGACTAAGCCTTGGACAATCTAAATATTGGGCTTGGTCTTGGTCTTGTGCACAGCCAGTTATATATATTAATATTTTGGTTCCAGAAGCAAAGCGTATGTTCAAGTTATGATAACTATCTTAACTTATGATTTCAACGGAATTTAATTTTTTTCATTAACTATTGCACAATTGCTCTTGGTCTTGCATAACCTATCCGCCTTAGTTTTGGTCTTGGACTTATTTATTCGATCTTGGTTTTGGTCTTGCATTTTCATAAGACCAAGACCAACACAAATTTTAGTCATCTCTATTTACTGCGCTCTCCAGCTTAATAACAAACACACTTTTAAAGAGACTTGATCGAAGATGATCGTCAATAGGTTAGAATTATGTTGCCAATTTAAAATAATAAAAATCCAATGAAAACTACTTTAGTTAATAAATTTAAATAAATATATTAAAAACCGTCACCAAAATAAGGTCCATTAAATAATGTTCATTTTGTAACAGAAGGGTTAATTGTCTGAAAACATCTAAATGATCCTGTCGCCCAGCATGTTTAGCAGACTGAATAAACAACCTCAACTTATTTGTTACTCGAATAATGTACCCCTATTTACACACACTTTAGGCGAAAGAGGGTTAAGACTTTTATTTAGTACCTCATTAATATTGATAAAGCTCAACTTAGTCGTAGAAAATTGAGTAAAAATATTAGCCAATATCCGTACACGTATCGGAATTTCTCTTCGATGAGATAATGAAACATCCTGGTCATATATGTGTTTTGCATCAGTTCTTATTAAATGTATATGCATATATGTATGTATGAATATACTAGATGTTCCATGACGTAATATCAAGTGACTTTCTATAGCAGCCGTTACTATAGCAACCGTATAAATAATACCAAATGAAAACGTTTATAAATGTTAATTAGAAATAAAAGTATCATGGGTGTACGAAATTCCAAAATTAAATTCTGTAGCGCATCGCAAATGCTCGTAGAGGCACGCTGACGGATTCCATGGCATCTTGCAAGAGCTGCTTCACTGATGCGTAGACTGGGGGACAACAACAACAGTATTTTGCAGGAATTTGCGAGTAAACCAGACCCACAAATACACAAGCAAGTGAATGAATTGATTATTGAGCATTTATAAATCTACTTGCAGGTGTCGTAAATGCCCAAACAATAACAATAACTTGTATGTGCTACTAGTAATAGTTTTTAAGAGTTTTTGTACTAAACTAACTATTGGATCTATGTTATCTGAATAAACATTTATATTAAATATTATTATATTTCTGTATTCCGGTTTGAAAGGAGTTGTAATTAGTCAAATTACTGGGGTAACGAAACCAAATACCTTATGCCTCCAAGCGACGAGCACAATTATGATCCAGTGCATATTATCTTAACAAGCGCCACCTTCACGTCCCGAACGAGCTTAGTTTTTAAAAAAATTGCTATGCTTACATGGTAAATCTTCCTTCTGGGCTCCAATACAGCTATGTTGATGAGAAATTAAGGTCTTATTCTATTGTCAAAGAAATAGACTACTTCGTGAAAAAAAAATCGCAGTCGACGGTAACCTAAGATAAGACAGCGTTTTAACCATGTCTTGTATTTTCACAGGTTCTCGATCAACGTTGATAAATTCGATCAGTCTTAATCACTACCATCTAGTACATTGATGCTGAGTTAATATGATCACGGCAGCCATAGTTGCTACGTCACCGTACATAATTTAATTTACCCCACTAACTCTTGTTTGAGTGCCAACCTGACCTGCTCGTGGTGCACCTTGCTAATCCACATACGGAGCTCCGGCTCCCACCAACCTGCTGTAGGCCAGCGTGGTGATAAATGCCCCAAATCACACCATATAAAATCCTTACACGATCGATATGGGAATGTTTGGAGAAGTTACATGTCCACCCGTGGACATCTATAGGCTAATGATGATGGCGATGATGATGATGAACTTTTGTTTGCGCTTAAAAACCGGTTGATTGTATGATTTTCATTAACATATTATATTGTTTAAATGTCACTTTAATTATATAGTATCAAAAGACAATGTATTAAGCATACATTTCTAAGATGATCTTAGAAAAAATCGATAATTGCCAATTAATCAATGTTTAGATATCATGTAAGATAAAGGTAAAATGCTTACTGAAGACAATCTGTCATATATAGAAACTATTAAGAAAAATCAACTTAAAGTCTCCAGGCGACGAGCATGATGTGGAACAGTGTAAACATCTCAACCGGTGCCTCAGTTATTTTTATTCAACAAAGTGACAATACAAGCAAAACTTTAAGTACTCTTGTTCATAACAGGTGGCGCTAGTTAGGATGATATACAGCATCACATTACGCCCGTAGGTTTGAGGTATATATACCCCAGTAATTTCACGAGCTACAGCGCCCTTAAAACCGGAACACAGTAAAGTTTACACACTGCTACTTAGATGATATCCAGCAACAGAAACTATTACGACTAGGACAGGTTGATGTTACGTAGCTCATAACAAAGACGACAAAGTGGTGATGGTGTATAAAACCTAACTAGTAATTACTGCCTTAGTGTACTTTTCTTCGTTGCGGCGTTTATACTTATTAAAAAAAAATATTTTAATAAAAGAAACGTCTTGTGTACTTCTTCGAGTAATGACAACACTGCTTTTGTAGTATTGCAAAGCGATATAAAATTTTATTAGAATATCTATTTGTGGGGATGAATTAATTTAGTGGAAAAGTTCTGTAGCCGAAGAGGGATTTTATTGCGACATAAAAATTTAATTTCCTACTTACGGAGAACTTTAAAAGCAATATACATAAATTTTCACGAAACATTGTTTAGTAACAATTCCACTATAACATGGTCTCGGTCATGCAAAGAACTAAGACCGAGACCAATGTTACAGAAGCAAAACCAAAACCGAATGAACAAGAACAAGTTCAAAACCAAGACCTATTGATCATGATGATGATATGTGTTAAAATATTTATCGTAAAACATAGGTTTTTTTTTCTGGAAACAAAATATTGTTAGCCATTTCAAATATCCAATTTGCTGGACTAAATTTTAACACTGAATATCAAAAACAGAAAACTACCACTGATTGAAAAATAGGATCTACAAGGATATAGTATACACACAGTAATGTTTGCACACTGCTATTCGGCGACAGGAAAGAAAGTTTTAATGATAACTACTCAGATGAGCTTCGGCAACAGAAATTTACTACCAGTGTTCTCGAAGATGTCCTAAAGAAAGGCCGGGTCAGCAGTACTCGCAACCGACGAGCATGCATGAAGACGCTCATGAAAGTGCAGGAAGCGAGAGAGGTGTGCCAGGATCGTAGCAAGTGGAGAAAGGTAGTCTCTGCCTACTCCTATTGGGAACAATGCGTGATATATATATATATATATATGTATGTAAGTTACAAAGATTACAAATATTTAATAATTTTAAAATAGATATCTTATTACCCGCGCTTAATTAAAGAAATCACAATAAAATAATTAAGAAAAAAAATCTAAGTAAACAGATCAAGTGTAACCAAGACCAAGACGAACACCAATACTGTGCAAGTCTTGGTCTTGGACTTGCTCTGCTTATCAATCATATATATTATAAACATGTTTATAATATAACACTTAAGTCTTTTCCTTATACTCACACCACCAACCTAACGCCACGTTGTTATGGCGTGACAGTTACCATCAGGCGATCGTCCCGCTCATCGGGTCGCTTAATTGAATAAAAAAAAAAACAATTCCATTAAAAGCTCGCAATAAACAACGATACTGTAACGATGAACACATTAATTTCTTTTGAACTTTTCATTAAAATCTTACACTTTATGTGAGGAGGCTTTTGATGAGACTGTTATCAATTCGCGTATAATAAATTATAAAGAGGCACCATCACTTTATTTATATCTCTATTATAGATAAGTGAAGTATATACTGTTTAACAATTAACTTCAATTATTGTTAATTCATTAATATTAAAGTTCTCCTGTAATGTGTTTCACAAAGCACGGTGTTGCGCTGTTTGAATCCAGTGGCTCACAGCGATTTGCCAACGCTGCGCTTTCCGGTGCGAGGTCACCTTTTCAACACTTTAAGACCCTAAAGCCCATTGGTTCTACGGGCTATATGCCCCGCCCATTACCACTTCAAACTTGCGACTAGTAGTGCTTTGTTGGTGACCCTGATTCCATTGCGGATTTCCTCATTTCTGATTTTATTACACAGAGATACTCCAAGCATCGCCTGCTGTGTGATTCTGAGTTTTCTTATATGACCCATAGTTAACGAACAAGTTTCGAAGCCGTAGGTCATTACTGGCAACATGCTCTGTTAGAAGACTTTCGTCTTCAAGCACTGACCGATTTTGGACGAAAATACCTTGCGAAGTTTCCCGAACGCTGCCCGTCCCAGTTGGATTCAGCGGTACAAGACAAAGACAAGAGACCTATATCCAGCAGTGGACGTTCATCGATTGAAATTATGATGATGATTATTATTATTACATCCAGAAATTCATTGACTCATCATGGCATCTCCGAAACTATTGGACGCGAACCGACAACGCAATGCCACCACTGTAGCGGGGACCAGCATTCCGCGCAACATACCCTCGCTGAATGCCTCGTGTGGGAGTCCGAGCGACAAACACGATCTTGCGCTCCCAGTTGCAGTTAAACGCAAATATGCATTTCTCTGCGCGATCGAATCAGAAATGTGGTGATCCGCAGAACGTAGGAGGAGGAGTTCAGGAGTGTACGTCTATCGGCTGATGATGAAAGTCTCTGTTGCCAGAGACCGTCTAAGTACCACCGAACGCATATTTCTACCGCCAAACAGTAGTGTGCATACATTCTGTTCTGGTTTAAAGAGCGCGATACTTTGAGTAATTACTGTAGTAACAACATTTTATGTATCAGGCGACGAGCTCAATGCGGTGCAGTGTATACCATCGCAACTAACGACACGTTGTTATGGGCCGGCGTATGACTCACCATCAGGTGAACGCTCGGCTCGTCTAAGAGCTTAATTAGAAAAAAATACGAGATAATTTATTTTTAGTATCACTTTCTAAAAGCTACCTTAGAATATATTTATAGTAATTATTATTACACTGGTTTCCATTTGTACTTCGACGAGATCGTAACAGGACCTCCATTTCGAGGTCTCACTTCTTTAAAATTGTAATTTTATACACTATTTCAATGTCCTCTTTATTATCATGTAATAAAGGACTTTTACATTAACATAAATGAAAAAAACATTGACAAATATGTTATAGAAATTTTTTAGTATGTATATATATATTCTATTTTTCCTTTATCTTATCTTTCCTATTTCACATTTAAGATGCTGTGGATATAGCAATATTATTCTCTAGTCTATTCCTATTTAGATCTCAAACTCTCTTGTACATGGGATTCATCACCACCATATCTTCCTTAGGTTTTTTGTCCGACGTTATGGCTTCCATGTGGTTCATTTTGGGTGACCAACTTTATACATTATGATCCTTTACAGGATCCAAATGCTTGGTTTATATATCTTGTAGTTTTTAAGACACCATTACCAAGTTTTTAATTGTAGAAGATTTTTTTAACAATTGCAAACATATGATGGATAAGAACATCTTAGTTGGAATCTCTCTCTGGCAATGGAGAGTACAACTGTAAAGTATATGATACTAAAAACAAGATGAAAAGAGAAGAGGATTGAAGAAAACTCGTAATTATATTCGGGTGGTTTTAGTATAAATTAAAAAACTTTTGAAAAGCTTTTTATTTGTCTGTACAATTAATAAATAATTAAAGAAAGCTTGCATGCGCTCGAACTAAATGCCAACCTCTCAAGCGTCAAGTGTACTGGTGGTCCTCACATATCGTAAAACATCTTGAGGAATGTGTTAAAGCACGACGCAGGTATATTAGATACCGCAGGAGGCAGCTCCGGAATGTAACTACTTGTGAGTAACTGTATATAGAATATAGAATTAGAGTTTAAACTTTGCAGCTGTCTACCAGGGAAGCCAAGATCCGCTCGAGAGAGGAGCTTCTTGACACTCTCAATCAAAATCAATGAGATCGTCCATATAAAATAGTTAAAGAAAAAATTCAGCCGAGGACGGGTCCTCTCATAGAATCTTCAACCGCGATTTCTAGAAAGTGTGCTTAACGGTCTGCTCCCAAATCATCCCGATTTGGGAGCAGACCGTTAAGTGGTTATCTCCCGAAATGGCGCCTCAATATGAAGGGCAGCAGGTTGTTAATGTCGAGGTGCCGTATATATAGCAAACGGAGATCGACGTGGCTATTTTACGGCTCCGTGGCAGGAAAAAGGCTCCAGGACCAGATGGTGTACCTGATCGCATGTGGGCCTTGGCACTCGATGCTTTGGGAGACCGTCTCTGCCGGCTCTTTAATGCCTGCCTGGAGACAGGTCGGTTCCCGGTACATGATACCAAAAACAGGAAAATGAAAAGAGAGGTAAGATTAAAGAAAACTTATAATCATATTAGGGTGGTATTAGTATAAATTAAAAAACTTTTCAAAAAGATTTTTATTTGTCTGTACAATTAATAAATAATTAAAGAATATATTTATATAATAATTAAAGAACACCTTTCTTTGTTCGCCAATCACGCGAAAACTAGTGAACGTATAGGAACATGACATAGACTATTTATTTTTTGAATTTCATAGATCCTTCATCATTTTATTTCTAAATAATTTTTATAAACAATTTCATTTGGTATTTTATGAGGTTGCTATAGTAACGGTTGCCAAAAGTTAAATCACAAATCTAATTCTATACGGCCAGACAAACAGGCAGAGAACAGTTAGTAATAATATATAGGATATAGTTTTACCCTTCCATTACGTTATTAAAAAGAAACCCCTGCTATTGGTGTCTCAAACTTTATAATACACGCAATGCGGTCCCCGTACAGTGCCTAGGTACTTCACACCACGAGAAACTACATTTGCCTTAAACATTCCAAATGTTTACGGGCACATTGCTCCAACTTTGGTGTAATGCTCGCATATTCACACATCAGCACAAATGACATTGCTTGATAAGAATTCTTTAAAACAAAACATTTTTTTACATTTGTAATAAACTGACACATTTTTTTTTATTTAATATAACGACAAGACGGGCGGAACGTACACCTGATGGTAAGTGATACGCCCACCCATAACCACGTGGCGCTAGTTAGAATGTTACAGTACCATATTTCGCTCGTCGCCTGAGACAAGATGTTGAGTCTCGTTGGCTCAGTAATTATATTAGCCACATCATCATCATCATCATTATCAGCTTTTGTTTATCCACTGCTGGATTTAGGCCTTCCCCTATATCTTCCACCAAATGCGATCCTCAGCTTCTCGCATCCATCCACTTCCGACCGCTCTGATGAAGTCGCCAATCCATCTGGAGGGAGGGCGTCCTACACTTCTGCGACCTGTACGCGACCTCCACTATAAGACTTTACACCCCTATCGGCCATCACTGAAACGACAGATATGGTCAGTCCACTACCACTCCTGCTTGCAGATTTAATTATTATTTTATTTAGTATTAGCTACAGCGCCCTTCAAACTGGAACATAGTATATTTTATTCGTTGTAATAGAAGCTGCGTTCTTTATCCCATTGATGTAGAAAGACCATGTAGGCGGATTCGTTTTATATTGAACTGATTTAACTCGTATTTTAACATAAAAAAATAATAATAAAAAAACTATCACAAAACAAATATTCCTATTATATATAATTACATCTATAATTTTTATACTTGTAATAAGATAACGCAAGCTTTTAAGGTTTTATACTGTGTAAGATAAATAACAACACTCAAACGGTAAATTCAATTTAGCAAAGCGATCTCTGAATCATTTGCGGGGCTTTTCATCGTTAAATGTTCCTGAAAATTCACCATTTCCTTTTGCTACGTGTACCTTTTGTCCATAAGTGTCACGATGACACAATAGGAACATGCTCTTTTAAAATCCCATTGAAACTTTCATGTTCAGTGACCGTCGAGAAAGTGCGAAACGGTGTCTCCAGGAAATTGATAGTTATCTCGCTCCAAATGGTTTTGGGACATTATACAATATTATTACTTACCATCCGGTAAACGACACCATTGTCTCATCACCAAATAGAATAAAAAAAATTATTGACTATTCACACTAAGTTTTGTATTATGTTTTATTAAAACTTTTACAACAGTTCAGTTTACAATAGACTTTTCTTCACAGTAGACTTTTCCTCACAGTAGACTTTTCCTCGCAGTAGACTTTTCCTCGCAGTAGACTTTTCTTCGCAGTAAACTTTTCCTCGCAGTAAACTTTTCCTCGCAGTAAACTTTTCCTAGCAGTAGACTTTTCCTCGCAGTAAACTTTTTCTAGCAGTAAACTTTTCCTCGCAGTAGATTTTTTTTCACAGTAAACTTTTCCTCGCAGTAGACTTTTCCTCGCAGTAAACTTTTCCGCGCAGTAAACTTTTCCTTACAGTAAACTTTTCCTCGCAATAAACTTTTCCGCGCAGTAAACTTTTCCTGGCAGTAAACTTTTCCTCGCAGTAGACTTTTTCTTACAGTAAACTTTTCCTCGCAGTAGACTTTTCCTCGCAGTAAACTTTTCCTGGCAGTAAACCTTTCCTCACAGCATTCTTTCCTCGCAGTAAACTTTTCCTTACAGTTGACTTAAATTTTCTAACGAGTTAATTGGTTTTATGTACAATAAACATTTCATGTGTCCCACAAGTAATAATCGCGAGGTATTAAAATCAGAATACGTTGCGGGCCACGGCGTTGGTACGCCTCCGCCAATCCATCACTGAAATACATGTGCAAAGTAATTTTTAAGTAATGAGTATCAGTACGACAGTTGAAATTTAAATACTTTCGTTTGCGGATGTACATTATCGCCGTCTTAATTTTGAATAGTTTTTCTTTTCCGTTCTAAATAAATTTAATCGTTAAAAGTAACTAAGAAAAAAAACATTTTTGTTCCTCTGAAGGTGATTTAAATTTTCCGATGAACCTATGCTAGTATACCACGCTAGTCTACCCGCATGCTTAGCATTAGCTGTTCAGCGAATAGGTATTTTTGAGGAATCTGAAATTGGCCATGGACCTTAGGTTGATATGATATTATTATGTTTAACTAAGTGATATGTAATAATCAAACTTACCAAATATTACAATAGTGTTTTATCTAAGTGCCCACGACTGTATGAATATAATCATTTTGAACACTCAATAAAAAAAACGATAATTCAAGAATAGTTATCCTTCATCATTTGTTATTATTAATAACGTATCTGAAACATCTACTGTGTTTTCAAAAAAATAACATTCAACTTAATTGTGAAAAATTCTGCATCAATACGAATTTTTATCTATTGAGCTTAGTTTAGATGATATTAGATTACCTACTCATGGTCAACTAACTCATTGTACTTACGTCTTTCTCATGACAAAGTCCATAACGAAATACCAGTATACTGAACATCACTATGTTAATCCAATTCAGCCTTCATGGAATAATAAAAAACTGTTGTCTTAATATATATTTTTTTTAAATATGTTCTTTTAACTTACAATAAATTGTAAACAATACACAACAGTGACGCTCATTAAATAATGAAAACGTAAATTATCCGCTTGTGTTGATAATTAAAAAATAATTATGAAGTATATGTATATAAATACATAAAATATTAAAACCAAATGGGATTAAATTAATCTTTCATCAATTCCACGGTTTTATTTTTCTCCTTCTTTCCAATTTTCGCATTGCCTATGTAATAGTTATCTCATTATGGTTAACCTTTAAATGCACTTGAGGAGTTATACGCGCCATACGAGAAAATTCAATTCATTTCAAGATCGAACAGCTTTCTCTGCGTCATTGATGAATGAACATGACTCTCTTTTAAAAACAAGAGACCCCGACTTCCAGAGTAATTCCGCCAGTGGGAGCACAGACAGGCCTCTTAATGTTGTGTCCGCGACTGACTTCGAAGTACTCTTAAAAAAGTAATAAAAAAATATACGAGTCGAACTGAAAACTCACACTTAGTCATCTGTTAATAAAAAAGTCAATATTTGTCCATGTCTAACACAGCCATTATCTCGGCGAAACGAGATTAAATACGAAAACCAGTCAGGTAAATTGGGATAAACATCGGCAACGTTATGTGGGAGGGTCGGTAATTCAATTACAGACTGCGCCGGTTGTTAAACCTTAAAGGGAATTGATTGGCGGGAAAACCGAGTATTATTATCGTGGTCACGTAACGGATACGGAAATTTTAAAAGAAACATAATCAGCAATTCATCTAGCCAATATCAAGTTTTTAAGAGAATCAACTGTTAACCTTAATGCTCCTCTGAATTTCCATCTTCAGTACGTCTGGAAAGTTTTTATAAGTACAATAAAAGAAAATTTCAAAATGTCTGAATTACTATCATTTACTTCAGCAATAAAAGTACTTCTTTAATAAATAGGCATATTATATGATGATACATGGGACTGTATGTATTCTTAGCGTTTGCTTCTTTCCCTTTCTGTTTCTTTTCTGCTTTCTTACTCATCCTCTTCATCTTTGAAACATTATGTAAAATAAAACTATGTATAGTCCATGTTTCAGATATTAACAGGAACATAGAAGTCAGATGATTATTCTGAATCGTGTTTACTGCCTTTACTACGCTATAAATCTTTAAAAAGATCTTTACAAAACTTTGAAAAGACTTTATGGATCTTTCAAATGAGCTTAACAACTAGTCATAAACTAAAACTTCTTAAATTGTTAGCAGAATCCGTGATAGAGGTAGACTTAACGGTTTCCTTGTAGAATGCAGGTCATAGTTAGATTCTAAGAGCACAAGTAATGGAATTTGTATGACTATCAAATTTTTCGATCCCGCATAGGTACCGTCCACATGAGCCCTGTAGTCTCGGGCTATTAAAAATAGGACTAAGGTATTGCCTGTCGTAAAAGGCTACTAAAAGCTTCCTCGGATTCGTAACCCTTAAGGGTAGTGACCCTCAAAACTTAATAAGCGAGTCTCTTAGGAGGACGGCAAATGAATGGTGGTCTTATATTTGCCGTAGCACAGCGTAGGTGCTGAGGGCATTGCCCTTACGTGAAATGTTTTATCCAGAGTAGCAGAGGGGCACTGGTGTGTTCTATGGGAGATCCCAGAGCCCCTCCTAATGCACTGAGGAGGACTACCGAGAGATTTTAGTGGGATAGAAGCCCCCTATAACCTTGTCTTGCCCCCCGAAGCAAAGTAACCCGGCAATAAAAAAGGTACCATTGCAAATCTACCGCTATAGCAGCATCTTAGTATTTCAATTGTCAACATATGAGGGTTGGATTTTTCTGAGCAAGTATGCTTCACCATCGCATCATTATCACTTAACATTGTAAAATTGGGGTCAAGTCTGAGCGTAAATACTTCTTCGGCCTCATTGTCACTATTACCGCGTGAAATCTAGGTCCAGTGTTAACTTGTTATAAATAAAATAGTACTTTCTCTTAACAAAGACATTGGGAATTATACTATAAAAAAATAATAATTACAAAGTCTAAGCAAATACTTTCTAGAGATTTAACTAAATGTACTCTTTATAAGTGAATCTTTGTGTACTCTTATAATAAGTTATAATGTTATATTACCTTAATAAATTTCGCACAACGGAAAAATCTGAATAATAACCGTATCTCGTTATAACTAAGCCTGCTTTCTTAATTATAGATTTACCAATAAAGTCTGCAGAATATTTTATGAATAAACTGTTAAGATTACTTATAGATGACTTTTCTTTTATAGTGTTGATCTCCAATTATATTAAGTTTAATATCATATTAAACTTAATATCAATTGGAGATCAACACTCGAATCAAGGAATCTTATCTGGAGTTCCTGATAAGATTCGTTGATAAAATTACAAAGATGCGTCCTAAATTTTTATTTCTTTACTACTTGTTATCAGTCGAACAGCGTCCACTGCTGAGCATAGGCCTCTCTTAAGGATCCCCACTGATGGGGAGTGGAGCCCCACCACGCTGGCCATGTGGGTAGGTAGATGCGCCGCTTGCAGGTAATGACTTGGGTTCCGTAAGATGTTAGGCGGACTTACTTACACCCCATTTTTTTAGTTCATGTTAAAGTTTTTGTTATCTTTAACAGGGGAACTAAAAAAAATTTGCTTTGTATATACTAATGATGGTTTGACAAGTTTATACTTGAAATACGTACTACTATATAAACAGTAAGAGATCAGAGATGTTTTAAAGATTAATGTCTTTTATACAAAATTATAAAAATAAGTTTTATTACATTAGACACGAGTACATCAGCCAGAGAACCTTCATCAAGGATCCCGCCCATGTTCGGACCTACACTTCCTGCATCCAGCAGCTGTGTAAGACCTTCACTAGACCGTCATTCATTACTTTCTTTTATCTTAACTAATAGAGATTCTGTTAAACAGGTATTAGGTAGCGTAACCAGAGACCGTCTAAACACCAACGCAGCTCTTATTTCTGCCTCAAAACAGTAGTCTGCAAACATTATTGTGTTCCGGTTTAATATGGTGTATATCATCCCAACTAGCGTTATATCGTTATAGACAGACGTATCACTTCACCAGGTGAACATCGTTTAGTCACTACGTTCAATAAAGAAAACAAATATTTTTCTCTTATCTCCTCAGATCGGAATTTAATAATAGAAAAAAGGTACAGTATAAATATTTATACACTAGTATAAACTAGTGCTAACAAATGGACTATTTCTACCGCCAAACAGTAATACATTTCATCTCATTATCAGTCGATAGACGTGCACGGATGGACATAGACCTCCCCCAAAGATCATCGGTCGGTTCCGCGTTGCACGCATCCAGTGGGTTCCAGCGGTTCTCACCAGAACATCAGTCCACCTTGTAGGAGGCCTCCCAACACTACGCGTACCGGTACGCAGGCTCCACTTGTTCCACATTTCTGAGTCGATCGTGCAGAGAAACTCCAAGCGTAGACCTCTCTATTGCCCTTTGAGCCTTTTTATATGGCCCAAGGTAAAGGGCCACATTTCGATTCCGTATGTCAACATTGGCTACACGCACAAGTTGAAGACTTTTGACTTCAGATCAGTGTCGTACTCCTCTCAGATACTGCAGTCGGTATCTGAGACTAGTACATATACCGTATATATTATTCAGATATGAGTCGTATTGTAGATATTAAATGGAGATTACATGTAATAGAATCTAGTAAAGCAAGCACAATGTGATGCTGTTTGAATATTTTTAATAGTAATAATAAAGTGACGTAGAAATTATTAATTGGTGAATGCCCTGCTCATCATCTCGCTCGATAGTTCTTTATCGACAAATTACAATTGTCTTGATAACGTAACAGAAGAAGTCAATGAATAATTCGTTGCTCGTTGGAACATCTTTTAACACTAGCTCCCCACATTCGACGGCCAATTAATTATTCATGCGAGTGTCACTGTTTTTCATGACTCTTATAAAGTTGTTTCACACGTAAATGTACTTAGTTCGCGACGTATTATGGTAAGTCTAAAAGCTTTTCCATCAGACGTACGTGGATCTTTTACATTTCTTACTACACATACGCGAATATATATTAATGTTTAAAGGTGACAAAGGCTGCTCAACGCGATGAAACAAAATTGGATGTTGCCGTTTGGTATGCTGCGGCGACTAGATGTTCACATTTATTTATATAGAAATACTCTTAGATAAATAGCTAAGATTTGTTTATAAAGTAATCAATTTCGATTTCAATTAAAACATTATAATAACGTCAACATTTGGAGCATGTTAAAGGAACAATCTACTCCTTTCATTCACCATCAAAGGTGAGCCTTAGACTGCCTTAACCGTGATACAATGCTGTCAAGAAAACATATATACGAGTATATTCAGTAGCTTTTCTTTGCTTGCTTTGTTAGCTGTAACACCCCCAAAATCTTTTTTTGATGAAGGAAATATGTAAAATCCTTTCAAAGCTGACATATAATCAGCAAAAGGAATATTCTTACCAAAGTTGAAGTGTCTAGGCCTCATAGTTCCAGAGATATCGTGACGAGTCTCTACATAGGTGGAAATTTCATATATATATATATATATTGCTTTTTTCAGTTCTTTGTACAACGTATTTACAAACTTCTCTGACTTCTTTCTTATTGTGATTTAGATACTTTAATTTATATTTATATATATATATATATATATATCTATTTTTATATCTGAACTCTGGTTTTTATTATAAAATAGAGTGAATAGCCTCTTCCTAACGTCTTTGGTAAGGAATTTAGGTAGTTTGGTAGAAGCAACTACATGTCATATCATACTACATTATACTTTGAACTACCGGATAAAACTTTAAAGATATATGTAATTTTAATACGACAAAGAGTACTTATAATTTACGAATAGTTTACTTGAGCATTTAGTTTTAATAATAAAAAAATAAGTACATATTTGAACTCTTTAGTTGAATATACACACCAGTAGCAAATGTATACGAATGTATAGGTACACTTGAAGGTAATTGAATACATGTACAATGTGCAGCGCAATTCGTGTTTGTAGCAGTAAATCACTCAAAGCGGTAAAGCTTTAGTAAATTACGATCGCCACATTCGGTCTACCAACAATTTATACGTTCTAGAGATACTACAACAGCTTTATTATACATGTGTTTAAATAAAATGAACAATGTTACTTTTTGTTTCTTTTGTACACAAATGTAGATATCCTGTAGATTGATTGATTCCGATCTTCGAAACTATTAGATGTAACTACTCAAAATTTGGTACAGATATTGCTTCTGCCATTAAGAGGTCAACTGTTACAATATTCCGTCCCCAAAGAAAGTGGTGGTAGTATTAATAACGAAAAGAGGTCCAGGGGACGGCCGGTAGAACGAGAATATTTCTAACAAATTTCAAGTCTGAATTTCCTATCTAATTTTATATTACAGCCAACAGAACGGGCGCAAAACAACTTGTATTTGTATATACTCGTACATGACAACGTCTACGAGACAAATAGAAATACCTGACAGTAAAGTGAATAAAATTTTTACAACCCAACCCAAGACAACGTCTGTAGATAGCATTTTAACACATAAGATATTAATGAGACAATAATTATATTACTTGTTACTTTCAGAAATTTTACATGCAACAGCGCGATTCAAATCAACGCATAATAAAGTTTACATACTATTGCTGATAATCCAAACCTAGACGATACGCCAAAGAAAAACTACAGTTTCTTTTTCAAAGAAGAAATTAAAATATGTATCTGGAAACATAATGAAAGATAAAAATTATTTATAGCCAACTTATGTGTTCAAGACCAATTTCTTTTCAATAATACGAAAATCAGTAATTTAAGCAGGACTTCTTTCTAACCAAAAACAACGAAGAAAATCTGACTACTACCTGAAATGTTTTCAACAATAACAACACTAAACTAATAAGTTTTAAGTAATTATACTAGGACCGTTAATTCAAAGACGATCCGAGTGGTGTTATTTTTAATATCTAAAAGATAACCGTGGGTTAACGATTCCAAAAGTCTAGGTGTTTATTCTAGTATTTGATCAAATCGATTCATTTAAATCGGAGTTATTTAAACGGCACCAATTTACTCATATAACCTACGGAAGAACAAGCCTAATGAATTTCTACTTCTGTTTGTTACGTTACATTTAATCGGCTTATCGCCGTGGGCGAAATTTAGTCAAGGAGCTCAGTATGCTTGGTTGAAAGCATTTACTAATTATACAAATAAATTGTAGAAATCTCAGAATCTAAAAATAATTATAGCATAAATTTAATTTGGTTCTTTTCCATAATTATATTAAAAATAATTTTATCCTGTAAAGAATCAAAGAAACAAAGCTCATTTTCACAGATATACTTCATATGAAACTTACGAGTTATTCCCGGTTATAAGATACAATTAAAAAAGACGAATTTTGTAATATAACACGCCAATATGTTTATATTGGTTATTCATAGTTTTCTTATTTGTTGATATCTGAGCTATTTTCAATATATAAATATTTGCTATTCCTGTATAAATGAAAGTAAATTGGTACTATTTGACAAGAAGCTACCACTGGATTGCAATTACATATAAATTAAATTGGTGATGGAGCCAAAGGTAGAAAGAGGATAGCAACTGGCTAGAGGTTCAAAAAACCTTTATCAATATTGAAACTCTACCAAATGTCGATCCGGAATCAAACTATTTACCACTCATATACAAAGCTAACTATTAAACGCTGCACAGAGGACACAATTAACGTATTATCTATGAAAACATTTTATAATAATATTCAGTTGTTGAAAACGGCTACTAAAGAACTGCTGCTTCGCTTATTACCCCTTTAAAATGGGACTCTTTAAAACAATTTATTCCGAGACCGCAGCCACCCCTAGTGAAAACGTTTTTAAAACATGTTAAAAGATATTTAATGCATAATGACGTACCTTTTCATATTTTCTCTCGTATTTAAAATGTTTTTTTTTTTTTGTAACACTTACCCTTAATTTCATGTGTAAGTAATATACTTAATAATATAGAAGTGAGGTAGGATATGCACATCGATGCTGTTATACCGATGGATTTACTATATACAGATAGTTATTATTCTAGCTGTTTTAAATAACACTAAACCACCTCCAAATGCCTACTGATGCATTACGGAACCACACCAGAGAACTCCATGCTATATACTGGAGTCAACTATAAATGGTACAAAAGCATAATCTTACCCATCTTAAACCTTTATTTCACCTTCAATCTCTGAAAATTCTTACATAAATAAATTCTATGATATATCTAAAATATATATTCATAGCTACAGAATATTCTTAACTAGAAATATACTTACCGTTTCAATATTAAAGTAACACAGGTTTTATTTTTTTAATACAAAACCTATGGTTTACGTTATAAAGAATCATCATCATCGGATAGACGTCCACTGCTGAACATAGGCTTTCAACAAAGATCTCCACATCATATGGGGGATTTGGCCAATTTCCTAAAACTCTCCATATGATTATGTTAAAAATAATATCTATGACATATATATGTAGGCGTTTACATAAACATAGGTTTTTTTATATTTAATGAAGAGTCTAAACAACCGGAGTATTCATCTGAAGATAAGTGATGTGCCTGCCCATAACTATATCACAATAGTTAGTATGATATACATATAACTTAGAATGTGCTCGTCGCTTAAGGCATAGTTGTCGATTGTTGCATCTTTACAAATATTTGATTACCTACAATACCATTTAAACTGCAACACAGTAATATTTGCACATTTATGCATGTTGAGAGATGAATACTGCTGCAGTACAGCGAATGAATATTTTACATGGTAAAACTTATCTAAGTTTATAATGTTAACAATTACAATCTAACAGCAGATTAGACTTAAAACTAGAAGTTTATATATAAAAACTACATAGTTATGTACATAAACTACTTGTTATTATAACACTATACGGTATTTCATATCATAATATGTTACAATTTGTTTTAAATAAATGTTGGAGGCGTGTCTTAAAATACTCAAGTCAACAAACGTACCGGCGGCAGTATGAAGTACCGTTATAATGGTGGCACTTTAAGTATGATTTATTTGGAAAACACTGTCAACGTACGGAAATATTTAAAGACCACTGAAGAAGTTTATGAGACTATCTATGTGTATGAAGGTTTATTTAAGCATATTTGTATGAGCTGCTAAAACGTAAGCTACTCCAAAAGTAATGCTCCATAAGTATGCGTGGTATGCTGAAAAGCTACTGTATATTGCCAATAACTGTTCTCTCTTTGTCACCTTTTACAAGTTGTTTTTCGGTGGTAAATCAATTCTAACCCTAGATAGAAAAAAAGGTTTACTAGAATGAAGAAACCAGCTGTAAAACTAAAAGTCTTACTAAATCAGTAATAACCTCGTTCTGTAATATATTTTTAAAATACCTGTGTAAAGTTGTATTTTGACTGTTGGAAGAGAATATATTAGATATTGCTTTCCTAGGGAATGATGTAAACATCTATGATCAGAAAAATAAAGTAATTTTAGATTTTACTTAAAAATTTCAGCTTATAATGTCTCGCTTGTCTCCGAGATAAATACACACGTAAACTTATGCCAATGTTACAGTACAGCTACGCTAAACTACTACAAAACGTTGATGTTTTTTTTTCTGTTTCGCCATGTAATATCATTGTTTTGCCGCTTTATCTTGAGCCCTATTACCATATTTATATTCGCTGTAAAAACAAACAAGATTTGCTTGTTACGAGAAATGAAGGAGCGGTAAATAAACCGCGCTCGGCGTCTAATATGAAACAATAAATTTCCTTTGGTGAACTCTGATTTAAATTATGTACCATTTTCTTTATTTTTACAATTATTCTTATTATACATGGTTCAACAAGAGATCATAATTTCAAATGAAAACAAAAACCTTTGAAAATTATGTAGAATCCTTGGTCATAAACGTTTGTGCAATCATTCGTAGCACTTCGTAGTATGTATTATAGCAAGTTTCTAACAAACAAGTTTAAGTGACAAGCATGTGTAGTATATGTTGTCGTTACTAGCTACGTCATTGGTAGACGTATATACCATCAGGTGAACGACCCCCTTGTCCCGAAGCAATTGAAAAAATATTATACTGAAGTAATATGTAAAATTTAATAACTTTCTTTCAGTATTGCTGTTACGCTGCGTTATAAGAACTCTCCAGATTCAAATCTGTATCAACGTTTATTGCAGCGGGAACGGCTTTCATAAGGCTAAGCCAAGATTTATTGCCGTTTCATTTCCTTGCAGCAAGTGCAAGCGATTGTTGAGTTATACAAAGAGAATATTTAACTATTTAAATATTATCTACAGTTTCTTTTGTACATGTAATAGCAAATTTTACTATCTTTTTAACCGACACGAAAGGGGAAGTTCGTCCGTTATACGAGTGACGCTTACGCGGAACCGAATGGCATGGCAATATAGGAGAGTTTTATTACCGGCAGTGGACATTTTTCGCCTGATAATGAAGATGAGATAAACAATCACGTAATCTAGTTTGAGCACCTCGCCGCTTTGACATATAAGATACTAGCTATTCCCCGCCCGTTTTGCTAACACCCTCGCAACGCCCTTTGAGGAAGGAATTTTGATAAGTCCATTCTTAGCTGACCACTAAACAGCAGAAATAATATCTGTACCAATTTTTAAGTTTTATATCTAATAGTTTCGGAGATCTCGTGATGATTCAATGAATCTCTATATATACATATAAAATATCCAGAGATTAAACTATTGTTACAGAGATTGTTGTATACAGAGATTGTTATCTAACAAATCAGCTTTTATATTATCTACAGCGCCCTACCACCGGAACATATTTTCGTGTTTCGTGGGTAGGTTAGATAAAATACCCGCGATTCAATTCCCAATGTGTGACCTCTGAACTGAAATACAAGCGATTAGAGCAGGCAGTTCTTCGCTAAGCTGCAACTGCAATAACGTTCCTGCAAACTAAACAAAACAGTCCAAAGCTCACGCTTTATACCGCTACTTATAACTAAAAGTTCGTGTTTGTATATCTTCAATATTTGAGCTTTCGGAAGTAATATATGAAATCAACGCGTATATATTTTGTTGGTTTTGTTCATTGAACCCCGGTTAAGGGTTCGCAATAAATATTTAATATTATACTAAAATATTATAGTAAAATTGATCTTTTAAAATAGTAATAAACCACGACAATATTTCGTACGATATCCTAACATGTATAAATATAACAACAGCATATAATACTTATCCCTCAAGTTGTACTCCTTGATTCTAAGAGCTATGACCACCTCTATCCTTCACTATTAACACATTATTATAATAATAATTTAACATCATATTACAAACAAGAAAAAATTATGTTAATAATAAGAAGATTTACTGATTTTTTTTAATACTTCATCTCATCAACCTTCTTCGTCCACGGGTCAAAATTGACCATAGTGTATGTATTAAAGAGATCTTATAACATTTCAGTTATAAATGTTTAAGTTATAATTACTGTTTATATTATAATATTTGTTTGAGGCTACAGTAAGTTATTTTAAGTTAACATTTCACTGGTGGTAAGTCTCTGTTGCCGGAGAGGGTTTATGTAGGAACCACCACAGCACCAAATTCTATGGGCAAATATAGTATGCAAACGTTATGTGTTCTTAATTAAAAGACGTTGTACTAGCTGAAAGCTAGTGAAATCACAATGATAACAAAACTTCATATGTTTTATCTCATGATAACCAGCACGGCCTCATCCTAACTAGTACTACGTCGTCAAATCTGTATCCGTTGGATGAATGGAATCAACGCTATAAAGAAGGTAAGAGCTAGTATCACCAAGCGTTTTCTTCCGGATGCCATTGAGGCATATAGACTCATAAAAGAAATAAAAATAGACAAGTTACTCAAGCAAGTGCTCAAAGGTCATGGAGGATTATCGGAGTACTTGTTTCGTTTGAAGTGCAAGAATAGTCAGGCTTATCTCTGCGATCCCTTACAAGAAGAAACAGCCATACACCTGATTGTGGAGTGTTCGATATTCAGAAAATAACGAATAGAGTTAGACACAAAAATAAATATAATAAAATTGAGTTATTTAATTATCAATGAGAAAACTAGGAACAAGTTTCTAGAATTTTGTAAATACCTTGCACAGAGAACTGTAAATAGAAATGATTCTAAATAAGCGTGTAAATTCTTTTATGCAATAATTATCTATGTAGACAAGAACTCTGATCCGAGTCAGAAGAGATTAGGAAAAAAAAAAGCTGGTACTACATTTTTAAAAGGCGAGCGTATCATTTACCATCTTATGACGTACTATTCAAAAAACTTTAATGATCCTGTGCGATTCTTTTAGTTTTCTTCAACTGAAATTCCAATTTTAGTTTGCAGATGGCATTCAATGATGATGATGACTTAGCGTACTATTCATTTTATCGCTTCGCCGAACAAAATTAAATCAGACAGATTTATTCATTCGGTGACCAGCGATTCACAGATTATCGACCTCTTTGCTCGGTTCCACCCGGCCGTTTATCGCCAAGATAACTGATCTTTCCCTCCCTCGTTCTATTAAAAAGTAGTATTCTCCTAGTCTCTGTAACGGACGTAATTTTTATAATTGATAGAATATTCAAGAATACAAAATAATACAAGATACTTTCCTAAAATTTGAGTTTTCGGTTTTCACGAAACGAATTATATTTCTTTCTTACAAAGGCAGTGGAACATGGATTTATTGCGGGCGCTCTTGCTCTAGGATATACTCTTCTTGTTGTTACAATTAAATATTACTATAGTTCAATGTTAGTTCTATCATTTTCTTGCCCAGTAAACATTCATGAATTAATATTATTATAATAATTTAAGATAGAAATAACCAAAATATCATAACTAGAAATTTTACGTCATTATATTTAAACCCTTTTTTACGGGACGTAGGGAACCCATGAAATAATTTTGTTATAACTTATACATGTATGTAAAAGTACACATATGTTCATATGTGTATGTATATGTATTATGATGTATGTGTTTGTAATTTGTTGTCAATTTATTTTTTTGCGCCAACACGCAAAGTTTATTTCTTTCCTGAGCTGATTAGCAGAAAATACCTCTATGGCATTGAGTCGGTACTCTGTGCTCTCAGCATAAACTGTAACGTTAAGAATAAACAAATATATTGAAAACTTTGTCAATTATGTTTGCATTTACAAGTATAAATAAGATTTGAGTATGTTGGTATCTAAAATAACTACATCTAACACATACCTATTCATCTCTCTTTAATATTGGCTTTGATTGAATGTCCGTCTCTTTTTCTTACAAAATAAATATTGTTTGAAACTTGGATAATTTTATTGAATAACTATAGTTCTGATGTTCTCCGTTTTCAGCATAAAATCATCATCATGAAGTGCAGTATCTTCAAACAGTAGTTTATTAATCAAATTATGAAAATCATTTCGATCATCAGCTGTTCTTATTGTTATAGACATAACAGGAAACTCGTAAATTGTTAACAAAATACGTTTTAGTTTAAGTTGAGATAGTTGGAAGTGAATACGAAAAATACAGGAAAAGATAATCAAAAACAAACCTGTTACATATAGAGTGTTCCTTTCCTTACCTCTTTAACAGGGTTGTAAAGGAGTCAAACAAGAGACACTTAGAAGTCCTAAATCAACTACTTGCGACGTACGGAAATCTCTTAACACAAACAGATGTATGTTTTCTTTAACCGCTCCAATTTAAAAGGTATATATAAAGTAATCTTGTACTATCCATATATTATACTACTTTCTAACCATATTTAATAATACAGTACGAATCTAAAAAAACTATCCTAACTATCTGAAACAGTAATATCTAATACTAGGTACTCTCCGCTCGTTTTGCTAGCCGTAACATACCCGCAATTCCCTTTGGAGAAGAAATTTTTTAAAATCCATTCTTAGCTGACCTCTAAATAGCAGAAGCATTGTAAAAATAAAAGTAAGAGCTGAAAGCAGAAACCAAAAATTGAAAAAGAAGCCAAGAAGAAAAATGGATGCTGCAGAGGATTCTTTCCGCTTTTCAGGTCTTTCCAGGAAACGCAATAAAACAAGACTGTGTTCACTCAGCAGGGAGAGGGATGAAGAAGGAAATGGAATGCAGAATGATAGAGAAGAGAAGTTTCGAAGAAGAGCAAAGTATAAAAGATGAAGAGAATGAATAACGACAATTAGGAAATGTATATAAGATATGTAATGATGGTAAATGAACTGTGAACAAAGGCGCTGACCTACCACACGCAAGAGAACTATTATATATAAAAAAAAAATAGCAGAAGCAATATCTCTACCAAATTTTTAGTGTTTACTTCTAATAGTTTTAAAGATTTCGTGATGTGTTAAGGAATATCTCATTTATATATAGATGCTAGCTGTTTCCCGCCCGCTTTGCCGGAAAAATATTCCTTGAGAGCAACAACAAATGACTTTGCTTAGCAACCGTTACTATAGCAACCGCATAAATAATACAAAATGAAAATCGCCTATAACCATCTACTAAATCATTTGCGTCGATTGATCGTTACCATGTCGATACAATCACTAATTATCAGGTGATTGGCGAACAAACAAATTCAATATATATGTATATATAGATTTCTTGATTTTATCAAACATATGAGAGAATATTCTTATGTATAAAAATTTGTTTCGTTGTAAGTAAATTATATAATGAATGTGGTATTAGACAATGTCTTGAGTTTTTCCCATTGTATAATTACAAAATCATTATTTAACCAAATGCCTACAAGAAGCCCTATTTCCCCTTTCTAAACAATTAATTCAGAATATTCATTTTAACAAGCTTCAAAAACTTTAGAAGTAAGTCAGTAATATTATAAATGCCTTATTCCAAAAGTTTCAAGTGCTTCCATAAACTTTCAATTTAAACTCTCGGGTAATCATACTTTTAAATTAAACATTTACACAAATATTTTTAGGGGGTGTAACGAGTTTCGTCCAATGTCTTACGGAGCTCAAATCAACCTCACCTGCACGCCGTCCACCCTGCTAAACAACAGATATGACTCTGACCACCCACCAACCCTCACTGGGTCACCGTGGTAGAGCTAAAGCCCAATTCCACCTCAATGAGGCTTCTTGAGTGAGGTCCTATGCTCAGCAGTGGGCGTTATCCGGCTGATAAAAAGACATGTTTTTTTAATTAGGATGACAAAGCATCACATTTTACTCGAGGGTTCGAGACATAAGATATCAGGTCTCATTACTACATCTTTCTGTTAACGAGAATACCGTTTTGTGCCAGAAATAGAAGTTGCTGTAGTTGCTGTATCTACCTGGATGGTCCCGAGCTACAAAGACCTACCACTACTTATAAATAAAATTTAATAGTTAAATGACTATTTGGAAAACTCAAACTATTTCATATTTTTTTATAATTTTATACATTTGTCTTTATTTATCACATCTAGTTTTTATATTAAAGAATAATAGAATTGTTATAAAAACAACTCGCATTGTTTATAGCATTCTACAAAATAGTAACTAACGAATCTAAATCTTTAAAAGTACACTAGTAACTAACGAATCTTCACGTAAGTATCTCCACCAATTTCTTCACTCTAACAAGCAGTTATTCCATCATAAATATGTAAGTTAATATTAGGTTAACATATTTAATATTTTACCACCTGTGCAAAGTATGTACTAGATATTAATAAGAATGAACGATAACCAATTGATTAAATACACTTAACATCAACTCGTCCGGACCATCTCTAATACACATCTACCTATAAAAGGTAACAAGCGAGGAGATCAATAAAATTACCTGACGTTTGAAACTTCTAAAATTTTATTTGAGATTATTTCACAAATACCATTTGATTAAATAAAGCAATAAACAAATAAAGGAATTAAAATAAAGATACAAAAAAAAGCGATAAGGTATATTCATCTTCTGGAACTGTTGTAATTAAATCAATCAAAGAGAATTAAGAAAGAGTAAACACAAGCGGTATATTATATAAGCGGACATTATTTTAGAAATTAGGTCTCTGTTGCCGGAGACCGTCTAGGTAAATACCACTGCAGGACCTATTTCTGTTGCCAAGTAGAAACTTGCAGATATTACTGCGTTCCGATAAAGAAGGCGCTGTAACTAGTGTAATTACTGGGGTAACGAGATTCAACATGTTATTAATAAGGCGATGTATACAATGTAGTGCGGTGTGTATCATCCTAAATAGCGCAACATTGTTGTGGGCTTAAGGGTATCATTGACCATCTGGTGAATATCCCGCTCGTGTCGTCGCTGAATAGGATTAAAAAAAGATAAAACAGAAGGAGTTTTCCAAATAAATCCCAATTGATTCACTCCACTACCTTTAGAACAAAAAGAAGTAATGGAATATTGATCAATGTTATTGAAACTTTCGCTAGTTCCGAAAAATACTAAGAAGTAAAACATTCTAAGGGACAAAGTTCGGGGGGCAACTTAAATTTTGTTTGTCTCAAGAAGGATAGGTAATAAATAAACCAGTGAATACGCTACGAAAAGGGAAACAGTAAGGTTGAACTTCATTAATACTTATTTTGTACTAAGTATACTACAACGCATATGTGGCCTGTGTATATAGTATATATACCAAAAGTACCGTAGCGACGCCGCTGTAGACAAACGTTGTTTATTATTTATTTACGCCTTCTCCTTTCTCCTTTACTATCATTACAACCCACAAAAATCCCCCAATGGTCATTTATGAAACGTAAAGGATCCCTACTCGCAAAGACTGAAAACTTACAGACCATTACAGTAGTGTTCTACGCAAGTTTCTACATTACCTTAATCGTATTCTTATTAACCTAGGACAGATCTGTCAAAGTACTTACCAGATAAAAACTGATATTTATGAACAGTCACAAAAACGTTATTTCATTAACCATCGTCGTCATCATCAGCCGATAGACGTCCAATAAGTGACAAGCCTCGCTCAAAGATCTCCACATCGATCGATCCTGCGCTGCCCTGGTGTACGGCGCCTTGAAAACGTCCGTAACAGTCACGTGGTTTCCGGTAACGCCGGGCAACATAAGCCGTCGTGTGTGGTGGTTCATATGCCAGCATTGGGCTAGCAGATTTGTAGACAGAGCCTCGTTTGTAACTAGCAGGGTGCACCGCGAGAAGGTGAGATTGGCTTGGCCCCCTTGAGTTGTACGGAACTCCTTTTATTGTGTTATATATAGTTATATTAGCGATAAGTAACAACTAATAGGAATACTCGTCCCTTACAGTTATTAAGGCTTAATCAGATCGTTAAGGTAATGGTATAATCGATTAATCGGATTTGGATTTTCGTATCCATTAAACATGTAATAACTGCGTTACTAATTAATGTCATTATCTTCATCGATAAGCTGTTTAATACGTTGGAATTAAGTATTACTGTGTTCCGGTATTGATGGTGTCGTAGCTAGTAAATTTGCTAATGGCAGCTTTCTGTTGCTGGAGACGGTCTAGGTGGGTACCACCATAGCGCCAGTTTTACCGCCAGTCATATGGAAACATTATTGTTTCAGGTCGAAGGGCGATATATCTATTATAATTACTTGGGCAACGAGACTTTAACATGTTATGTGTCGGGCGACAAGCGCAATATGGTGCAGTGTATAACATCCTAACTGGCGCAAGGTTGTTATGGACAAGTACTAAGTATTGTTGAATAAAAAAAAATACTCATTTAACGAAATTTATTTACTTATAAAGTTACGTACTAGATAACAAACAATAATATACCAAAATTATATCCTATTAAATATACGCTTACGAGAAACAGTGATAGCTCGGTTTGTGAAACGGTGAAACGTTATACGTGTACAAGAGATGCGGGTTTGATTCCTAAAGAGCTTCCAAAGAAGGTGAACTTTCTGTGGTAACCGATATATTCTAAAAGCAACAGCTTCCGTGGACATGCTGGTGGTAAGTCTGTTTATTGGTGGAAAATCTCTGTTGCCGGAAGCCGTCTAGGTAGTTTAACGAAATACACTAATTTTTAAAAATAAATAAACATTCTATAAAAATAAAATAAATAAAACCGTTTAAATAAATATAAATATAATATAATATAATATACGATCGAATAAAAATTATCAAAATTTATAAAATTAAAAATATAATTTAGCAAAAGTTAAAATAGTAAAATAGACGTGTGTCTCAAATAAAAAACTATACAAAAATACTTAAAACAATTTTAAACAAAAATATATAAAGAAGTTAAATTTGAAAAAGATCCATTATAATAAGTGAAAAAGTTAGAGGCCAATAGTTGGGTGTTCGCGAAACGCCCTAAGGACGTAATAAGGAATAGTTCGTGTATCGACCGGCTGTATGGGCGGCTGAGACGCATACTCGCGCTCCTACGAACACATGGGGCGGCCGAGAGACGGCCGTCCGGACATGTACTGCGTACGTGTCGAATGTAAAAATTTGCTTCGTGCAAATGGATTGAAATATCGATTGGAGGTTATTATTGACCTCCAATACATACTGAAAAGATGTATAGGAATGGTGTACTGTACAATATACCAATGGAAATCCTAAAAAATATAAAAATACAAATGTGATTATATGGTGAAAAATTATGAATGTATAAGTGTGAAAGTCTCTAGTGTTGAGTTATAAAGGATATATCGGTTCGAATCCTGGAAAAATATGAAAATACAAATAATAATGTTTTATGATACAATATGAATATGATACAATAAGAGTGCGAAGATCTTTAAAAAATAAAATTTATATAGTATACGGGTTCGAAAACCTGTAAAATGGTGGATGGCAAATTTAACATATAATATCAAGTCGATGAAGAAGGTGAGATACGAGCCGGGTGTAGTTGGTGGTTATTTAAGTAACTACTTGATTATACTCCGGTTCGGTAGAAGTGTTAGATAGCACTTCGGTGATATTTAAATACTCCGAACCATGTCTTCCACTCTATGATACATGGGTGCTCGGCGTCTTAATGGCTTGCTACTATGACACGTCGTGTTTAATAATATTTGTTTATTCCAAAGTTGACTCAAACTGTGTCGATGCATTATGCGGTAGCGGAAGCGGATGCGAGCTATGGCCTCAATGCTTATCAAATATTGATATTGCGTCTTGTGGTAACGTGACGTTTGCACCGTTACTGAACTGAAGCGTCTTACGGATTCGGTCGGTTGAGGACTTTTCCAAGATATTATTGTCTGCTGTGATGTCTTGTGCGCCTTTCATGATTATGTGCACCGATGATATTCGATTGCATGTATGTCGCAGTTCAGTGATACGACGTCTTCGACGATCACTTCGTTAAATGTCACCTTTGGAGGGTGCGCCTCGCATTATGGTTTGACACTCTATCTTGTTAGATGTTTCCTAGTCTGATCCCTTGATGACGGGGCTGCAGACTGCCTGCCCTCCCTATTTTATGAATTTCGCAAAAGAAGGCCTCAATAGCTCCCCATCTTTTAAGATATGTGGCGAGTTGTCGGTGGGCGAGACAAACTTGATCAAAACAACATTTTACTCAACGTCAAAGACTGCCTGATGGCTCATAACGATCTCTCAAGGCTGCGATGTAATCGCTTTGTCATCCTATAAGGTGAGCTATGAGCTCTCAAATGCACTCCGCGGATTGCGATCCGCGCTGACTACGTAATTGGTGGTAATGTTAATTCCAACACCTTACAATGCGTCTGCAAATGCACCTGGCTGGTGAATGTGGTGGCTCGAACAAGGACTAATCTTTGGGTCAGAGTACCCTTTATGTCTATTATGTGTCCTAGAATGTGCGCTGACATACACTTTGCATCTGGTTATGGTTGTATCTTGTGAGATGCTTACTTACATTGCCATGCGCAATTTGATCACAGTTTGTGCTTACGCATTAACTATGCGCCTAGTGCTCTTCTACTGGTTCGCCCATAAACCTTGCTGTGAATCATGTCCGAGGTCAATTAAACTCTCCCTGTTTAGGAGGGCGCAGTATTTGGTTGGCGGTCACCGCATACGGCGGGGTCTATTTACTGCACCCGTATGCCATCCCCACACTTTTTTTAAAAATGTGAGAATACGAACTTAAATACTTGTGTCAAGGTCTTAAGAATTAATAAATATTGTAAACCCTTTACAAGCCTCAAGGGATTATAAATAAGAAAATAAACCACACGAACGGCATCAGACCATCTTAACAAATATTCATCCTTCTATTTAAACCTAAAAGACCTAAATATTACTATAAACACAAAGTAGAACAAGGTCCTAAACGAGACGATCACAAATTATTATAATTAGTTAATGTCTAAAACATAAATATCAATAATACTAAAAAGATTAATATGCATCAACCTGGTCACGTAAAATAAGATTATAAGAAATCCTAAATATTGTTTAAGGGTATATTTATAATTCAATTTATTTTAAAAGGGGAGAAGGTTACAGTAGGTATCACCGTAGCACCTATTTCTTCCGCCAAACACTAGTGTGTAAACATTACTGTGTACCTAGTGTACTGTAATTATTGGAGTAACGAGACCCAACATGTTATGTCTCAGGTTACGAGCGCAATGAGGTGCAGTGTATAATCTTAAGTAACGCCAAGTTGTTATGGGCAAGCCCATCACTTACCATCAGATGAACGTCCTGCTCATATCATCGTTTATTTGCATAAAGGAAATAAACATCCTTGTATACGGGAACCCACTCTTGGTCTTTGTGACAGATAAAGAATCTCAACTGTCTCCTGGATGGATACACTGAGCAACAGCAGTAGGATCGATAGGACAGCTATTTCTTTTATTAATTTTTTTTTTTGATCTTTGTGTTGATAAATGAGAATCGACTTTATCTTTAACTAACTTTGTGTAATAAGGCGATTCTTGTTTTATAAAGGTATTATTTTATTTTCCTAACACCAATTAAACATTACAGCCTCTTTAAAGTCTCTCAAACGAGAGCTCCGTAAATTATTCAAACAAAATATTGTACTTTGGTGTGTACCAGTAAACAATTGCTCGAATTACGTTTAACACTCGCAACAAAGGGTTCGCTAACACGATGGGTTAATTAAAATAATAATTATTTTTTTACATTTTCAGTTAAATTCTTAATTAGCGAATTTAAGTAACATTCGATCTGATGTAAATTTCTATTGGTTCATTGTTTCTTTGAAGAAAGACTTTAAAGTTAACCTAGGATCTGAAACTGAAACTATAACACATTTACCGTATGTTAATGCATACTTGTTTCTTTTTTACATATACTCAAAGGAGAACTCACAGCTATTACAGAAAACAATGACTCATAATTTCACACAAATCACTATTTAATTCTCACCAACCGGTATTGGGCTAGCGTGGTGTGAAATGGCCCAAGCCCCCCCATATGAACCCTTATAAACTATCCCCCCAACGAGTTCCCGCCTTGTCCTGGCGGAGGGGCTTAGTAACCGTGGACCTACATACGGTGAAGCAAAATGGAACCCACCCGGCCGGCCCGCGGCGAAGAGGCTAGATTCCTGATGATGTTAGCGCTGCAAGCCATGCGAATTTTACAGCTTATCTAACACGGCTCGTGGAACCAAATCCACGGCCTGTTAGCGAAGAGCCGGCGGAAGGGGCCGCTTCAGGTTCGAGTACCGGTTGGATAACTGAAGCTCACCGGAGTACCCTCTCCGACTAACCGGTGTAGCACCCACGATGCGGCGGTGTTGGGGCTGCGGAGGAAAAGGAGCGTCGGTATTGCGATGCGCCGTTCTCTCTATTCTCCGCGGCCGATAACGGGTAACGGCGTGTCCAACATATCTTCGCCGCGAAGAACCGAGCGAGGTTTTCTCCCGTAGCTCTAATGGGCTCTGGGCGACGGGTTCGCGGTAACCCATCGCCCGCGCGACTGCAGGAGGCCGAAGTGGGGTTGCGAAATCGGCCAGCGCCGGCAGGGTCGCGGTTGCGAGCGAATTCGTTCCCGTGAACCTGCCATCAAGCGATGAGGCGGCACACCGTGAGGTTTTTAGTCGGTGCAAGTCCGACGTAACGCGTCCTTGCCCCCACGAGGACGAGTATGCATAGGCATTTCCCCCACGTAAAACAAAAAGAAAGAACTCTTATATACCACGGCCCCTGGTTCCCGGCGATGCGGGAAAAACAGGACCAATCGATGGGGATCTTTGAGGGAAATCTATGCTCAGCAGTGGCCGTTTATCGGCTGATGATGATGAACAGTTTAAAAGTCTTCACCAGTAGATAGTATGTCAACAATTTTTGTTCTTCTGCAGATCTCATTCCTGACTTGATCACAAAGAGCAACTTGTGATAACTTGTTCAAATGATTATCAGCATTAAACATCACCAGAGAATAAACATTAAATCACAAGACATCGTTTTCAGCCTTTCTATAGGAAATATCCAAAGATTAATTGACTCGTCGAGAGATTTTCGAAACTATTAGACGTAAACACTCAAAACTTGGTAAATTTATTGTTTCTGCCATTTATAGGTCAGCTAAGAATGGATTTTACAAAATTCCTTACCCAAAATATAAGATGCGAGGGTGTTACGGCCAGCGATGCCGGGAACAACTAGAGTTGTAATATAGATACAGAAATGCATTCCGTTGCAGATGCGCAACGTAATACGGAATGGGATTGACGCAATATTATTACGGGATGTGATTTTAATTACGCATTAATATCATGGTACAGTAGAAACTTAACAACTTAGCGGCTACGTGGTTAATTTTACTTGGCTTACATTAATAACGGTGCAGTCCACTGAGTAAACTAATTCCGAAAGCTCGTGAAACGTTATCCGAGTAATTACAGCGGAGTATTCTCAGCAAATCCAATCTAAAATATCCTCGGGGCGGATGCAAATAGGCTTGAACAATTTCTCTGTTCGACGACAGATCGCCCTGGTAGCTATTCCTAAACCTGATTGTTGTATATCTTACAACGAAAAGAGAAATAACATTATGACTAAGTTGGACTTAAGTAGCGCAGAAGAACTGAGATTACCGATATAGCCGAAAAGATTGCTAGATTTAAATAACAGTGAGCAGGGCACATTGCTCGAAGGGCTAACGGCCGATAGGACAGTAAAGGTCTCGACTGGCGGCTGCGTATTAGTAGATATAGTGTTAAAAGGACCCCTTATAAGTTGGTCCGACGATCACATGAACAACGAGGTCAAGTAATCTTCTTCTCCCCTCCCCTCTCCTCGTCCTCCCCCGCCTGCTTCTCATTCTTCTTCTTCTCGAAACTACGACACGAACGAGATCTGTATTTGTTCTGTCTACATCTTACTAGTTAGGACGATAGTGTTGTGACGACCCTAGTGTTGAAGGGAAAGTAGTTGAGAAGAAGAACATAAATTTTGGAAAGATCTCAAATACTCTTTTTTGGCAATATATATTTATTAAGCCTCTGCAATTATGAAAAAAACCTTTCCTCCTCGAATTCCTTTATATAAAAGAAAGACGATTTTTTTTATGAAAAAAAACAGACAGATGAGGAGAGTTCTTTTAAAAAAATTGGTATTTTCGCATTAAGAGGAAGAGGAATCCTCATCTACTTTAACATACATTGCACCATATTATGTTCGTCGCCCTGAAATATAAGATATTAAAATTCCTTACCCTAATAATTTCAGTAATTACGACTTTCAGACCAGAAGACAGTAATTTTTGCATACTACATTTCGCCAGCAGAAATAGGCACTGCGGTGGTAGTAGGTAAATTTAAGGAGATAATAGATGTAGCCCACAGCACGAGGACAAAGTTTGGATAGTAAGATATTGGTTAGGTAACACCTTATTACTAAACTTCTACTGCTGAAAGAGTTACGCAGTTACAGTAGTAATATAAGATAAAGTTTTTTCATAGCACAGTATTCGATAAAGCGTACTTCATCATTAACTTCACCAGAAGTTAACATCAACTGCTGGTAGATCTCTGTTGCCGGACACCGTCTAAAAGGCACCACCGAAGCTCCTATATCTGTTGACAAACAGTAATGTGCAAATATTAGTGTTCCGATTTGAAGGGAGTTGTGGCTAATATAATTACTAGAGTAACGAGACTCAGCATTTTATGTCTCAGACGACGGACGTAATGCAGTGCTGTGTATGGCACCCTAAATAGGGTCACGTTGTTATGCGCAGGCGTAACACTCGCCTTCAGGTGAACGTCCCGCTCGTCTCGTCGATTAATTGAATAAAAAAAATGCGAAATTAACAAAAGTTTTAAATTTTTTCGTTTACTTGCTGTTACAAAAACAACTCACAATAAAAATTTCGTATACAAAAATCCATTAAGAATGTAAATATTTCTTTTGGAATAAATTACATTATTTTGCTAAAATCTCTTCTCTATATATAATGAATATGGGTTTTGTTTGTTCGCCAATCACCTGAAAACTAGTGAATGTATCGACATAGGAACATGAGCATTCGACGCGGAATGATTTATAGATGGTTATAGGCTATTTATTCTTTGAATTTCATAGATCTTTCATCATTTTATTTCTAATTAACTTTTATAAACATTTTCATTTTGTCTTACTTATCTGGTTGCTATAATAAGTGTTGCAATAGAAATGCATTTGCGGTTGCGGTTCTTTCTTCAGCCGATAGTCCTCCTGCCAAAGATCTCCACATCGATCGGCCCTGCCCCATCCAGCGGCTTCTTGCCAACTTACACTCAACTTACTGACATTAATCATACATAATTACATCCTAAACCGCCATGCATTATAAATCGTCGGTTGTACATTCATGTGGGGAGATTTCGACCATTTCCCACCACGTTGTCCCAATGCGGGATGTTGGTATTCAGAGCCTCATTTGTTGATTAGCGAAAGGGTGAACCACGAGCAGGTGAGGTTACACCTTGCGGCTGAGGTTGCTCTCAAGAAATATTTCAGACAATTTTCATGTCTCAATTTATATTACTGGTTACCAATCCGGGAGAGGAACAACTAGTATATATAAAACGATACTATCAAATCAAAACTTCCGCTTTAGTATTGGCCTCCTTTGACTGAAAATGTCCTCGGCCGGCGAGCAAACGTACAGATTATATTTGCCGACCTAATTTGACCGTAACTGGTCCATCTGACCCAAATAAATCTCATGTAGGTCACACAGGATTTTTTTTTTGTCGATTTATAGAATGATATATCGATTTCATTCCGTTTAACTGCTATTAAACTACCGGCGGTAAATTTTTGTTATTCTGACAAGCTACGGGAGGAGCAGAAAGTTCACTTGATTGTAAGTGATAAGCCAGCCCGTGCCAATGTGGCGCTAGTTAAGACTAGATACATAGCACTACATTGTGCTCGTCGCCTTGAGACATAAAATGTCGTTGACCCTTGTAATTTTACTAACTTCAGCTCCCTTCAAACCGGAACATAGTAATGTTTGCACACTAGTGTTTGACGGCAGGAATAGGCACTGAGGTGGTTGCTACTCAGTTGAAAGGCGCTGTAACTAATGAAATAACTGATCCATATAAATCTCTGATAAAACTTTACATCTTATGTCTCAAGATGACGAGCACAATGTGTTGGAATATATATCATCCTAACTAGTTTATACGCAGACGTATAAAACAGCACAGCATACAGCACTTACCTCCCTTGACCCATCACAGAAAATCTCGAGCCCCAGTGTCGGAAACGCTAATTGGGCTGTTTATTTATCAAAAAGGCATTTAACTGAAAAAAATTATTGCATGCTTAAATATATTTTCCCAGTATTTTTAATTATTCATTGTAGTTTATGTTAAAATATATTAATAGACCTTTGGAATATCTTAAAACGTTCTTTGTTATATTTAGTTCTAATAATATACTATTTATATGTCATACAACTTGTACTATATATATAAAAAGAAAGAAGAACATACTCTATAGTATATTTTACTCTAAAATATCATCAGTGTTTCATTAAATTTCTGGTTGCAAATATTACTGTGTTCCGGTTTGAAAGGCGCTATAGCTAGTGTAGTTGCTGGGGAGATTCAACATCTTGTGCCTCTCTGTATCATACTAACTAGCGCCACGTTGTTATGGGCGGGCTTATCACTTACCATCAGGTGAACGTTCAGCGTCTCTAATCGCTTAAGTGATTACAAGATATATTTTATGATATCTTATATATCACGTTGTAATCAGTAATCAAATAAATTAAATCTTATAAGCTTGAAATAGCAAACGATTAATTAACACAATGATAACTTATATGAATAAACATTAGATGCACGAGTATTTTCCTGATGTTATATGACCTAATTATAATAATGAATAGCCAGTATTTGGCTGTGGTATTATATACACACATTAACGTAGGCAGGCCCAAAACAAGGTGGGAACAAGTAGTAACAAGAGACATGCGAGTGCCAAGTGACTAACGACGATTTTGAAGATAGAGCGAAGGTAAGAAGAAAAATAAAGAATCCCGACTCCACCATCACATGAGATAATATATATCTTAAGTCCTACTACACCAGTGATTACATTAGCTGAAGCGCTCCTAAACTAAAACAAAATACTATAGTATTTTTTTATTTGCTCTTACGATATACAATTAGGGTACACAGGAGAGAGTTAATGCTGTAATAGCATTCTCTGCCACTCCACCCTGGAAGGTTCACATATATAGTTTATATACCATAACAGAATAATCAACATGCATCAATAATTCTGTGTATAATACATAAGAACTGGAAAAGATAGACATAAATATATATACATACAGTAAATGCGTATATACATACAATCAAGATCTTGGGTGAGGCCCTTGTCCAGCAGTATAATATAATACTTAAGTAAATATGAATTTATGTATATATAAATATATCAATGTATATATAAAAGTATATTAAAATAGACTAATGATATTCAGAGGATGTATTACTAGAGATACTGTAGCACCCTTTTAAAAACTTGCCTAGCCATCAGGTGATGTGTTCCAGAGGAGTATTGACTGACCCGTATGAGTTGAAGAATTGAGTATTGTGCTGTGAAAAGCTTAATTTAAAACAATTGAAAAAGCAGAATTAAAAATTTTGGAAATATCTCCGAAATTATTTTTAAGAAGACAAGGAGGGGATCATTTATGATAGACAAAAGTTGGGAGTGGAAATGAAAAGGTAGTTTTATATGGAACGATAGACAGATATGGTTATTTTATCTAGCGACAAGTCTTTGTTACTGAAGACTGTCTATGGTCACCGCATCTATTATTTCGGAGGACATATGTGGGCAAAGACTGCTGTACTCCGGTGTAAACAGCGTTGAAGATAATATAATTAGGCAACGAGATCTTAACGTTTTGTATCTCAAGGGACTGAGAAAAATATGATGCAGTTTTTATCATCTAAATTAGTGTCATCATCATCCAATTCATCTTTGTCTATTGAAACACTGTTTTCAGACGTTTTCTAGCAATATTCAGAACTCATAACCTACAAACAGAGTGTGTATGAGGGCATTTTTCAGTTCTATTCTATTTAAATATGCCAGCATAAGATAAGCCGCTTCCATTGATCGTATCGCAGCGATCCCTCCCCATTTAAACGTAATCTACTTTTATGGTACCATGAACTCCATAAACATTTAAAGCTCTTTCGTATAATGGTACTGTTATCAAAGGGTGCCTTCTGATAAGTCCTAATTTACGCATGTCTGAACGCAGGGTAGATATTGTGGCCTTCGTTTTCTTTACAAATTCTTTTACAGGTTGCTCTGTAATACTTTAGAGATCATATTGACTTCCTTTGTAATATGTATAATAAATTTGTTTTAATCTAAATCAAATCGCTATGTTCAATGTCATTATTTATATTATCTAATATAATACGATACAAAAGTTAAAATCTCATTAATACTTTTAACACTATACCAAAGAGAACATTAACAGGTAAAAGGTAAGCGACAAATACTACCATAGTTAACTGAATTGAAATTTTGCTATAATTCTATATAACGATGATCCAAAATACACTAGCTATTTGACCGGCTTACACTATCCTATTTTTTATCCTTTTTACTATTTTGGGTTTAATCTGCTAACGACAGCAAAAAACTCAGCATTTATCCCCACTCATGCAAATTCAATTTCAAACGTTACCCGCTTTGCCGCTTTCAATTTTTTACGAATTTTGAACGCTGAAGGGAATATTTGAAGCTCCACCGGCGACGTATATCCATCGGATTGAATGGGTTTATATCAAACAATAACAATCGAAACAATAAAGAAAATTGATGAAAACAACGGGATGAAAAGCACGGTTTATCTTTCACAGCGACTATTTTGTTCATTGAATAACTTAATCATATTTTATGTTTGAAACATCCTCATAATAAACTTTTATAATGTAAACAATTAGTATTATTATTTTAACTGAAACAGTACAAAGAATAGAAGTACTTAAAATATTTTTTTTTTCTTTTTTTAATTCAACGAATAGAGATTCGCCTGGTGGTAAGTGATAGGCCTGCCCATAACAATGTGGCGGTAATTGGAATGATATACAAAGTAACATTGTGCTCGTCGCCTTGAGATTATAAGATGTTAGGTTACGTCAGCCCAGTAATTTTACTAGATACAACTCTCTTCAAACAGGAACATGTAATGTTTACACACTGCTGTTTGACCAGAAAACTGGCGCTGCGGTAGGTACGTCTAAGTAGTCACCCACCTACCTTTCAGCCCTGTAGTCGGGCTAGTAAGAATACGACTAAGATAAGCCCTGCCTTTCGTAGAAGGCGAATAAAACGATATAAGAGTTTCGCGGGCCTTGACGGCGGGGGCTGTAATCACTCACCAAGCGAATCTGAGTGAGGCAGGATATGGCTCAGCGATGGTATCTAGAAAGGTTTGGACTTTCCTCAGAGATCTGCTAACACAAAGTGTGGAAGGGCACCGGTGCGTTCTGTAACAGATCCCGGGGCCTCTCCGAATGCACTGATACAGATCACCGTGGTAGTACGTAAGAATCTCAAATAACCCCGGCTTCCTCCAAGGAGCAGGGTATCTTTCGAAGATTCCCTTCCCATCCCCCACCCCCGAAACCAAACAAAAAAAAAGGTACCAACATACTTAGACGGTCTTTGGCAACAGAGACCAATCACCAGTAAAATAATATGGGTAAACCAACAAATTTTCATTTTCTTGCATTTAGTAAATTATCGAAGTACATACCAAAATATTTACAAGTAATTCAACACATCAGGCATCCACTCTACAGCTTTTGGGGTTTAATCTTAATCATTGAGACAATATCGTTGCAATTACAGTCGATACATCAATATCGAGTAATTGAATTTCTCCGCCGTCAGTCGACGTACAAAGTATATTAAATACGCAAATGTATGTAAATTATCTCGATATGTGGAAGTCTTATTCGGTTTCAATCAAAATATACTAAGTATTCATATCAATACACTCGTAACACTCGAATGAATACAAATGTAATATTTTACAATCACCTACGCTTTTGTTATCAGAAAATTACTATATTTGAGCGAATTACAACAGTAGTAGAGACCTAGGTGATCTATGAAAAGGGCACAAGAAAAAGACATGTATAAAGATTCGTTGAACTCGTCATGTTTTAAATCCCGGTTAGCAAACGAAGTTCTGGCTCCCACCAATTCGCTTTAAGCCAGCGTGGTGGAAAATGGCCCAAATCCGATCGATTAAAGAATATTTAAGGGAGACCTATGTCCAGTAGTGAACGTTTATCGGCTAATGATGATGATGATAATGGGAGGGTGTCTAGCAATGTATGACGTTTTTAGAACTTCCTGTTTTATCACACTGCTGTGGATTATTTGGCGTCATTGCTTTGTTAGATAAACAACTTTTATTCTACGAATCGATGAGACGGTCAAAATGTTGACCTGATGGTGAGTGATACGTTTGTCTGTAACAAAGCGGTGCTAGTTATGATGGTGTACAAAGTGATACATTGTGTTTGTCGCCTTGAGAAGTAAGTTGTGAAGTGTTGTTACCCTAGCAACTTCACTAGCTATGGCTATCAGCCGATAGACGTCTACTGCTGGATTTAGGCCTCTCCCAAAGATATTCAGAGTGCATTGAGTGGATTTGGGCCTTGGCCCACCACGCTGGCCTAGTGCGAGTTGGTGGGAGGCGGAGTGTTGTCTGTTATTTAGCAGGAAGCACCGCGTGCAAATGAAGGCACTTGGGATCCGTAAGATGTTAGGCGGAACTCCTTACGCCATACCACTAGGTATAACACCCTTGAAAACGAGCTGCGGTGGTACCTTCTTAGATGGTTTCCAGTAGTAGTAGTAATATTAATACGATCCCTTTTACGAGGAGGAATCGAACAGTAGCGAGAACAACATGCATACTCCTTGGTAAGATAAAAAATAAATACTGGTATAGCTCAGATACATATTTGTAATATTAATAAAGAAAAAAATCTTCGATTCTCTTTTTTTTTATCTGAATGTAGTCATTTGTTTGCTTTGTGTCAGAACGTGTTCTCAAAAATGGAGAAAAACGAAGTGCGAGTCGTTATTAAATACCTCTGTTTAAAAAAGTTAACGACGCAAGAGGTTCATTGCGATTTTGAGGCAACATTAGGAGAGTCTGCCCTCTGTATTCCATTGTCGCAAGGTGGGCTTCTCAATTTCGAGAAGGGAGAACGAGCACGGACGCCCAACATCTTTGCGGCCGTCCATCGACGTCAGTTACCCAAGAAAATGTTGAGAAAGTCGAGAAAATTGTATTGATCGATCGAAGAGTTACCATCCGATATTTAATTCAAGAAACGGGTATTTCATATGGAAATACTCAATCCATATTGAAACAATCTTTGAATATGAGAAAAGTCTCCGTAAGATGGGCGCCGAGAATGTTAACCGACACCCAGAAACGAAATCGATTTGACATTTCGAAGATATAATTGGACAAGTTTCAAGAAAATTCTGAAATATTTTCTCCTGTTCTGGTTTTGTAACAATAGATGAAACATGGGACCATCATTTTGATCCCAAGACAAAACAGCAATCTTCGCATTGGAAACGACCATCATCACCGACTCGGAAGAAGTTTCGTTATGTGGCATTGGTTGACAAGGTTATGGCCTCAATATTTTGGAACTCAGAAGTGCTATTGTTGATTGATTACCTGGAGCGTGGAACCACTATTATAGGCCAACATTATGTAGCTTTAATTCCCAAGTTGAGGAATGCCATCAAAGAGAAAAGGAGAGGGAAGCTTCGAAGGGGCGTGCTCTTTCATCACGACAACGCACCCGCGCACTGGTCCACAGTTGCGATGGTTGACATTCAGCAAGCTGGCTTCGAATTAGTTGACTTATTCACCAGATCTGGCGCCTAGCGATTTTTATCTGTCCCCCAAATTGAAATAATACTTAAGGGGAAACAGGTACAAAGACGATAACGAGGCACCATGCCGTGGATAGCTTTTTGCAGGACCAAGACAAAACTTTTTTTTAAAGGGATTGAAGCCTTCGAAAAGCGCTGGATTCGGTGTGTAGAGAGACTCGGAGACTATGTAGAAAAATAAATTATTAAGTTATCAATAGTCATTATATTCTATCTCATTCTCACTACTTTTTGATTCCTTCTCGTAAAAAATGTACACCAATATTGTATGATATTATTTCCTGGTGTCCTTTCCTCTAACGAACGTCCGGATGTAAAGTAGATGGCCATCATGTACAACAGTCTTAGACATAAGAAATTATATGTTCATAAAATTGTGAATAAATCTTAAACACAAAAGGAACTACCGTATATTTGTTTTTCTCCTCTGCAGCAAAATACTGGTGCAGGCGTTCCTGCAAACAATTTGTTTTACACTTTACCCCTCCTTTTATTTCCAGCATCTATTGTTCTTGGAAGAAAGGTTATAACAATGGTGAAATTTGTTACGTTTTTAAAAATTCCTTTTACACTATTTTATGATGGAGACGTTTAAGACAACGCTTAGAGATTATCTTGGTAAGAATTTAAGAAAGCTAAGATCTCTGAGCTATATAAAGAGATCAGTATACGTCTCGGCTGCACGCTGTCTACTACGTTAACATAAGAAAGAAGTTTATAAGATTGTGTAATGGTATTCAAGTCTGAGTGAATTCGATTGTTAAGGAAACTCTGCTAGAGTATCGAAACTCCATCCTTGTGAACTGTCTCTTGAATTTCTATAATGTTCCTGTTATTATATAAGATGATTTAAAGAATGATGCCTATTAGTATTTAAAGATGTAATGAGTAACATGCCTAACGTTTGTTAGATCGTGTAATATAAATATGCGAAATTAATATTGCATTGTCAATATGTATATTAACAATTCATCATCAGATGTCCACTGCTGGATATATCCCCAGGCCTATAGGCCTGCCCCAAAGATTTCCACATCGAACGATCCTGCGCTGCTCGCATCCATTGGCTTCTCGCAGCCTTACAGTTAACATGGCCTCCGGTACTACCGGATATTAGGAGCCATCTTTGTTAAGGTTAATACGGAGAGATTTGGGCAATTTTCCACCACGCTGGCCCAATGCGGATTGATGGGAGCCAGAGCTTCGTTTGTAGATTAGCAGGGTGTACCACGAGCAGGCAGACAGTTGGCTTGCGTCTGATGAGTTGTTGTGCGGGATCCCTTACACTCCGAATAATTCAAATTCGTAATAATTGTTTTTCATTACGAATTAATATCAATATTGGTAAAATTCCAGTGATGCTGTATATCTATTAAAATCTCATCTCAGAACAGATTTCTATTACCGAAAACAGAGAATTTTTTTTGTAAGGTAAAGCTCTAAAAAAACGATAATACTTCACTTATTATTAGGTAGAACATCGCTAAATATAAATGTACAAAAAAAAATCAAATTTGAGCTCATGAATATGAAATTATCGCTAATGTAATTTCTTAATATTCACGCAAACAAGCAACGCTTCGGGATATATTTAAAATTCCTCTTCGAGGGACAATAACTTCACATTTCTGTTGATAAGCTCTCATGAATAATTTACATGTAATTTGTTTTTCCCAATATCTTTGATAACTTTCATATTAGACTTTTGCTTAACATTTTTTTTTTTTCATTAACATAATTTTCGTTTAATCTTTGTTCTTGTTTTCATAATTCTACCATCTGACAATAAAATTTTCATTCTGCCTCTTAATTTTTCATTCCGAATTATCTAAAAAGGCATCGCTTTCCAATTATACGCTTCGTTATAACAATGGAAACACGGAAACGTGAAATGCCAAAAGAAAATAAAAAAATTAAAACACAAACACTTTTGTGTTTGTGTTCCGTTACGATCAAATCTTTCCATGACAGAGTCTACAATCAGAAATAGAACTGCACTGAAGAGCTGAACGTTCTCATTAAAAACCTCGTCTAAAGGCGGACTGATATTTACATTTTTAACTCTATCATATTGCTTTTAATTTCATCCACAATTAATCCAATTTATTTAACATAACCAAATAAACTCAACAGAGGAGTTAATTTTATACAGTTAAAATGGAAAACCTAATATTTTGTTTTTTTATCCGTTAAATTTAATAATATAAAAAAGTTATCTATGACTATTGCGACAGCTTTACTCCACTAAACTTTAACCAATGGTTCAGTTTAACAGTAACTGAAAATCTGAATATAATACTTCACGGCTATAATGCTAAGAAGTAAGATGATATAATTTATCAAGATTATCTACGAATGTATGCATGAACAAGTTAAATATTTGCTGTGTACCGAAACGATTTACACTTGTCGGAGACACCGTTAGACATTGATGTATCGATCGTACGGATACCCTAAGCTCTTATATTAAGCAAAACTTCCATGGTGAAGGTACTGTCTTACTTTACAACTGTTACCTTAAGATTATATAAACATATTTTTTTTCCATTTATTTTACAAATAATATAGGCCAATTAAGCTTGAGCTTCCGGTGAAAGGAAACATCGCGATGAAACTGACACGGTACTAGAACAACTCTCGTGAACATGACATCCACCAACCCACACTTGGTAACAGTGTTAGATTTTTTATTATCTACGCAGCGATGAGATAAGCGAAAGGTTAACCTGATGGTTAGTGATACGCCTGCACCTCATATGGCCTTAAGGAGATTATACACTGCACCACATTGTGCTCGTGACCTTTAGACATAAGATATAAAGTTTCTTTACTAAAGCGCTCTTCAAATCGGAAAACAGAAATGTTTACACACTACTGTTTGTCGGCGGAAATAAGAGCTGCGGTGGTACCTAACTAGATGGTCACCTATGACAAAGACCTACCAGTGAAAATGACCCCCTATTTATGAGAGAAGGCTTCAAGTACCAGTAGAAAGAATATAAATGGCATACCTATTACCTTATAACCTAAATGGCAAATATGAAGTTGGAAGATGAATCTTATTGTATAGTTTTTTTGAACTTACCATATAAAACTTTTACTTTACAAAATCGTAATTTAAAAAAAAATCAGAATCGTAGTTTATTTAATAATATAAAGCATAATTTATATTTATGTATATATATCAATAGTTATCTCTCTGTGGTGCTAGTTAGAATGTTAATGCAGCATTATATTGCACTCGCCAACTAGAATCACATGAGATTAACTGTCGTTATCATGGTAATTCACAGGCTAAAGTGTACTTTAAACCGGAGAACAGTAATATTACCATAACGATGTCTGGTAGCAAAAATAAGTACTACAGTAGTTCCTACTTAAACAATCTTAAGTAACAGATGGACACAATCAATAACAAGTGTTTTGTATAAGGATTTTATTATTAATTTAACAATTTCATATAACTACAATACTTAGTTATCACGTTGCCGTTTCCGATTTTTTAAAATACAGCTGTTTCCGCTTAGCCCGAGGCGTATTGATTCTGCATTCGATAACCTTCAGTAACAGTGAAAAGCTCAAAACAAGTTTCAGCTTCATGATTCGAAATGTTCTTTTAGCGGGAATAAAAATATAAAAACTTCTAACGAATGCTGTGAAGGGTATGTTTAAAAACCTACTGGTGGTAGAACTCTGTTGCAGTGCGTATTTTTGCCATGACACGGTAGTGTGCAAACATTACTATGTACCGGGTTGAAAGGCGTTACTGACGTAACGAGACTCGACGTCTTATGTTGAGACAGGCGACGTACGCAATGTGGTGCAGATACCATCATAACTAACGCCACGTCGTTATGGCCGTATGACTTACCATCAGATGACCGTCCCGCTCTTGTAGCTGAAATAAATAAAAAAAATCTCACAAATAATATAATTCAAACAAATAATATTGGTATGTCAAATTAGAAATTATTACTCTTATGAATGCATTATCTTAAATCTAAAGCAAAACTCATGTTATTACAAAACCCCATAGTCTCTATAATTGATCAGATGTTACTTGATTTAAGTATGGACCAAAGAACTTACCTAATATAAAAGAGGAATAGTCATCATCACACTGAAATTATTTTAAAGAATCCAGACAAGATGAAGGAAGGTATAGCTGAATTTTCATACGTCATGTAATCCATACATCGTCATCTTTCAAACTTTTTTTATTCAATTAAGCGACAAGACTAGTGCAAGGTTCACCTGATGGTAAGTGATACTCCAGACCATAACAACACGCTAGTTAGAATCGCTTGAGATATAATATGCTGCATCTCGTTACCCCTGTAATTACAACAGTATTCACAAAGTTTCTAAGAAAACTATCAAAACACTAGATTCCCTGATGTTCAGTATATCCCAAAATTAAATTGTATTAAAATATTAAGTTATCATTTCACAACTTAACCTGTACATAGATAATTATGAATATGTTATATTTAATACTTAATGAAGCTGTTTATCCTTCACGGGGTTACAAACTGAAGAGAATAAATTTATCAGTGAATCCTTGAGCATCCCTTATAACAGGATTAAACATTTTAACGTTAATGATACCTAAAGGTTTTAATACAAAATATAATATGGAACAAACCATTGCTATAAATATATCATGAATCGATGTTACTGGTGGTAGGTCTCTACTGCTGGTGACCTTCTAAGTAGATACCACCGCAGCTTCCAATTCTGCCGCCAAACAGTACTGTGCAAGGATTACCGTGTTCCGATTTTAAGGGAGTTTTAACTAGCGAAGTTACTGAAGTAATTAGACTTAACATCCTATGTTTCAAGCGTAATATGGTGCAGTTTATACCGGTCTAATTAGTGCCACGTTGTGATGGGCGGATGTATTCACTTACCAACTTGTGAACATGCCGCTCGTCTCGTCGCTTCAATAAATATTTTTGTTTATATGGGTTTAAGAAGTTATCCTTATTAAAGGATTTACGCCATTAATTTGGAAAGAACGTTCGTTTATTTTTCAGAGCCGCAATATCGAAAGATTGCTTTCAAGATCGCCGACCTTCGGATGAAGATAGCTCTTTATCAAGATGAGTCTATTTCTAGCAAAGGAGGAGTGGTGATTTTAACAGAAATTAGTAAATTCGTAATCACTCTATAAATCTCACATAAAGTAAAAAATTTTACAGAGGATATTTACATTTCTAATTTTCTCTTTATAGTTGGTTAAATATCTTGATGCATATGAAATACTTTACTACGGTTAAGTTCGAATATAAATCGTACAGTAAATTTTTTAACGTGTTGACCCGTGCTGGAACTAGAGCATTATATATAAAACATATAATTTTAACTATGTAGTTAACTCGACACAAGTTTTGATACAAACTAAACCAGTCCAGTGGTGGTACGATGACTTTTATAAGTGTTCAAGTTTCAACATAACAAACACTTGCCTTGTATCTACTTTGAAATATCAAAGAAGCAAAGTTTAATAAGAAAGTTTAATGGAAATGTCGCCCGAAGTAAAAATGAGAGCCGGACTGGATAAAAGTTTAAATTCATTGTTTCAGCAATCCGGTTTCGAGTGTGAAATCTCTTATTTTTCTAAGTAGGAACACAAGTGATACTTTGATTTGATGGTCGAATATTAGGTAACTAAACTGAAATGAGAAACCAAAAACTCAAGAGTATATTACCACACAGTCATACCAGTCTAACTTAATACAACAGTCTAGCTTAAGTTTTTGTTTATATGCAACATAATGTAAATAGTGAATCGATAACCTTGAACCAATAATCACCGTATACACAAATCTTCAAGATTAAACATAAACACTTAAGACCTAAGGATCATTCTTAAGTACTGAGGAGTAGATAAAACAATGCAATTATAACTATACTTGTAATAAACTCAGAAACTCATAAACATTATTAGATTTTTAATTTCAAAGGCTCTAAAAGAGCTTTTACTAGCTTTAAAGCGGACGCTAATGAAGACTGCAGCGCGTTTTTTTTTTTGTGTCAGTTTTTTAATAATCCACCCGCTCTATGAACTAGGGCATATTTTTGTATTAAAATATACTAGATTATTTTTTTAAAGGAACTCTAATATCATAACTATTTAATAGTATCATTGCTGACTATGTATCATATCCTTTTGTGGTCAAAAACTTATTCTTGAAGTGAGTCTCCAACTAGTGAAGGTTGGCGATCAGCCTAGTACAGTCCTTTCTGCTTTTCGTTCTGCAGAACAATTCAGACGCTACAAATATACCAGTCCATTCCCTAACATTGCTAAACAATGACTTTTTCCTTCTCTATACCTTACGATTTCTAAAAACTTTACCCATTATAATCAGCTGCAGAAGATCATATTGCTGATGACGGAATACATGACCGAGGTAAGAGATCTTAGGTTTCTTAAGCATAAGCATGAGGTTACTGACTCAAATACTACTCAGACTGAATATGATCCCTACCACCAGCATGTAACATAGTAATGTAACCGTTTTGTCTCTAAATAAAGATTAAGCTTTTCTCTGTATTTACTTTCTTATATTTGGTTATTGTAATTATAATAGTTAATTGATGATGTTGTCTAAAATTTCGTAATAGTTTTTTGAGGAGGTGCAAGGAGTCATTATTGAGACTAGCTTTGTAGCCTAAACGGAGCAGAGAAACTGGGAACAAATAACCGCTCTACCATAGTTATGATATTCCCTTATTAAAGGTTATAAAATAAACACCCAATGAGCTTTTTATACCATCTATAAAATAGTGTCAAACATTCAGTTTGAAAGGCTAGACTGGGACTTGCTTATACTAGTAAATAACGCTGTTAGGTATAGATTGACCTATATGGGCCATCGAATACTAAACCTACAGACCTGAAGTCAGCGAGTTATTTTAATAAAAAATTTATTGCAGAAACATCTACAAATATCTTAACATATTATAAATGCCGGAGTCAACTAAAGATCTTGCATTACAAAACTCATTTTCAACTGTCTTACCGAAACTTTATCTATAGAATGTAGTTTAAAGTTGCAGCTTAAAATACTATTTCAATTTGTATGAAAATAACTAATATTCTCATTTCTCAATTAAGTAAAACAGTATATATAGACATAAGAGTATTCAATTTAAGAGAATTTGTTTCATTCAATTAGGCGACGAGACGAGCGGGACGTTCACCTGATGATAAATGATACACCCGCTCAAAACCATGCGGCGCCAGTTAGGATGATATATACTGCACCATATTACGCTTGTCGCCTTTAGACAAAGGATGTTAAGTCTCATTACACCAGTAACTTCACTAGCTATAATTCCTTTCAAACCGGAACACAGTAACGTTTCCACACTATTGGTTGAGGACAGAAATAGGCGCTGCAGTAGGACCAACCTAGCCGGTGTCCGGCCACGGAGACCTAAGACCAGTAGTTTATTCCATATATTCATAGTTTTATTACTAAATAAGCGTATTGTTTTAGTATAAATCTATCTGAAAAGGTAAATAATATATTATGACACTTAATTCTTATAAGATAAACTAATAATCTTTTAATCACACGTTTACGGTCACATATGATACGAGCTCGTAGATCGCTGCTGGGGTATTAAATCGCTGTCGTTCACAAATGCTTCCCGACTTCCATCCATCAACGTCCCATGCGGTGACGGGAATTCTGCAGCTGCGTATATACACACAACATTATTTCATAGTTAACCATACATACACATTTTTAAGATCATGAATTATTGACGACAACATGAGCAGAATGTCTCTGATGCTATACATTGCATCTGTCTGTAGCAATGCTTTACTAATCAGGATCAGGTTTGTAGCTTCGAGACATAAGATAATAATAAGTTGCATTATCAAAATACTTTCACTAGCTACACCACCCTTCAAACCAAAACAAAGTAGTTTTTATCTGATTATACTAGACAGTCTCCATAGCGGATCTTTAATATCAGAGATGATCCGCCCTCTGTAGTATAATAAATATATTCTTAGATATTATATTGTGCACTATATTCAATCACGTGCAAATAAATAATAACAATCAAAACCTTAATAATATCTTTTTATATCATTATTTAATAATCCACTTTTGTAACTAATACAATATATACTCATGCTGTGGTATAAAGCACAACGAATAATATAAGTATTTAACTAAGTATATCAAATATTTACAAATAACTTACTTAAGTATCAAGTGATGAAGAATCAATCGAAGTGAATTTTATAAGCGCACCACAGATTAAAAATTCAGCTGATTTCATTGATTTATTACAAAAAAAGGAAACGAAGAAATACGATTCGGTTTGATCATCTTTCTATATAATGCAAAATACTAATTTATTCAAAACAAATATTGGATATATTTAAAAATCAAATAACAGTAGTAATAGTATTATTAATGTTCCCACAGCTGGGACTCGGGCCAAAGCAAATTAACGTGACCGTTAAGATTAAAATGGGAAACCAATTCCAGTTCCATTCTATGAACTCATAAATGATAAATGTATGTGCGATCTGTCTCTATAGACCCTATGCTGGATTAAAGATTGAGGTCTTAAGACAGATAAGGTCCCAATGCGATGATAATTTAGATAACAGCATTATCGATGACAAATTGAATTATTTTGAACTTAAATCTCTCCTTTAACTGTTATTGTGATTAAATCAGACTTTAAGTTAAAATTTTAATATTGTACTTGTTTTATGAAACATTTTCTTTATATCTTGACCTGATAGTAAGTTATATTACAACGTGGTGTTAGTTAGGATGATATATACTGCACCAGATTACGCTCGTTACGAGATGATAAGTCTCGTTATTCCAATAATAACACTAACTACAGTGCCCTTAATACTGCAACATAGTAATGTTTGCACAGTCTGTTTGGCGGCAGGAATAGGCGCTGCGATGGTAACCACCTAGACGATCTCCGTTTTTAGACATTACTGTGATCCGGTTGGAAGGGCGTTGTAGCTAGTGTAATTACTGGAATAACGGGACTTAACATATCTCTCAGGCGACCAATGCAATCTGGTGCAGTGTATATCTTCCTAACTAGAGCCACGTTGTTATGGGTAGGCGTATCACTTACTATTAGGTGAACATCTCACTCGTCTCGCAGCTCAATTGTATAAAAAAAAGTGCCTGTACCTCATTAAAATGTATGAATAATCTCATAAAGAGAAATGAAATGCATAATAAACTAAGGCAGGAATTATTCATAACTTGACAAACTGCGACAAATTTATATTTATTCATGTTAATATATGTAGACAAATTACCTGGTGGTAGGTCTCTGTTGCTGAAAACCGTTAAGGTGGCTACCACCGCATTTCCTATTTCCTACCGTGTTCCGGTTTGAACCCATTGAAACTACTAAGCTAACACTTAACGTCTTATCTCAAAGCGACGAGCGCAATACAGTGTAGAGTATGTCGTTCTAACACGCGCCACGTCATGAGCAGGTCGTATCATATCATCAGATGAGCATCTCGCCCGTCTCGTCTATTAGTTGAATAAAAAAAAATTAAATCCGTGTAATTGTTACGTAACAATAAGACGTGTGAATTATTAGTGCATCAAATGATACTAGGATAGTTTTTAGTTAGATTTGTTATTTGTAGAGAGCTCATTACCAGCAGTAGTGTTCGTTTTCCTAATAGGGTTTTGTCTTCATTACCACTCACAAAAATCCCCTCAATGGTCATTTATGGAGCGGAAAGACGGAAAACCTGGAGAACATTTCAGCAGTAATTATAGTTATAAGCCACTAGTGATCGGGCTTTAATTGTATCATCTCAGACGCAAGTTTCTACAGGCAATACTTACCTTAATCATATTCCTACTAACCTATAACTTCGGATCTGTCAAAGTACTTACCACATGAAAACTGATATTTATGAACAGTCAGAAAAACGTTATTTCATTAATCATCATCATCAGCCAATAGACGTCCACTACTAAACATAGGCCTACCCCAATGATCTCCACATTGATCGATCCTGCGCTGTCTTGGTTCCGACGCTTTGCCAACGTTACAGTCAGTGTGGTCTCTGGTACCGCCGAGCACCAGGCCGTCGTTTGTATGGGGTCATATGGAGGGATTTGGGCCATTTCCTATCACGCTGGCTCATTACAGTTTGGTGGGAACCAGAGCCTTGTTTGTTGATTAGCAGGATGCACCACGAGCAAGTGAGGTTGACTTGGGTCCCGTGAGTTGTTGTGCCCCGTTACATCTCTTATTCCATTCAATTGCACTCAATTATTTTTAAGCAAAGGAGAAATTCAAAAAAGGCATTACATTTCTAAACAGCGGAAAACAAATCAAAATTCATGTACGGGTCATGAATACCTTACAGTCCCTAGCGGGACGATGAGGCTTCGCTATTCCAATTATAGGATTTGGGTTAACTCTTCAAAGAACAATAATGTACACCGGGATCTGAGGGTCGAGTTAAACATTCCAGTAATTATAAGGAATTAATTAACAATATTAAATCTAGGAAAGATAATGTTCAATTATACTGTATCTATTTTGTATTACTTAGCGACGAGACGACGTTCACCTGATGGTAAGCGATACGTCTATCCATAACAACGTGGCGCTAGTTAGCATAATATATGTATACTGCAACACATTGCGCTCGTCGCCTGAAATAAGATCTTGAGTCTCGTTACCCCAGTAGTTACACTAGCTACAACGCACCGTCAAACCGGAACACAGTAATGTTTCCACACTATTGTTTGGCGGTAGAAATCGACACCGCAGTGGTACCTACCAAGACGGTCTCCGGAAACCGGTAGATTTACAACGTCACAGTTTCAAAATTACAAGATGGATGATGATACCTTTGTCTCTACAAACTCATTGATCAAAGACCCGTACTAAAAACATTAGGAACAAACTCCCACACTCATAAATAATTAATCTAATAAATATTAAATAGAAAGGATTGTTCTATTACCAGTAACTCGACCAACGAATTGGTAATAGCAAAAGATATATATATATATATTATCAAGCCGTTAGTAATAATTTAGTTAAAGGGCCTATAATAATAACTATTAGTAACGTTTTCATTCAACAATTCTTTTATATTATTTCTTTATATCGGTTAGAGAAGTACAGTTATTACCGCAGTAATAACGCTTAACTTCATATATTTCAAGACAACGAGCGTATTTTGTGAGCGAGGAGCTTGCTATAACATCAGATGAACAAGTTTTCGTAAAGCTTCTACGCACCCTGTCTGTAGCAGAGCTAGAAAAAAGCATTGCCTATGCCGATAGCTTATTATAGCATTTATATAATAACTATGTAAAATAATGTAGTTACCTTCGCGAAATGATCGTTATGAAAACATAAATTTCCATCAGAAGTTTAAAGCAAATCACTTAGTCCCAAATTACTATCACAAACGTTTGTTATACCCAAGTTTTCCATGCCACTTGTAATTGCTTTGAATCTCCAACTTCTGCTCAAATGGAAGGATAACAGTCCTTAAATTGGCCCACCCTTAGGGACTCTTCAAACACTTTTGCTATTAATATTCATAGTCTAAAACGTTCGTTAATTATTAATTAATTTATTAATGTGACAGTTATTTACGAAGGTTAAAGGGGGTCTAGAATTTGTCTTGACCCCCTTTACTTTGTCCGAGTAACAACACACATTATATATAAGTAGAACATCTTTCCAATATGAGTACAAAATAGATGTTATATAGGATGTCCCGTGGCAGATTTAAGATTTCTTAATTAAATTAAAGGATGTTATTATTTTAGAATATACACATGTTTGTCATAAAAAAAGACGAGACTATGGATTTTATTTTTTAAAGATCACTCCGTCCAAACGTTTTCCATCGCGACGTACACACTCGCGAAATCTTTCGAGAGTATTCTGAGTGTATCTCGCGAAGGAGGCTCATGGTGGCTTTTGTTGTGTAAGGCGTGGTGCCATCTTGTTGAAACCACATGTGAGAGCTGATCAATAGATGTTCTCTTAGTTTCGATATAAAAATGCTGCGGTAGACATCACCATCAACAGTTACGGTTGCTCCACCAGAATTTTTATAGAAAAACGGGCCAATTATTTCATTGACAAAAAGAGACATCAGTCCATTGCGACATCATGACTGACTAATCCGCACAAATGCCGCGCCAAACTGTATCCCCTCCCCGGTCTCCTGCGCAACCGTTAGAAAAATATACGAATTTCAAATCCTAAATCTGCCACGGGACACCCTATATATATGATTACAGCCTATCGATAACCGGTGTTGAACGTGGCCTTTCCTCAATTTTAAAGAGGCGATTGCTGTACTCCCCGCGTGTCGCTTGCAGCTTGCTGAGCGCAGTCCGAATTTGAAATTAAATGGTCCGGAATAAAAATGTAACCTTAGCCAAACTAAACATCAAACCAGTGACCTCAGTGTTAACCACTGCGCCAGAGAACTCGCACAAACATGTCACAATATTGTCATTTTGTTAAATATGAGTATTATATTCTGAATGTCACATTGAATTAGCGTAATAACAACCAGTTCATTTGAGGAGATAAAAAGAGATAATATGTACAGATAAATTACATTATTAATATACATAGTATCAAATTTAAAATCGATGGATTTGTTTTAAATAACGTTAATTTATTACAGACTCATTTATGGAGCAAACCAAACTATCTTTTTAAGACCCTGATGACATCAATTTTGCAATGGTCACATCTTTATTTCCCATTTGCTTCACAAATTCTTCTCTCCCCGTAATGATACTTGTTTCTCATTAAAAGTCCTTCCATTCGTATCGGGGATGCAGTAGGAAACAAATAGAATACTAAACATATAGACCACACTGAATAACCAGTACGTGTAAGCCGGTCCGATAGCAAGAGGCTGGAAAAAAAATTGTTGTAAGAAAAATGCAATCACTTCCATAGAAATTGTGACGCCAAGAGCTCTAGCAGGACCTTCGAATAACTTTGGCACAAGCATCCATAATAATGGTCCTATACCTGTAATTGAAAAGGACAGAATTAGACTTTATTGATTGTTCGTCACAAAATCCAGTCCAAATTTTCAGCTACTTTCATCATATTCTTGTATATTTTCATAATTTACTACCACTAGATATAAAATCAAAGTACTGTAGATGAAAAAATTGGTATATGAAATAAAGGCTAGTTGGTAATAACATTAATTTTACCTGCACTGTAACAGAATATAACCAGTATTAGAGATATAATCGGTACATAATTCAAGCAACCTACCAATTCTTGTCTGGTCTCTCTAATCTTGAAAAACACTCCCAGAGCAACCTGCAAGTGAATTAAATTAAATAAAATACAATATATTTCATAAATATATTTCATAATAAAATCTATTTCATAAAGAAACTTTTTATATTGTTAACAATATAAAAATCTAGTTCAAGTGATCATGATCATCAGCCGATAGGACGACCACTGTTGCACAGAGGCTTCCTCCCAAAGATTCCCACTTCGATCGGGTAGGGGGTGATTTGGGCGATTTCCCACCACGTTGACCCAATGTAGGTTGGTGGGACCCAACGCCCCGTCTATTAATTGGCAGGGTGCACCACAAGCAGATGAGGTACGCTTGGATCCTGTGAGTTGTTATGTATATGCGAGAACCCATACATCCCCTTCATATCATATTTGAAATAAATATTCATAATAAATTTTGACAATAATTGTTTACTTTATATATATTTCTATTGTTTTAAATTTAATTACCTTTTCTATATAGATAGTACGCGCTATCAGGCAAGAAAAATACCGGAATGGATGCAAGTAGGTTAACAGCTGCAAATATTGTGCAATAAGTATGTATGAAACGAATGACCCTTATGATATTGTCAAGGCTATGCTGGAAGATGATAAAATACTGCAACAAAGTGCCAAAGTGCATCTCGCACTTCTTTCTGTTAAAGAAAAATATATTAAATAAGTTTTCAACATAACTTTCTGCAAACGGAACTTTGTCTGTATCAACTACATTTGTTTACAGCTTCTATGTTCAATATCTCTGGATTAATCCTAAAATTATGAAAGACACTTTGTTACTCTATGTTTGATTCAAAGCCTTTACAGGATGTGTTCTGAAGAACTGTTTGACATGATGTTGGCAGGCACTTTATCATCCCACAGCTCGCTGTCTTCAGCGGTCCATTCTCACACTCTCGAACCGCAGTGTTGGAGTACAGTCCGGTATCAGAGACGTGTACCCTCGATAACATTTAAGTGGTGGAATGAACTACTAAGGTTTTATGTAGGAGCTTCAATATGAGGTTCTTTAAAAAAGAACATGAAGAGGTTATTTTAGGGCCGGCAACACTGGCGTCCATAGGCTGCGGTCACCACTGAACGCGGGTCGCACTTCTGGTTGTCACCTCAACAAAACGAAAAAAAAATTTTTCAAATAAGTCCATTCAATACTCACGTCAGCAATTTCTGATGCATAAACAGGTATAACAATTAAAAGAAAAAAATCCGCTATACCCACACGTCTTTCGCGAAGATGAACAGTACGCTTACGAATATCTTTGGTATGCAGGTGATCATCACACAATATTTTCTTCCTATTCGGTTTAATAATGTACCAAAGAGGCTGAGCGGTCAAATATATCTAAACCGTTTACATCATGTAAATAGACCTAGGCAACTGAAAAATGTTTGATTATAATTAGGTGTTAATTTGTATGAAAATAAAAAAATCAACTTAATATACCAGAAATTTCGTTTAATATGATAAAATTTAAAATAAGAGATGCATGTACAAACTTAAATTTTTTTATACTAGTGAATAGAAGAAATAAGTATAGATAGAAGATAATTTTTACACTAGTGAATGTAAGAATAAAAAAAATAATATCTCTTCTTATCAACAAACAATGCAATGCAATCAACTCTTGAACTTCTTTTGACAAAGACGTTATAATTTGGTCTCTATTCTTTATTTCTGTTTTCGTATTTTTTTAATGTTTGGCTAAACAAGTACTTTGAAAATGTATAGACTGACTAATATAAATATTTTGTATTGACTAGAAATAGTAGCAATACATGTAAAGAACAACAAATTATACAGAGAGATGCATATTTCGCCCTAGAAATCTCATTGTTTCAGTAATGAAATTAAATACAAGATCAAATGGATCTAAAAAATAAAATCTATTACAAGTATGTTATGTACAAGGTGAGTTGATTAACATAATTTATTACATACAGATCGTTGTGCACAAAGCTCCTATTGAAACAATCCACGACCCCTCTTCTTCCGTAACTGGACATTGTATAGGTGTCTCTATGGCATTCCGGAGTTTCACAAGCACCAGCGAAGGCCGTGCCAAACTCATGCCAGTTAAAAAATCCAGTCAAATTAACTGCTATTATTATAATACTCGTATTCACTCGTAGTAAGTTACGATTTTTTCCAACCCGCCTCGCTAGCTACCCTTGTATTGTAAATATACCGCTATAACAGTAATGCTATATTCTTACTGTCAATATATGAGACAGAATATTCAGGAGAGCATCCTTGATAATTTCCGGCTCCTCGCTATAAGGTCCGCTTATGATCAGTAAACATTTACAAAAAGTATAAGTAAAATATATCCTTTAGATATATTCCTTTAGTTACTCACCGATATTGTTTGAAGCGCGGTAATCAAAATATCCACAACATAGTCAATTTCTATATATATATATATATATATATAAACCTTTATTCTTTGTTAGAAGAGTGTCAATTTTATTATGAAAAAAATTTAATGTATTTAAAAAAAAATCTTAAGACCATCTTGCATTTTAATTTAACTTTACAACTGTTTAAATTCCTACGTATGAGGAAATTTCCACTTGCTGCAGTTTTTATTTAATTGTTAGTTTAGAAACAATGTTATAATGCACTTGATATATCAAAGATTAAACCATTTTATCTGTTTATCCAATTAAGAGAATAAACTAGTAATGGGACGAGCATAAGCTATATATCAATAGAATGTATAAATGTAAAGTAAATTAATATTACACACACCCTAATATCTTAAAACAAATCGACAAGTAATAATTGATAATGTGGTCTGTGCATAAGACTGCAGTCCAGATTATTTTATATAAATAATGAAACAACATTAGTCTTATTCGTCTGTTAGAAAGTAATGAGCCTACTTATAGTTATCACTAATTAGGATGTTCACTCAGCACCACATTGATGTGATGTTATCTCCACCTCTTTAATTCCTTCTCAAAATCTGAGCATAAAAGGATTTTAATAATAATAATAATCGAAGGCACAAAGAGACAGAATTTACCTTGACTCGTTATAATCTAAGTCAAATGTCTATCTATTTGTTTATTTATATGAAGTTTATACACCTCGTATAAAGGCGGACTTAAAACCATTGGCATTATCTTCCAGTTTACCTTGGGTAATGCAGAGATGATGAGGTGCATGAAATAAATAGAATATAATATATAATACACAAATATACACATACAAATCCTCATTTAAATACATGTATTATTGTTTGTATATTTATATACACACAGGCATGATATTAACTAAACTTAAAAAATTATATCAAAGAGGGCTCAGTCCTAATGTTATCGAGACGAATATCCCATACTCTCTGCTTAAAAGTACACCGATTAGTTATTGTTCTGATATTTAGAGAGAGGGCATTCCAGATAAGAATAGACTGAATAGAAAAATAAGAGTAGACAATATCAGAGGTGTGAGAAGGACATAAAAGAGGCGGGTTGTTAAAGGAGCAAAGATCTTTGTTGTGGTTAGTACCTAAATACTTAAAACAGGAAATAAGATAAGCGAGGTGGTTTAGGAGAAGTCAAAATAGAAAATAGGGTGTTGAAAGCACGCAGGCTTCGCCGGTGACGGATAGGTAACCACTTTAACTGTGAACGGGACGTAGATACAATGATCATACTTACGAAGGTTGAAAATGAATGGAATGCAGTTATTTAAAAGACGATCATACTTATTGAGAAGGTCTGCATTCAGTTTGTAAAATCACTGCATTCTTGACGGGCGAAAGTCTATCTCTCAACTTTTCTATTTATTCCAAATATTATTATATAAATCTTCGTATCAGAGTTTTGACTATGAAATAAACTAAATAAACAGTTTTCGATGCTGTTATATGCTGGTATATAAACTTTATATGAACATCATTAACATCTGAATAAATATTAATAGTTTATAATAGTAACAATATTTTATCTTGTAGCTTATTTAGTTTGTAAACATATCATGCGATAAACTATGCTATGAGGATTATATTATTGTTCATTCAGTATTATAGCAATATCTAATGTAGTATGTGTGAGAGAAGACCTTGAGACCCGGCACTATGAACATAAAGAGAGATGTTTATATATTAATTACTATATTACGATAACCTATAAGACAATTTAATCTAAACGTAAGATGTAACTTTAAAACATGGTTATTTTTTCACAGAAATCGAGGTCTGTGCTCATCGTATACAGCGACAGATGTAAAAACTTTAAGCAACATTGCATTATAATGAAAACACTGAAACTTTCCATACATTCAACCCAGTACGAACTCGCTGGAGATTTACTTTATTTACGTTAATTGAAGTGCAGTCCACAGAGTATAGTAATTCCGAGACCTGGTATAACATTATACCCGTATAATACATTTTCTGAATACACAAGTGGTATATTGTGCTTTATTTAGTTTGCTTATATCAGTAATTTCACAAGTTAGATCGCCCTTCAAACCAGAACACAGTAATGTTTACATACTTTTTGTGGGTAGTAGAGGTGTTTTGTGTGCGCTCCGCCAGTAATATCAAATAAGTGATAAATATTGGTAATTTAACAGTTTATTATACTGTATCCTATTCCTGAATTAATAATTTATTTAGAGATGATGAGATCTTTATTCAAATTAACGTGATATAAAGATAAAGTGTCTTTAAATTTGTGACTGTTATAAACCGGACAATGAAGTGTCACAATTAAGTAAAAACAACGACCTCCTTAACAAAGCTGTTTTATACGTATTGAATGCGTAGTAGGATCAATATAATATTTGCTTCAAGAAGCGAGACTGTTCTAGCGCTGTGGCTTTGTGTGAGGTAGTCGTCGCAAAAACCTGCATTTGTAATTCTTACAACCTCGTATACTCACAGTTTGTTAAATTTACTCTAAATTACAGAAATGCCCTATAGAACAGGATTTCTCAAATTGGGACTCTATAATGGAGGATCTTTGCACACGTGACAGGAAGAATTGTTATACTCGTACGCAATGGAATATTTTAGAGCAGATATTTTAGCGATTAATGAAATGTGGCTCCGGGGTGGTCCACAAAGCGATGCTCCAGCAGCTCCTGGTTATAGTTTGATAAGTTCCCCACGTCCATTAAGTAGTATACCGTTTTATATTAGGCGCGATATAAGTATACAGCGAGTTAACCATCCATCAGGGTGTTTAACTCACTGTATTTATAACGCCATAGTTAATCAATGTTAACTGACGCTAACATTGAGCAATTATGGCTTGCCACTAATGTTAATGGCCAAAGGATTATACAGGGTGGCACAAAAGTAATCCTCCTATCAGAAAATGCTATAAATTTTGCCTTGATGTAAAAAAATTAAAAGACCAAATAAAAATAATCCACAAGAAGAATCAAAGTTTTTCATTTTTTTTAAATTACAGCCAAAAACATCGGAAGGTTATTTTTGCGTTATAATTGTATATATGTATATACAAGTTGGCGCAAATTTATAGCATTTCGTGATAGGAGGATTACTTTTGCGCCACCCGTAGTAGGTACTGTGTATAGACCTCAACGGATCAACATTGACATTTTCATTGATTCGCTCACTGAATCAATTGCTTCTTTTTCTAACTATGAATACTTAGTAGTGATTGGTGATTTTAACCTAAATATACTCGATAAAACTAATAGCAGTGCCAGAAAGATTAACTAATATCTGCATTATATGGAACTTGAACAGTTAGTAACAGAACCTATCCATTTTTAGATAGTTTCCGTCATCAAGCGAAAAAGTGCTGGAATAATGGAATCACCCCCTTTAAGAAACTCTCTTACAATTGTTTTATTTAAAAACATATCTTTTAGAAAAACAAATTAATTCCCAGCCCAACATTTTATAATTCCAGCACACAAGCAGAAGTTATATTTTTCTTGAATTTAATATAAATAATTTAACTTCGGATCTTTTTCTCTATCCGGCTACATCATGCGCGCGCACAAGCATCTTGAAAATATAGACGCTCTATAATAAGGTAGTAACTGAAAATAAGGGTGTTGTTCATTACATGGCAACATTTACACTGAGCTACGGCCATATTGTACCATTGCAGTACACACGGCAGCATTGATTATCTAAAATATTACTATGTTAACTTATGTATGTTTATCTTTGTTCTATGATGTAATGTTTTTGTCTGTGTTCTGTACTGCGTGGACAAATAAACGATTTATTTATTTATCTATATATCTACTTCTGCTTATCGGCAGAAATAGCAGCTACGGCGGTACCGACCTAGACGATCCCGGCAACAGAAACCAACCACCAGCAAGTCTATGATAGTGTAGGCTTGGTTAAGCTAAGCTGTCTATGTTTCTTAAGTTATTAATTTTAAATATTATTTATGAACTGTAAATAGTACAGACTGGCTAAATACTAATTTATATATAGAAGGTGGCGCAAAAATAACCTTCCGATGTTTTCGGCTGTAATTTAAAAAAAAATGAAAATCTTTGATTCTTCTTGTGGATTATTTTTATTTGGTCTTTTAATTTTTTTACATCAAGTCGAGAATATTATGACATGTAAATGGCCACCGCCACAGTTGATTGTCATTTGAGCCCTTTTTATGGCATTTTCCATCCCTTTGGCCAAAACTGCCGGCGATAGGTCCTCACATTCTTGACGAATATTGTCTTTAAGAGCTGCAAGAGTCTGAGGCTTGTTGACATAAACCCGCGACTTCAAAAAGCCCCACAAAAAAAAGGTCCGATGACTCCTCCAGCGAAAACAGCACACCATACAGTAACTTTGAGCGGGTGTAATGGCTCTTCGTGCGTTATACGCGGGTTTTCAGTGCCCCAGAAGCGTAAATTTTGCTTATTTACGTACCCGCTAAGATGGAAATGGGCCTCATCACTCATGATTATTTTTGATGAAAAATCATCTTCCTCTTGGTGGTGATTAAGGATGGTTTGAGCGTATGTTAGACGCGATTGGCGGTCAGCAGCTAACAGCTGATGCACCGTCTGGACTTTGTACGGAAACATCTTCAAATCTTGCACCAAAATTCGCTGTAAAGACCGTCGACTGATACCCATTTGCGTGGCACGTCGTCTGGTCGATGTCGACGGCGCTTCCATGACATCCTCGGCTACAGCAACAATATTCTCTGCAGAACGGCTACTCCGGGGTCTGCCACGCCTGGCAGCATCTCGTGTTGTGCCAGTCTCTTCGAGGCGAGCGGCTAAACGTCGCAGTGTTTCACCAGTAGGCGTTGGACGGCCAGGAAATCTGCGACGAAATTCACGTTGTGCCAAAGTCACCGACCGATTATTGGTCAAATAAATAGTCACCAATATTCCGCGTTCTGGACCAGTGTAGCGTAACATTGTTTATTAACGTGTATTTCGCATGTGTTTACTACACAAATGTCAAAACAGAACTGACATTAGGGGCCAATCGCAAAATTTATAGCATTTTCTGATAGGAGGATTACTTTTGCGTCACCTTGTATATATATATATATAGGAGATAACCGAAGATTCCTTGACTCATTACGAAAACTCCGAAACTATTAGACGGAAACACACGAAATTTGATAGAGATATTGCTTCTGCCATTTAGGGGTCAGATATGAACAGATTCTACGAAATTCCTTTTCCAGAGGGAGTTGCAGGGGTGTTACCTCCAGCAAAGCAGACGGGCAACAGCTAGTTTTTAATATAACGTATAAAGTAGTTCAAAAACCTTTATTGTATTATAATAAACGCTTTAATCTATCCATAACATTAAAATTAAATGATATTTAAATACTTAATTATATGTTAAAAGTACGCAAAAGTCATTTCCAATCACTAAATTAAGTTTGGCTTTTACTTCAATTGAAGATGAAAAGCATTCATCAAGAAATGTTATGAGATAAGTAATATTCTAAATGGAAAGTAAATCGATTATCAATAAAAGCTCCTTTGAATGTGATTTTAATATGAGTCTCGATGAACATCATTATATTCAAATCGTGAACATACAAATAATTTACTTTATATCTCATAAATTACTAAGATAAATTGTATACATTATATTTTTGTTCTTTGGATATTTATGACGAAAAATATAGACAGAATAAATTTTATTTAAGAAAATACAGAAGCAGCCAAATGATTGAAAAACTAGGAAAGATTTTATTCTAGTTAATTTCTGTTGTAGTTATTTGAAGTTATCCTTTTTAGTTTTTATTTTATCATAGCTTGAATATCTTTTGTAAAAAGTGTCAGTATTATAAAACAACAAAGGAAACATTGAAATAATTTTATATTTAAACCTACTTACAATTTCTATCTGTTATAAAATCGGACGATATTTTTAGGTGACAGAGGGATCCTGGACAGTGAAGCGTTCTCGCACTAAATATTCTCTGGCTCTCATATGCTAACATCGAACCACAGCAATGGTGTTATGGCCGAACATTTACAATATGAGAATGGTGCTAGCCAGGCAGCTTTGCAAAACCCGTATTAACAACCAAACTCATTATCGTTTGGACCTAGATATATTGGATAGATATTACATCGCCTGCGGTTAACCACTGCGCCACGTGGACAATTAAATTCAATATGAAATCCAAATATGTTAAGTACAACTTTATCTTATTTTCTTGATTCCCTAAAATGATCTATCACATTAAAATAATCTTGTGCTGAAATTGTTGTTTTCTTGAAATAGACAATTATTTTGAATGTTCGATAAAGTTGTTCCTGTCAGTTGTTTTGACGTTGATGGATTAAACCAAATTGTTTTCTTTTCTTTCTTATTGCATATCTTATTCGCGATATCAAGATACTTTGTTTTAAACAGCGAATCATTTTGTAAACATTTGTTTAATAATATTTAAAACATATTAATGATTTTTTTAAAGGGAATTAATGAAGAAAACATAACTTGTATTTGCTATCATCTACCTGCTTGATACATTATAACTGTTAAACTATATTGCTGTATAGTGCCCACACAAACATTATATGTTTATAGGTACCAAGAATTATATGTATACCTATTATTTAAAACCATGAAAATGATAAATCAATGACAAGAATCTAAAAAGATCTATTAACATCAGCCGTTAGTCCTTCGAGCAAAGTTTATATGGCCAGGATGATCCTCAGTGGTATCAGGGTACGGGTAGAAGCAGCGTTGAAAAGTCCTTCAGAAGTTGAATAAATATTTTGGTGGTCGCGTGAAATTGCTGTAAGCGGACAGTGCAAGATTAATCAGCGTGGTGATGTTTGGAAGGGGCCTATAAACATCAGTAAACATCTATCAACTGATGATGATTATGATGAACAAGCAATTTAGAATAACTATAAGTTTATAAGTGGTGTATGGGGTCCCGCACAACAACTCACGCGACCCAAGTCAACCTCACCTGCTCGCGGTGCAATCTGCTAATCAACAAACGAGGCTCTGGCTCCCACCGACCCGCATGGGCCAGCGTGGTGGGATGTGGCCTAAATCCCCCATATAAAACCCTACAAACGACGGCCCTTGGTGCAAGGTAATACGAGCGGCACAAGACCCATCGATGTAGGGATCTTTGAGAGATGACCTATGTGCAGCAGTGGACGTCTATCAGTTTATGGTGGTAGTGATGTGTATATTAACTAGTAAAAAAGCTTATCACTTTAAACACGACAAACCGTTTTTTGGCATACCCAAATATATCAATAACGTTCTCGTCTACACTCGACATATAATTTCTAAATTATGCCCAACTCCTTCAGATGGAAACTCTGCTCTGGTAAAACTGAACAAACTTCCATTGTAAATATCAGTTAGTTCACAACAACAATAAACTTGAATTAGTTCGTATTCGGTGAATAGAGTAAAACCGCTAACATGCGCTTATGCTAACAAATGGCCCTAGTTCTATCTCAGCAACATTACATTCTCTAAAACGCGTGTGATTCGCAAAATTAAATTAGTGGAGATAAAATTAAAACATACTTTACGTTATGATCAAAAAAACACTGTTTCTTTTTTAAATATTTCCAGTGTGGGAGATAGGTTAGAAAACTCTTCCGTCATTCTAAACTCAACAACAGATAAGGCCTTTTGCAGATCTACGTCCTTCATTTTCTCTTACTACGCTTTACAACTCTTGTGCCAAGCATGGCAACAACTTTCTTCTTAATTCGAAAAGCCTAAGATTGCCAAAAGACTTTAAAATTTACGTTATCTTATTGACATTAAAAATGGCAATGAATTATCCAAATACAAATAACTGAATAGCCATTTGTATCTTTATGGAAAAAACCACACTTTTTATTTTTCTTTATCTTTTCAATATGATATAGAAATAGCTACAAAAAAGTTTAATCTTCCTTTAAATATTTATCTTCACTTTTTTTATTTTCACGTATCTTTTCTATATGATATAAAAATAGCTATAAAAATGTTTAATCTTTTTGTCCTATATACCATCTAATTAAACCTGTCTAGTAAAATTTGTTTATTATCAAGTTTAACACATAGTTTAAGCTTTATTAAGATTAATTTGATTTAATAGATTTTTAATTTAATCACATTAAATACTCAATATCTATAATCTTTCTCCGAATTCATTGTACTAAAGTTGGCAATAACATTAAGTTTCATTAGTACACTTCGAGTATAACTTAAACAGGAATATTGGCATAATGAAAGACGATGGAAAGTAATGACACATTATTTTTTACACGTTCAATAATACAATATGTCGTGTAACTTAAACAATAAAGACATTTTATTAGAACACAAATAAAAACAAGAAAACGTCGTTATGAGGAAATGAGTGCGAGATAAATCAACTGGGTCATCCTTTGTGCACATACGCAAGCAAAGTTATTTTGCTCATTACAGCTGAGTCAGCTATTAATGGCAGTTGTTGTATGCGTTAGTAAACTTATAGAAGTTGTTATTTCCTAAGAATGAGTGAGAAGCATGTTTATCTTAATTTTTCATTAATTAGTCGTCCATTGATCAACACATTTTCGAGTAGCCAAAAACACACAACTATTTATTTTACTTATGCACACATATGACAATGAAAATATAACATACATAGAAATAAATGCAAAGGCACTACTTATTCCAATATGGAATTTCTCCCAGTAGGGCTGTGGTTAGGAGATTTGATTAAAGCGACAGTGAACCTGGTGTACTCTGATAATAATATAGAACAAAATGGATAAACTAAATATGATCTAGACAAGCTTATAATTAAAAAGAGTCAACAAAACAAATAAAATTAAACCTAAAATACCAATAAAAGTGTTAAAAAAAGGGAACCTTGTGGAACTGATCCATCAGAAATGGCAAACGAATTTAATGGACACTTCATAGATCATGTTCACAACAGTCGCATGGGAACTTTCTTGAACATGACAAATAGTTGCCCTCAGTCATTATTTATGGCTCCCAACATTCCTTTAGATATAGTTAAAATTATAAAATCTTTAAAAAACAAAGCCAGCGTGGACTACGATGGTATAAATACTTAGTACTAAGTACCATGTAATGAAACATGTTGCAAAAGATTTCTCTTCCCTTTAGCTACATTATAAACTTAAGTATCTCATCAGGTAAATATCCAAATATATTAAAGCCTGTCGTTATTAAACCAGTTCATAAAAAATATGACGGATTATGTTGGACGTTGTGGAGGAAACACAGAATGCGTGTGTTCCTGCGAAGACAGAGCTGCTTCCGATATGAGATTTTTAGTCCAAAAATATAACGAAATCACAAGTTTTGCGCGCATTCAAATTTATTTTAGTTGCCCCTCAGTTGCATCCAAAAAGCATAGTCCAGGATGGACATTATAAAAGATTGTACGAGTAAACAATGCATGCTGTAATTATTTTTGTTACTTAAATTAGTAATATGCGCTGTCCATGATATCGTGGAATCCATAATTATGCCCAAATTTTTTGCAGTGTCGAAGTAAGAAAGGACTTTGTTGTTAATGAGCAGTGCTGGGAGAGAGGAAAAATCAAGTGAGCTTCGAAGTTGGTTACTGCCTATAATCATTGTCTGCAATTTGTACCGATTAAGTTCCAAGCGATGGTTTCGAGAAGCATCTATTTATCTTACATAAATGCTCATTTAGTGTTAGAGCTTCAGAAACAGGAAAATTGCGATGTCACTGCAAATCTTCTGCATATATTTCCAATAATTGGATGAGATTACATTAGTGATAGAATTTACGAAGACCGAGAGGAGCAACGAAGAAAAGGCTCTACCTGGAGACACTCCCGTAGTGAGATACCTCCATTCAGAGAAGGAATCTTCTCCGCGGAGACGTTGAAATTACAGAAGGCGATAAATTAATGAACGGAAAGATTTTAATGAGGATATCCAAATCGACTGAATACAAAGCGCTACTAAAATCAAGCACTACAAGAACGGTTAAGTGTTTTTGACCCATACCGTAATGAATGTCTTCGGTTATCTTAAGAAGAGTAGATGTTGAGCTGTGTCCGCTGCGGAAGCTGGATTGAGATGGCTTTAAAATATCATTGTTATTGAGAAAAACTGTGAATTGTGTGTGAACAAGATGTTCAAGAATATTGGAAAGAAATAGCAGGATTGATATGGGTCGAAAATGGGATGGAGAAGATAGATTTGATGTTTTATGGAGTGCTATAATATGAGCAAGCTTCCACATTGAAAGAAAATAACAGGAAGACAAAGAAAAGTTAAAAATATATGTGAGGACTGGCAACGGAATTGGTAATATCAACTTTATCATTGTAGAACATATTTTATCGTTTTCAATTGCACAAGAAGTAATTGTGAGAATTGATCTTTTGACATCAAATTGGGTTAAAGTGTTAAAATCATTTTTTTTGTATTGCGTAGTTGGACAAAGTGATAGTTCTAAGAGAATCGTATTTTTTAGAAAGGAAGATAGTGATAGCTACTATTTTTAACTGCTTGTTCATCATCATCGTTGATTGATAGATGTTCACTACTATACATAGGCCTCCTCCAAATATCTTCACGCTGATCAATCCTGTCCGCATCCAGCGGTTTCACGCGAACACGAAAACGTTGACCATGATATCCCTAGACTTAGTAAATTTCTAATTTTAATCTCGCCTTTTTCCATTAGATTACAAAGAACCAAAAAAGGATATTAACTAAAAAACACACAACGGAATTAATTTTAACTAATATCCTTAAACAATCTATTCTACATAACCGAACAAATCATGTAATACTTTATTTTAAATTTTTATACCTCAACATCAGCTGATAGACGTCCACTGCTGGACATAGGTCTCCCTCAAAAATCTCCGCGTTTGTAGGGGTTCATATTGGGACGATTTGGGTCATTTCCCACCATGCTTGCGCAATGTGGATTGATGGGAGTCCTGACGAGTACGGGACCCTTTACACTGCTTGTATTTTTTTATACCTATACAGATAGATATCAAAAGAAATAAACAATTAAGTATATGATAGAATTTTTCTCTCATTTCATAAAATGTTTTATCGTTATAGTTTATAAGGAGGGATGAGATGACTCGCACAATCTGAATGAACCTTAGAAATGAATTAGAAATCTTAATCGAAATAAATAATAACTGAATAATATTGGTGATCAAAGGCAAACGAACGTATTCAAAGTAACGAAATTACACTATTCGGGAGAGGTTCCACTTCCTCTCGAATAGAGTGGAGAATTTCTAAGTGAATTAAATTGAACGATGCTTTTAGAAATCCTAAATAAACATCTTGCGGCTTTCGGAGCTTTCCGTGTCGTATATAGTTGCTTCTAAGTGCTCTTGAATAAAGGTTAATTTAACCAAACTATTGAAGAGCTACTGCAAACTATGTAGAAATGTGTCGATAACAAATTACTTTAGATGAAAATGTAAAATCTAAATTATAATTTCTTGAATTCTTCTGGAGACAGTTATTTCCGACTATGGATCGCATAATTCTGCTAGTATTAATGACATTTGTAAGGATATTACAGTATATGAATAAAATTACTTATCGAAAATAATACTACGCTTATAATATTCCAAAAAAGTATCTACGGGATCTTACTAAATTCGTTAGTAATTGCGTTAAACTTTAAACTCCAAAAACTATACCGTTAAATTAAAAGCAAGTTCCAACGCCAGTTTCTCTCGCCAGTTAGTGGGTACTACGTAAAATTTTGAAGGTCACTAGTGAAATGCGACCCCTGAGTGGTAATTTCGTACGTACTATGTATCTAAAAAACAATGAGCGCCACATTGTTATGGGCAAGTGTATACCAACAAAGGGGTCTAATATTTTTTGAAGTACTTCATAAATAAAGCTATAAATCTCTTTTTGTTTTCAACTTACCCTCGCTGTTCTGTAGCTATAACCCCCCAATACAATTTAAGGTAATCAATATAACTTTAAAAAAAGCGTTTTACAACAAATAACAAATTACTATTAAGAAACCAGACATAGGATATATTTTTAATTTTAATTTCGTAAATTTTGTTAAGAGTTTATTCTAACAATGGTTTATATCAATATGTTTTGTTTTTTTAGAAACTACTGTAATTATTTAATACTGTAGATTAATTACATTTTGTTATTTGTCGAAGGATTTTGTTTACACGATGATCTTGATGTTTCTATTCTTATATTTCCATTTTTTCTTTCCTTACATTAACTTACAAGAATGCTTCCATTTTTTTTTGCGGCTTATTTAATAATAACCTCGGGCAAGTTTAACTGTAAATCATTTAACCAGCGCGAAAATCTTTGTAAACAAAGTTTTAATAACTTCAGTATTATATTGACTACGTCCAGCTATTCTGTAATTTAATAGATATTCTAAGAAATCTAGATATAATAAATAGATATTTAAATAAAACCTTAATTTCCTCGATCATTTGGCAACAGAAGAAACCCAATTTTTTTATTCTCTTTAGCGGAGCTTAAGTTACACTGGGTGTTAGACCGCTTCCCAAAACGAAAACAGAAGATAGTACTAATAACAATTTTGATGACAGAACAGAAAAAAACTGAACCTTTTGAATTTTTAACTTAATTTTTAAAATGTTTTATTAGCATTATTTACGCTCCATCATGTTAGTACAGGTAAATGAAACTATGTTTTCATAAAAAATACATTACTTTACTAAAAAAAACTAGCTATGAAGCACAAAATCAAAATCAGCTGATGCTCGGATCAACGAACGCACGGGCGCGGCGGGAACTAGAGATGTATTTGGTTTCAATTTGACCCCTATTTCATAGGACTACGGAGCATTTAGATTTAGATTGATCCTAACACCCAATATTTGTTCATATGTTGCTAACTACGGAAATAAGCTGATTAAACAGACTTAACATTATTCAACAATAAAACCCCACCAAAACCTCTTATAAATACAACGTGATTATTGTTTTAATGTTCAATATTTGACTAGATCTTACTGAATCACTATCACAATTCAGTGTGTTGATACCCACTGCTGAAATCCAGTGAGGAGTAATTTCGTGTTCATCGCTTTGCAATATGTTATTAAAAGTCACAAAATCCGCAGTTGCTTTTTCATAAAGCTGTTACTTCTTACTCACTTTCTACAAGCTAGACTAAAATGGCTATTTAAATGTAACTTTTACGAGTCATGAGAATCTGTTTTGTTAATCATCATCTTCATTATTTTATCCTGTTATTATCCACTGCTAAACTAAGTAGTCCCCGTCTCTGCAATTTTTATAAGGCCATGATCCCCCTGACAGACGATACAACATTGCAATACACCAAAAGTGGTCTCTCTGCTCCATTAATATTGCTTAAAAAACATCGAAAAGAAATTAAAGCATTGTACCAATGTTTAATAAAGTAACTTATTAAGCAAGCACGTTGAAAAGTGGTTTCTTTGACCTTAGGCGTCAGTGATCAGAATGTTTTTTTTTTTTGTACCATACTTATCTTCTTAGTATTCATAATTGGTACAGTACTCCTTGTGCCCATTCACTAATGTATTCTTCCTGAATATTTCAACAAAGATTGCTTGTTGTGGATAAATGAAATGGCAATAAATCGTGACTCGGCTTTATGAGAAAATAAATGATGGAGCTGCAATAACCGAGGATACAGATTTTCATTTGTATATAGATTTATATTGTGTAATAATAAATACTTCTTCTTTTTTATTTTTCTACTGTCTTTATTATTGTTATATAATATTTGAAATGTTTAAGAAAGATCGATCACTGTAATAACGGACAGGTTTAATTTTATTATCACACACTGTTTCTGCACCATACTCTGGATCTCTATCAAAATTGCTATAAGCTAAACTTCTAAATATTTTTTTTTTTTTGGAGTTATCTGTTTTAAGACAGCTGGAAATATTTTTGCAAAGGAAATTAGCGAGCAAACATTTCCACAGTCAATTACATATAAGATGGACGTAGGATATCTAGAGATATCCACATTATTCGATCTTTAGCTGCCCTGGTGCCTACGCCTTGCCAACGTCAGTCACGAAATCTTTAGTTGTCAAAAAAGAAAGATAAAGAATTCGGGTTAAAGCCGCCGTTACCAGGACCCCTTTCGCTAGACAAAGAGTGTGTGACTAATAAAAAACAATAGAAGAAACGGTTAATATTGATATGCTTAACAAATTTTTTTGACCTTTTCTAACACCCTATCAAATCACTTTTATGACAAGTTAAGGACCTACTATACCATTTCGACGCAAACATATTTGATTTACCATCGATTGTTTAAAATCATCTAATAACTCTTAGTCGTCAACATAACTACAGAGCAAAATTGCTTCCACATAGCATAAATGTAATTTGCCGGACGTCCGCTATTTTTCTACAAGCGGAATGAAACTAGTTCCGAAGAATTCGAACACATCACAAAACTTTTTACTCGTTTCGTATCCCACAACTTCTTTTATTCACTTTTTAGCAATAAAGATTTTCCGTTCAAAACAAACCTCAACATACAATCTTCGGCTCCAAGCATCACAGGATTTGTTACACATATATCTCAAATAAAACTTAATAGTTTGAATACACATATACACACAAGAAAGAGAAATGAAGTTATGACCAATATATCAATACATATTCAATAATGTATTTTAATCAGTACGAATGATATAAAATATCAAAATAAAAAATTATATTTTTCGTGTAACTTAAAATATACAATAATAGGATCTATCCAGAAAATCTTATATATCACTGTCGTGAGTTTTTGTCCACTGTTGGACATTTTCTTCTTTCAAGGAATGCCTGTTAATCAGGCCATCCCGGTCTACGAAATCCGAACAGAAAAGAGCAAAATAAGATGCCTTGTATACACTCTCACTAGAGCACCTTTAGCGTCTGGTTATTTTAGAATAAAATGACATACTAATCAGAATTTTGAATATTATACTTTGTAGTCAACAATAGTTGCATCACATCTGAATAAGAATATTTATTAACGGAAAATAATTCTTATGTATGTTGCAAAATAAAGATGATATACTGCAGTGCTAAGATACAACTAAATTGACAAGGATGAAATTTTCTCCGTAAAAATATTTTTTTTGTTTCATATAAAGGAATACATAAACCATAAAGTATAAAGCATGCACTGCTCCGAATGTGAGCACTTTGTACAAAGTTTGCTTTGAACCTGCCGCAGACACGGCGCCTAAACATTTTAAAGGGGGCTTTGATGAAACAATGGCGGTGTTTAACCAGTTCTCTAGTTTAGACCTTTTGCAATGTCCCGACACTCAAACTCTACTATACACGTAATTGGGGAAATGTTTCCAAACAAAAAAAATGTTTACATTGTATCAAATTATTCCTCATATTTGACACACAAACGTCCATTATTTTCAATATTTTAATATTACATCTAATACATAATATTTGGTATAGTGCATTGCATTAACTTGTTGAAAAGGCTGGTGGTTTATTTGACTTCAATTCAAAGCTACATTATTAACAGTAATAATATTTGTTCACACAAAAACACGTACATAAATAGCAAGTGTTTAAAACAGTTATAGTTTTAATTTTACGTTTTTACAGGAAAAATAGTATCAAAATTCTCGTTTACTATAACAGTTAAATGACGGAAATGTTAAATTTTAGTGTTCATATGTCGCCATCTAATGTTTCACGTAACAGTCTTAATGAGAAATTACAATTGTAAAAATTACAGAATTTTTCTGACGTATCTATGAAGAAATCTTTTACACAAAGTAATTCCGTGGCGTAGAAGAATGTATACAAGCGGAGAACAACATTAATGTTCTGACTAAATTAATAATTTAAATACTATTATCTATCTACATACATACATGTATATTATAGGAGATATTCAAAGATTCATTGACTCATTATGAAACTATTAAACGTAAACATTTAAAATTTCATTATGGAATTCTGCCTTTTAGAGGACAGCTTCATTCAATTATATTTTTCCAAATGTATAACATAATTTTTTGTTATTATTAACTAATTAAGAAATACAACAGGCATTATATGAAGAATATCAAAAATTTTATTTAACAGAACAAATTTGACATCCATTCTGCACACAGCGTGTTATAACTTACTTTCCTTGCGATCGTTATCAGCATACTGTGGTCGCTGTTGGTGATAGGTCTGTTTTGCCAGAAACCGTCTACGTTAGTACCACCATAGTTCCTATTTCCTTCGCCAAACAGTAATATCTGAATATTACTATTACGGTTTGAACAGCGACATGGCAAATGAATTTACTGGAGTAACCAGACGTAACGTCTTATGGCCGAAAACGATGAGCACGTTGTGTCGTGCTGTGCATCCTAACTAACGCTACATTATTATGGACAAACATATAACTTACTATCAGGTGACAATGAACTACTTTTTGATAGACTACGTTTAACAACAGACATTAACAAGTTAAAATTATAATAAATTGATTCATTTTCGTAAATTTTGTTTGACAGATATATGAAAGAAAAAAGCCTAAACATTTCAGGTTATGATGATTGTATCTTTCAGTGCAAACAGTTGTCTAACGTCTCGTACAAATGCACACCTCATGACGTCTAACAAATGTCGAGCGACGTCGTGAACTGAAATATTCATGACAAGCTAGGTGACTCTTACTGTTATTACAACAGAAATTCAACGGTACTTTATCCTTTTTTTCGTATAACTTTTCATTACAAAACAATGATGAACTTAACTTTAAAAGCGGTCTACAGCAACGGAATCCAACTACCTGTAAATTTTGTTTTACTATTGAAAAACTATGTGAAACAAATGTAGTTTTAGAAAACAAAAAACTTTATACTCTACTCTACGAAGCGATGAGACAAGCGAGACTTCACCTGATGGTAAGTGACACATAATAGTACCCATAATAACAAGGCGCTAGTTAGTATGGTACACTCAGCACCTCATTTTACTCCTCGGGTTCAAACGTAAGATGTTGCCTCGTTGCTACAGTAATTTCAATTGGTACAACTCCCTTCAAATTGAAACATAGTAATCTATGCACACTACCATTTGGCGGCAAAAATATGTAGTAACAGCAGTACCTATCTAGACGGTCTCCACAAACAGTGACAAGATCAGTAAATTTTATTTTTATATGTATTAAGATTGGTTATTGTTCCAAGCATATTTTAAGTATATACAATTATCTAATTAATATATATTAAATATAGACTTCCACTTTGACTTCTTACTTTAATTCTTCTGTTTAAGTTGACAATTTATACCTAAATTTTGTAATATTTACCTAAGTTTCTGTCCTCGTGTAAATGGCAAAAAGAAATCTTTTTATTTACATTGTAAAGGCTACAGAATTAATAATTTTTTCGTTTGTTCCCACCATTGACACGAATTACACAAATATAAGGATTTGCCCCATGCTAGAATTATTTCATCAAATTCACTTTGAGAAATGGTCGCCAACGCTCTTCCTAAAAAGTAAAATAGATGTTATGGAGCCTCCATAGCTGAGAGCTCTATTTTGGACTAAATGGATTAAGGTCTGGCGATTAAGTAGATCACGGCAGACAATTGATGCGACTATCGGCAAGATTCACCAATCGACTTTTCATAGGGTCTAATATGGCTAAAACAATCCTTTTCATATAAATCTGAGCAAAATTAGATCAATTCTTCCACTGTTCCAAAACCCGGCCAAAGTCATTATTGTTTCCTCTACATATAAATGAACTTCATGAATTTCAATTTTTTAACGCCCAAAACGTCTTCCAAACTAGAGTAGTAATATCCAGCCGTAAGATTCATCAGAAAAGCAAACACAACTATCAGTCTTCTTTCTCCCAATTTCTGTGGGCAGGTCCATTGCCAACAGGCCCCCAGATGCTGGTTGATATAGGTGGAACTCTCAGTGTCTTTCGAGAACAAACATCCCACATCATGTTAAAAATTTGGATGGTTTAGCCGTTTATCAGCTAGCCTGGAGAGCTGTGGAGCTTCGTAGCTAATACCGTGGGTACCAGATACAGTTTCACCGGGGGTATGTTAGATGTAGGGTTCGGTCTACGGGTGGTGATGCGAGATCGTTTTGCTTGTCGCTCGACCTCACTGCTAGTGATACGACAGCCTGTCCAGAAATAGTTTATAACTGTGAGCTCTCGCTGTCAGAGTACCATATGAATGAGCTATATGCATGCTATATACAGTAACAAGAGCCTACCAAGCATAGTACGTACAGTCTAAAACCAGCTAGCAATATTCCTATTGCTACTATTATCTCCTCTGTGGTTAAATGATATCGATGCGGTGCGGACGTATCGGTGCAATTTGCGCTCTGATTCAGAAATTGCAATAGCATTGTAAAAATTCTGTTAGACAATTTTATAGAAAACAAAATAAAACAAAAACTTCTTAGTAAACTTTAACAAGTAACTGAAAAAATCAATAACGATCCAAAAAAGTTAAAATATTCTTCCCTTAACGGTGGAGATCCTCTAAAACGTATTTGATAGTCTAGACCCTTGAATTATCGACGTTTTGATGTATGCGGTACTAAATAAAATATTTTTATCGCGTATTAAGATTTAGGAAAAAAAAAACAAAACCAGTAACTCTGTAAGATATATACAAAGTTGTTAAACCAGTAGTCATCACAATACAACAAAACAACAAAGCATATATATTCTGCCTGTTTGTGTACAAATAATAGCACACAGCGGGCGTTTATAAATAATTTTAAGAAAAATCTTGTAACTTTACAAATATATTATAACAAAAAATAATAGTTTGTGTACTAAATAACCTTTTTAAGACAAATACATAGTTCCATAATCAATAATAGTGGAATAGTGGTAAAAATTATAACATTGCGTTGGAGCATATCATCACAATATATCGTGGTCTTAGTGGGTGAGTACATTAAATATTTATATTCTCACTAATATTAAATTTTTAACTTTAATATACTATATACTTGTATATTTCTATACATATTTCGTGTAAAATTTGGTATATGCAAAGTCTGTCTGATTTTATATTTATGAAAATCGCAAACCCACACTTGGCCATCGTGGTTATTAAATGAGAAGAAGGAACATGAATTTTTTCTACCAGATATCTACGCATTATATTACGTAAGCTTTAATAAAAAAAACACAAATCTGTCGAGATAGAAGCTGACGCAGTGTTGTTTTTATTTATTTAAGTCCACATTCTTTTTTTTATATATATTAGTCTAATACTACCCTTTATTTCATATACTGATGAAGTGACAAGGATGCCTTCAATACTTTGGCCTCTTTATGTTTAAAGTCGGACCGCAGCAGAGAGAGATTTGCAATTAGAGAGTGGTGGTCAGAAAAAAGGTTACCATGAATTAAACTCGACGATATGACTGGTTTGATTTTCGAGCTTCCCGAAATCAAACCAGAAACCACCGTTTTACATAGCAAGTTGTTAGCCATTTCTTTACGGAGGTAATTAAACCTATCAATATTCGGATTATGATTAACTACTAAACGCTTTGTGATCCAATTCTAAGTTAAGAAAATCAGTTCATTCTAATTTATACATTTGTATAAGCAAATGCTTACACTACAAATTTTTGTTACGTCTATTTGATCATTATGTGCAACACATACATCTGATACAGTAAAATAAATTGCCGTGAGAACGGTAGATTTTTCGTTACCGACTAATAATCTGTGATCATACATAACCCAGTGACTAACCTCTTACCTTGGCTACAAAGGTAACACATCCAATCCAAATGTTGTTTGATTTGATTAATGATAGTTTTTTGAACACGCTTAGTCATTCATCAGGCTCATAGAAATCTGTTGTCATAATATTTCCGTATTCCTTATGGATAAAATCATGCGGTTATTTCGCAATGATCAATCTTGGAATGAATAGTAATGATAATATTTCTTATCACTATAACATTCGCCTTTGTCAACTATTCCTAAATATATCGCAAAGGTCTATCGGCATAACTAATAATCTACACATAGGTTTATTCCTGTATTTTTATGACTATATTGAGTGAATACGTTTTCCTTCCGGCGTAATATTTTTGTAAGTCTTTGTCCTGTTATATTTCCAGTATTCAGCATCAAATGATAATCTAAACCTAACATATCTTTAAATGTTCCCGTTGACGGTGTCAGTTTTATCAGCATGTTACTGGACTCCATAGGCATAGTAGACGGCGGTATACATGCCTGTATACCAAAGATAATTATAAATCTCCTTTTCAACTTCGCGAAGGAAGCTTGGCTGCCGTTATTATATCGGCGGTCATCTTCTTATTCACAGTTGTATCTTCGGAAATTGGCGATGTAAGCAATTTAATTGTTCAAACCGTTTTATTCGTTACTTTTATATCCATGAAGTAAAACAGAAATTAAAAGATATCAACCCTATAACATCTATTCACATACATTGCAAAATCCAATGTCTTAATCTTAGAGTCACGTGAAATAAAATCCAAAATAAATCTTGTGTGTTTAAAAAATCTAAAACTACATTACGATAAGCTAACAGATAAGAATATCTTATCGCAACTTTGTAGTTTAAATTCATAAAAAAAACTAGAAAACCAATAACAAATAATGAATCTTAATCTGTACACGTGATAAAAGTTTTCAATTTGAAGTTAAATAAATTTAACATCTAAACTAACCAAGAAAATGATATGTATCTTCCGGAGCAGTACTGAAAGGCAGTGCTGATGGGCAACGTTTTTTTTTTTTTTTTTTTTTTTTTTTTTTTTTTTTTTTTTTATCGTTTCCCCTGCGTGTATTGGGTCATGGCCTTTTACTTTCACTCAATTACCATCAGTTTTTGTTATACTGGTTCTTCTACCTTTCCTTCTTTCATCCTTTCGTCTTTTATCCTATACTTATCTTTCATACTTCTCTTATCTTAATCACTCTCCATTCCATTTCCTTCTTTCATCCTTCCTCTGAGAGTGAAGACGCCTTCTGAAGAGGGGGGGGAGCCTGTAACAATTCATTCACTGTAGCATTTTTTCTCTCTTCTTTCTTCCTTTTTCTTTTCTCCATTCCTTGCTACTTCTTTACTTCTTCCTTATTCATTCCTTACCTTTTTGTTCTCCCCCAACACTTTTCTCACCACTCTTCTGCAGTATTTGATAAATACTGCGCGACTTTCGTCTTCACCCATCAGAGAGGCAATGGTACCAGCATCTATCCTCCTACTCATCTCTTGCTCACAATCCATTCTTTCCCTTCCGTACAAGGGACAGGATGTGAGAATGTGCTCCACGGTCTGGTCCACCGTCGGGTCACAGAGGCACGCGGGACTCTCCTTGAGCTTAAACCTATACAGGTACTCAGAGAATCCCCCGTGCCCAGTCAACATCTGGACCAGATCCGTGTCGAGCTCCAGCCGGCGAACACAACGGTAGGCTGACGCGACGTCCGGGAAAAACTTCCTCGTTGTTGAGGCCGTTGTACCTTCCACTGATGGGCAACGTTACATTGTTTAAGATATTCTTTAAACCGCGATCAATCAATACAACTTTTTGATAAACATATGTATGTAAATCCGAAAACACGCCATGTTTAAAACCATGAATACTATGTAATATTGTACATTATTAATTAATGAATTAATCTTAAATTGTATTACTTAAACAGAAGAATATGCGAACATCCCTCGGTAAACTTTCACAGACGTTCTCATCTCTGGGCGTAGTGATGATGATGTCAATTGGACCGTTTGTTTCATATAAAACGTTTAGTATAATTTTCACTGCATTGAACTCACTTTCAAGTATTTCAGTGTTATTGTTCCCCGACAGACCATATTATTTGTACTCGAAAGGCGACTCAAGAATTTGCATTTGTTCTTTTTTATTTGACACGTGAAGGACCTTCCTTTGATGAGAGAGAGATAGTAGAAAAGTGAAGTGAGACTTTTGTACCTACAGCAAAATAAACTAGAAGGGAAGGGAAGACTTTTGGGAGAAAATTGCACAGTGTGCCTTCACTTTTTCTTACTGTAGTAGCCTTTAGCATAAGACTTGCCCCGCTTTACTTTGTCATCTTCTTGATTACTTAAGTATTTTATACTAGTTAATATATTTTCAAGTAGAATAGAAGAAGCGGTACATGTATTAAATATTTACGGTTCAGAAGAGTATGTTAAAGAAGAGATAAATGCTTATGCGAAATCGATGAATAATGAAAAAGTCGATAGGATCAAACTTTTTATAAATCGTATTGTGTTTAAATCTTTTAGTATATCCCTAATTTTTTGTACATCAGCGCAATTGGTAAATTTTCACATGGTATCCTTCTATTTACCGGTACACCGGTTCAAGAGGAAGCATAGGAGCATATTAACATCATAACTCTTCGGTTCTATCTGGAATGGAAAAGTAATTTTATCATTAGTAAGTTTATTTTATATCTAATTAAAGCCATAAATTTTTAATTAATATATATTTTATGTAAATTATTTTATTTTCAGATTTCTATAAGTACATTCTTTCAAACAAGAGAGAACTCTCGTGAAATTACCGGATTCATGAACTTCCCACCTCTTATATCTCTTATTCTTATAATTTACTGCTACAATGGAGGTATGTTTTCATTTAACCTATGATTTAAAATGGGAGCCATCATGAACTATGTCCAAAAACCTTTGTTACGACTTCCAATTTACTAAAACTGGTAAAAGCTTTCGGCGATTGGAGTATAAAAAATAAACTAGCGTATGTTTAATCTGGGTTCGTGGAAACTTTTTCAAAAAATGTCGCACTTTAAAAAAAATTGAAACAAGTGCGGGATAAATTTTCGTACTCCCTCTTTATACCATTGAATTTTTTTTCCTATATTTACGAGACCAAGTTTTAGCAACATAAATGCGAAATTAAGAAACAAGGTTGTCAAGATTAAGATATATACAAGTAGGAAGGAAAATGTCAATAGTGAATAATAGTCAATGATACTGATAAATCAATAAACAATCTGCCTTGTTATTCTTTTCTATTAGGACTCAGGGTTTTCTTTCAAGAAGAGAGCAATTTAACGACCATGGTGGTGAAGCGTGGATTGATTGATCTTACACGTCCAGAGAAGCTGTTATTCTTGGATAATGTCGGTTTCTTTACGAAGTTGTCCTTCACTGGAAGCTCAAACTCAGTTAGGATCGAACCAAGTCTCTTCAAAATGTATAGTGTGTTCGACAGCGTTACAGATATATTAATATTTTTATTTTATTTATCAGGTTTTGGGTCCTTATTTTGGATAATATAATAGTGGAGTTATTTGACGGTCCAGCTCGAGCGCTTGGTGTCCCGAGCTCTATTGCAGTCGGAGCATTATTCTTAGTTCTTACCACAAAATACTTTGATCCTGTTTATCCTGCGTACGCCATGGGACCAGCCATGATATACTTGTCCTTTGGAACTACATACGCATTTCGCTCCTTATTTATATAATTTTGCGATCCTGAAACCAAAGGAAAGACTCTCAACGAAATACAGATTGCATTACGAGCAAAAATCAATACGAATATTGACACAAAAAATATTTATTGATAAAAATTAAACAGTAACATAATTTTAAAGAAAAAAGCTTTTTTAGCCCAATGGGAATAAGAAAATGCAATCTGTTGCTTTCCACTTTATTATCGTGTGTATCATTACATGTTAATATTGCAATATATATATATATATATATTTGTAACTCATTGTGCATCAATGTTTCCGATGAACAGTTATACAATATATAGTAAAGTTATAATTTAAAAAATTAAATAGTAGTAAGTATGAAATGAGTATTAAACAATAAAATATAATATTTCTTTTAACGAAAAGAAAATGCTTACCCTACTTTTTTGGAAATATTTAAAAAATATATATAAAAAAAAAGTTTATAATTTACGTTGTCAAGTAAATTTTGTAAACTATTTATAGTCACTACATCATTCGTATTAAAACATTAAAACAAATCTTTTATTAGTAGATTTTGAAATTTTTTATGTCGTTACCTGTCTATTTCATTTTCATATTATTTAGTGAAATTAACAGATATTATAATTTTACTTGATAATACACACAATGTAGCCTCTGTCTGCACGCGAAACAAAAGTCATCAAAGCCCGACTAAGCGAGCCGCTTTAATCCATCAACGTCGCTTCCAGAGACAACGGGAAGCTAAACTTGCTCTCAAAAATGTTTTATATATGATGATAAGCTTACTAACGCTACCCAACTTTGAATATTGGATCAAAATATTTTCCAATAATTTCTCACCTTAAAGAATCTAATAAAAAATATATTAAACAGCCACACGAGCAGACAGTCAAGACTATTAGAAATTTGGGGAATGTTAAAGCAAAAAATACAACAAACCTCTTTATTATATTTATTATTGTATACATACAATTTAAAAAAAAATTAACGTATGAAGCAAAAGCGAACTTAGCCCTAAAAAACGTTTTCTTCTATGAAACGCTGGCAAAAGAGGAACAACTATAATAAAGCTTGTAATGTGTACCATGCACCAGAAACAATACAAGAAAGAGAGCTTCAGAACTGTTTTCTCTTTTACCCTTCATATTTGCATCTCGAATCGCACGATTGTACTCCGGGGGTTGAAAATACACTACTCTGAGCGACCTTTTTGATAATTTTAATTAACCAACTAAAGCTGCGACAATGATATGTAAAAATAAATTAAACGAATGTTTCTGTCTATTATCTATGACTGAAAGGATTCGACCTTCCTGACCCTTTTTCCTCACAGAGCACAGTGATGAGCGACAGTGATGAATTAAATAAAAACTTCGAATACATGTTTGTCCTGAAGATTGTAAATAATTTATTACATGAAACAGGCGTTATTTATATGTAAATTGTAACATATGTTTTTACATTGTAACACTTCACAAATGCATACTCAGGCACTTGTAGTGAATCATTTCGCTCGCATGCGCCTTCCATATATCAACGTAGTCATACTACTACAGTATTCTGAAAGGAAACAATAGCGCAATTATATTAAAACTTTTACACAACTTACAGGTAAAGCATAGTATTTATTTCCTGTTGTATTGAGTATAAATACCATATTAAAGTATGCATGTAAGAATTGTGTAATAACTTAGATGTTTAAATTTTAAACGACATAACGTTTTTAACTTTGGCTTCAACATTGTCTTAATCGTTGTTATTTATAGATAGTATATAAGAATATATTATAAGTATAAATAATAAATAGATAAATCAACTTTGTAATATTTTGTTGATTGAATAGAGGAATCTCGAAAATTTCATAATCACTAAAAAGTTAACGATCGTCAAAGTTGACGTGACTTTAACTACCGTTTACTTAGTATATAGGTCCTATTAGTTTAAGAAAGATAATGACAATGTATTGTAAAATATTTCTGTTTTAAAATTTTTTATTTTGGAATTTTTATTTCTATCACTACAACAACTCTTTGATTTTTTTGTCAACATATATTTGACAACATTGTGATATTCTTTATCAAAGTTATGAATAATAATTTCTCCTGGCAGTTACTTCGTAATTGGACTCTAATAATTTATTATAAAGTAGCTGTTCGCCGTCAGTTTTACACCCCATAACACCCACACAACTCTTTTTGGGGAAGAAATTTTGTAATATCCATTCTCAGCTGAGCTCTAAACGGCAGAAGCAATATCCCTACCATATTTTGAGTATAACGGCCAATAGTTTCAGAAATCTCGTGATGATTCAATGAATCTCTGGTTATCTTCTATACATATGGTCTAATCATTATCATCACAGTTAAAACCCTATCCTATCTTATTTACAGCAATAATTCTATTCTTTCAGGTTTATATACATGTTCCTTCTCTTAATTCAGCGATATGATGAAATAAGTGAAATGTTAATTTGATAGTTTTTGATATACCCGCCCATAACAATGTAGGGCTAGTTATTTACCATGAACCACATAATCTCGACGCATTTCTACAAAATATTATAAGAATCATTACCAATACCACAATAATTTCGTCGTGATACTAATGCCGCTTTAATAGTTTCATTTACACACAATGAGATGTAAACTCAACGCAATGTGAAGAAAATTATAACATCTAGTTTACCTTGCGTGATCCAGACAATTTATCTCATAATTATAACCCTTTCACCCTCATATACATTTTAAAAACTTTAAATATCTAGAAATAGCTTTATGATCTTCTAACCTTCGATCCCTTCGATTAATGCACATTTATGATTGAGAATTATGGCGTTGTTGAACATCCTATGGATGTCCATTGCTGGACAGAGCACAATCGTTTGTAGTATAATATGTTCTTAACTACGTTCTATTATACAAAAAGTGTACAAACATAAGGACGAAGCAATTGGGATAATTTCCTGGTGATAACCGTACGCCTGCTGATAATATTCTACTGCTGGATGTTTATGCAGCATCAGATTGCGTTCGACAACCTGTGCTAAATCTTTAAGATTCTATACTACCACTTGTCAGCAGAAATAGATGCAAAACATATCACCGGTAAACTTATGGTACAAAATATATGATTTAAAAAAATTATTATTTGACGAAATGACAAGACAAGCGAGACCTTCACCTGATGGTAAGTGATATGCCAACCCATTACAACTTGGTGCTAGTTGGGATTATATATGAAGCTCCTCATTGTGCCCGTCGCCTTGAGGCATTAGATCTTAAGCGTCATCACCTCAATAATTTTACTGGCTGAGACGCTATTTAAACCAGAGTACAGTTATATTTGCACTTTACAGTTATATTTTGACCTACTTTTTGTAAATACCTAGACGGGCTTCGGCCATAGAGAACTACCATCAAGAAATTTGATTTTCATATGATTTCAGTTTGGTTAATGTTCCGAGTTCATTAAATTATAAGTATATAAAATGAAAACTTATTTAAACATGTAGTATTAACGCTGAATATAATTTATATCCTTTATTGACATAAAGAAAAGCACACGATTAGTAAATTTGTAAATATTACGTTAAGTTATTATACGTGTAATCATCACAGTACAATAATAAAACAAACTTTACTTAAGGCACTGCGCATTTATATACTATTAATGGAGTATTGCGGTCGTTTGAAAAATAATTCGCCAAGTGTTTGAAAATACAAATTACTTTATTAATAAATATGTGCATTTAACTGTTTTTTTACACATAGATCATTTAATTCTATTTAGAGCACGCAAATACTTACTGTAATAGTGGTAGAAATGATAACTTTGAATAAATGGTGTTCGAGACAATATATCATTATCTTAGTGGGTGAGTACGTTAAATAATTATATATATTTAAAATAGGTACACCAACAATATGTATATATTTACATTGAAAAAAAATATTTATGAAATTATTAACTACTATGCATGTCACTTACAAGAATACACGACATGAACGAAAATTTGAATTATAAAGAAATTAAATTAAAATAAAATATATAAAAGGATTACAACAAAAAATATAAAAACAAATAAAGGAATATACGATATAAATATATTTATAGACAACAATACGTTTGTTACATCCATTCATGTGTTACGGCGGAATTAATAGAAAAAAATGCTTTTTCCAAACGAGTGACAAATGCTAGTATGTCTACGCTAGGATCAGATTTGTAGATTTTATTTAGTTCTCAAAATATTCTCGTTATAGGTGAATTTAAGCCTATATTAGTTTTGCAAAAAGGAATATGTAGTATATCCTTGATGGGATGTCTTGGAGGTTTTTAAGGAACTGTAGCACAAGCTCTCGACCAAATTACTGCATTTTATAGATCCTTTAAAAATTTTGTAATTATAAATTAGATCTTGCCTGCAGCATCGTTCTCGTAATTTCATTAAAAAAAATTAGCCGATTTGTAAGGAGTCGTCGGTGACTTATATCCTGGAAAATAAACGCAAAATATCTAGTGAACGCTCTTTGGTTTGAATTCTTAGTGAGACTATAGAATAAAAAGAAATCCATGTCACATGCATATTCTACTTGACTCCGGACCAGGTCGTTATGAAGAATTATTCTTGTTTTGAGTTGCTTAAATTACATGTCTGAAGTTTGACGAACCCTAACATTTGAGCAGATTTTTTTGTAATAGCATTAACATGAGATTTAAAATTCAAAGCACTATCTACAATAACACCCAGATCACGTTTTTCGTTAACTTATATCAATTCTGTATTGTTAGGTATGTTAGACGACAACAGTTTTTTTTTTCTTGATACTTGAATATGGTGACACTTATTAACATTCAGACTCATTTGATTGGATTGACACCAAGTTTTCTTTCTCTTTGAGTAATGTGATAAGAACATATGAAAACCAAGATAAATAATTGGGTTTATTTTAACGTTCAGGCCCACATTTATTAATAATATTCTCACTAATATAAAATTTTTGACGTTTATGTGCAGTGGTGGACAGCAATAAATAGAAAAAACGATGATTATTGTCCATTATATGTTGTACATAAAAATTATCTTCTTAAAATATATATTTTTTTGCACGATACGGACTGTTTTAGTAGATATTTGAACCTTTTGAACTAGTATCGAAAGTAAAACTGTTTCTCTCATTGCAGTAAATCTGAACATAATGACCACCGGTATGAGTTTCAGCTGGCCATCTCCGGTCCTAGTCAAACTTAGAAACACCACGGAGTCACCTCTTAACCGACCTATTACCGAAGAAGAAGGTTCATGGATTGTTTCTATTGGATATCTATGCGTTATATTTGGTAAGATTTATAAAAAAAATACGATTATTTGATCACAATCTAGATTTAAAGTTAACAAATTCAGTACAAGCTGAACTAATGTAATGTTTCCGTAAAATTTTACAATAATAAGTACAAAAATCAAAATTCTCTCAACATGTAATCGTATATTCTCGTTAAAGTTTTCAGTTTTATCAGCATGCTACTGGACTCAATAGGCAGGAAATACTGCATTATACTTGCCTGCATACCAAAGATAATTATAAGTATCCTCTTCATTTTCGCGAAGGAGGCTTGGCTACTGATACTAGGGCGTGCTATTATTATAACGGCTGACCTATTTTTATTTACAGTCGTACCTATTTACTCTTCGGAAATCAGTGATGTAAGCAATTTTATTTATAAACTCCTTTAATTTATTACCTTTTTTAACAAAAATTTTAAGTGATGAAGTAAATCAAAACAGAAATTTAAAGATGTAAAATCCATAACATCTATTTTGCCTGCATTTTTTATGTGGTGCTTAAACGGCCCCTTTTTGTTACCTGCTTATCAAAATCAGTTTCATAGACGATTTATTTTCATTCCATTGCAAATAATCAAACCGATTTTTTTTTTCTTAAAACTTTCTCAAAATTTTAGTTTCATTTTAATAAAATCAGCTACTGCAACTTTGTACTACCAGACCTATCTTATGTTGAATTAAAATTTTAATATAAACCACGAAATTATTGATACTCTTGTGCCAAGATTAATAGTGAGGAGTTAAAGAAAGCCTTCAATCATCCAAGTGTACACCTAACAATATAGTATTACGAACGTGTTCAGTAAAACTAAAATATCTTTACGGGTTGCCTTTTACAAATAAGAAATTCTTATCGCCATTTTATGGTTTCTTTATCATCCTTACAAACAGACAATGTGTTTAAGCAATAAACAGCTTTGCTTTTAATACGCCAAAGAAGATAATAGAGCACAAATAATGAATTTTAATCTCTTCATATGATTAACATACCCATTTTAAAGTCATTTCTACGTACTCTTTCCTAAAATTAAAAACTAAACTGACAAAAAAAATGTTAAAACATCACCTTGGGCAGTGCCTAAGCGCAGTGCTGATGGACAACGTCGCGTTGTGTAGAATATTCCGAAGTCCCTGGTAACTCCAATATATTAGGAGCTAAAACCAAGAAAGTAACTAATATAAAAAGAAAAGGTCAGACAGATAGATAGCGGCTAAATTTAAAATTGTTTATAATAAATATATGTAAATATTCAATACTCTAGTTCGCTATTTTTAAACCATTGATATTATGTTTAATGCTAGAAATACAGCCTTCTTTACATTCTATTTTGAGCATTAAATTAAAGTTGCATGCATTTCCACCGTACTTACGAACTAGACAATCAGCGCTTCCTTTTTCTCTTCCTTCAACGTTCAATTCTGATATAACTCATAAAACTATGAAAACATTTTGATAATTCACGTTACTACTTAATGATTTAATCTTAAACTGTATTGCTTCAACAGAAGAACATGCGAGGTTCCCTCGGTACACTTTCACAGACGTTCTCATCTCTGGGCGTAGTGATGACGATGTCAATTGGACCGTTCGTTTCATATACAACATTTAGTATAGTGTTTGCTGCTCTGAACTTATTTTCAAGTATTCCAGTCTTGTTCTTACCTGACAGTCCATATTTTTTGTACTCTAAAGGTACGTCAAGAATTTATGTTGGTATTTCTTTTTCATTTTTTACAAGAATGATGTTCCTTTGATAGTAAGCTCATCTGTGTACCTGCCAATAAAATTACGGTATAGGGCTACAAAACAAACTAGAATAACTACGGGCAGATACACCGTGGTCGCAAAAATGATATCATCATAGCAAGTTTCATAAGTCCAAAACGCAGTGGTCTCCCGTAGACTTCTGCACAGGTCTTGCTTCGCTTTCCTTTCCATCTCGATTATTTGAATATTTAATATTGACAAGTATTACATTTGTTTATTAATCTATTTTCAGATAAAATAGAAGAAGCGATAGATGCTTTAAAATACATTCACGATTCAAAAGATTATATTAGAGAGGAGATAAATGCTTATGCGAAATTGATGACCAAAGAAAAAGTTGATAAGATCAAGCTATTTAAGGACCGGATTGTATTAAAATCGTTTATTATAGTTATATTTTTTGGTATAACAACGCAACTGATAGGATTTAACGTGGTATCCTTCTATTTGCAAACGATATTAGAATCAACTAAAACTAATGTTATGCCAGAAATCGCATCTGTAATAATTAGCTTGGTACAGCTATTGGCTAGCTGCAGTTCGCCAGTGGTGAGCTATCGCTTTAATAGGAAACCTATATTAATATCATCACTTTGCGGAAATTTGATTGGAATGGTTAATATAATTTTATTATTACCTAGTATTCTTTATACAACTAAGAGGATAAGAGGACGTTTAGCTGGTGTTAAGTTGTATAGGTAGAACATAGAGGCCTTGGCCAAGGTGTTTAAGCCGCAGGACATGTCTCTCATCGCTCTTAGATATAATATTGCTTTGTTATATTCACACTTGAAACAACTGCATTCTTCAAATCATTATAATATTCACAAACCTTACTGCTGAACAAACAAGCGAAGCTAATATAAACAAGAACTATAGTGGTCCTTTATATTATCTTTCGCTTATATTCTATACAATGAAATAACAGGTCTTTCGACCCAAGCCAGACGAGGGTAACGGTGATACAGTATAAAGAAAATATTGAAAGCTGTACGGTATAGTTAATTATTGGACGACTCTTCTGTCCAAATTTTTAACTACTCTAAGCTACAATACTCTAATCATATTTATTTTTAATCAATATGTAATTCATGTAAGTTATTTCTTTTTCAGATCGGTTTAGGCACATTCTTTCAAGTAAGAGAGAATACAAGTGAAATTTCTGGGTTCATGAACTACCTGCCTCTTATATCTCTGATACTTGTAATTTTCTTCTACAGTGCAGGTACGTTTTCATTTAACTGAGAATTAAAATCTCAGCTATCGCAAACTTTTCTCAAAAGTATTGATTGTCAATACAGCATTGTTCCCAATCTTTTAGTAACTGCCGCCGCTAGGAAAAATAAACTTCGAAGATACTCTCGAAAGTTAATAATATATTTTGTCTTTCCCTCTCTCTCTCTCTCATGCTCAAAAATAATTCAATATTATTAACGATTGAGGTCAATCGATAACTTTAATCATTGGAATAAATAAACTATTCGATGTTCTTCAAGTACTGTATAAACTGCGATCTTGATATCTTTTTATTAATTATTGAACTGTGTATGTGAATAAAAACTTAAAAATAAATAAAATTTAAACAGATATAAGTAAAATCAATCACCATGTTATCCCATACACACCATAAATTTTTTTAAAATTTTTGAGGAACCATCTCCAAGAGTGACATTTAGTACTAAAAAGATAAAGAAAGGATATGGTAACATTAATAATGTTTAATATTGACATAAATATATAAACAGCACTTTCATATTCTCTCTCTTTGGAAATTAGAGCCTTCTCATACAAAGAGAGAATCAATTGATCGGTTGGCGGATATCACATCTCCATGAAAGCTGTTCTTCTTGGAAAAGCTCTCTCTTGGCATAAGCTCAGTTAGGACAGAGTCTCTTCGGAATGTATAGCGCGTACGACAGCCTTACAGATATACTGATATTCACATTTTATTTTCCAGGTATTGGGTCCCTGTTTTGGGTATTAATAGCGGAGTTATTTGATGGTCCAGCTCGAGCGCTCGGTGTCTCGATCTGCGTAGCTGTCACATCGTTATCAATATTTCTCACCACAAAATACTTTGGTACTGTTGCGAACGCCATTGGACCAGCCATGACGTACTGGTCCTATGGCACGGCGTGCGCAATTTGCATCTTATTTATATACTTTTGCGTTCCAGAGACCAAAGGGAAGACTTTTAACGAAATACAGATAGCATTAGGAGCAAAAATCAAAACGGATAGTGATACAAAACATATTAACACTGATTAATAAATGAAACATTAACAATATATTTATGAAAAAAGCAAGGTCGTTCAATATATTCTAAACTAGGAAAGGCAATATATAGTTTTGCATATAGATTACATATGGTGTATATAATATGTACCTACTTTAATTTATGAGTACAAATAGAAATATAAGTATTATATATAACCTGTTCCTTGCTGCTTTGCTGGCCGTAATATAAAATTGGATTTAAGATTTATCTGAAATATTCTTTGAGCAACCGCAACATCAAATTAGTTTCTATAGCAACCGTTACTTTATCAATCACTTAAATAACACGAAATATAAATGTTTATAAAAATTGATTAGAAAAATATTAATGAAGGATCTATGAAATTCAAAAAATAAACCTATAACCAATTACAAATAATTTCCACGTCGACTGTTCATGTTACCGAGTCGATACGTTCACTAGTTTTCGCGTGATTGGCGGTCAAATAAAACCTCTTTTCATTACGTATATGCGATGGAATAAATTAAATATGTATGCCAAAGTATGTGCATAATATGTTACGAGCAGATATTTTTATAACTCAATGCGGGTAAATGTTTCTGGTTAAAGGTATACAACTTTGTTTATCATGCACTATATACATATTTCCAACAGTTTCATTTTTATTAGGTTAAAGTTACTAGTGGTAAGTCTCTATTGCTGAAGATCGTCAAGTTTTTTTTCGTTTTTTGATGATAATCATATCTGAGTAGTCAGAGCCTATTTTAAGCTATTCTCATTCATTCCAGGTCTCACTAGTATACCTCTCGCACATTCATTCTGCTTCCGTACTATCATTCTTCATCTTTTGTTCTACTACTTCGGATAGGATGCCCGATCTATGTAATCCTTTTATTGTAACTTATTCTATTTAACAGGTGTAATAAAACCGCAGCTTCAATTTTCTTTATTTACAAAGTACATGCCTATTTTCTAGCTTAATTCTATGTTATACTAACAACTACATCTTATACTAACAATTTTAATCATCTTCATTATTTATTTACACGATAATTATTATTACAAAATAGATAAACATATTAAGAGATCTTATTCTTTCTACTTAATCTTAATCTTATTGCTAATTCCTATTTCACTATTTATCCATGCTTATGAGTAATGTACATTATAATATAATATTATTACACTACTTATGTCACTATTATGTCTTATTTCTAATATTTACAACTTTGACGACCTCTATGCAGTACTTTCGAAACTTTTCTCTAAATTTTCCGCCAATCATTTCCTCGAAATTATTGGGTGTCAATTAGGTTTGCAATAATACCTCCATTTGGTTTCTTTCTTTTCTGAACTGTGGGCAGTAGCTTAATAGGCCGTCAAGTTAGGTACCATCACAGCGACTATTGCAGCCGACCAACATTACTGTGTCTGTTCGAAGGGCGCTGTAGCTAGTGAAAATACTGGGGCAATGAGACTTAACACACTATGTTTCAAGGTAACGAGCGCAATGTGATGCAGTGTATTGTATATCATCCTAGCTAATGCCACGTTGTTATGGACAAGCGTATTACTTACATTAAGTTACATTATCTTTAATGAAATAAAAGTTTTAAGATTGCGTTTTTCGTGGTAATAAGTACCTTCCGACTTGTTATGTATAAAATGAGTGTTAAACAAGAGGAAACAGAACGTAGTTCAATTTAACAAAACGAAGAAATATATTATGTCTTTACCTTTGTAATAGCTACACCCTTTTAACTGGAACACAGTAATATTTGCACACGACTGATTGGTGGCAGAAAAAACGCAAAATTTTTTTTAATTGTATAGACTATCACTTGACTACGATCCCAACCGATGGAAAACGGCGATGTTGTCTTTGGTGGTAAAACGCACTAATTAAGAAATAGCCACTCTTCTCTAAAAGATCCCCACGTCATATCTGAACGGATACATTGTAGCCCGCAGACTGTTCCGATCCTTCGCTGTTCGTATTAAAAATGCGAGGGATCTTGACAACGTAGAGATGAATGCCTGCGGTGTGTCTGTTCGTCTAGTAGTAGAAGGGCGATGGTGGAATCAGATCATACAGTTCGTGCACACATTCTCCGAAAAGCAACCGGTGGAACACCGAGAGCCTCGCTACCTATGCCGGTGGCTATCAAGTTTAACACTTGTCAGGTCAAGCTCACCGACTACGTTATCTGCGGTATACCTACTTTGGCAACTAAGAACAGCTTACAAATACCTTAATTTCTAGACACGTTTAAACTTTACTGTAGCTGTTACTAGTAATTAAAAATCTTTTTATTCGTGTGTCTATTCGCTTTGGATGGTCTATTTAAAGATTCATCTCATAAATTATATCTTTTAGACGAATCAATTATATATTCCTTTTCATTTAGAAGTACTCCAATTAAGCTTCCTTATACAACACGTTTTTGAATTTGTTTCCATAAGCCTTCCAATTCTGTTTCCAAATCTTTAACTTATTCACAAGCTCGATATTGAGATGGGCTAAGTGTTCGTTAATCTTAATTAAGTTAGGATAATTTTGTATTTAGCTTGTAACTGTTAAACAACATTTAATAAAATTGTTTCTCATGGTATATTGGTACAATTATTACCCATGGTCGGATAGTTTATACTACAATAAATTTTTTTTTAGAATATTTACAAAACGTTTAAAATTACCGTTGTCAAGTTAATTATTAACATTATTTACTATAACTGTAACATTCGTAAGATAGCAGTTCTGGGTATGGGCCTTTCCCAATGTCTTCCACCGAATGCGATCCTCAGCTTCTCGCCTTAATCCATTACCGACCGCCCTGATGATGTCGTCGGTCCATCTAGAGGGAGTGTGTCCTACACTTCCGCGTCTTGTACGCGACCTCCACTACAAGGCTTTTCTCCCTCATCGACCGTCACTGACACAACGGATATGGACGGTCCACTACCACTTCACCTTGCAAATTTTGGGAGCTATGTCGACAACTTAGAACATCAGATAAAAACGGTTTCAAACTATTTCTCACCTTAATAAAGAGAATAAATAATAAAGTCTCCATCTTAATGTTCCCACAACTAAGACTCGGGATATTATACAAGAAGATAATCAGGGCTAATATCCACCAAGTGCAGGTTAGTGGATGTTTAGAGGAATTTTTGAACAAAAGAAAACCTGTTTATATATACATACTAGCTGTTCCCCGCCCACTTAGTTGACCGTAACACCCCTCCAACCCATTTTGGGGATGACATTTAATAAAATTCGTTCTTAGCTGACCTGTGCTCAGTTAAAGGAATATTTCTACCAAATTTCAAGTCTCTAGGTCAGTTAGTTCCAGAGATATCACGAGTCCTTACATAGAAGGAAATCTCTAATATATTCGTACATATAAGAGATTTCCACCTATATAAAGAATAGGCTCTACGTAGGCTAGAATCTCGTGTATAGACAAGACATATCATCGGTCACGAAAACAAGAATATTTTAAGCGAACACGCTTGTCCATTAGCGATCTCGTTCTCACCTAACCTAATATGAAATAACGTAATGTCCAGTATTATATGCATTATACTCGTATATTAAAAAGAGCATATTTAGGTTTTTTTTTCATTCTAAATGGAATGTTTAGGACTAACTCCATAAAATGAACTTTATTATAAAAAATTTATTATATTATATTAAAATCAGTTTATGTCAGCAGCTGTAGCCTGATGAGGGTTACGTTCAATCGGACAGAAGATCTATACGGGTTTTCATTTAACCTATATGATATTTTTGTGAAGAGATAAAAATTAAACGTTGTTAGTTATTTTCATTTGTATCATCATCATCATCATCACCAGGCGATAGACATCAAGTGCTGGACATAGCCCCCCCGCCCTCCCGCCCTCCAAAGATCACCAGATCGATCGACCCCGCGTTGCTCGCATCCAGTGGGTTCCCGCGATTCTCACCACTTCCTCTTTACTTGTATATATTATATTAAATATTGTTAAACTAAACACGTTTTATTATTCTTTTTTTTTATTATTCGGTGTAGCGACGAGACGAATGAGACGTTCACTTAATTGTAAGTAATACGCTTTCCAACAACAACAAAGGCGCTAGTTAGGATGGTATATACAGCACCACATAGTGCTCATCGCTTTGAGACGCGTTGTCACCGCAGTAATTGCACTAGCTATACCGCTCTTCAAACCGGAACATAGTTAATACATACACACTAGTATTAGGCGGTAGAAGTAAGAATTGTAATGGTATCTACCTAGACGGCCTCTAGCAATAGAAACCTACAACTATGCTTGATTTCTACCGCTGCATATATCGAAATTAGGGAATTTCTTATTAGAAATAACAATTAATGTTTGTGATTAGATTTTCTTTGATCATATTTCACGAATTCAATCTCAGACGTCGAAACTCCGCTAATAAAATTATTTATGGGCAATTCAAAAGATTAAAGAGCTCTTTAAACTTTTATTATATATGGCCGAGCCTCCGCGTTTTCAGACCTTATAGCTTGTTTTTTTAATTCGTATTGACCTAACACAAATTACGAGTAATATCTTACTTCGCCTATAGTAATAATTATACCAAAAACTATGAAAGCATTCTTATTTGTAAATTAACCTCAATACCTCGTTTTAATTGCGAAAATATTCCTAAAAGTTACCCTGCTTCTAGGGAGAAGACAAGATTATGTGAAGCTTCTATCCGCTAAAAGGTCCTCGGTGGTCTCCTTCAGTGCATTAGGAGGGGCTCCAAGATCGACGAACGCATCGGAGCCCCCCTATACTCTGGCTAAAATATCCCACAGAAGAGCAAAGCCCTCTTTAGCACCTACGCTGTGCTACGACAAATACAAGACCACCATGCATTTGCTGTCCTCCTAAAGCTCGTTTATTGATCTCTGAGGGCCCCCACCCTCGAGGCTCATGAACTCGAGGACCCTTTTCATCGCCTTGTACGACAGGCGGAAAATACCTTAGTCCTATTCTTAATAGTCCAAGACTACAAAGCTGAACCCGAATACCTACTGGCTAGACACCAAGGGCCATGGTCGACTGTAATCGGCCAACTTCCAACTGTGTAGTTCTTAAAGCCATTGGTCCTTCAAAACCCAGAACCCAGTATTTTTTTTTCTTTACTTAATCTTCAGTACTTTTAATTAACAATCATGACAGTCTGATCGTACCATAAGTAAGTTACATCTCCGAAATGGTGTCCCCAAGACTTAATAATATTTTAGGACAAAAATGAACAGTGCCCCAGCTTTCTCATAGCACGGAGAAGGGACCACCCTGTGATATGGACTAATGTCTAATTAATGTATATTAAGGTTGTCCATAAGTTTTTTCCTACTGCTCCCGTTCCGGACACATTCCTGTAGGATATGACGCAGATCTTCAGTTTTGTTACACACCTCACAGTAAGGTGAGGGTCCAGTTTTCATCATAAATTTGAATTTATATAAAGGAATGTGGCCCGGACCGCCCACTGCTGGATATAGGCCTTCCCCGATGTCTTCCACCAAATGCGATCCTCAGCTTCTCGCATCCACCCACTCACTTTTTTAAATTAATAACTTGTGTTTAATCGAGAGATAATGACAATACCGTTTTAAATTTTTAAAATTTTTATGGTCAAGGTCTTCGAATGGCAACCGCGTACCGGAAGACGTAGTGTTGGCACTTCCCCACCACCACCACCACCACCAGGTGGTCCGACGATCTGATGAAGCTTGCAGAAAGCAGGTGGATGAGAACTGCGCGGGGTCGATCGATATGGAGATCTTTGGGTGAGTCCTATGTTCAGTATATAGTAGTCTGTCGGCTGATAACGATAATAGTTTTTATGTTACTTCTGTATTTTAACTGTGTTTGTGTGTTCGTTTGTCACTTCGCGACGTTTAATCGACCGTTAGCGTGTTAACAGCCGTCGCGCTGACATGACGCGTTTTATTTTAACTTGACGCCTTCCATTCGCCGTTAAATTTTTGATCCATAAAAGCTTTCATCGTGACAACCCGTCGGGGGTTGGACGGCGTTGTTAAAGTTTCATAACGTCCATTACAGTACATAAACTATAGTATATAATCGAAATGGTCGATCGCAAAATAAAACTCATCCAACATGTTAATCACTACAATATTTTGTCGTCGTCGTTTGTAGGGGTTCATATTGGGGGATTTGGGCCATGTCCCACCACGCTGGCCGAATGCGGGTTGGTTGGATTTCATTTGTATGAGATCGATTGTTTTATAAAAACAAATAATCAGTAGTTCAATAAACAGCAATTCGGCTTCAAAGTATAAAAGTCGTAACAACATTTATAACTCTGATCACCAACACGAGTATTTTTAAAAATCAACAATACTTATATATATTCCGTACTTTATAAGAGCTGAAGACTGGCCCTCATCTAGCCCAGACCTCAACCCTTTAGATTTTCCAAATTATGGTCAGTTTTAGAGGACATGACTTGCTCTAAACGACACGACAAAATTGAGTCTCTTAAAAAATCTTTGGAGCAAGCATTGACGGTGGTGGAAATTGCACTTGGAAACAGAGCAAAAATCCATAGATTCGTGGCCAAACATTAAAAGTCTGTATAAAAGCCAAACGTGGCCATTTCGAATAGAATACTTTTTTAATTTTTTGCTGAGACTAATATATGGGTATAAATTTTAATAATATTAGATTACTTCATTAAAAAAAATGCATTTTCATTCCGGCCATAAATTCTGTTGTAACAAGACATGCACCATGTTGGACCAGGTACAGTATTGGTAGTATAGATTTTGTTAATTGTATTTTATGTTTTCTCTTTAACTTAATAGTTCAGTATATCTACGAGCAAATTTTACTCTTTTTTTATTCTACGAGCGAAATGTTTACCTGGTAAATAATACACTTGCTCATAATAACGTGGCACTAATAAGAATGGTATACACGGCATCAGATTGTACCGCGATATAGAAGATAAGTTGCATTAACTAAGTAGTACACTAGCTGTAACTTCATTCAAACCGGAACACGGTAATGCTTGCACACTACTGTTTGTCGGCAGAAATAGACGCTGCGGTGGTACCTGACTAGACGGTCTCCGGCAGCAGAGACCGACCACCAGTATTATGTATAGGAAATACAGTCTCACAAGTTCAACTAGTACTAAAATATATATGCAATAGTTGGGACGTAGTGGTGGGGGCCCCTCACGAGGTGGACTGACGATCTGGTGAGAGTCACGGCAAGCCAACGGATGCGGGCATCGCAGGACCGATCGATATGGAGATCTTTGCGAGAGGCCTATGTCCAGCAGTGGACATCTATTGGCTAATGATAATGATGCAATTGTTTACCGAGAATTAAATTAACCTCTGTATGAATATCTGAATTAGAGTCTGAGTGTAGACTACTGTAGGATAATCCTAGAAATTTCTTCTGGATGTTTTTTAATTATTAAACTTCGCGGAATCAGTTCAAACGAATGAAATCATGAAAAAAAAATTGCCTACGTGCCTAGACAGTCTCCGGCAAGTCTCTAGGAGTGATAGCAGTTATCAGTTATAGCCTTATTATACGAGTCTAGTCTTTCTTGCATGCTTTTATTCCTTATCATATGCTATATAGCCTTTATTGCATTAAGCGCGATAAGCTTAAGGTATTACGTATGGTCTAAATAAATATACAGGGTGAAAAGTATTTCGGTGTAAAAGATCTGGAGGGGCTAAAGTAATAGCTCTTATCCTATCTATCTATGTATGGAATATCCCATCCAAAAACAATGGTTCTGGAGTTATTAATTTTTTAAACATTTACTTGGTTTTATTACAAGTGCTTTTTTTTTTCAAAATTTTAGAAACTTTATGTACTTTCTTACACCTTCTCAGATAGGTACTGAATTCAGGTACTTACTTAAGTGGTTTATACGTATTTTTTATAAATAAAATTTTATTTTAAGATTAAATAAGAATATTAGTATGACGCCATATTTTTAACTGTCACGACTTTCAATGAAGCCTCTAAGTGATAATTATAATTTAATAAAACAATAATTATTACATTAAAATGTATGTAGAAATAAGTAAGAAATAAAATCATCGAATTTTTTCCTATAAAATCGGGAATTTTTTGAAAAATATTTAAAAAATTAATAACTCCAGAACGATTTTTTTTGGGCGGAGTATTCCATACATAGATAGATAGGATACGAGCTATACTTTAACCCCTCCAGATCTTTTACACCTATCGTTTTTATGGTGATGTTTGCGCCGCAGTTTTATTGACAACTATAGCGGCTTCATCGGACTCATGGCTCGCGGATCTGGTATCCGCGAGCTAAAATAATATGAAGGAAAAAAAAGAAACTATAAGTAGGACTAAATACATTTGAAATTAAACCAAAACTTAAACTTAAAATACAAAAACTTTACACCTATTACCCTTCACCCTGTATATATAGACAGTATTCAGGTCAACTATGAAAGGTGTGATAATTTCGTAGTTAGTGCTCAATCTGCAGCGATTCAGGTTCAGGGTTATGCGGTTGTATTTGCGCCAGGCCCGCCACACATTCATCAACGTTGCCTGCTTCGTAGTTGCGGTTTCGCCTCGTTAGCACTTGCTCGTTAAGCCTACGCTGTAATCTGTTTGGATTATGGAATTGCAGTTATGATTAGCCAATCGTAATTTCGCATACAAATCTTAATTGACAAATGCGTCTAATTAACTAAATTATTTCAATATGGAATAAACATTTTTTTAACTTTTATTCTTAAAGATTTTCACCTAATGGTTTTATTTTTAATACAATGAAGCGACGTGACCAGCAGGACGTTCACCTGATGGTATGTGATATCGCCGCTCGTAACAACGTGGCGCTAATTAGAATGATATATACTGCACCACCTTGCGCTCCTTGTCTTAAGAAATTAGAAATGTCGTTACCCCAGTAATTACACTAGCTACTTCTTCTTTGTCCTAACCTCATGACTGAGGGACGTGACTATGGTGCCCTAGCCACCATTTCTTTCCAGACATTTCTGCCTTGCGCCATTTGGATGAATGATTGTAGGGTAGCTCCCGTAGCGTCCTGAGTTGTGTGTATCCATCTTTTAGGATACAACTACCCTCAAATCACACTATCAACAATAATATATATATATATATATATACGTATTTATAGCAACTAGAAAAAAGACATGTTTCTCTATGGTTATATTTTATTACATATAGACAGTTTATATTTATTACCTGTACAACAGTAGCTTAAAAAAATAAATGAAATTTATTATTTCATGAAATAATAATACTTATTGATTTTTAAAATCCCTCGTACGTACTAAAAAGACGATTTTTATAGTATATAATTACATATATAACCATGCAATAGGGGCCGTACAAGTATTACGTAAGCAGATTTATTACAATTATTCACCCCCCGCCCCTCCTTTCCCTTTGTCAGCAAAAATAAACAAAGCTCTGAGCCCCTCACCACCTTCCATGCTGACGTAAACATTGATATATGAATATTTCTTCTAATGTATTCTAATTGTTTTAATGATTTATGAGCAGCAGTTATAACTCAATTTTTTTATGTTATCACGTCTTTTTTTCCCCAGTAGGAGTAGGCAGAGGCGAATAAACATTCACTTTTCGCCAGATGTGGTCAGATTAAGTCCCATCTAACAGGGGGCGAGCCTGTTGCCACTTTACTGGGGCCATCACACACACACACAGATAATTTCAGTGTGAGGGTTTCCTTACGGTGTTTTCCTTCACCGTTTGTATTTCGCTGTTGTTAGTTATGTTCACATGTGTACATAACTTAAATATTAAGTCATCGGTACATGCCGAGATTCGAACGCGCGGCCGTCGGAATAAAAGCCGCACGCTCTAACCATTAGACCAGCGAGCTACAGCGAATTATAATTCTAGTAATAAGAAAATAGGTTCAGAGTAGAGAACTTTAACACACATCATATTCACTTAAACTCATGGGCATGTAATTCAACATAAGAGTACGAGAGCGGTTCAATAAGTACCCCGTGTTAAAAATGAAGACACCTTTTTTTTTAAATGTATTACTATTTTTCAACATATCCACTTTTAGAAAGATACCCTTCTCCCAACGCGTCTGCCATTTTTTTTACACCTCCAAAAAATACAAATTGCTGAACTCTCCAAAATACGCCTATATCTTGGTGATGACTTTTTGGTTTGAACAAATTTTTTTTTCCCGCGAGACAATTCTTTATGTTACAAGAATAAGTTGCAGGGAGCGAAACCGGGTAAAAACAGATGCTGCAGCAATTCATGCAATCTGGCGGCGACAACTCCGGCTGAATGTGCTAGTGCGTTATAGTGGTGATAAATCATCACCTTTTTTCGCCAAATGCGGCCGTGTCTCCAATTTTTTGCCGAAGCGGGTCAAAACCTTACTGTAGTATTTGTCCAGTGATCGTTCTTCCTTTTTCTACAAAATCCATGAGGATGGCTCCCTTCGCGTCCCCATAAATAGTCGTCATGACCTTTCTAGCCGATAGGACCATATTGACCTTCCTTGGAGCAGATTCACCGGGAGAAATCCATTGTTTTGTTTGTTGTATAGTTTCTGGTGTGTAATGACGAATCCGGGCTTCATGAATGATGACAACTCAACACAAAAAATCCTTCAGATTTCTCTTAAATTGCTTCAAACACTGCTGTGAAGTTAACAGCCATATCAGCTTGTTACCTACCGTGAGCATTTGCGACAGCTATCAGGCGAACCACTTTTTCATGGCCTACTTAGCATATAAAATATTAATTGCTGTTCCGGTCGACACCTATTGCCTTAGCTATTTCGTGTACTTTCGTTCGTCGATCAGCGAGAATCATGTCGTGGATTTTTTCAATGATTTTCTTGGTAACCTCGTCTGCAGGCGTCATGGTGTCTCCTCATCTTTCCTTTAACCAATATCTAACTACGGTCATAGATAGCGACATGTCCCCGTAAACAGCATCGAACTTTGTTTCTATCTACTCGTATTTTTTCCCATCCAAAAACAAAAAAAAAGAATTACTGAACAATACTGCACTTTTTCCATCTTAGCGAAAACCACGAAACACCACTTACTCGAATGGCTGCCAAATCCAAACTAACCTATCAATCAATCTAAAATTTGTTTTGACGTGGTTTGATAGATGGCCGTACACGTTGATAACACCAACTTCCCTCAGGAACGTCCTATGTCTTCAAACGCGGGTACTTACTGAACCGCCCTCGTAAGGTACAAATGTGATAATCTTAAAGAATATTACGAACAAAACAAACTTCTATTAAATTTTTGGTATACATATTAATTCCAATTGACAGTCTTCAGTCCATGACACCCGAATATATTATTCTAAGTTTTCGATGACATTGGATGTTTGCTGCTCATTGTTTTGTGTTTACTCACTTTCATCCGCTTTTGGAAAGTCTACGTCGTTCTCATCAAGCCCTTCAACATTTTGGTGCTCTAAATTTTGAATAATGCACATCAGTTCATTAGCACGACGAGCAGCAACTCTTATAGGCCTAACTTTCATATCAGTGTGCGTGTTTATTTTTTTTATGTATCTTCTCCATGTGACGATTTAGTGACTTGACAGAAGCATGATAAAAACCACACCTTTTCCCTGTTCAAATTGCTAGCTTTAATTTTGTCATCGGGCAAAAACAATCGTAGGGCATTTGCAGGAAAACTTTGAGTGAAGAACTTAAGTGTAGACCTAAATTGACTGGCTATTTAGAAATTGCCCTCCATCATTAAAAACCAAGTCATCGACTGTTTGTTTTACTTTTACTATTGGTGGAAGAAACCTGTTGTCTAGTAATCTAAATAGGCCACTTGTGAGACGACAGTATTCTATGTTTCTACATTTTACAATTTGAAGCAGATATTGGCTTTCACGCACATGTCCTGAATACCAGATAATATCTGGAAAATCAGGAAGATCTTGTTCGCCCGGCCCATCATATTTAGCAGTAACATGATAGCCATCAATTTCCATTGAACTCCATACCTCGGCTAATACATTTCCTGCAAACTCGAAATTGGATCTTTCTAAATGTTCATCAATCGTAACGCCACGTTCATCCCAGACCCAAAATGGTCATGAGGCAATATCAAACCAGCCATTTTCCGACTAAGCGGAACCATTCTGCGCTCTACTCTGTTATATGCACGTCTACCAGGAGCATTGGCAGCTAAAAACAATGCATCGAGCGTGATCATGTCGCTTAAAGTGTTGTATAGCAAACCCTATAACTTTTTGATACCCCGGATTTTCAATCTGGTCCTCTATCGACTGTCATAATTACCACTGGTTTTACCAATCCATGGTCAGTTTTAGCTAATGCTCGAAACTCTTCAAGTTCAAGAAGCGTCTCAAAATCCTGCGCATGAGTATTAGCAGTAGATGAACTATGCTTTCCACTTCGAATAGCGATGTATGTTGGTCCAGAATATCCGACGGCTTGCGGTTATCCTAGCATACTGGAAGTGATTTTAATACCAGCATAAACTGATGGTATTAATTTATGCCATTCAGCGATTACCCAGTTGTGATCAGGCAATTTGATTCTATATTCCATGTGCATTAGAAGAGGTGCTTGCTTATTTGCCGCAGTTACTCCAATAGAGACCCGAGCTTTATCATCTTGAGATCAATCATAAGGATAAATCTATCTAATGAACATTACCTCTAAATTTTGAGGTCGGCCATAATATCTGCTAGTCACTAAACGTCTAAATTATTGTTTTCTTTAAAAAAGGTAAGCAGAAGGTTTTTGGCAATTTCTAACATTTCTAGTGTAGTAATGTTTACAGTACTTATACCTAAAATGGTTTCATCACTCACATCGGAAATTAAACGTCGTAGATTAGATTTATTTTTAGTCGCTGCCCAATTCTCAAGTAATATCAAGTTCCTTGTCGGACTTTGCTTATAACTTATAATTACGCCTCACTTCGTTAACTAACTTCTGTACATTTTGTACGTTTGTATTTGTATGAGTTTTTTTAAAACTTTCGAACAATTTTTGGTATAACTTGGGTTTGTCTATTTGAATCAACGCTAACACAAATATTAACTTGCTTTGCTTACAATACATCAAATTGCCAATCGTACCGAAACGAAACAATAGATAGATAGACGGAAGAAATGTAGACAAGTGAATAGCGCGCGATAATTCCCCTACTCAGTTCCAGGCGAGTACCAACACGTATTCATTATTTAATGGAATCCCCGAAAATGCGTTTCGTTTTTAAGCATAGATAATCTTGCCAATATGTGTAAAAAAGTAAATAACTACTGCTGACGTAATCACCATCTAGAGCCCCTCATCCCCTATGTCAAAAAATATATGGCAAAGCAGAGACTCTCCCGATCTCTTTATAGTGCTTACATAATACTTGAACGGCTCCATATATTGAACACAATATCCAGAGCGTATTCAATCCCCGCCGTAGTGCAGTAGCCAAATATTTGCCTTGTACATATACGGTTCGTTTCCGGGGTAATGTCGTGTAGTTTGATTGGTGGTGGCGTTTTTTCATACTTTCGTTCATCAAATCAGCCGCCATAACACCATCGCTGTGTTCCGGTTGTCAATACATGAAAGTTGAGTGTATTCTAGGTAGGCACACTTCGCCATCGAGGCACTGACAGTCACTTAACACCATACAATACCTTACAAACATTACTGTATACCAGTTTGAAATGCGTTATACCTTAGAAGTTTATTTGAATAAAAAAATCTCATTGTAGATATAAAAAAAAAAAATTTTATGTCCGTATAAATTCATTAACTACTCAAGGATTTTATTGAAGTCGTTTAAATTAAAAGGAAAATGTATTTCCTAATATAAAATTTACTAACAATAATTAACCTAAAATAATAACTAGAAGAATTAATATAACATGGTTTCAATTAAAGGTCTATCTTTAATTTAACCTGCACTGTCACTATAGGGGTTCATTTTACTGCCAAACGGAGATCAACGGGACCTGTCCGAATAATGAGGGCGACCTCCGAGAAAGTTTTAGTAGGTGAAAATTTCCACTTAACTCGGACTCTCTCCTCCAGAACATATAGTATCCTTCCGAAGAATTACCTCCGTTACACAAAATGAAAGATCACTTTACTCTTAACACACACTCTAAACACACGATATGTACAATTTGTTGACAAATTAACATTTTCACAGGTGAATGTCGTCAGTGTTGCCAATAGTCTATTGTCTCTATTCCTCACGGTTTCCGCTATAACTGTTCGGGTCTGAGCCCGTTAAGCGATTCTCAAATGTTATTCATATCGTAGAGAACCTGAGCAATGGTTCTGGATGCTTCCACGGTGCTCAGAGCTATGGATGCCAGGTGAGCTTCGTATGGACGCAGCAATCTGTTTAACAAAGAAACAATGTGTTACAGGCGAATATAATAGACAATAGGTTATCCTGAAAATTGGTCGCATGCTCTGCTTTATACGTCTTCAAGAAGTGTGGGTTCGATCCCCACCGAGCTTGAATTTACAATAAACTGAAACATCATAAAAAAGCGCTGTACTCCAAGAATAACAACTTTTATAGGCAAGTGAAATACCTAACCTGGAAGAGCCTTTCTCCTTAGTTGTGAGTAGAGGCTTTAAGTCCCACATAAAGTATCCAACATTAAGGGAGCCGTTTATATAACGTGCTTATTTACCGAATAAGAACAAACATTTTTGTTTCACATGGTATAAAAAAACCGCATAAAACAAATATTTTGTAATAGGTACGTAATCTCAAATAAACTGCACATTTTATTCTATCATATAAAAAAGCACAAATTAAATAAATAATTAAATGTATTTATAATTTCTTACCTACGCCCCGTGTTGGAATATATCACAATATTCCTTAGAATCAATGCTGCCGTCAACCGTATACTCTTCGTAACAGGACCTTCGTTTTCATCCTGTGATTAATTGTTTTTTATAATCTGTACTGCTTTCTTCTACAACATTCACAGAGCTAACAACACGACATTGACAAATTTACATGCAAGCAAAAAAATCTAACAAAAAATCCCACGTGAAAAATCTGACTTCTTGTAAGTCTCTACTTAGATTCTACTATTGGTAAATTTCTGTTGTCGGAGACCATTTGGGGAGGTACCACCACAGTCTCTTATGCTGCATGATCAGGAATGGCTAAAAATAACTGTATTTTAGAAGCAAATAAAAAACAAAATAACCAAGCATTTTAGCACACAAAAATAAATCAGCAAAAGAACGTGAACAGCTGAAGAGACAAACACTAAAGCACAAAAGCGCGCCACTCGACGTTCTCAAAACTCAAGATCAGATGAAGACCCAAAATTACTTTTAATATTTCTAATTAAATCTGAGCAATATTTCCTGTTTATTTAATAAACCTTACATTATATTTCGTCAATACAAATAATATTATAGAAATATATATAAAAACTAAATTATATTTTGTAAAATATAACTTGATAATTTTGACAGTTCACAGTGGGGATGAGGGTTGTGTGTAATGGTTAATGAAAGTATTCAATTATCGAATACTAACTCTTATAGAACATGTTATCGATAGTTGCATAATTATGCTGTATGTTCAAATTATAATTTATAATTTTAAATGTTATTCTTCTTCTTCTTAAAGTGCCTCTCGAACTAGTGAACGTTGGCGATAAGCGTGGTACAGTCCTTTCTGTCTCTGGTTCGGCGGAACAATTCGGACACCTCATATATGCCAGTCCATTCCCTAATATTCCTCAACCATGACTTTTTCCTTCTCCCCACGTATATTATTATGCTAAGCTTTTATGTCGATTGTTCATTTGTTGTATCAAGCATCAAAATGGAACAACTTCGCAAGGTTTCTAATTTATTTTATAAGTTGCGTTACCCTAGTTACTTCAGTAACTAGAGCGCCTTTCAAACCGAAACAGTATATACATTTAGGACATTGCTGTTTGGCGACAGAAATAGGCACTGCGATGGTTCCTGTCCAGACGGTCTCTGGCAGAGACCTACCACCAGTAAACAATAAATATATAACTATAAAATGACTTGACTTTATAAGAAATAAATGTGTGCTAGATTATTGCAAATAACATAAATATTTCCAAGTAATAAATTAACCTTACTTAATAGTAATTTTTTACATCGTTTATTTATTTTATACTGTGATTGTTTGCTATGCGTGTCTTATTGCTAAGTGGGCAGTAATATTAGGTATATATAATTGGAAAAAAAAATACTTAATTTACTACTATAAATGACATGTATTAACTGAGTTGTCAAAATTATCAAGTTATATTTTATATGGTGTAATTAGTATACTCTAACTTTAGATAAAGACGTGAGGTAGTAAGTTCTCAACAAAAACTATTCTATAGTATACAAATTCCAACATTGAAAACGTTTAAGGATTAAAGAATGGTAACACCATATAAATTTTACCCACAACGGAATAATATTATAATTATTTCAGATTTCCCATGATGTTAAGTGACAATGAATACGAATATTTAAACCCTACATGTGACCTAGGAATCGAACGGTGGACTGCGTTTCACACAGTATTTACAGCATGCAATAAGAACGAGACCGTCGAGCGCACATCGAATTTAATTCGTTTATCCTCACCAATTGCTCCGGCGTGCGACTGAGTTCGGCCCTGTGCTGCACGCACACAAACACACAAGTTAGTGGACGGCAAACACAAGTGCTACAGTTAGTGGTAAAATCGAAACTACGTTATATGTAGCAATAAATATAGTTACAAACGAAATAATAACTGCATCGCTTTTCATTCGACAAAGCGGCGAGATGTTCACGTTACGGGTATATACGCCGTTTATTAGGATGATGTACACTGCATCGCATTATACGCGTCGCCTTGTAGTAAAATATATAATTTTCAAGGCAATAATGTTTTAACAAGACGAGTAGGGGAACACTTGCTCATTTCCTCAAGTCATATGGTTTTTTTTCGTCATAAATAGAAATTTCAAATAGTAATTGTTACCATGAGTATAAACTTTGCAATCATTCATAATAATCTTAAAAAGCATATATTTTTTTTTATTTTCCAATATAATCAAAAAAAACAGATTTGTTCTTGTCCATATTCGATTACACGTCACAGGCTTCTGCTCGAATAATCGTAAGGAAAGAGAGTCAAGGCCGGATTGACAAATAATTAAAAAAAAATTGTACGCAAATGCAATTTTTTATCATAATCCAGGTATCTGGAGTTCAAACATTTATTACATATAAGTACAATGTATGTAAATACGAGGAATCTTCAACAAATTCTATTCCTAATCATGTTGTAGTGTAGAAAATAAGGTAACTATTGTAAATATTTTAGTTTGTATGAAATGTAACAAGCTTCGGAGACTTACCATCAGTTCGCGAGGGTTGAACATGTCGGCGGCGTGCTTGTTGAGCGCGGCGAGGGCTGCGTTGGGCGGGTACCCCAGGGACACCGGCTTATTTGCCTCCGCCTCAGCCGCCGCATGCCGTCGCGAATTGAATATAGTTTTTAACGCCTATTTAAAAAAAAAAACCTTTTTATTTGGAAAAAAATTGGTCCTTTTTGCTCCTGAACGTACGTAGTATACCTAGGTGACACTATCGGCCCGACAACCCTTGGACACAGAGACTTAAGTTATTGCTACTGGTGGTAGGTCCATTTTGCCGAAGACCGTTAAGGTAGGTACCACAGCTGCGCCTATTTTTACCGCCAAATAGTTGTGTGCAAACATTACTGTGGTCCGGTTTGAACGGCGGTGTAGCTAATAAAAATACTGGGATAACGAGAATCAACATCTTACGTCTCAAGACGACGAGCACAATGCAATGCAGTATGTACCATCCTAACTAGGGCCACGTTATAGGCAGGCGTATAATTTACCGTCAGGTAGTCTCACTCGTCTCGTTAAAATATTACGTAATTTAATAACTCATATAATAATAAAAACACCAATTTTATTCATTAACTATCATATATATAGATATTATTTTTAACAAGAGAAATCAAAAGCATGCGTACTACTCACAGCTGGCGTGCAATGTTTGTCCGTCAGATGGTTGAGTAAAGCGAATGTTTTCCTGGGGACCCGGTCGCAGTCTAGCCACATGCATGGCGCTTCGCCCCCGGCCGTGGTGGGGCAGTGGACGCGAGCCGCGTGCGTGAATACTTCGGAAGCATTCGCAAATGACCTGCGGATGAAAAAATTTTATACTGTATGATACAAAATTGCTAAATAATTATTTCCAACATAGATACTCAATATTCACCAGTCCGCACTTCATCAGCATGGATAATTCGTCTTGACTCTTTTGTAGTAAGCGGAAACACTGTCTCAGAGGCGGGAAGATCGAGTTCTTAATTTTTATCATTATCATTATCAATCGATATACTGGGTGTTAGGAGACCGCTTCCGAAAACGAAGACAGACGATAGTACTAATGACACCTGTGATGATGCGATGGAAAAAAATCGAACCTGATTAAAACGAAAGGATTTTTAAAAAGTTTTATTAGCATTATTTACGCTTCATCATGTTAACATGGCTAAATGTAACGATAGTTTCATAAAAATACATTACATTACTACAAAAAAAACCAGCAATGAAACACAAAATCAAAAACTGCTGATGCTCGGATCAACGAACGCACGGGCGCGCAGTCAAATGTTCCGTGGCCATATGAAATAAGGTTCAAATTGATTTTTTTTCTTTTTTCGTCCAATCATCAAAGGTGTCATTAGTACTATCGTCTGTCTTCGTTTTCGGAAGCATTCTCCTAAAACCTACTATGTACTACTAGAAACTGAGCCTATGTTTATGTTTTTTCGAATGAAAAATCTTCACAAGATATTCTGCCTTCTGGGAGAAATTCATGGCCACCAATACATACATATCACGATTTCAACTTCCGTCTGCCATCTATTGCTTGACAGACATGGCCATAAAATTTATGATACTAACTTAAGTAAAATTTTTTTCATAACATTGCTTACTTTCCACATCCTCTCCAATGACATATCCACGGCGTGTCTTCAGCTATAACAGACGTTGAAGCAACTGGCGGCGGAGTCACCGTTGGCTTCGGTATTGGTGGTTTCTGAAAAACATATTTAAATATAATAAGTTTTTTGAGAACAGGCTTTTCTACAATCAGGAGAGGCCGGAGCGAAACTTACCTCTGTAACAGATTGACTGACAACCTCTTTATCACCTATCTTTGTATTCCCCACCATGACCGGTTGTCTCGTGATGACTTGGCGCACTACCGGCTGTTGCGATTTCTAAACCGACGAAAATTGATTTTTTAATACTTTTGTAGTATATCATTAAAATATCGATATTTTTTTCCATTCTAAATTTTGAAATATTAAAGCCTACGCAAGGCATTTAAAAATATTGAAACGCTGTTATGGCGGCTGATGAAGATGATAGTTAGGCAGGTCCGAAATAACCCTACCGCCTACTCAACTCCGCAACATGTGGCCCAGGAGTCGTACCGTGCACTTTCGGGTTAAAGAGGCGATTCGGTATGTCTAGTGAACACCAGACATACAGAATTCCCTCATTCTTTCTTCAATTAAATAATAAATGTATTTAATTTAAAATTCTTCTATAATGATCGATCAGGATGATAACTAGACTTCTTTGTCTTCTGGCTTAACTATTAGTCCGTAACAAAGACCGAAGTAAGAATTTTTTACTAGATATTAAAATGTGTAAAAAATATCATATTTGACAATTATCGGACTTACCGAACTACTCTGTATCACGCTGGGCTTCGTTTCAGTCTGCGCTGGTACTGTCTGATTTGCAGAATTCGGTGCATTGCCCATTTGACTCCGCTGCGGCTGCACCACTCTATGCACGCCGGGCTTCATGGGAGCGTTCATAATGATTTGTTGATTGTTGGAAACGGCGATAATTTGTTGGTTGCCTTGCAACAGTTGTTGATTGCTTTGTATAATTTGTTGATTGCTTTGCATAATTTGTTGATTGCTTTGCATAATTTGTTGACCGCCACTCAACTGATTGCTGGAGGATGTAGTTATGAGGGCGGGGGGTTGCTTCTGCGATACGACAATCTGCTGCGTCTGCGTGGGGTTCACGATTTGGGCTTTGTGCGGTTGGGGCTGAGAGGTAATTATCGGCTGCTGACTCGGCGTGATCTGTGACGTGTTCTGTACATACAGCAAATTAAGTTAATCAGCTGATAGTAACACGGTTTCATAGAGTAAAAAAAAACGTTGAATACTCTGAAAGGATTAAAGAAAAAGGCATTCCTGTCAGGATATTCAATAAAATATTTGTTACTTCTTTTTATGTATTTACTGACTATAACCTGTTATCCGAACATGTATATGAAATTTATTTAAAATCTTTATAAAGTATTGAAATAATGAACTAATCACCATATGAAATCCTCTTGAGAGGATAAAAACAAAATATAATATTACATGATAACATAAATGTTAAGTTATATACCAAAATTATACGTAATAGACATTATTGCCATGCACGACATGCTTAAAGCGTTTATAATAAATTATAATAATAGACTAAAAAAACCTTATTTCCAAAAATATGTATAAGGGCAAAATTGCAAAAAAATATGTATCATTATTAAATTACGACTAGAACCATAGCATGCTATATGTTTTGTATTTACATATAAATATCGACATCAATGGTTTACAATTGAATAATTAAAAAGTTACAACAACATACAACATGTAACTAAAATTATAACTGCCTCCGTAGCGCAGTAGCTGACTGCCATATGACAAGGAGATCCCTGGTTCAATTCCAGAGGCACATGTTTTGGAAGTTGCTAAGTAGAATTATCACCAATCCATCTTCTTAGATATCATCCTCATGGTTTATGATAAATCTGGCGCCATAACAACGTGACAGTGTTTAGGCTTTTACAAATGAGAGCCAGGGTATTCCGGGAGAGCACGCTTCACCATCCACGGCCTCATGGTACACTTAACATCACATGAAATTGTGATCAAATATTAACCCATTGTTGATAATAAAAATAAAATTGTAACATGCTTACTTAACACGGCCCATAAATACTACTGAAGCGGGATATAGGTACGGCACTATGGATCTACAATCTAATCATGTTGTTAACCTGTGCTATGGCCGTTTTGACCATAGTGATCGGCTGTGACGTGCTCACTAATGTAGGTTGGCTCACAATCACCCTCTGTGCCGACTGTATTACTCCAGTGTTCTGCGCACGGAACACATTCATTACAAATCAATATGTTTCAGATTTATAACATATACCACCCTTCAGTGAAAAATGGTGTATTAAAATAAAAACATTACATCGAAGAACAGTTACAATTTGCGCAAACATTCTAGATTCTCTCTAATGCAGCGAAAACTTTAACATTAAAAAATTACATACTTTGGAAGTCATGTACTTCCATTGAATATTTCATAGTTAGTATAGCATAGTTAGCATATAAGAATGATATCAGAACCAAAGTTGATGTTGTAACAGATCCGTTAATAACCTGATACCTGATACCTCTTTAGATTTGGAAATGAAACATTCGTTAAAAAAAAAAATTGTTATATAGAGCTTCAAAAATCTTATCCCTTACTGATATAATTGCACATATGTACCACTTTATCCACAACTGTTAAGTACCATGAGGTAAGTTTATTTCATAGCAATATACACAATAACTTAAAACAATATAATAGTTGAGAAATTAGAAATGATTTCTAGGTAATATCTATAAGGCTGTTATGTTCTTTATAAAGTATAAAAAGGACTATTGTCCTTTTGGTGGTCTATTTCCAGCCGTACACCTCTATCGGCTGGTAATGATAATGACGATGATTGCTCAATAAATATCGAAGCTATTAAAAACTGCTAATTAACTACTATGAAGTGATTTTCTAGCCACTACTCAACGTTGATGAGAATATGTAAAAAAACAGCATCGCTTAGTACAAAGTAGTCGAAAAACGATTTAGTAGTCACACTACTTTGAAACACGAGGTGAAACAATCGTCTATCGAAGACTACAGGCGCGAGAAACCGTTGAATGATGATAGTGTGGAGATCTTTAGGAGAGGCCTATCTCAAAGAGTGGACGTCTATCAGCTGATGAAGTCGACTTCGAACCACAAACATCACATGAGTAATTATTTAGGCTCCTCAAATTGAGTAATAACCTTGACTCCTGGCTGTATATATTGTTTGTAAATAGTCAACTGTCTAAATAACAGAATAAGTATAAAAAATTAAATATTTACTAAACGCTAACATGATCATTGTTTCAAAACATAGTATAATAATCTAAACTTGATGATTAGTGCAGTTTAAATGGAATGAGTTAGTTTTATTCGTATTAGAAGGAAGCTGCATAGCTCTAATAAGCACAGTATGAACCCAATTTTTCAAAATGTACACTGACTTCGCTTCGTTGGCAATAAATATCACCTTTATACGAACGAACTGAAATCTCTGGAAAGAAATGGTGGCCAGGGCAACGCACTATGGTCACGCCCCTCAGTCATGAGGTTACGACAAAGAAGAAGAAGTGGAACTAACTAAATAATTTTCATGTAATTTATTTCCGCGAGTATTTTTAATGGTTGGGTTATAAAGAAAGTCTGTTATAGAGGATGCTCGAATGCGGTTTGGAAGAATTCACCATCCATCGACCGTACATCCATCATATCGGTACTATAACTTATAATGTTATATTATTAATAGATAGTTAAACTTGTCCGCCATGTCCTTCTGACACCAAGGTCGGAAAATAACCCCTCGATAGTTTAGCAGACACGAAATACTTGAGAATAAAAAATAATTCATATATCACAGAAAGTAATGAGAAGTTTCTCTACACAAAATAATCAGTTATTCATTTCGAGTGCGGAGTCACTAAAATATGTGATTAAAAATACTAAATACTTTCGATGATTACAAAAGTTGTAAAATTTACAAATAAATAAAAGTATAAATACTCATTTTGAAACTTTAAGCATCTATGTGCTTCTTAATATCGATACCAATATAATCGATGTAATTGTAACAATTATTCAAGCATCCGCGACAAAGGGAGCAGGTAACGATTTAAAAATTTTAAAACTTTGTTCTAATAAAAAAAATTGGAAATATTATAGCTATTATCAATTCATCTGTTCCGCTCTTAACAGTTTATTATACGTATAGAATCGTTATATGGTTCGCCATGTTCGCCTTTACTTCATATTCGAGATAATTCCTCATTGCCTTAAAAGCATCATATACAATTTTTTTGGTGCACATATATAACAAACTTACAGACAATTCTATATATAAAATGCAGTATTTTTGTCCGTTCATATATAAAAAAAATTACAATAATTTTAAGAGCGATTTTACCGATAGTATGTCAGAGATAGGCAGCGCCTATTATTACCGCAAAACACTAGTTGCAAATATTACTGTGTAAGGTTAAAAGATGTCGTAGGTTGTGAAAAAAACTGATAGTTTCATGTTTATATTTATAGGCACGAGCGAAGAGGTAAAGAAAAAAGGAGAATTAGGAGGGGAGGGATATCCTACCAACGCAACGGAATTTATCAGTAACATATGTGTAAAATCAGGTTGTAATTTGCTTACTTGGGTGCTTGGAAAATGAAATAAATCTTGTGCTGGGATTTTTGTTAAAGAAACCCACAAAAATGTTAAAAAGAAAGCTTACAAAGAAATTAGTGAGCTTAGCAAGCGGCGGTTATCTACGGGATGTGTAACCGGAAGTTTAACCTGTATGATTTGCTGTTGGGTTATCGCCTCTGTTGCTTGTGCAATGAGGGTGTTTAGCGTCGCTTCGTCCAGCCCCGCGGGGTTGTTCACCTTTTGTGCGTAATTTTTTTTTTAGAAACCATCGGTAGCTTATACAAACTCTTATTTATTCGTATCTAAATTGTTTTCTTAGGTAAATAGTTTTATGTGTAAAATATTTTTAAACAATAACTTTGTCTTACTCGCGGCTGTGCTAGGTTTGTTATTAGTCTGCTAGACATATTTACTATAATTTTTAATTAATATGTATTATATATCATTTAATTATCTTTATATAACAATGAAATAGTATACACACAGTTTAGATCGATCGCGTATTATTTATCTATTGACTACTTTGTTCAAATGTACGAAAACGGACTTCGGTCATTTTGCTACAATTTTATTATATTCATTATTTAGGGAATAAGCAGTTTTTTTTTGTGACATTTAATTATTAAAACATTATATCCTTCACATTGAATACAAATAACTTAATTAAAATTTAATTCTTAAAATAATTATAAATCATCTCCGTTGATTTTGAATAGATCAACAGGTTATGTACTTTCTACGTTTCCGTTATATTTTAAAATTTTTATTAAAATCAATTACCGTAAGTGTGAGTGGACCACCACCCGTGGGACCCTGCACTATTATAATCGTCTTCTGCATCATGTTGCCGGGAATATTCTGGGCTATGTAACCGAGGCCTCCTGTAACAAAAATTTGATAAAAAATCATGTATATATATAATTCTTAATTATTTGCAATGGGACTTGATCATAATTTTATATGATATTAAGGGATAATGAAGCTGCGGATGGTAAAGCGTGCTTGTTAAGACTAATAATGACTCTGATAGTGGCAGTACTCTAGCTCTTTGAAGTTTACAGACGGAATACAGCAATTTAATTAGCCATTAGGGTTTCAAAAGAACTCTACCACCAATAAAACTACACATGTGGACTTGGAATCAAACCAGAGACTGTTGTGTTAGAATTCAAAGGCTTAGTGACTCCGGACGGAGCAGCTTAATGAAAGTGCATTTTTGGCTTATACATAAATATATCACCTACCCTGCTGTTGAAAGTAATATGGATTACCTTGCAATATGATCTGGCCGGATTGCGACGCGATAATGTTCTGAACATCCATTGGCTGCACTTGCAGCATCGGCTGCTGCATTTGCATTGCTGGTTGCTGCATCTTGATAAAAAAAAATTACTTCGATTAATATAGATTTCATGAACAATGAAAGTATTTTTAAACTGATAATAAACTGAACATGAAAAAATTGAGTTAAAAGTCAACTCTAGTTAGACGTATCTCTCACCAGCATTTAAATATCTTCCTTGTGTTTGTCGTATGAAAAATATAATAAAAAAGATAAACAGCCTTCTTACTGTTCAACAGTTAACTTATTACCAGTAAAAACTACTTAAGTACTTTGATCAAGTCAATAAGTCTAGACGAATGATTAACAAACAGCCGAAATAAAATACCTGTATCGTAGAACCTTGCATTTGTATCCCTGGCTGCTGGACGAGAGTAGGTTGTTGCACCTGCAGCGTGGGCGCCTGCACCTGGAGAGCCGGTTGCTGCACCTGGAGGTACAATTACTAAATGTACATTTCATATATTATACACTAATACTTCTAAAAAGCAATTTCAGAACAAAATGAAGGTGAATATAGAACAATGCGGAGTGAGAAAGGTATTTGGCGCAAAACAATTTTTCTCCAGCCACTAGACTAAAAGCCGCGATAGCTCAATTTGTAAGGCAGTTGTATAAACTGAACGCTCCGATGGAACCCGGGTTCATTCTCCATTGGGAGTGAATTTCTGGTGATTAAAAACATCGCGATGAAACCTAAAGTTCACAAATATGCCTTTTAAGGGATAGCACATTTCTTTTACTAGAGTCCTAGGTTGACGTCCTGCAACTGCTGTTTCTGTGGCCAATGGTGTGCAAGGATTATTGTGTTCTGGTTTGAATCGCACTGATGCTAGTATTGTAGTATATATCGAAATTTAATATCTTATACCTAAAGACGACGAGCACAATGAGATATAATATAAACATCTTAAATAGCATATCATTGTTATATGCGTGCATATTGCATTCTTCAATGTTCTGTTCATATCGGTAATTTAAAAAATTACAATAACAGTTAACATTCATTACTCATTATTAGACTAAACACTGTCGAAATTATTGTTTTCTATCACTACATGAAATACAGTCACCATGTGCTTATGGTGTTAGAGCCGCGCGATATTTAACATCTAACTACATTAGTTTAAATTGTCGCAGGAGCTATGTATTCAGAGTTACCCGTTCACAAACATCTATCGAACCAGGACAACAGCAGCAATCACTTAACAGGTAGTTTCATTTTCAAATTATTAAAACAAAAAATCTTTCAATATATGATCAACGAGAAGTAAAAAACAGTGTGTGTTTAACCAGTAGATTTTAGAACTACTGTGGCACAGCGCTACCAGGCTTGCCTTGTAACACGAGGGCGAGATACGATCAGGACCGGACTCTACGGACCCGCTTTCCAATACATCATCTTATTATTAATATTCTGCTAAAGCAAAATTTATTTCGGCTGACGTACATGAATAAGAGCTAAAGTATTCCAGGCAAACACCTTTCATTTAAAAATCAAATTGACCATAACAAATCATTAGGATCACCAAATATATGGTAATCAAGACCGAAGAGACGCCAGCTTGGAAGCAAGCACTAAGATGACTACAGACCTGGATCAAAGGCTCCTGAATAATGACAGACCCGCTGTCAGAACCCCCCGCTACTAAAACCGGAGGCGGGATGACATCCACTGTTTCTTGTTTAGGTGGCAGCTGTTGATTGCAAATCATATTCGAAAATTAGGTCACCTAGGACTTAATGTAATCCTCTAACAAAAATTCCTTAATATAAGCATAAATGTGAAGTGAGCGGATTTAAGCGATGTGAATTATGGTAAAGTTACACTACTTAAGTTCAAATGAAATTGTGTTATGATACATATATCGGAAAAATGTTTTCGATCCAAAATAACACTACTTAAGAAGTGTAAAATATTTATTTAATAATATTATGTATCATACATATATAAAAACTTGCCTCATATTTTTTACAGCTAAAAATTTTGTTGTTAGCTAAAGCGACTACTATTTGTCACAGACTTAACATTTGCATGACTTTTAGCTTGAAGCGAAAGCGTACATACTTCTAAACAACACCAAATATCAACTAAGACACAGTAACCGTTAAATATTTTAAAACCTTGGCGCGATGTGCTCCAGTTAAGCCGACTCCAGCGGGCCGCTTAATACGCACAGACATGGAAGAGTTCAAATTGGTATATGCGCCATTATTATTAATTCTTACATCTATCGTCACTAAATCATCATGACTATGATGATGAGTCGTACCCGATAATTACTCCGTAGCTAGGCATAGGTTTGCCCCCATAAATTTCCACAAATATCGATCCAAATTCGCATTTTAATATATATCCTAACATGTAATTCTGCGCGTGCGCATAAAGGTAGCCTTTCCATTAAATTTTTTATTTACATCTTTAATTGTCTATATAACGTTTTAGCTAAGCACTTGCCTTGTTATACGGAAGTCCTTGGCCAAATTCCGGGTTTTCGATTAATGAAGTTTGGTTTATGATAGGGTTTTTTTCATAACCGTCTGGATAACCACTACCCGCTTATTGCAAAACACTGAACCTATTTCAATCGACAAATTGGTAAACCAACATTTAAAATATTTATGCAAGTGCTGGTGAATAATGCACGAAATTTTTTAATGAGTAAAACAATTAATAAGCGTGACACATCAGTGCGAAGCGAGGATCGTTCATATTAAAGTGAAAACTAGACTTAAAATATGTGTTAGTATGAATATTGGATCTAGCATTGAGAAATCGCTATCGATAGTGAATGGCCCCAAAGCTTTTGTAATGGACTCGCCATAAAACTAAGCCACTGTTAACAATACTAACCAAATCCTCCTCATCTTCTAACGCTGATGCGGCCAGAGCGGCGTATAAGTTAGCCGCTGTCTTGGAAACACTCTCCTGAGGTGAATTGTTCTATAAAATCATTATATTATCAAATTACTTTGAACCCGTGACAGTTCAGTCGGCAAGACTCGTTTCGGAGAGACAGGTTCGATTCCAATTAAAGCTTCCGACGTGGAAAAATAACAACCGGTACTTATCCGGCATGATGGATAAACGCACAAGACCATCTCCCGATGAGAGAAGGCCCAGTCTCAGCAGTGGGAACATTATTATTGATTATTATCATTATTCACTTATTACTTTTATCTACGTTTCATAAATAACTTTTAATATTAAAGAACCGCATAATCCTTTTTATTTTTACACTAAGTAAAACGTTCCTGTCGCTTATTTTACGGACGGGGTCAACGTACCTTTAATATGCAAGAACAATGACTGCTATTGCGAATCCTCCTAATAATATCCGATAATCAAACTAATTAATAATTTGTGCGGTCGAACAGTAGTGTACAAACTTTACGGCGTTGTTACTGTGTTCCGGTCTCCGGTTTGAATGACTAGTGAAATTACTGGGGTAACAATTCTTAACATCCTATGTCTGAAAGCGGCGAACACAATATTGTGCATTGTACAACTTGTCAACCAGCGTCACTTTGCTATGGGCGGGCATATCACTTACCATCAAGTGAACGTGCTGCCGGTCATGTTGGATCGTCAATTAAAAAAAAACATTGATTATGAAAAGTGTAAACTTTTGAATGGGCGACTTCATTCTGACTTTACTATAATGACTTTTAAATGGTACAATAAATCGTAAAGTATAGACGTCGACTCAATACTCAAATATTACCTATTAAAAAAGTTTCAAAAGTACCTCACGCTTATCTTCGGTCTTCAACTTTTTCGCCGGCGGCTCGGTGTAAGAGTGATCTGTGACCACAGTTTCTACAATCTGATCTTTTTCGCTTTTCAAAGATTGAATAACGCTTTGTTGTATAATCTGTCCACTTTGGACCTGAGACTGGCCGTCGTTCTTAATCTGAACAAACGGACCTTGGTCGTTCTTATATTGAACCATGGATCCCTGCAACTGGTCGCTTTTCAAATTTATTATCTGTCCCTGTTCGTTCTTAATTTGTACCAATTGGCCTTGTTCGTTTTTAATTTGGTAATATGGACTTCCCTGAGTAACAATACCAGCGTCTGCGTTCATCTGTATGATAGGATTCGGTTCCTGTTTCACTTGTACTATTTGGCCTGTCTCAGTTATTTGAATTGTTGGCGCGTTTAATTGTGGACTCATCTGTACTACTTGCACCGGCGGGTTTGATTTCTTCTCTAGCAGATCGGCTAACATTTTATTTTGCGCTGTTTTCTGTGAAGACAAAGTGTTTATATTTGTTTTTCTTAATACTGTGAACATTTAATAACTACTATCATTTTGTGTTCATAATTGTTTCTTAAAAGACTACACTTCTTTATATAACAAACACTTAGTACTTACTATAGTCAACTGAGCTTGCTCGTCTATTTGAATCTGTACAGGTTCCTCTTTAGGAACTGGAAAAATAAACACCTCTTAATCCATGGTCACGTCATAAAATATTCATATAAAAAGAAACATGTGAATTACCTATAACTTCCTCCGATGTATTGATGATGACCTTTGAAAATAAGAAACGTACAATATAAGATATTTTTACAAACACTACTGTTCTAAAAATAGTATAAAAATAGGAAAATAAAGCTGAAAGCTTTAATAAAATATTTATAATATACGTATATAACTATCATACAAAAAAAACACAATTTTCCCACAGCTAGGATTTGCAGCTTCCTTTGAAGAGGCGAAAGCCAAGACCATTTATTCACCATGCGGACAAATTGCGTGGTTGTAGATGTCACATGACTACGAAAACCTGTTCTCTTGGAACATGTCTCTTCTTTTTGTTCTGAGACACCAGAAGCTGGGATGTTGGAGGAATCGAATCCACGCCTCTTCAAGAAGGATGAACATACAACATGAGCTAATGTAGTAGCTTCGGTTCTAGTTGTCAATAATAAAAAATAATAATTTACCTTATCGCCTTGCAAAGTTGGCGTGTTACTGGCAACACCGCCGGGCGTGATGGTTGTGCATTTGATCAAAGCTTCCGGGTCTACATCCATTCCCTACAAATTGCAAGTATTAATTCCCTTCGTGTCACAATATTAAAAGTAATTTTGAATTTACATAGAAATTGTGCTCGATGCTTTGAGACAAGATGTTAAGTTTCCTTACCCCAGTAATTTTTCTATGCAAAAATAAGACCAATCGTTTTACAGTAAATATTACTGAAACTTACCGATACGTTAGATTGCACCACCACAGCACTGGAAGTCGAAGGACCCACAACTCTTTGTTGGCTTTGTTGTCGCTGTGCTACCTATATAAGATCATAATTATTAAACAAATAATAATTACGAAATTAGTGTATTTGATATGTTTTAAAAACTTAAATCAAGAAAGTAGATAAGTAAATAAGTATTGCATTGGATAAGTCTTAACTGTTGATCTCCGATTAGGTTCGACGGTTACTTACGAGCATATAGTATATATGGAATTCCCTGAGTTACAATACCATATAGCATATAGTAGTCACACTCATTTTGGCAATCTACCATCATAACAAGACGTTTTGTTACAGATATCGACATATGAAACCGAGAATAATCTGTACGACCATTTAATATTATGTGACATTGAATCTAACTTTTAGTCGATTCTAAATAAAATGGACTTACTTTTTCTAGACGATCACACGAAGCGAAACATTTTTAAATAATTTTGAAAAAAAAATGCCATTTGTATGGTCACGATTAACGAATGGTTCATTTACTCTTACAATAAAAATATGCAAAGTTTGTTTAATTTTCTATGAGAACCACATTTTAAAATATCATAACCAAAAACGCCATGCTCACGAATAAGCCTCTCATAAACTCGCATGCGGTTTGTTTCACATTAGTTATGTTTATTTGTTATTTTTTTCTATTTGTCTACTTTGTTCATGCCATCTACTTAATTCTGCCAACTACACAATATTTATAAAAAATTAAATAAAAAAAAAAACAATCATTATCAATCTCTTTTTTTTTCAAAACACGCATGCATATTTATTACTTTATTTATGGGGAAGTACATATTTTACCATTCCTGTGTTTTGTTTAAGGTAATTGATTTCACATCTATTAAAAAAGAAAAAACTGATAACTTTACAACAAAAAGGTAGCTAAAAATTTTTAACAAATTCTATTTAATTTAATGTATAGTATGCATTCAAGATACTGGACGGGGCCTCATCTTAGATGAACAGAGTCAAGGCCATTCATCTGCCAGGGTGGACTATTATGGGTTGTCATGTCATATGTCGCCAATACTTTTGTACATCGATAAATCAAGATCAGTGGGAATCGAACCCGATCCTCTAGAAAACGATTAACGACTACGCGACCGCCTTAGAAAGAACGGTTTCGTTTTTTCAGATACTCCACTATAAATGACCGCCAAATGGCGAAACACCATCTCAACTTCAATACAGTTCAACCATCTTATATATATATATTTGTCTCTTGGACAACATCATATGGGACTTGAAGAAAGCTGTGAAGACTTGCAGCAGGCAACCTTCAGCCAAATACATACATAATTTTTTTCTTTAACAGTACGAATCGGTACGGACGAAGGTCAAAACCAAAATGAACCATATTGAAGTCCAATAAGGTCCGCTGTGATACAAGTGATATAGTAATGCTGTTAGTACTGTTAGTAGGCACTTACTTGCGGTTGCTGTAGGGCAGGGCTTACTTTGTGTGCGAGCAAGTGCTTAATGAGTGTCGTATTGGAAGGCGCATCCAACGCCTGCGTGAGCTGCTGATGCGGCTGTGCAGCTGGCGCCGGCGCAGGCACACTCTGAGCCTTTTATTAACCAGATTCTTTTTTTAACCGACGATATTAGGAGTGACATATATTTCTTACGATTCGATTTTTATTTGTTATTTCATTGGGAAATTTACATTAAGAAGTTCCTCCTTTACATAAAGAAGGTCCTTCAAAAATTCAAAAATATTCTAATATTTAAGATGAAAAACTAAGCAAATCGATTTTACTCTTTAAATTTACATACAAAAATAATTTTTTTGACGACTATTGTTTTATTTGTGTGCATAATAATTGTTTGTTTATTGATACAAAGTTAATACCTGAGCTTGCACGACTACAGCTGGTTTTACCTCCACAGGCCCTGTTTTGTTGGTTAGCTGCGCTTTCAGTATTGGAGACGATGGTCCTGTTTGTGGACAAAGTTGCGCCTTTAATCATCTAAGTATGCTCTATAGATCATTTATTAACAACGCAGGCCAAATATAGGTTAGCAATACTCAAACATTCACGAAAATCGTTGTCCTTGTAAGTTCTCAAGGTCTGTGGGCATTGTCCCCGCATCTCTTCCTTATGTTTAGGGCCTACGAACGGTTTTACATGCTTATGTGAATATATATAAAATTATTAATAATTACATTCTCTGAAATTGGATAAAAAACTAAGTTTCAAAAACATACCGGCTGGAGAAGTGTTTCTATTCTGCACATTCCTCGCACGTATCCCTATGTACACCTGCTGGGTTTCACCGGTTGCTATTGTAATAGTGTTGGGACCAACTGTTCCGCCAAAAACAGTTCTGTCAATAAAAAAGTTCTGTTTATGAATCATACTGCCAGTAAGATCTTCCCGGTTATAGAATGTTATAGAATTTGGTTAATAGTTTTTTTTTGAGACTCCGGGCTTCCTTTTTATTATATGTCAGCATCGTTATATTCCAGCTCTAAATACATATTTATGATACCTCGAAGACCGTCTGCTATTGACGGTCTCATTGTAGTTTAAAACTATAAATTTGAGGTCAAGTTGTAGATTACCTGACAAGCCTGGGAAAGTGCGCAGGTGCGATCACCCCTTTTCTGCCCAGCTTGGTGCAGCACGCGAGGTATTGCCGATAGACCTCCGCCGCGTCGCACGCGCTGTTATCGTTCGACGGCAGCGGCTCGTAAGTTGAACGTAGCCACGCCTGCGCGAAATGCTCGTTCTCCTATTAATATAACAGAAAATATTGGACAAGTCAGAACATAATAATTGGTACCGATCTCTATGGACAAACACCGTCTAAGCAGTTACAACCATAGCATCTATTTCTGCCACCAAATTGTAATCCATAATCTATGGTAACATATTGCAACAGAACCCCATTACATAAATATTAAACAATAAAGATATTATCTTTTATCAAAAATTTGTCAATCTTGTTAAGAACACTTATATCAGTTACCTGTATGGTCCGTTGCTGCATATGTGACTGTTGTATGGAAGAAATGGGAGTTGTTGGCTGAGAAGTTGGTGGAGATGGCTGTGCGACCGGCGGGGCTGGCGGTTCTGGAGCGGGTTTCACTGGCTGAGTCTCGAATAAAAGTAATAAAATTACACATTTTTAATATAGTTTTCAACATCATGTAAAAAGTGTGAAGTAGTTTTTAAAGTACTCATTTAAAAAACTATAAATCAAACGGTTTTTAATTTTGTATTCATTTTGTTCGATAATCATTAAAAAAATCCAAAACATACAAATTGAAAAATATGTTTTGATTCACCTGTACATTCTTCTTAACACCTGAGCTCAGTTTAATGTTGATAATGTTAATTGACAACGAGACTGTGGATGGTGAACCTTGCTCGCACAGAATACTTCATCTCTCTTCAAACTCTCTCTCTCTCGAAGACTAAACATAGCAATGCTATGATAGTGGCCGATTTATAATACAAGGGTGACACTCACTAAAGGCGGGGGCGGAATGGATTCTCTCTCGTTGTTGGCAGGCACCGCACTGGGGCCGCTGACCGTCTCCACCACGCGCATTAGTATACACGCGCGTGGCCCGTAGCTCTGTGCCTACGCATATCAGAGATACGAACATACATGTAACATTATTACGTTACTGGTAACAGCAGTAAACAGAATTGACTGTTGTTCTAGATATTATGAATTGTGGTTAAGAATATCTGTGCAAAAGTGTCTGCTAATTCAAATTGTAATTATTATTATTTGTTGTGGAAATTGAATTAAATCAAGGAATATTTTGTTTATAAATAATATTATATTTATTACTAATTGTTGTGGAAATCAGTGAAAATAATGTGTATATGAACAGCTCTGTTTTATATTAAAATCTTCAAATTATTATCAATTTTAATTATTAGGAAATTTAATTTAACAATGATAAGATGCATGGTATCAGTGTATATAGACTTTTTGAATTCCGCGGCGACTTCACTCCATTGGGTGGCGCTGTTACGCAAGAAACCGATGAGCTATCAGCGACTAACTGACACAAACTTAAGCTGCATGTGAATAAGATTTTACAGAACAGATTGTATTTATTCATACAAACAATTATCTTAACGTTCCTATTGCCCGGACTCAACCTTTTTTATCATGAAAAGATGGCCGAAGCAATATGTTCAATATGCGTGCTGAGTGGAAGTTGGCAGATTTACATGGTTCATGACCGCTTTTATTCTTGATACATGTTGTTTTTCACGTAATTATTATCTTCACCGAAATCTCAAACATTGTGGGAATCGAAGTTCATCTTCTTCTGCGTTTATGAAAGCTTTACAAATGGAGCAATCGTAGCGTGTTCCCTAACGGACATTTAATAAATGTAATTAGTGGAAATAGAAACGTTGCAAAACATCTTAAAATTTACGTACCTCCACAGTAACAAGGGATACCAGTGTATGTATGAGACCAGAGACCCTCGCCACGGACTCCGAGGCGCGATCTCCCAACGATGTTAGCGCGTATACACATTCCAGCGTACAAACCAACACCATTATATCGCGAAGTGTGAGCAGGGCGCACACATCGCTATATACCTTGAAATTTGATAAAAAAATCTTAACTTTAATTTATTTATTTTAATCTACAATGGAATAACGAGAAAGTTAAATTGATATCAGCAATTTAACTTTCTCTTAAGCGACAATGGTAATGAAGTGCGCCCAACCAGAATACTCTGGCTCTCATATATTGACAGTCGGAACACAGCAATACTGTTATGACGGTATATCTAAAAAGGTGTACCGGGGACTCCGGGCCGGAACTCCATAATATATGGCCTCGGAATCAAAGCAAGGCAAACACTAAGCTACTGTGCTACTGAAGCAGTGTAAGCATCAAATTGTTACGAGTTGTATTATAATAAAAAAATATGAATGAAGCACAAACTTTAGCTTCCAGCGCTTTCAGCAATGCGTCTTCATTTGCCTCGTTCTGTGCTAGTTTGTTAAGAAGCTCCAGAGCGGCCAGCACTCTGGCGCGATCTGGTGACACCAATGCTGACTGGATAGTTGACAGAATGTGCCGGGATATAAGGCATGTGGCTGGATCCTAAAAGATACGTACTGCATATATATATAAGACTAAAAAACAATTAATGGAAATCGAAGAAAATAAAATACATGAAGTGTTACTTATGCTTACGACTTTGTACACATGACTGACGTGGTTTAAGACATTGATAAAGAAATGTGATAAGATTCAACTCCATGGCACCAATGACTTACCGGTCATATTTATAAAGAGGTAGATACATAAATGGGTTATTGTAGCGAAAATAGAACACACACATGTATATAAACACATTAACGGACATAAGAACTTTCCTTATATAAGAGCATTAAAAAGTTTTACACATTGTATAATATAGAGTGCATGTTGCAACGATACCAAATGGCCGTAGCTCAGTGGATTATTCATCTACTGAAGGTGAACACTGATATTCAGCTACCGCCCGTGGTGCGACCGCAATCAAGGAGATATCCTGCTCCTAATGTTATACATAGTTCAATGAGTTTTTTTTTATTAAACTCAAAATCTATTACGCACAATAGTATTGAACGAAGAGCCCATCAATCGTACATTACTCATTCCATTGCCTGTTGCGTGCCCGTTATTTACATTTACTATTTTTAAACACTATCCTATCACTCACCTTTATAATAAGTTCAGTAGAGACATTACCAAGGGTATCCAAACCACTTTGACGTAAAGTACCAACCCAGCAATTGGCGCAAAGCAGAAGAAACCTAGGATGGACATAAATTAAAATTCTTTTAAATAACATGCATGAGAATATATTTCTATTATAAAGAAATTAAAATAAAATACTTTAATAAAAAGATTACTTTCAACTTTCTTTTCAATATTACCTTATAAGCGTAGTGTTTTTGGCTAAGTGCTGAATGTTCTCTTCATGAAAGGATAATGAGCGAATAATGGAAGCTATTTGAAGTACCCTTTGAGTGTACACACAGCTAGCGCCTCCAGGTAACTCTGGTGCAAACAATTGGGCCTCCTCTGAGGGCTCTGTTACCCAATCTTCTAGCATTTCCTATATATATAAAATTATAAATACTATATATAAATATTTTTAGAAAAAAAGATTAATCTTATATAGAAAGTTATTCATCAAAATATGGTAACACTTGTCGGTTACCTGTAATAAGTTTATTCCTGGCGACTGGTATATAGAATATACATTCTTACCCCACATGCAGTTTTGTCTCCATTCTCAAGAAACGGTAGCTATCGTAATAAGATAACACTTCATATCTCAAGTCAAGCATATTGTCATGTTGTATAAATATTTTATCACATACTCTATATTGTTACAAACAGATGCAATGATGTATTTTAGTGAACTATTGGCTTATGGAATCATATGAAAAAATTCTTATACACAATTTAACTTTCATAAAGAAGTTATAACTACTCACTAAGCCTCCATCATCAATTATTTTCTCCGTCTCTTCAATTTCATTGTCTTGCATCAAACAGTCAGTTAAAGTATTGTGAGCAGCTAATGCCTGCACCATTAGCTCAGGCTGTTCTATTCCAGGTTGCATAAATTTGCTTTCATCAGCCAATTCTTTAGCTCCGCCGCCACCAGCACGCATCTGCCAAAACTCGTGCGGATATCGACCACGTGCCTCATAATAAGAACGTCCAATAGTGTCTCGTAAGCTCGCTAAAAAGAGTACAATGAAACCAATAACATACTCATAGAAAGTAAAAGGTAAAGTGTAAATAAAATATCATTTGATATGCATGGATATGTCACACCATCAAATAAACATCTTGGAAAGTCTGCTTCATGAAATAAAATAACATTTACACAAATTACAGGGACAAAATATCTAAATATAATAAATTACTGTCGCTATTACAGTTTTTAAAAGACTTCAAATAATAACTTACAATGATTATAAACACCAGCATGTGCCAACAAAAAATCCAATATATGTGGCGTTGTGTTTAATGGCAAGCGATTAGAATGGTCTGCAGCCAATACAGTACACACATTGATGGCAAAATCCTGTTCATTGGGCATCGGAGACAGCAAAGATAGTGTAAGTCTCTCAGATGGACCAGCAATCCTTGTTCCTGTATTGGTTCGAAGTGCTTCACCAGATGCTAATAAGTAAACAACATCAATGAAAAATTTTATAAAACAAAATTATTGAATGTAATAAAATTACAATGTCAATAATAAATCAGTCATGATATCTCAGGTAGTAAAATAGTTCTATGGTGCAATACACAGACATCTTTAATTGACATGGGACATCATCCAAATGGCACTTGACCAATGTTGTGGCCTAGACTCTCCTTTTGGGAGAGGGCCACAGTGTCAGCAGTAAAAACATTAAATTAGCAGATTGTAATAGCATTTGGAAAGCAGATGACATTTATTTATTACCAAATAATAATAAATAACGGCAAGAAACCAATCATAAGCAGAATTAAAAAAAGGCAGTAAATGAAAAGACCTCTAAAATTAAAGAAAATTCAGATAGTTTACCAGGCTGGAGCAAAAAAATTATTGCAATTGGATTCAACCTGAAAAATTATCAAGGACAGAAGTAATTTTTTTTATCTATTAAACTAGGAAATTAAAAAGAAGAAAAGCAGGCCATAACAGTTGAAGACTACTGTTATTTACCTGATATGTAAGTCCCACCTCCAAAAGTTATACGGGGCATTCCACCACCCCGGCCTCTCCTGGGATCTTCATCTATATCATTGTCATCATCACGACCTGGTGGACCTTTTGCTCTTTCATATCTGAACAATTTGTAATCATGATAGACATGCTGCTTTATCACAATATGTATCACAAGAATTTATAATTTTTATGTTTCTAAATTGAAAATTACTTTTTTATCAAAATTCATCACAAAATACTTTTCATAAAAAAGAGTAACCGATTATATATACATAGATCCTGTCTGCTTTCCAATATTAAGTCATTATAGCTTGACACTATCTAGTTAAATATTATTATCACATCACAATTGTGTGTGAAAGCATTTCCATGCTACCAACCAATACTTTGAGGGAGTCACCAGAAAAGCTGAGTGGGAGCTGCAGCTAGTGAAATTACTAGGGTATCAAGACTAAATATCTCATTTTTCAAGATGATGAGGGCAATATGTGTGGTGCTGTGTATAACATCCTAGCTAGTGTCACAATATTATATGCAGGTGTCTAATTTACCATAAGGTTAACATCACAATTATCTCTTTGCTTTGTAGAATAAAAAAAATTACTAGGGAACTGTTCCTGTTGTCTAAGGGTATCCCGTTTATGAATATCTAATGAAAAAAGTTTTATTATCAAGTCTAGTTTTGCTGCTAAACAGGTGCATACAAACATTTCTGTATTCCCATTTATTGAATGCTATAGTGAGATAAATTTTTGATCACCAGTGGAAACAAAAAATGGTTTGTTTATGTCAAAATCAAAACTTTTTATTGGAAATAGGAACATTCATTTACTTATTGAATGTGAAATTTACTACCCATTTGCAGAAGAATGCATCATGCCTGTGAAGAGTCAGTGGAATAAACTCAGCAGAATCTATATACATTTTTTAATTTCAAAATGTATTATATTCCGAGTCACAGACTGCTCCAGAATGAACATGTTTTATTAATACATATCATTCAAATACTCAAACTTAACTTTTAATTTGTTAAGAAATGTCATATTTTTACATTCTTATGTTTGATAAGCACAATACAAATGATTATATAATGATAGTCCCAATTAATTTAAGAAATGAATTATTATAAAACAAATATCAACTTAATACTATTATAAATCAACAGAACATGTATTAATAGTACTTGAAATTGTAAAACTCAGAAGTCAAATGTATTCAAAATTGCAACAAATAAGAAGTATATTACAATGTGGAATAAAATATTTAACAATTACTTAAACATTTTTTTTATTAAATTATAAAAAAAATGTTTCACTTATTACTAAATATTTATGATTAGTAATTTAATAGTTATATTCACAAAGTGAAATATAACTTTTATTTGTTTGTTATTCAGTTCAATAACCAAGAGATAATCTAGTCTTAAATAGTAGTTATAATAAAATAACATTACTTATTTTACACATATTTCCATTTTTTTAATTTTCACTTCATAGTAATAAAATTTATTATGGAATAACACAACAAAACAATTTACTTACTTCTCTAAATACATTCCATAAATTCGCCTGAGTAAAGTTGACCCATTGATGCATGGATGTGGCAGTCTTAGAAGTCTTAAAAATGATTCCCAAGTATCATTTTGATTTACCTATAACAAAAATCATCTAAAGATTAAGATGACTTGATGACCATGTTGTAATAGTTTGTTATCTATCAATAGCTTTGTAGGGGTTCAATTGAGGGGATTTAGGCCCTTTCCCACCACGCTGGCCCAGTGCTGGTTAATGGATCCAAAGCCTCATCTGTTGATTAGCTGGGTTTACCACAAGCAAGTGAGTTTAGCTTGGGTTAACAATTTTGACATAAAAAAATATTTGAAAACATAAAAAATACATAAAAACTATAAAACTTATAACAATTTTAGGTCATTATTTAAAAAAACCTTTTAGGATTCAGACCGATCATTCAAATAAAAAATGTAGTTAAGCACAAAATATATGCACAGGAACTAATAAATTAAACTAAAATCAAACTGTCATGTAATAATTAAATGATTGCATATATTGTAGATTGTTAATATAATATAACTAACCTTCCCTAGTCCTCCACGTTGTTGAACTAATGAGTAAAATAAAAATAAATCTATTTCGATGCCATTCACAACAGGTATTTTATAGGGGATGCTGAAAAAACAATATATTATTATTATATAAATTTCTATTTGATACATGAACATCAAAACACATCTGTGCATGGTTTAAAATCCACATAATTTAAGTAAAATCATTACTTTTTACTTTCATTGAACTGCTTTAAGTCTTTAAGAAATATTTCCTTATCCCTTAAATAGTCTTTCGATTTTGTATTTATTTGAAATTTGGCCATTTTCAAAGCTTTACAGCGATATACTAAAACAGGGTTATTAATTAAACTTAATATAACGACTTGCACTTAAGTACACATGCACGTTAATTCGAAAGTTTATTTAAAAATCACATAAATTTATTAGAAAAATCTTAAATATTATAATTAAATCACATTGTAACGTTTAAAAATAAGATTTTAAACATTTTTGACACTGACAGTTATAGAACAAGCTAAGCGACGCGATTTATGAAAGTAGTGTTGTGCAATGTTGAGCAAATATTATCGATCTTTATGCATTTTCATTTTAGTTTTATGCTTTCAAACATTAAATTATTATTTATAAATAATATAACTACAATATAACATCAATGGAGTTGAAAGTTTTAGCATTTATATATATATATTTATATATTTTATCTAATCTTCATAGAAGAATACATGTTTATCAACCTATGATAATGTTTATCGTAACTACGGACTCGAAAGAAATTTTATTTTATTTTTTGTAGAATTACTTTCTTATCTTCCCAGATTATACTGTAGTAAAGTACCTAATAAAATTGCAAATAAAATGTAAGGTCTCGGTTTGATTTCTATTTCATTAAATATAGGCGATATATAAATTCAAGTGAAAAGGTTTTCCAAATGATTTAAATATTTAGCTAAGTGACTTATTTTTTTAATGTAGAGTACTCGGATACATATACAGAATATCAAACAATACACCTAACAATAAAAACATTTCATGTAATTTAATAAAATGTTTAGCATTTAATAGAAAGTTTATTACAGTTGCATAAAAACATTTTTTATATCTACTGATATTGTCAATTGTGTATGACATGTGGTTATTAAGGTTATTACAGTTTGTTGTGGTCATTTTTAATTGAAAAAGATGGTTAAAAAGAAAATAGATAATCGTATTCGTGTGATGATTGAGAATGGAGTCAAATTGGGGCATCGTACGATGTTTCTACTCGTAGGAGACAAAAGTAGAGACCAGGTATGTATTTTAAACACTTTGTTAAAATAGATTCAACTTTGTTTAGTGTTAATTGTATTTCTTAAAAATAGTATTCACAGAACGAGTAACGAATATTAGACGAATAAGTCCTTTACATGTTATTAATTTGCAAATTTTTTGTAAATGGATATCTAAACTCATGAGGTATTAAAAATTATATGAAATATGAATATTTTATTAGTCGTAGGCTAATTTCAATGAATTATGTTTAAATCATATATGCATAATGGTAAAACCACTAAATAATTATAATGTTCTTAAGACCATATAATAATTAAAAAATCTCTTCAGGTCCCTATTCTATATGATATGCTGGTAAAGTCAACTGTTAAGTCTCGCCCAACTGTACTTTGGTGTTATAAAAACAAGGACGAAGCCATAAGCAAGTAAGAACTTTTCTCTTTATTTGTAAAATTTTTTGTAAAATATATTTAATTAAACAAAGTATACACCATTATTATTTATGCACTTTGCCATCTCATAGGTAGTTCATTGATTCTTTTACAAAAAAAACTGGGGGAGAAGGGCGAGAATCAATAAACTCTTTGAACTGCCACATTGGAGTTGAATTTTTTTCCTTGTAAGTTGACAAAATTCCAAAAAAAATGGTAATCTGTTGGAGCAAGATCCAGAAATTACAGTGGATATTGCAAACATTCCAATTGTAGCTCATCTAACTTAGTGGTTTGTTGTGCAGTGTGTGTGGTTTTGCATTGTAGTGAAGCAGCAAAGGCCCAGAGCTGTTGACCAATCTCGGTTGTTTAGCAGCTAGTTATTCCTTTATGGTTTGCAGTTGCTGATGATAGATTTCTGCTGTAATCATTTAGCCAGATTTTAGAAAGCTGTAGTGAACGACATGGGCGATAGTCCACCAAACACTCACAAGTAACTTTTTCTGAGTAAATTTTCGTTTGGCTGGGTCTCCAGGGTTCAGCCATTGCGACAAGCGCTTCTGATTATCTTACAGTATCCACTTTTCATCACAAGTGATGATTTGATTTAAAATCACTTCATTAATGTGTCTATTGAGCAAAGTAACACAGCAGTCAATGCGTGTTTGCAAGTTCAATTAAATCAATACATGAGGTACCCATTGTTCAACTTTTCTTACTTTCCCAATTTGCTTCAACTAGATTAATACAGTTTTGTCACTTACCCCAAAGCCTGTAGCTATCTCTGAAGTTCTTTGTGATGAATCCATTTTCACAATAGCCTTTAATTCTTCATTTTCCACTTTGGTCCACATCCACGGGGTTGGTTCTAAAAGTCGAAATTTCCAGCACGAAAACGTTGAAACCAAAAACATACCGTGCTTTCTTTTGCGACACCAGCGCCGTACACATAATTAATCCTTCGAGTTGTTTCTGCAGCACTGGTGCTACAGTAGAACTCATACTCGTAAATATATCGATATTTCATGTTTGCCATTGTGTGGTAATAAGCAAAGCCAAAGAAAAAATTATGAGGAAAAAGCAAATGAATGACTGTTTTCAAAACTCAAATGTACCAGCTAAATGAATTTATAAATTTGAATTTGGAATTCTTAACCAAAGATGATTTCATATGTAAGGATTAAAAAGGCCTAATATTAATAATATTATTAAGCATCTTTAACCCATCTTTTTCTGCAGTCATGGACGTAAACGAGCAAAGAAAATAGCAGCAGGGAAATTGGAAGTATCTGAAGAGTCATTATTTGATGCATTCAGGGTAGCTACAACCATTCATGGAAGATATTACTCGGAAAGTCATGCTATGCTAGGTCAGACATATGGTGTTTGTGTCTTACAGGTATTTCACTCTGTTTATTATAGTAATTTATGTACAGAGATGATATAATTCTTCTTTTCTCCTCTGATAAAACTTGCCAACACAAAGTAGTTTGGTGGACACAAAATATGATTTATATAATTAGAAATTATTAAAAATGTGAGAAAGCTAAACAATTTTTACAATTAAAATAAACCATGAATCTCTATAGAATGAACATTAATAGAAAATTAAATTTTCTTTTCTTTCTTTCAGGACTTTGAAGCTCTTACACCTAACTTGATGGCTCGAACTATAGAGACAGTAGAAGGTGGAGGACTTATTATCTTCCTTCTCAAAACAATGGACTCCCTTAGACAATTACATTCCATAACTATGGATGTACACTCCAGGTATTTTTTTATTTAAACTAGATAAAGAATAGTTACATAACTTTATTAATAAAATGTACCTTGCTGGTATACATAGATGCAACCTCAGGGCTTTCTTACCACTACATTGCCTCATAGATGTTGAATTAGTTGGTTTAAATAAGAATTTATATCAAAAGGTATTGAGCAATGTGGTGCAGTGTTATTATCTTCACTAGTGGTACATAGGAGACCTTCTGTATCAACTCATTATTGCTTGATTATTAAAAATAAATTGTTTTATTCCCTTTCAGATTCAAAACAGAGGCACATGACACAGTGGTGAACAGATTCAATGAGCGGTTTTTGCTTTCTCTCTCTGACAATCCTCGCTGCCTAGTACTAGATGACTCGCTAACGGTATTACCTATCTCATCTAAGACAGCTCAAGTTGAACCAGTTGATGTCTTACCGGAAGTAAGTGTAATGTATTAAATGGTATTAAAATATTCTACACACTATACATCTCCTTGATTTTTTTATTTGTTGTTTGATTTGATCACCCTAATGTGACACCTTATAACAATTTGGCTCTAGTCATGATGATATTCTGCTTGTTACCTTGAGATATTTGGTAAACCATACACCTGTTAAACCTGAACACAGTAAAGTTTGCATACCATGTTAGCCTAGATGATCTCTGTCAATAAAGGTTTAGTATTACAAGTTTGGAGTTTAATAATAACTTAGATTGGTTGTAGGTCTCTATTGTTGGAGACTATTAAGATAAGTACCACCACAGTGCCTATTTCTGCCTCCAAACAGTAATGTGCTAACATAACTGTGTTCCGATTTGAAGGGTGTTGTAGCTAGTGTAATTACTGTAATCTTAAGTCCTAAGCGATGACCAATAAATGGTGCATTATACATTACCTGAATGTGTTTTTGTCTCATACAATCAATTTTTTTATTTTGTTTTGATTCTTTTGTGGAGTGGATTCTTTTGTTTTTGTGGGAATAAACTGTATATTATATATCATCCTAACGATAATCCTTATTAGCAATGGTAAGTGATACACCCAAACATAGGATTAAGATTCCGCTTGTGTAGTTGCTTAATTTAATAAAAAAAACAAACATTTTTAAAGATTATACTAATCTAATTTAATAAACAAGAATTTTGGCTTTGAACTTTTTTATATGTTTCAGAAAGTAAATCCTAGGTTGACAGAACTGATCACTTCTCTCTTTGACTCACCTCCCGCAGGGCCATTAATTGCCCTGTGTCGCACTTATGATCAGGCCACAGCTCTTGTTGCTCTCATAAACACACTTGCTGATAAGCAGTCAAGGTAAAGTCAAAATCCATTTCAAATAGCACTTTTTAATACCCCCACTGAATTGTTATCAAGACTCAAATTCATCGACTGCCTTCTGTCTATCACTGCAACCTTTTCACACAATGATGGAGTTAAAGTCATTTATCAATTAAATTGCATTGATAATTCAGTTTGTATGGAGGGTATGTGTCCTGTACGTCCTGCAAGGACAGACTTGACATCTGCTGACCTTTTTCTTCCGGTGAAGAATAACATTGTTAGGAACCAGTCATGTTCAAAGCACATCTTACATAGATATAAGACATCTATTAATTTGGTAGATAAATGGCCCTAAGTCCTGATTATTACTTTATTATCAAATCTGTATATGAATGGCCCTGAAGAAATACGGGTAATATAATTTTTATTTACAGACCTCCTCATTGCCTAACTGCGGCTAGAGGTCGTGGCAAATCTGCTTGTTTAGGCCTCGCAGTATCTGCTGCGGTAGCTCTAGGTTACGTCAATATATACGTCACCTCCCCGCACCCGGAAAATCTTATCACACTCTTCGAGTTCCTTCTGAAAGGACTCGACGCCTGCTTATACCAGGAGCACATTGACTACAACATCGTCAGGTCGACTAACCCGGACTTCAAGAAGGCCATTGTACGAATAAATATCGCAAGAAACTCCAGGCAGACCATACAAGTATGTTGTTTTGTTACATCTTTTCCATTATTTCAGGTTCATGTCTGTCACTGAACTTGAATAAATAAAAATTTATGCAGTATAATTATATATTTGCCGCAATTTTATATCATCTACTTTATAGATACATATTTAAATTAAAAGCTATTCATCATAGTTGGTGGTAAAGTTTTTTAAAGCTACTACTACTGGCTAGCTAATATAATTTTATTGTAAATGCTTGGCGATAGTAGCATTACTCTTCCCTTTGGATATATGAGAGAACTGGAGTACTCAGAAAGAGCACCTTTAATCATCCACTGCCTCTTTATCAATCCATAATGTACAAATGAGTGTAAAAATTTGCAGTACATAACCCCGGATGATCACTCGTTGTTGGCTGCCGCGGATCTGGTGTTAGTGGACGAGGCGGCCGCTATTCCTATCGCTCATGTATCGGCCGCAGCACAGAAGGCGCCGTTGGCGCTGCTCTCCTCGACGGTCTCGGGATACGAGGGCACTGGACGTGCGCTGTCGCTCAAGCTGTTCGCACAGTTACAATCGGAGCACAACGCGCCGCCTCCGGTAAGCGGATATCCTGTTTATATTTCAGTTACATGAAAAAACTGTCATGGTTTCGCTATCCCTTCATGCTATCTCAAACAATTAATATAAATAAGTAAAACTATTGATTAATTCAGTATATGTATAAGGTCATGCGCCCTTGGAAGAAGCGCTGGTTCTATCCTGACTGAGCTTGAACTTATACTGCATAGAAAATTTTACGAGGAAATTGCTGTCGCAAGAACTAGCACTTTCATACAAATGCGATATCCACAATTCCGCTTTTGAGAAATAACACTGACCAGCATTAGGAACGCTTAGATGATTGTTTAGTATATGGGTAGTTCTAATTAAAAATAATTCATGTCTTTTAGATAAAATTAGAAGAGCCTATTAGATACCGCTCAGGCGACCCTGTGGAGCGTTGGCTGAACTCTCTACTGTGCCTGGAAGCGCCGAGCCCGTCGCTGGGTGTGGGCGCCCCTCCTCCTGCAGCGTGCGAACTGCTCCGTGTGAACAGGGACGCGTTATTCTGCTACCATCGCGCGGCTGAGGCGTTCCTGCACCGCCTTGTCGCTATATACGTAGCGAGTCACTACAAGGTGCGTGATAGCTGTGCTACTTGTTCTTAGAACCGACTAATAATTCTTTTTATAACTACGATGTTCGCGTAACACTATGAAGGAAAAGAAGTTTTTGACTATCATGACAAAGGAGTTGTTGGTGAACGTTCCTTGCGTCTCTCAACTTAGTATTACTCACAAATTTACCTCTATTTATTTATTTTTAAATGGAGAGTATATTTATTAATAAAATCATCATTCCTGAACTAGTAAAGTTCAAGATTGTTTTTGCTCTTCATAGAATAGCCCGAACGACATCCAGCTGCTGGCGGACGCGCCCGCGCACTGCCTGTTCGTGCTGCTCGCCCCCACGCCGCCCAAGTCCACCTCTATGCCGGAAGTGTTGTGCGTCGTACAGATATGCTTAGAAGGAAATATTTCCGACAAGTGAGTCTACACATTATTTACATTTTTTTTCCATAAAGTTAATAAATTTAGTACCTTGCTGGCCTAATGGTTAGAGCGTGCAGCCTTCAATCCGAAGGTCGCGGTTTCGAATCTCGGCATGTACCAATGACTTTAATATTTAAGTTATGTACATTTGTGAATTTTAGTAACAACAGCGAAATACAAATGAAGAAGTATCCCCAAAAAAAGGGTTGATGTCAGGCAGGCGGCCGGTCGTAAAAAGTTTAGCCAAAACTATTTACAACATGTTCGGTAATGAAGAACATGTTGTGCCGACCCTACATAAAGTGGGACCAGGGCAGGAGAAAGAAGAAGAAGAAAGTTAATAAATTTATGATAGCCAAGAATGTTGTGTTATAAAGTTTTTTTCACAAATGGCGAACATTAACTTCATTCTAAGTCCACTTGATATCGCGTGCCTAACAGATGTTAACTGTCTCGGTAATATTTTTGCCCTTGTTTTTTGTACTGATTATTTATACTTTGTTAGGTAATACAGTATATCCTTCGAGTGAGAAAATTTTGACAATTATTATATTTTTTTACTTTGATAACAATAATTTCTTAGGTTAAATTAAATACAAGCCGATATAAATTCCAATATGACTTATGGTACATTTAGAACAGTGCGAGACAGCCTCGGACGGGGAAGAAAGGCGGCCGGAGACCTCATCCCTTGGAACATATGCGAGCAATACGGCGACAAGGACTTTCCGAAACTCTCCGGAGCAAGAATAGTAAGGATTGCGACGCATCCTTCCTATCAACGAGTAAGTTCGTTATTTATATCATTCGTGGTAGGTCTGTTCGTTAAAAGAGGCTATGCACATCACATAGCTCATTGTTAGGACTTAGCCGTGGTATTGAATTGGGAATTTACGTGTATGTAAGAAGCACATCTTCATTAATTTGATATTCAACTTAGATGGGTTACGGTAAGAGAGCGCTGCAGCAGCTCGCCGCTTACTACAGCGGGGACATCCCGTGTATGGACGAGGGTGCATCGGAGGACGACGAGCAGAGGAACGGACAGGCGGACACACTGCAAACTGAAACGATAGCGCCCAGGTAATAAACAAACCATGCGAAAAATATTTGTAGGGTTTATAGGCGATTGGCGAAAGGACAATTTATGCGTACCATGCCAAACCATCACCATTATCATCATCAGCCGATAGACGTTCGCTACTGGACATAGGTCTCCCCCAAAGATCTCCACATAAAGTCAGCATGGCCTCTGGTACCGCTGGGCACCAAGGGCTGTCGTATGTAGGAGCTTCTATAGGAGGGGATTTGAGCCATTTTCCACCACACTGGCTCAATGCCAGTTGGCGGGAGCCAAAGCCTCGTTTGTTGATTTGCAGGATGCACCACGAGCAGGTGAGGTTGTCTTGGGTCCCGTGAGTTGATGTGCGGGACTCCATACCCCCCGTTCCAAACCATTTAGGAATAATTCTATAAGACCATGTCCCATGGGGATCATTTGTTATTAAGATAAATCGCGATGCAATAATTCGCAATTAAGTATTTAAATTACTTCTATATAAGGGCCAAAGTTTTCTAGGCGAGTATTAATTTATTTTTAATGGTACACATTCTATACAAGAGTAACTTATATCAACTTTTATATTTACTATAGAACAAAACCACCAACCCTTCTGAAGAGGTTGACAGAAATGTGGGCCGAACACCTGGACTATTTGGGCACCAGTTTTGGCCTGACGGAATCACTACTCAAATTTTGGAAATCTCAGAAATATGTTCCTGTTTACTTAAGGTAAATTAAAACAATTTTTATTACGGAGTTAAGTCTTAACTTTGTCTATTAATTAAATAATTAATATTCTATAAATGTATACGTTGTTTCTATAAACAAGTCAAAAGGCAAATGAGCTGACGGGAGAACATTCGTGTATAATGCTGCGCTCGCTGGGCGAGTGTGCGTGGCTGAGCGCGTACAGCGCGGACTTCCGGAAGCGGCTCGGGCGACTGCTCGCGCGCAGCCTGCGCCGGCTGCCGGCGCCGGTCGCGCTCTCGGCGCTACACAACGACAATGTCAAAATTGACAAACCTGGTAAATCATCTCCATTCTATATGATGTTGAGTAACAATGAGACCGTCGGCACAGTGCCGTTGACGACGACAACAATGCTGCTTTGGCAACTGATTTAAAATATAAAAGTATAGTACCTAGCCAGATAAACTTCACATTATCTTTCTCCTGCCGTTTTCCCATTCTATGTGGGGTCGGCACAATATGTACTTCTCTTCCACATCTCTCTATCAGCCGCCATAGTCTGAATTCACACTCTTCTTACACATGTCACCTTTCACACAATTCATCCACACTCATTCTCATTACTTTCTTTGTTTATATGTCCCTTTATCGCTCCGCATAACATACCCGTACCACGTTAACCTCTTGCTCCTCAACTTCTCTATCACTGGAGCATGTTTCAGGCTTCATCTAATATACTCATTCTTAATTTTATCCATTCTCGTCACACCATACATCTATCTTAACATTCGCGACTCGGCCACATGTAATCTCCTGTCATCCGAACCCTTGGTGGCCCAACACTCAGCTCCATACAATAGGACAGGTCTAACGACCGACTTGTAGATCTGTTCCTTAAGTTTAAGGGGCATTCGTGGATCACAAGTTGTTCCAGTGACCTGTCGCCATTTCATCCAACCTGCATTTATTCGGCTTCTCACATCTCGATCAATATCGCCGTCGCATTGTATTAGTGAACTTAGGTACTTGAAATCGGAGCAGGTTGGTAGGGATACACCATTTAAGGAGATTGGAGGAAAGATTTCAGAATATGGCCTCCGGTATCGAATAACGGAGCTTCGTGTTACATGGCTGCAACTTCAGCACGACTGCGAAGGTTGCACATGTTTAAATGCAAATTATAATATAGAGCACAGTTGAACTGTTATAATAGTTAATAAATATCTACCTTAAGTACTCCGCCTATATGAACATTGTTCAGCTATTCCAATCGAAGCTATGGATAGATGGACACTTTTACTGCTGCTGCTGTAGGACTCATGTCTTCGTAAGCTGTCATTTGAACATGTCATCATACCTTTTTCTCTTCGAGACGTATTGAGTGAACGACTGCCTTGTATACAGAGTTCATCACGATAAAATATTTCTTTTCAGTTCTGACGAAGCAGCTGATATGTCAGCATCTATCCGGCCATGACCTGGGTCGGCTGGAATCGTACAGCAGGCAGCAGGCGGATTACCGCTTGGTCACCGACCTCATCACACCACTCGCCCACCTTATCTTCCACACCCAGGCGCCTGTGAAATTGGACGCCGTGCAACGGGTAGGTATCAGTTTGTAACTGGTTTACTAGTAGTAGGTCACTATAGCTGGAGATCATGGAACTAGTAGGAACACCACAACATCTATTTCTTGCGTGAAATAAAAGTGTGGCATAAATAATTAAAAAAAATATTATTGCCAGGTAATCTTCGTAGCGATGGGTTTCCAAATGAAAGATGTAGACGACATAGCATCTGAATTGGGTCTACCAGGGTCCCAGATCCTCGCGAAGTTTTACGAGGCCTGCAAGAAGATCAATGCGGCCGTCAACTCCGTTCTAGAAGAGACTGTTGCCAAGGAGATTGGCATTGAGGACAAGACCGCAGAGCTCAACACGCAAGAACCAATGAAGCAGAGTCTCAATGAGGAGTTATCTAAGGCTGCGAAGGTATTGCTCAGCATGGCGTGTCTAGCTTTTGTAATTTGGTTTAGAAATAAATAAGTTTGGAATAATTATCGCTCAGTATTTTTTATCTATAAAGAGCTAGATTTTATTCCAATTTCATTGTCTGACCCTGGATGGTGAAGCATGCCCGTCTGGAATAGACTAGCTCTCATATGTTGCCAGTATATACTGTAGAGTTTTATGTCTTTGCGATTATATTCTTACATCATAACTATCGGTTGGAAGACACGCTCCCAAGCACACTCCTATTTTACTCGTGGTAGGTCTATATTGCCTTGCTCTGTGGTCTCAAACTATTAAGAATAGGACAAAGGTAAGCCCTGTCTGTTGTAGACGGCGACTAAAAGGATTTTCGGGTACGTGGGCTTTAGGGTCCCTAATTGTCCACTACGCGAGCCCGGGATGGACGACAAGTACGAGGTGGTCTAGTTGTCGTACCAAAGCGATGGTGTCGAGGAGGGCTTAAGCTACATCCCTCCTTGGAATGTGTGTTTGGCGCAGTGCCGTGACACACCGGTGCATTCAATAGAAGATCCCAGGTCCTCTCGCAACGCACCGAAGATAATTACCGAAGAGGTTTTAGTGGGTAAAAATCCCAAATTACCTTCTCTTCTCAGAAGCAGGGTATCTTTTTAGAAGATTTCCCCACGATAACAAAAAAAAAAGGTCTGTGTTGCCGAAAACCGTGTAGGTAGATACCACCGCAACTCCTATTTCTCCCGCTAAACAATAGTATGTAAACATATTTTTGTTCCGGTTTTAAAGACGCTGTAGGTTATAAAATTACTGGGGTAATTATATTTAATATCTTGTTTCGAAGTGACGAGCACAATATCCTGCTGTGTATATCATCGTAATAACTAGCCAATCATTTGCCATTAGGTGAATGTATTGGTCCAGCATCGCCACATCCATTATCTGGCTGCCGGAGCGGTCCTCACCACCCTCGGCTCGCGATACAGGCGAAGGTGACCGGAGGACGAGCCCGAGCCCTCCTCCGTCCTCCGATCACCTTATAGTCATTGCCTCCATCCGATGCGCACCGTACACATCTTAAAGTCATATGTATATATTTAATTACACCCCCCTTATCTCCGCCCATATAGCACTATCCAACTCTTCAACCCGTCCGCACCCAATATTATCTCACCTTTCTCCTCCCTCTTTTATATACTACTTTATCTACATGTATATGTATATATTTAATTTTTATTCTGGTTTCAGGTTTATATTTTTGTGTTTTATGTTAAGTTTTTATATTTTTGGGTTCATTTAAAGTTTTTTTTTTTTATTTTAGTTTCTTTATTCTTCTTTTTTTTATTATTTTAGCTCGCGGATCTGGTATCCGTGTGCTATGAAGGCGCAATGGTTGTCAATAAAACTGTGGCGCAAACATAATCGCCAAAAAAAAGCCACATCAATCAAGATTCCTTACATTAACACACTTCTTTTACGACTTAAATAGAATTTTATGCCATCATCCATAATCTTATTTTTCGCCCCAGGAATTGGAGCGCAAGCAGCGTAAAGAACTGTCCCGACTGATGGGAGAGGACCTCACACAGTACCGCATTAAAGGCAGCGATCTCGATTGGAAGCAGGCGCTAGCCACAACAAAGCAGAAACACTTGGTGTCCGTGAAGAGGTACCGATTTTAGTTCAACTTCAGCTTTTTATCTACAGGCATGCTCGACTAGAATACTCGTGACTCTCATATTACAGCCGAAACACAGCCATCCAGACTTGCGATATGGGCCAAGTAGCTAGATAAGCGAGTTCAAATAAATGTGTCCCCGGGATCGAACCACAGACCTCCATGTAATATTACCTGAAATATTTGTAAAAATTGATACAAAATGTATTTCGTTTATTTTGTTATGAATCCTTTGTACGAATTTTCTTTTTTCTGCTGTCGTATAAATAACTATAGTTTCCTTATCATTATCATGAATGATACAGGAACAAAACGTGAGAAGAAACTTATTCATTTGGGAAAGTAAATTCGTGAAATGTACTTTCTTCCTTTTCAGCGGTGAAAAGCGGCTCGGCGACGACAGCAAAGAAATAGACGAGCTGATAGAGTCACATGCAAATAAAAAGAAGAAGAAGAAGAAACATGTTAGAAATTAAATCTAATAAAGCTATGTAATTTTCACCATTTTTTTTATTTCTTTATTATATTATTGTGAAAACATTTTATAGTTTTTATATAAACACTTATATACGTGTATTCCCAGTGCTAATATATATATATTATTGGTGGTAGGGGGTACCGTCTAGTTAGGTACCATCGCAGCATCTATTTCTGTCGACAAACATTACTATGATCCGGATTCAACTACACACTCATTCAAAGTGTTTACAAACATACACGTATAAACGACGAGTGCCTGTAGTTGGGTAAGGGATCTAATGAGTCAGGGACTTCTGCCTCTAGGCAGCGCTTGACAACTCCATTGGACGAATGAGAAATATTTACTCAACGCAACATGACGTGCTTTTGTTCAAACTAAGATATTACGATATTAATACTCAACGTTACAGAGCCTTGCAGATAGTAAGTCTCTTACGATGCGTGACAAGGGTGAGGATAGAATTTCAGTTTGTTCGGACAGCCTTTCAATGTCACTATAAAAAATCTACATATAATTTCTAGTACATATAAGTTCTAGTATGAATCTGCTTCGTCCACGTGGGGTTCATCCAATGTGTCGTCTACGACATAGTCGTTGAGAGAACGTAAATAAGGATTAAGAGAAACACAGTCCAATAATAATTTCTATAATTATTGTAATATAAAAAAGTGTTGGTAGTTATTCAACCCTTGGAATAGACAATAGATATTTCCTCTTAAACATAACAAATACGGAGCGGTGCGGCGCGGAGCGCGTCGGGGGCTGCGCGGGCGCGTGGGTCGCGGGGCGTGGAGGGGGCGGCCGCGCCGCTTGTAAAAAAATATCCATTTGTGTTTGAACCCGAGCGCCGCGCGCACGTCCGCGCCGCACCGCGCCCACCTCTATACTTTACTCTTATTACAATATAATGTGATCTAAGAAAAATAATATTTTCGTCTAACGCCCGGAGTTCGGGCGATTGGTAAACAATTTTTTATACTATAATTAGTTTGTCTCTTAGTTTATACACTCGCTACTCGTTACAAAAGAAAGTGCCCGCCGTCCCGCGCCTCGGCCCCGAGTGCCTTCGCCACGGACGCGGCGGCCGGCGGCGCGGCTCCGGACGGGCGGGCCTTCAGCGGCGCGGGCCGCACCCGCCCGGCGGCGTCCGGCCACTCCTCTACAAACTATCCTCGAGAGTAAAAACATTCACTACAAAACATAATTTAGAATATCGTTAACATTAGCATCTATTACCATTAGAAATTATGCGTTTCATTACATTTACATATAGTAACTCTCACTTTTGTTTCGCAGGATACTTATTTAACAAATCAAACGGTAGTCTGATATTGTTCTTAATGCCCATTACAAGCAAAAACAACAATGAGACAAATAAGAAATAAAAAAAAATACTAACATAAATATTAGTTTTACAAAAAATAATAATTATAATTACAAATAATTTAAAGTATCCTGCTGTTGACAGACGCGGGTAAGAGAACAACTTAAGGTAATCTGGATTATAAGTAGTGCCCGTTGGAAATGTGCTACTAAAGGTCGACGTCTATACATACGAAGAGGGGGTAAAGAAATCGAGACAGTATTGCACTTACGAAAAGATTTGAAGACTCTTGGCACTTTATCTTACGCTAAATAATTTGTTTATGATCTTGTAATCTTGTCTCCTTTGGAAGACAAGATTTACTAAAACAAAACGGTGAAAACGAAAGTAGCGAAGTTCGTAAACACCAAAACTACTTTAAATAGAAAGAAGGGAGGGGAAGTAAGCGTACGTACACATACATAAAGACGAGATGACGCCAAAAAAGAATTTTGCCGAGACATTAAATACTTATATATAATTCGTTCTACTTTTACATTCATTTGCGACATTGTTTTCATAAAATATATATATATATATATATTATAAAAAACGTCAAGAATTTGAATTTAGCACATATTCATGTGAAGCAGTTTACAGCGGGTAGACTAGTGGGGACGTAGGGGAGGTAACCTAAATATCTTACTACTTATTTACTTAGACACAAAAGCGAATCCACTAAGACCTTATTGCCACGCTTAATTTATTGCTACGACATATACATACCGCTCTAAGTATATCATATAATAATTTAATGTAAATATAATCAATAATCAGTTACAACATCCGTTAAAACAAAATATGTTAAACATTATTCCAATAATTTAAGTTCAACTATAAATCGGAGAAATGGGTTCACGGTTCAAACAATGCTGGTGTTTACAATTGCAATAGGTGCAGTTTGTTACAGTGCGCGCGACGCGAACACGTCCTGAGGAGCCGCTGACCACGTCCACTGGAAAATTGTGAGGACACGTCCTTAACAAATTCTCAAACATTTACGTCCGAACGAAATTGGAGGCTAACCGATTTCTCGCTAAGGCACAATTTAAGTTTCCACTTTGAACTTTATTCAACTATAAAATAAACAAAGTCAATTCCCCCTTGTGGCGTGAGGTTACCGCGATACTTACTTGTCCCGAGTCAGCATCGCCGTCGCGGAGACTTACACGGAGCCCCTTACTTACTACATTTACACAGTTCAAGGCGTTTTAAACTAAGTTACATTTAAAACTTCATTACTTCTAAAAGGCTGCTTCATGCGTTTTGCTTCTTGTGGTGTTTAATTTAAAATGTGTTAATATTAATTACAAAGATATTAAAGTTAACCTCAAAATACATCTTTAACACCGAATAAAACATTTATGTTAATGTAAAGTTAGTTATATACGGCTTCTCGTTTAGAATCGTGTTACTGAGGCGCTTGGCTGTGGCGAGCGGCGGGCTCCGTGGGGCCACGGGAGCCGTACAATTGGTCCACTAAAGCTATCTTTGGGGGCTTTTAAAACGTTTCAACTTCCTCCACCGCAAAACTTCTCCGTCAACTATTTACTAAATAAATGTATCAATACTGAAACAAAAAAAACATCGTACGAGAAGTTGTTTTAGATCACAAGCATATTTCGTGTTTCAGTACCCATTGAAGCTCGCCACTTTGCTATTATTACTATATGTATTGCTGCGTTAAATATAGTCTATACATATATATATACTTAACTATCGTATACAAAAAGCGTGTTGCTGTCGAGAATCGTTTTCACATCGCATCCGATGTCTTATAGTTTTATCTTTTATAGTTTCCGGTTCGGTTTCACAGTTCAAGCAACGACTGGTGCGGCGTGGGTTAATTTTACAAACGTCAATGGAATACATGAAGGTATGAAAGCATCCCGTTGTCGTCACAGCAACGACCTGATGAAGTCCGGCCGATATTAATTTACTGCTGCGAATCGATATTAGATAGATAGTTATCGAAAATAATTTTCGTCCTTTATGAAAACTTAACATCCAGTGTAAAACTTGATTTCTAACAAAGTTTACATATATCATACTCGCAAGATAACCCGTCATCTGAAATTATCATTATGTACCAGTACCAGTGAATAACTCGTTCAGTATTCTATTAAACTGCTGAAGTAAAAATGTCTGCGTTTTCCAGGTAAATGCTTAGCAGAGTTTCTCGGTACATGAGTATTCTTGAATGTAATAAAGAAGTATTCTAATCATTCATAATCCTATCGTGATGCAAGACACTTGCTGTAAGGCATCTGCCTTATGCCAAGTATATACTTGTGCAAGCAAATTGTTTCGGTGCTGCACATTATTTATGCATCTTGTCCGCGAGGAGTTTATAAAGTTAATATAACAGAGAATATGCATGTAAATTAAATAGGATTTCTTTATTAAGATGAGTTGAGCAAGTATTTAATGGTATAATAATAAGATCTATGTCTCGATATTTCAGTGAAGTCGCTAATTATACTTTCGACCAGGAAAGGACTTCTCAATACTATATCTCCACTCACGAGGTCTTCATCAGTAAAGGGTTAAATTATAAGAATGATTGACATTTTGATATATTTTAAATTATTTTAATGATTTTCAAAAGGATGCCATAGGTCAGAAAGATTTATGTAGAAAAAGGCAAAACTTGTCTAGAATGACCTTAGACCAAGCGCGCTCAAATAGTTTACGTATCTTTTTTTTTACTCTTTCAACGATATAAACATCCAAATAATATAAAACAATACATGCACATTCCCTATTGGAATATACTATCGTAAGTACTGGTCTGCAGTAAATCGTGGTTGTGTATACGGAACTACTAGTGACACGCAGGCGTTCAAGAAACGGCTTCACTTGGGCACTAGTTTCGCTTAATAAGGCATCTGATGGACTATATGTAAATTGCTGCCAAATTGACAAATGCACTTCATCAATTATTATAATGAACTGTATAGCACTAACGTTAAGTTAGAATCGTAATGAGGTAAGATGTCACACGATAAGTTCATACATAACCTCCCAAATTGACCACAAACTCGCAGGCCAGCTCGCCAGAAATGAACCCGGCAAAATGATAAGGAAAATAAAGGTAAATAAAGAACCAAAACTATTCCATACATAAAAATTAATGTATTCTATTATCAATAACGTAGGGTATAGTTACACAAATAATAAAATTAGAGGAAAACAAATTTATACATATCTTAACGCGAATATAATAAAAAAAAAAACAAATTATACATGCTATCAACACAAGATTCTACTAAATAAAAAAAAAAGAAAACAGTATTTTTTTTACAATTTCCTAAAACAATCTCCTTCAAACGTCTGTCAACCAGCGCTCACTTGTTCGTAGTCTTAATATAGTTATATGTCAATTTTATATATATGTGTGTGTGTGTGTGTGAAAAAAAATGCGTCAATTTTAGGGAGCATGCGGATAATTGAGATATAACTCGGTCAGTTTCCGGTGACCACGGGGCCCACCGATATCTCTTAGGTGCCTAATTGACGTCGTCGAGGGTAGATCGGACAACAATACTTAACATTTCGATTCATACACTCGATCTACACGTAAGATTAGCGTTCATATTGCGATTCAAGGACACTTCGACTCGTGCACTGCACCACACACGGACACACGTATTGTTCTACTACAAGCTTAACAGTTAAATAGGCAACGAAACAAGACAAAATAAAATTATAAGTGTATATACACACACCGTGACAACGCAAAGTTATAAAACTAAGAACGATAACAAAAAAAATGGTGCGTAAAAACATATCGAAGTACACGCATGCGAGTTTTCATGATTAGATAAATTTAAAAAGGATCATTAAGCCGAATTGTTAAATATAACCGAGATAAAATAATAACAAAACATAAAATATATCGCGGTATTCGTGAAACGCAGAGACCTGATCATGCCTCCGTGTTTCGACCGCAGCATTGAACGGCGTTAAGTAAACATCGTCTCGTGTCCAGTATCCTGAACACTCGCCGTACAGTTAAGTTATAAATATTTGTGCGAAACGTAAGTACCGATTGCAGATGAGAACGTAACGAATGTGATGCGATATATATATACATATATATATATATTTATGGTCGCTCTAGCGCAGGCTCTAGAAGACATAGCTGCAAGTAACTAAGGGCGGGCGGTGAAACCTTCACGCACCCCACGCTGCAGCAATGCCCTTGTAATGAAAAAAGGCACCGCCAACTTCTTTAACCATCACAAAATAAATAGGATGAAAACATCTATTATATTGATACCTGATAAAATTAAGATCAAGTTTTTAACCCATATTAAATAAAAAAAAAATCGATATTTATTTATTTCTATTTTTATTATTTACTGTCTGTAGGTCTCTGTTGCCGGAGACCGTCTAGATAGATATCACTACAGCGCCTATTTCTTCCGCTAAACAGTGTTTGCAAATATTACTGTTTTCCGGTTTGAAGGGCGTTGTAGCTAGTGAAAATAGGGTAACAAGACAATATCTTATATCTCAAGGCGACGAGCACCATGTGGTGCTGTGTATACCATTCTAACAGCGCCATGTTATGGGTAGGCATATCGCTTACCATCAGGTGAACGTCTCGCCTGTCTCGTCGCTGCGAAGAATAAAAAGAAATATCTAGGATCTCTGTCTACATATAACTTCCAAAGTCCTTAAGGAGTCCGTCTGCTATGCAATTGGGAACAAAATTATTGTTTGACAAGTAATTTGATTCAGTTTTCTAAGTAGTACATTATTCAGTAGTATTATAGTATTTTTATGTTTGCATGTTTTAATATATATCTCTTTTTGTCAGAGAAATAGTTTTTATAACAGAAGGGGGCCCGTGTGCAAACATTCGGAAAATTGAGACGGAAAGATTAATTTTATGTAATACATCCTGATGGACGGGACTGCTTTATTTAGAGCCATATATAAACATAAACTGTTTTTGTTATAAATTAATAAATATTATATTCAAATTATTAAAAATCTAACTTTAATGTCTACACAAAACTCGGTACTAAGTTATTTAAAATTATTAAATTTATTTAAAACCTTTATTATTAAGAATCCGATTATAAAAACCCTCGGACTGAATGTTACAATTAATAAGAAAATGGAAACAAATAAATATATATATTTTTTTATCTAATACAGGATAAAACTTCATCTCAAATTCATATGGTGTCAATTGACAGTAACGCTGAAGACTACTTGCCCTGAATACTCCGGCTCTTATGTATCGACAGCTGGAACTAAGCAATGCTGTTATGGTGGCGGATTTACAAAGTATGGAAGCTGGCCCGGCGAGGTTCGAAGAAACTCGTACCTTGGCTAGATGTGCCCTTTTCCTTTACTATGAGAGAGTACACAACTGAACGCTGCAAGCTCTGAACCACGAACATTAACATCACGACAGACGCGCCCACACGCACACACACACACGCCGTACCTCCTACGCACACCACGCGCCACGCATCCGTTCAATAGAAACTATTATATCCTCTTGTCCGCCTAACTATAAATATAGTTTACATATAAATTAAAATATAGAGTGAAAATTACACGTTTCTTACAATTTAATATGTACAAGGCATCTCGCTCATGGTTAGTTTCACGACGTCCAGCCCGAGCGTAAACTTAACACGTTAATCATTAATATAGAACCTACAATCCACCCCAGCTACTACCGTCGTACTAAACACTTTCATACAAAAAATCCTATCTGGCACTAATATGTATATTCTTTACAAAATTTATATGTATTTACAATCACAACATAAATTTGATAAACAACCGAGAGAAGTATGTATAACGGTGTCGCGGCGTCGTCGGCTTTCCAGTAGCATTCGAATATCGATTTATTGATTGCCCTTTTGTACTACGATGCGAATAATTGAATGATATATCTCGAGTGACTGAATGATGTACCAAGAGGCGCAGGTTCGATCTCCACTAAGCTTTAGATTCCAGTTAAGGAAAACACGGTAAGGAAACCGATACGTTTTTGCGGACCTATGATATCCAGCCATTAGTCAGCATAGTGGATTGAAGGCCACGAATCTCTCCTTGTAAGAAAAGGATTCAAGAGCTGTTTAATACGTGTATCACGAAAGCTCCAGACACGCACGCGCCAGTCCGCACTGCTTCCGCAGAGGACTGACCCCGAGAGAACCTCGCTCGGCGATCGCTTTGGAATATAAAGTGTAAACAAATCTAGCACTGCCCTAAAAATAATATTATTGTCATTCCGATTTCATATTTGAAAAATTAGAAAAAAAAATTACTCAACGTACACGTTGATTAGCGATACAAAAATATTACAACGATGAAACTACTCGCTTGATATGTATAATAAAAAATTGTGACGTGTTGTGTATGTTTGCTCGGTCATTGTTCAGTGCGAGCGCACTCGGCGCCCTCGGCGCGACGCGCAGCACGTGGCGCATGCGCACCGAGCGCAGTAACTTAATCGATTCGAACATAATCAATTAATGAAGAAATAAAACTATAAAAATCAATTCAAGCTAATACTAGTCAATCCAGTTCTAATGCGCTAAACTTCCGGTGTCACCCAAACATCATTTTTTTTCAAAATAAATACTTTACAAATTACGCCTTAATTATAATATAAAATTGTTATTAGAATATTAATTATGCCCAAAGTACGATATAATATATATCAAATCGGTCGGTACTTTATCTACTATTACTCTAGTGGGCAAATAATTTATTAATATGATGCAGATGAAAAAGTAAAAATATATATTAGTATAAAAAATACTAAGGATTCATTATTTTTTACTTCATGAAACGGCGACGCGACCAGGATGTTTACAACACTGATAAACCGCTCTTCATATTGGAACATAGTCATAGAACAAGGAGCAACGGTGGTACCTAAGTAAATACTTTCTCGGGAAGATCCACCGCCAGTAAATAAATATTTTACAGTGTTGTGTTTTGTTAACAATTGTATGATTTATTGTTTATATAATTACAAAAAAAAAATACAAATTTATATCTAACGTGTATTTTTTTTACAGTATAAGCAAATCGAACTAAAAATCAAAAGAACAGCCCCTGATCTGATTGTTATTATTTCAGTTAAATTATGACATTATAATTGATTAGTTCATTAATTTATAATTAGTTTATTTCAACTGGCAACACCGATTATAACGAGGCGTCACCGCACAACATTTGCGTGACTCCGAAAGTAAAGAACCATAGACAAGTGTAACGGTAAGTTCATAGCGTAGTACTAAAACTGTTCCCATAAAGTACATAGTGATTTATTAGTTTTACAATCGTTTGGCCCACGCGCTGAATAATTTCTATTTCCTCGTATAACTCCCGATAGTCCGTAGACACGAATCATTTCGTTTCAGACCATTGTCACTGAATAATAGGGGACAGTCGCTACAAGGAAAATGTTACTTAAGGATATGATAAGAACTAACGCCTAAGTTATACTATACATGCGCGGCGCGCCGCGTCGCTATGCGAATCGTATTTACACGTACTTTGTAACAATATATACGATACATCTTCTTTTTGGTCAATGTTTTGGAAAGGGAACGAAGCGCTTAAATCGAAGGTAACGCGTTCTACTACTCGTTGGGCCCATTTTCGGTCACCACTGTTGCAACACGTAAGTTAAGGTGTGAAATGTTTCCGAAGATCGACCTAAAACTTTGTAGTTTTAGCTGATGTTTTTTTGTGAAAATAAAAAAAAAAGGCTTAAAGTTGTGTGAAAACATAATATCCAATGCCCGCCGAGTATCTGGTTTCATTCGTTTGAAACTAGCGTGAATTTCATTGTAGGTTAAAAGTGCATCGTTTTGTTTGTAACATCTTACGTTACCTTTCAATTCGCCACGAATTAAAATTGACATCAATAAACTACATTACTGTAAGTTATTGCAGTTAAGTTACTTAACGATGTTAACGCCTCTCGTTACATGTTACAAGTTTTGTAAAATTTTGTTGTAGTTTTTGTTCAAAAATTTACACTAATCAAGTTCACCATGCGATTTTGAACTAACCATCACCCTCAAACATCGTTGTTACGCAACGCACTCTTAGCTCCGGATCTCTTTGCGAGATCGATATCTCAACAATCAAATGCGACCCCCCACAAGGGAAGTACACTCTGTGACAATTCGTCTCGTATCCTCTACACTGTAGTCAAGCATCATTTCGCTAGTTCACACAAAGTTGACTAATTATTGCGCCTTTCCGGAATATACGAAGCTAAACACTACAACACAAACGTATAAAAGTATTCAAAAATATATATTATATATTTTTTATACACAAAACTGCATTTTCACCAAAACTATAAACGCTCTATAATTTACATCAAAATGTTTTAATGTTTTTTTTTAACCTTTATGCAACTTAAGCGTAAACAAGTTTGTAAATATTGGTGTTCTCGTTTAGGGGTTTGATGATACGAATATATTGAAGTGGTGATTACGCATAAAGGCACGATCCCCGAATGCTGGCCTCGCGGTATGCTCACAATGGACATAACTTCACCACCATATGGTGTATATGATAAAGCGATGTTTATTCCTACGTTGTATACATTTTACATTGCGTAAGGAAATTAATTAGTAGTTTGCAAAAATTTACCGACAAACATCGCCGAGCAGCGCTCAGGTTCCGCACCGGATGCTATTGTACGGAAACGGTTTGAGAAATATATCGTATTTTGAATATGGGTCAACGCAGTTTAAAAACATTAAAATGAGAACAATAGCAAAATTCCAAATACAGGGACAATCATTAATATGCACTTAGGGCGTACAAAAACATCGCTATAATGAAAGGGCCACAGATCATAAACTATTACATATTTTAAAAAATATTACAAAATAATTATTATAATTTAAGATTAACTAAAACCATTCCTACACATTTCATGTTACGTTGGCTGTTAAAAGATATATTTGTTATTCCTTATAAATTTCCAATAATTAATAAACAATTGCAACTAAAAAGATTTTTTTTAATCTATGTGCTTATAAAAATTAATACACAGACTAAAAGTACTATTTCTCAAACCGTCTACGAAGAAAAAACATACAAAGCATTCAATGCAACTCATTCAATAGTATCAACAATTTGTACAAGGTAAAATTAAGACGCTTGAAATATTCACTGCGCAACAGAGCGGTCCGTCCATCTGTGCACGGTGCACAGCTGCATACGCGTCGCACGGCGCGCACAGTGTCGGTGTTATTGCACATTACGATTACATAAAACAATCGGTAAACAACAAGCCATAATCACAAATATGTATCGAAATACAGCCTACGAACATTCTGGAACATTTCATTGCGTCCTCTGTAACCGATGATAATGTGAAAGGTTTTATTTACGTGACGCCATCCCGTACGTGGTTTTAATGCACCATAACGCTCACATTGCGCAGTGTACATCGCGCAGAGTACACCGCTGCGTACGTGGTGAATGTTTAAAAGTACACCGTGTACAACGCGCGCAAGCTCCGGGTGCGCGGCGAGAGGGCGTACGGTCACTCGCGCTGCGCGCTTTTCAGCACCGAGATCGCGTGCCGCACGTACTGCACGAGGTGACGGAACGTGGAAAACAGTGTCAGCGGGCCGCATTTCCGGTCCACCGCTATGAACAATTCTGAAATAAAAAATAGTACACATTATCAGCCGATAAACTTCGTTTGCCGGACATAGGCCTCCCTCTAAGATTCGCACATCGATCGGGTAGGGATTTATGGGAGGGAGGGAGGGATTTGGGTCATTTTCCACCACGCTGGCCCAATCGGAGCTGGTAGGAACCAGTGCATTATTTGTTGATTAGCAGGGTGCACCACGAGTAGGTGATGTTGGCTTGGCTTGGATTCCGTGAGTGCGGAAACCCTTACAACTCCAATACATATTTATGTATGCAGTTTTATGTTTTCCTATGTATTGACATACGAACACATAATACTGTCTTACATGTATACAAATAAATATAATTTAGATGTGTGTAGTAACAAATGAACTTTTTTTTTAAGATTGTTTATTTCTAATTGAAGTAAGAACTATAAAAATAGTTTCATAAACATATTTTTATCACAACCTAGTTGTATGTAATTAGTCGCTAGACGGCGCTACCTTAATACTTATATTGAAGGAGTTTTTATGACAATGGTTGGTAAATGACTGTATTTAGTAAAGAAAGAGATTTTGATCTACATTTATTAAAATAGAAATTTTGTATTTGACGAATAAATAAATAAAAAAAAAACGACAATAATGTTGCTATCAGTGTGGTATTGTTGCATTATGTTATATTTGGTTCAAATATAATGCAGACAAACTTGCGTTAAATTTATATCACTCCTCTTAAATATAATAAATTAAAACAGTGTACAAACCTTGATTGGGCCTCAGTCTACATAGCGTATCGGCTTGCTCCCATAGGTCATGGGCGACGTAAAGGAACGTGTAGTACTTAGTGAGCTGCAGCAGCGCGTGATGAGCGTGGGCCGGTACAGAGTGGGCCGGCACGGAGTGGGCGAGGGAGCAGTAGCCTGACGAAGCGGAAGCAGCTGATCCCACCGAGCCTACAGAACCAGCGGGCGAGGGCGTCGGGGACAGCGGGGACACAGACTCCGCGCACGCAGGCTGCCATCACAATATTACAAAAATTATTTATTATATAATAATATATAAAGAAATTTTTCTTATATTCGACAAAACTAGCAGAACTTTCACTTGATACTTTTATCCAGTCATAAAAATATAACGTGTGAAGTAGAGGATAAGTATTGGTCCACTTGGGTAACAGGCTGAGCTTGCTGCCCGTCAGGTGTTAGGCAGTCACCGTAGCCTATAAACCCGTCAGTAACACCAACGATATTGCCCGTTATTTAATCCTTAATTTAGTATTTATTTATTTATATATGACAACTCCATCTATGTAGAGACTTTTTTCAAATACTCAACGAAGTGACGAGACGAGCGAGATGTCCGCCCGATGGTAAATGATACAATGTAACAACGTCGCGCTAGTTAGGATGGTATACACCGCACCACATTATGCTCGTCGCCTTGAGACATAAGATCTTATGTTTCGATACACCAGTAATTTCACTAGCTTCAACTCCCTTGAAATCGGAACTCAATAATGTTTACACACCACTGTTTGGCGGCAGATATTAAAGCTGCGGTGGTACCTACATACATGGACGATCACCACCCATCACGATATCTCTGAAACCAAATGATCTAGAGAATCGAAATGTGGTAGGAATATATTTTTTTTATATTTACCGAGCTTAGGTAAGATAGGAACGGATTTTACAAAATTTCTTCCCCAAAGAGAATTGGTGGGGTGTCACGGGGATGAAAGCGGGGAATAACTAGTTATATAAAGTTATATATTCACCGCGGGATCATTTAGTTATTACTTTACCCTATCTTAAGAGTTATACCTGAATATACATATGTTTAATACCAGGTCCTAAGGCTTTGTGTTCTAAGAAGGAGGCAAGGCATTATCGATCTTCCCTAAATAATAAATCGTATTACTTACCTTCTGTTGATATTCCTGTACAATCTTGTTATATTCCTTAACTTCGCGATTATACATTTTGAACATCCGTAAGTACAGGAGCGCTTGGACTCGTAGACTGAAAGAATATAAATATATTAATGATTTTTTTGTTTCATGATTCCCGTAAAACGTAACCGTTAATATAGTTATTTTTGAAATTATGAAGCGGTAATAGCTCAATCTGTAGTACTGTTGTTCAAGGTACACGTCTCGCGCGCGTTTAATGACTACTTAAGCTGTATGTGATGCAAAACAAAGACTGCAATTTTTTAACGGTAAAAAAGTCGAAACGTGGCATTTCGCATTGAGTTTTTTTTTTTTCATTCGACAAAGTGATGTGACGATAGGCCCTGATAATAATTACTACACCACTTTATGATCATCGTCTTGAGACGTTAGGCCAATAATTATACTAACTACAATGCTTTTCAAATCACAGGAACAGTATTATTCGATATTACGGTTTAACGACTGAAATAAGCGCTGTAATGGTACCTATCTAGACGGTCTGCGGCAACAGAGACTTCTAATCTCTATGAAATGCAAATAATAAATATAAATTGATTTTAAAAAATACCTTAATATATCGAGTTTGTTAAACGTCGAACTGAATGTGGAATGCGGTGACGCGCGGAATCTTTGTGGCATCGAGTGTATAGACTTTATGTACTCGATCGTCTCCCGGTATATAGTGAAGGCGCGTTTAGTGTCCAGCTCCAGCTCCAACACTCGACCGGTCAGCACGAAGCACAGCACCGACTCTAAATAAAGCATCACGCGAGCAAGTGGCTCCTGTTCGCGTTCGGCCGCGGTGCGAAGCCTCGCCGCTTCACTTAAGTAGTATCTGTGTGAATAAATCAAAATTATATAGCCGGTTACAAAGATAATAAATAAAATTTGTGTAATTATTTATATTCCATTTAACAGCTTTACTGCAACAGATTCTAAAGTTGCAGCGATAATACTGTGTGGACCTTTGCAAAGAAGCCGAGGATGATTACCTATGAGGAAGTGCGACAATTTCTTCAGGCGCTCTGCGGGGTTACCTATATAATCTTTTGCCTCAATCAAAGACCTAACACCGAATAATTCTACATATTAACAGAGCTAGCAATAATAGTAATATATATTTTTTTTAAATACTAACTTGTGATCCCGCTCCTCGTCAGACAGTGCGTCCGCTGGCAGACGCTCGAAGTATGAATAATAAATGGGGGTCTGACCGACGGCAGCGCGCTCCTGCGTCACGCACGCTACCTCACCAGCCTACAAACAGAAATAAATGTTATTATCGTGACATAGTAATTAGTTATATTTTTGTAAATAAATAGCCTTCTTTAATGTTTTCAGTAAAAGGTATAGGGCCTTCAGACAAAGCCATTTTTGTTCCACTTTCTTTGTATGTACCATGTACAAAAAAAGTAGTGTTTTTAGGTACTGACTAAAAAAATTATAAGTGATAAATAAGATACCTGGTCGGCGGGTGGAGAGGCAGGCCGCGGCGCTGGAACTCGACGCCGCGGACCGCGCTGTAGCGCTCGCAGCGTCTCCGTGCGCAACCGGCTGAGTGGCACACGTACCAGGATGCGCCCGCGCACGCGTCTCTCCGTCACTGCACATAAATATTTTTCTATCTACAACATTGCACCTAGCTTCAACATTGTGTAAGTAACAATGAGATCGTTAAAGGTAAAGCGCATTCGCCAAAGTACTCAAATTTTGACAGCCAGTATTAGGAAGTTGCTACTTCTTAATACTGTCAGAGATTGAAAAAACTATCACCAATCATATATAATATGTGGTACTGTAATCGAGCCAGAGACCTTCGTGTTACTAGGTAACCAGTTATCCAACGCGGCACAGAGACAAACAAATTGTCAAAAGATTTTTCTATGTAACTTACGAGAGACAGCCATAGTAACTGCACTAATAATTTTTGTTCGCATATAGATAATTTTGTATAGTAAACAAACCATTAGATGACGCTTCTTCCATTCTTTCAGAGCCCCGCCCGGGTTTCAAACCCGAACCAACATCCGCCTCGGCGTACACAAACCGGTCCATCGCTAACTTATCGTTTGGTATCCGCTCTAGAGTAGTTTTGTCACCTGACAAACGTTCCATTGACAATTTATCACTGGATAACCGTTCGTGGGACAATTTGTCTCCGGTCAACCGTTCCAACTTATCACTCGAAAGCCGATCGATTGACATCTTCTCATTCGATAGTCTTTCACTTGGCATCCGTTCTGATGACCGTCTTTCGCTTTTAACCGAAGCGACTGTAAGCCTTTCTGTTGATAACCGATCATTGTTTGACATTCTGTCGGTAGGAATTCTTTCGTTTAACAAACGTTCTGAAGGTATTCGCTCGTTAGATATCCTCTCCATTTGTAAACGATCGTTAGGTACTCTCTCCGGCGCTAACCGTTCGTTCGCCGTCCTATCTGACCCTCTATCGCTTGACATCCGATCCGAAGGCACTCGATCGTTTGTCCGTTCACTTTGGAAGCGATCATTGACGGTTCGGTCAGGTAATCTGTCGTTTGAGGTGCGATCTGACCGATCATTGCATAATCGATCTGCTTGTAATCGATCATTAGACCGGTCACTTTGAAATCGATCACTTGACGGACGATCTGGTTGTATCCGCTCGTTAGGTATTCGATCGGACGGTAGGCGATCGTTTGTCGCCCGCTCCGTCTGTCGGTCAGGAACCCTTTCGACGGAACGTCTATGATCGGGCCGTTCTATGGACATGCGTTCTTGTATTCTTTCGTTTGCTATTCTTTCTGCTTCCCTCCTTCTGGTTAATGTTTCGGGTTCCTGTGGAGGAGAGACCCTAGCAATGGCCTCTTCATTCCTTCTCTCGTTAGAACGTTCACGATGCCGCCGATCTTCGTCGTCCGCACCAGATTCTGGCGCGGTAACTTCAATGATCGTTACTTGACCCTTTCCTTTACCCCCCTTGCCTTTCCCGCCTTTCCCACCCTTTCCTCCGCACTCGTCGCCTTTTTTTGGCGTGAATACCTGTAAATAAAATATTTTGATTAAAATCTCTTGTTCTTACCAACTATAACCACTCTCAACTGGCCGTTACTCTGTTTTTCATACAATTAATTTGTAAAAAACTTTGAATATTATGTTTAACAGCAGACAATAATCTGAAATAATGATAATTACGAAGCACTTCCTATCATTATTTTATTAAAAAAGTATTCACATATAAGTATAAATAATAATAGTTGTTTCAACCGAAACTAATAGAAGCAAAATTAAATTTTCTATTTTCCCGTACTTACATTGAAATTTAATTTTCGAATTACCAAGTCCGTGATATCTCCAAAATAAAAAAAAATATATATACGCACTGAAATAAATAAAAACCCCCTTTTTCGCCCCCTATAAAATAGCTCATAAACTAATACATTTACCGCGACATCATGAAACATGAAAAAGTATGAATCCTTACTTTTCGGAAGATGTGCGTCTTGGTGTCCTGTAACACGTGGTGCTGCGGTGGATCCGGCTCGGCGTCGCTCTCGAGGGGCGCGGGGGACGCATGCCGCTTGGGTGGTCGGCCGCGCTTCTTCTTCACGGGGCGCTCCTCGGGCGTGCGCGGCTTGGGCGGCCGGCCCCGCTTCACGGGCGCATGCGACGCGGCCGGCGCGGCGTTCAAAGGAGACGCCTGTTGAATATAGTTCATATTGTCTATTACTTTATGAAGTTAGTCAATATATAAATAAATTGAAATTTACATAAACATGCATCAGTTTTCAACTGTCTCCTTGGAGCAACTGCTAAGCGTTTGCTTTCTAAACAGAATTCCTAAGGGCAGTGCTTGGAGACACAAATTTATAATTTTTTTATAAGATTTTTATTTATACCGATTATTGATTAATATTGTATACATATAATAAGGATATCGATTAATACAACATTAGAGATACTCTTTTTCGCGACTCACATTTAAAATATGTATTCCGAAACAAAATTAAAACTAGAAGATATCTTTCAACGTTTTGACATAATTCATTGAAATCACAGCAGAGAATAGTCTAGAATTCCATATCCAACAAATACAGACTACACTAATACCTCTTATGTCTTTTTTTATGATATTTCTCTCTTTATTTTTTTACAGCTAACCTATGTACTGTATGATGATGATGACTATGTAAAATATACTCACAGTATTGTGAGAACGCGGAGTGTCTTCGTCGCTTGAAGCTGCTGATATGCGGTTAGCGGCCGACCTTCTCCGTCTCGACGCGCTGGGGGACGGCGATGACGTCTCTGAATCGGACAACTCCGAAATTGGACTCTGTGCAGAAAATTTAACATTGACACACTACACTACAGATCGATTTTATTATTCAAAATTTTATGTAATGAAACTGTTTTTAATCTTTTTCATCAGACCTCTCTCGGTGGTAATGAAGTGGTTATATTCCCGTGCAGTGCACCGATCGCCTGCCATAACTCATCTTTCAACCTGAGAAATTCTTGAAACATCGTAGTCCTGTTTTCGCTAGGAACAGAGTCTAAACACCTCTCAAAATCAAGAAGGCAACATCGTAAATTATACTTTAGTATTCCAAGATTGATCCATTTCTGATAACCGGTATTAATTAAGAAATTGTGAGAGTTTCGCTCCATGTCGTCGGAATGGCGCACAGGTACTGTAATGAATTGCAAACTACAAAGTCGTTGGATGTAACCTAATCCCGACGGTGGGAACGTAGGTGACAAACATCGGGGAATGCTTACTCAGTTGCCTTTTACGAAGAACTGATCGTTCGTCGCAATCAGACATTTGAGAAAGGGCGAACTCATCAACTTTTATACGTCACAACAATTTTGTTTATATTACAGTTTTTTTTTACTGTAGATAACTTCTAGTATACTTTTTCACCAACGGCAAAGAAGTTCTCAATAATATGCATATATTTTTATTTTTATGATCTGTCTGATTTTGATGGTTAGTGATTTCTTGAGGTATCTTAGTGTCTAGTTTTGCCGGCAATAGTAATGTACAAACATTACTGCTTAAATTTGGAAGTCATTGTAGTTAGCAAAATTACTGGAGTCCCTACTCCAGACCCTAATGTCTACTGTCTCACGGAGACAAACGCAGTTGCATAAGCGGGTACATAACTAACTAACAGGAAAACGTACCGCTAGTTTAATCACCAAAACTTTTAGAGACTTTCAATTGTTATCTCCGACAAATATTGACCAGTGACATATTCTTACTAGTTTTTAGTGAATCTACTGTTATACACTGACCGGTTTGCCCTTGGCGTCGGCGAGAACATGTCTTAGTTCTTTTCCCGCGTCGTAGCTAACGTGCTCCGGCGGGTGGGCGGCGGGCGGTGCGAAGTTGCTCAGGCTCCACGAGGCGCGCTCCGCAGGCTGCGCGGACGTGGCCGGCGCGGGCGTCGTCGCGGCCGTCGACTCGGCGGAGGAGGACTCCGACTCGGAATCAGAGGGCGAGGACTCGCTGCCGGAGCTCGGGCTGCCGCCGGAGCCGATCGGTGAAAGAATCCTGTAAACGTTTCATGTTTCAATAAATTACAAATAATTATTTTTTTTAGTTAACCAATTAAGTGACTATCACAGATGAGCAGCTTATGAAGCACGCTGGCGAAGAATACATTAGGTCTTATAAGTATAGGAACATAACAGCAATAATATTGTGATGATAGATGAAGTTTAGTCAGATAAGCGGCCTCAAAATAACCTTATCTAGTGTCCAAACTCAACCACGTTTAATCCTGGAATCAAACCCGACTTTCATGTCACAAAGTATAAAACCAAGAACAGACGAGGTAATAATCTAGACAAGGCGCTAGGCAGCATCTAGATATGTATAACATAAATAATGATGATGATGTCGAATATGTTCATGTCATGAACAAAACAAGTAAATTGCAAGGTATGTGAACGATTCAAATAAAAATTCTTACAAAAAATTTCGTAACATTTGTCCAAATAAAAATGATGATTACTTCGTAATAATTATAAGTTTTTGTCTATGGCAGCTAAAAATAATTTTAGTCGCTGATGTTAATCGTTAATTTGAACAAATTTATAATTTTAAAGAACAGCTGAGAGACGATCTGTATGTCGCAGGAAGTCTTGGTTGCGAGCAGCAGAGAGGCCTGTGTCCAGCTATGAACATCTATCGGCTGATGATGATAATGATGAATTCGTGTAATGATAATTATATTTATTTATTTATACATTATTAAGTAATAAAATGTTTAAAATAATTTTAGATTGGCTGACTATTATGTGTCTTATAAGTGAAGGACATTCACTTATATTTTTTAATAAAAAACATCGATACAAACAAGTTGTTGGATAAAAAAAAACTTGGAAATTAATATAACATTTTAATGACTTGTATTTATAATCACACTATCATTAACATATCGCTTTGACCTTGTGGTACATACGTACGTATGTTCGGCGAGGCAATGGTTGAAACAAACTTATATAAACAAGTGTTTAAAATATGTTTACCGTCTTCATAATTCTATATAACTCCTCTGTGTATTTGTAACAATAATTATGTTCCCTTATTAACATAGCATCATTTTTTGTTTCTTATTAAAATCCTACATAATATTTATATATACCCGTTCATTACGGGAGCAAAAGGTTTTTCAGGATTTTTACCGGATAAAACTACAGGGGCCCCTTCCAACGTTTTTGGCTGGAACTACTGGCAATATTTTCTACAAGAAAGTGTCAAGAACAGGCTGTGTTAATTGGAGTCGAACCTAATTCGAAAACTAGTGCTGAGAACTTTGGGTTCGAGAACCTGATGTCTGATAACTAGTATCAGTCGGTTATTTAGTACTAGAATCCTTTCAAAACATTGTGTCCAAGTGCCTCGTGGAATAGCGACAAGTGTATAATTCCGCTGGTACAAAGTATCTTTATTAAAATGTACGTTATATAATTTTTTATTTAACGAAGCGACAAATTGAGAGAGATGATTAGTCGATGGTAAATACAACGTGGTATTCGCTGCAGTACAATGTACTTGTCTCCTCGAGACATAAGATGTAGTCTATTTACCCCAGTAATTTAGTTAGCTACAGCGCCTTTCAAATCAGAACAGTAATGTCAACACACTACTGTTTGGCGGCAGAAATGGGAGCTGTGCTGGTATATAACCAGACGGTCTGCTACGATAGAGACGTACCGCCGTTTTAATAGCTTTATAATAGCTGATTTCAATACAAATGTTTCTAAATTAGGTATTACACGTGACGCGATAAATACGGCCATAAAGAACAATATACGTTGAAACATTTACGAGAAACGAGCGCACGTGCCTTGAGACACGTGCGCGTGCGTCACGCCATTAACAGCCTTAACGACGGATCGATAATCATTCAACACGCGTATGGAAAATTTATAAGCCAGTATATTCACAATTAAGGTCCAACCAATAAGATCTAATTTTTGCTGTTGTATAGAAAATTCTGTTATCAAAAAAGACATCATTTTCTTTGGGTTTTCACTTTTTATAATATTATTAACTGGTGGTAAGGTCCCTGTTGCCGGAGACCGTCTACATGGATACCACCCCAGATCCTATTTCTGCCGCCAAACAATAGTGCATAAGCATTACTGTGTTCTAGTTTAAAGAACATTGTCGCTAATGTAATTACTGGTGTAACGAAGTCTCGTTCGACATCTTGTTTATGTCTCAATGCGACGAGCACAATGTGATGCAGTATATATCATCCTAACTAGCGCCACGTTACGGGCAGGCGTATCATTTACTATCAGGTGAACCGTCCGGTTCGTCTCGTCTCTTTCAGGAATAAAATATATAATCTTGCCCATAGATGGCATTATTAACAGAAATGTTTATAATTTATTTTATAGAAACAAATCTTTTTAATAACTTCCATTTTATAAAAACACTGTAAATAAAGAAATAATGATGTTTAGTAATTTTTTACCATCTATAAGACAAAGTACATATGTTAAGTATGTAAATCTTTAATTTGCTTATATAACTAAATTAATTGTGAATCCACTGGGCGCAGCGGTGTGTGCGGTCATTTTTTTATTTATTTCCAAAGTACAGAAATAAAATTTATGTTCTCTATGTAGAAACTATAACTAGGTATCGATTATAAAATTTAAAGATAATAATGCAAAAAATAAAAGTACTCTTGTGTAAAACAAGTAATATATCGAAAAATAGATATATTTTAGTGAAGTAATGATAAAAATAAATTAATACAATTTCTATTGTGACTGCGTGTACCTGTTTCCACTAAAATAACTTTTTACAATTTAACGTTTATATGCAAATTGTCGCGAAAATTATTATTATTTAAAATTATTATGACAGTAGGAACATGGAGCCTTTTGTGGAGTATACCAGATGTATTTATCCCTGCAAAGCAGGCAGCGTGTTCATATAGTGTGGGAATGAAAACGTTGCGGTTTTGATTCCCACACTATCTGACTATTTGTGTTGTTCAAATGTTTATATCAAGTGTTATCGTTCTTTACGGCAATTAATTCCCTTTGTGTAACATATGCAGCCAACTGTCGTAAAGGTACGAGAATTTTTTTTTTTATAAAAAAAAGGTAAATACGTAGGCTTTCGAGACCGTTTTGGTGGGTACACCGCAGCTCTTATTTCCGCCGCCAAACAGTAGTGTGCGAATATTACTGTGTTCCGTTTTGAATGGAGTTGCTATAACACCCTTAAAAACTACTGAGATAACAGGATTTAACATCTTAGCTTTGATAACGGCAAGCACAATATGGCGTAGTGTATATCATTCTAATTAGCGTAAGGACGTTATAGGCATATATTATAAATATATGCCTATAACGTCCGTAACATATAGCACAAATTAATTTCTATAAACTTTCATCATCATCATCAATATCAAATAGGGCTGTTTCCATCCAATACCTACATTCTGCGGCCGTCACCAAATCGACGGCTCACCTCATGTAACATACATTCATCACTACTTTGGATTTTTCTTCGCCCGGTCTTTCTCTGCCATTTAAAATACATTCGTTACAAACATCGACAACTTACGGCTCGAGCCTGGTGGTGGTGGCAGCGACCTCATCATCACTCTCTGAGAGACCTAGGTCCTTATTCACCACGTCACTGCAACCACGGACATTCAATTGATGACTAGAAAGACAAAAAATCATTAAGTCAAACTCCAATTCATCTCGCTTAAATAAAATGGAGCTTTTGGAGGATTTTTTAATCTAAAGCTAATAGTAAATTTAATGAAGCTGGAAATACTTACGGTGAGACTGAACTCCGCGAGTTAGATATCCGGTTATCGAGACCTGGAAAGAAAAGAAAGAATGTTATAATAAATTTGTTTACTACTCTCATTTGGTGTTAAATCCACTAAGAAAAACATAGAGACCTACTAGAAATCAGGTGCGCTGGAAACTTCATACATTTCTTATGTTTAAGACTACATAAAACCGTTTATACTCTTAATAGTAAATATGGATTCAGCAATCGTTGGCAAAGTGTTGTTAAGGAAAGTCAGGTAAATTACCTAACACTTCAATGTTATGTGCAGATAAATGCGGTGGGACTAAACGTTATAAGAGACGGAAAGGATTCAGGAAGAGAAGACCTACTGAGACCTAACAGTGGCAACATTAACTAAATTGTTTATGTATAAGGACGACCATAAATTTGTTTGTACGAACGTCTTCTCCGAATGTGAGTAATTTAGTAGTCGAACGGTTATAAAACTTTTTAACACCCAAACCATCACAAGTTTTATAGGAAACTATTGTAAGTAAATACGATAATCCATGTCCATACCACCCGTCAATATTTTACAACTGTTGAAACAAAATAAATGTTTATTCAAAATTTTCCTAAGTATTTTCGTATTTACGATTCACTATTGACATAACTATGTTTGCTTGCATCATTGTTCTGTGAAAAGCCAATGCATGGATGCTGGGGTGTAGACAAAGGTGTCTACACTTTCCTGTGGGATAAATCCCTTGGATCCTTTTTATTTAGAAAGCCACCTCGAATGATCCATTACAAAATTCTTGGCACTGTCTTTAATATTAAACATCTTGTTTCTTATAGAACTTGACACACTTCAGGAAAATAAGTAGTGTTTTTTATTTAACTAAACGATTATACAAGCGAGACATTCATCAACGAGGCGCTAGTTACAATGATATACACAACACCACAATGCGCTTAATGCCTTGAGATATAAGATATGAAGTCTCGTTATCTTCCTAATATCACTAGCTACAACGACGTTCAAACCGGATCACAATGGTCTTGCTCACTACTACTTGGCGGCGGAAACTGGAGCGGTAATGGTATCTGCTTCGATGATCTTTATAATAGAAAACTAGCACCATCTACTTACAATCAATACTTTTTTATGAAGTAAAAATACTAATACTAGTATAGTAAATACGATCAACATGAAGTAAACAAGATGGCCTCTTTTTAACTAGATTACAAATAACAGTAGCGCTTCGTTAACCGGTGACGACGCCCGCAGCTCTACCGTTCTTTACCTCTTATTGCAATGGCCTAAAGTTCATTTTTGTGTTCTTATACTAAAGTTGATAAAGGAATAGATGAAGGGGAAAATTCCTCTTTTACAGTTTAAACAAAATTTTATTTTTGAACAACAAGATTCTGGATAACTGATTGGCAGTCAACTGATTTTCTATTACGTAGCGTTAAAGTAAATTTTTCAATGAACTGTTTTCATGTTGCCCACTTACAAGTGCGTCTACACAGATTTAGGAAAGGGTCTAATGTGTTTAGACGCTGAGTGCTTGGGCTAACATTCTCGTCTACACGATGCCTTAGTGATTGGTAACTGGTTGACTCCCAGTTGATATTGACTTTAACTGTGTATGGACTTTACAATATCCAACGTGGAATATGCTATTCTAATGTAAGTTAATTACAAATACAAGTCTTAAAACGTGCAGGGAGAAAAATAGATAAAAATAAATTTAATACACACTTTTTAAAAGCAACAGTTAGCCAAACATCTTTGTGGATATGTTTCAAAGAGAAAGAGTAAGAAAAAGAGATGTTTGTTTAAAAAATATAAAAGCTAGTAAAATATATGCGAAGGCGGAAAAACAAAGGTTTTCCTGAGCGTCGCGGTCGCACGGGTGTTGATAAAAACTTTCCAGGAGCTATCCGCATTAGAAAAGCGTTGACGTGGCCCGCCCGCAACATTTGTAATATGGAAACCGCATACGGGTACGTACCGCATGTGTTTTAAATTGCAAAATGCAATTCTTACATACTAGTGTAATTGCCGACGGAATATTTTTTTTTTCCGGCTTGTTGTTGTGCGATATTTATACTAATAAAGACTCCGCTTCTACATGTTCGGATTCTGGCGTATTGGTATCGACTTGAGAGTTTTATAGTGTTATTAATTTATAAAATGCTATTGGATATATTGTTAACAACTGTAAAAATAACACTAAGCAGTCTCGGCGATACATTTATTGCAGCTACAACAGGGTAACACTTGATCTCAATTTCACTTGATTAAATGACAATGCCGTGAATGACAAAGCACGCTGTGAAGAATACTCTTGCTCCCATATGTTTACAATCAGAAGACAGCAATGTAATTATGTTGGCAGATGTACAAGATTTAGATGGTTAGCCAGAAAGATATAAAAATATTTTACCATTAACTAAACTTCACAACACGTGACTGCGAAATCGAAGCAGGGAACTCCGTGTTGCGAGGAAACTCGGAAATAACCAAAAACTCAATAATCAATCTTGCATTGTTAGACAATTTATTATACTTAACCCCAACGACCAGAGTTATAGAATTATCCAGCCCCGGCGAAGGTCATTCAACGACATTCAAAAATAAACCCATTAAGGGGTGAAAATCTAAATTTGCTTCTCGTTATAGATAAGGCTTCCGCTCCATAGCTTTCAGGCCCGACCTTCCAAGTGTCACGTGATATGAACTCCAATATCAACGACCTGAGGTCGACGTCCTACGAAATCGTTGGGAGCCCATAGCATTGAAAAAACAACCTTACGAATCTTTATAAACGTTTTTATCGAAGATTAGTGACCGGGTATTAGTAATTTATAATTAACCACTTAATTACTCTTTGTAATAAGTAGAAATACGCGATGTTAAAAAGACAAGAAATTGGATTTTTTTTTCCTTACTCGTGCCAAGACTCTTGAAATTGCTTTTGAGAACAATTACATGTATTTTTGGTAACGACATTGTTTTCCTAACATCGATATAGGGAAAGGTAAAGCTATGATTTTGTATTATGTTTTTCTATTCTAATTGAGGATAAATCTGTGCTCTTCTCCATTATCTATAGACATAGCACTATGACAGGATTCTTGTGCCGTGATGATTTTTGGAATTTCTTAATAATATTGTAAGATCGTTCAGTAAATGTGTATGTAATCAGCTATTGAAAAAAATAGCTAAAGACTGGATTAGATTTCGCAATCTGATTAAGCTTTCATAAGGCATTTCATGATGATCAATCAACTGCACTCAATTGTTTGACATTCATACAAAAAAAATGGAATGATCCGCAGCAACGACTAGCCAATAATTTTTAAAAAAATCCGACATTTTGAATGGATACTACAGTATATGATTTAAAAATATCAGAAATAGCCAAAGTTCGAATACAGTTAAAAATAATTATTAGGTATTTATTACGAAACGTTACATACATTATTCAGCATTTAGTATAATACAGTAAAAAACCGCAATTACAATATTATAGTAATTGCGTGTTCGGACAAAACTAATTTAGAGCTTTACTGTGTATTTACTGGCGGTAGATCACTGTTGCCGGAGACCGTCAAGACCAGCAGTTTCTATTTTTATTACCTATTATGGTATGTAATCATTACTGTGTTCCGAGTTAAAGGGCTCTGTAACTAGTTAAATTACTGGGGTAAAGAGACTTAACATCTATGTCTAAACACGACGAGCACAATGTGATGCTGTGTTCATCATCCTAATCACCGCCACGTTATTATGACGCTTGTCAGTTACCATTAACTGTAAGTCATGATCATATTGTCGTTACGTCGAATAATAAAATTTTGTTATCGTTTTGACTAACTAGTATTTACGCTATGATAATTCGTAAAAACGATTCCCCAATGAGTTTGAGCGTATGGTGAATGGAAACATCTTAAAGAAACTGACATTCGAAGATAACGAAGAGAAGCTTTCGTGCTCAACTAAAGCTCTATCCACCTAGCCACATTTTGTCTGAGTTGTATATACGTAAGTATCTTTTTTAACGAATAATTAACCGAGTCTCGTGTATAATATAAAACGCTTGCGAGCGTCATCGCATCAACACGGCTGCTGCCGTCAATTCGTTATGTTCTATTTGAGTCTAGGTAGTTGAGAGGTTATTTAGTCGGTCGCCGGTGTCGGCTAGCTGAGATGAAAAGTTAAAATTTCACTGGAAATGATTTTATTTTTTTCATCACTTTGACTACTGACAGCAACCTCTTTACATTCAAAAGCAACTAACAGATTAAAAACTATGCAATTCAATTACATGTACATTTTCCGGTTACATACATTTTTGTTTATTTACAATATATAAATAGTTTATTAAATGTATTATTTTAATTATATTTAACTATTTTAGTAACACAGCGGGGGCACGAAGCTCTCACGCATCAGAAGAAGCAACATCATAATGCACGTCTTTAAGACTGAAAATTTTGTAAGAAACCCATTTTCTTTAATTAAATTTAAAATACCGTGGTACAAAAGAATAACTTTTCATCTATGGACATTGATGTTGTTTCTCAGGAAAAGGAAGCGACAGTTCACAGAACCCTAACCTACGTAGTGTTCCGTGAACGTTTTAAAAAACAATACAACGTCAATGCCAAAATAGCAACAGTATTAATATTTACGTCATAGTGCATCTCATTGACCGAACCCTGATTCATGAATGACAGTTTTTTATCTAGTCACGATGAGGTCATGAACGGATGATGGTGATTCTCCTATGTTGACGACTGTTGCAAAACAATGTTTGTCGACAGGTAGTAAAAAATTTTACCATCCATCAAACTTCACAGCACATGCCCAGGAAATCGAACTTAGGAGCTCTGAGTTTCAAGGCTATCACTTACCAAGTGTGCTACGAAGGAAGTTAAAGTCAGACGTTACTAGGCTCAAGACTATAATTGTTGCATAAGACTGCGACACCTGGTGGCACAATAAGGAATCAATAAGCCATTTAGTACCCGACTTGTCACGAGGTGGCGTTCTCGTGTAAGTGTAGAACTGCTTTAGCGAGTCGACTGTTTTACCGGCGGGTGCGATCGGGTTGTCGATCTCTTCAGCCATCGAACTCTATATAATAGAACGAAATCAGTATCTCGGTATTAACATTAATTATTTTAATTATCTAAGGTATATAATCCGAAGATCTTTGTGCAATAACCTCCAAGACTTTTATAATTATTATGTTTGACAATCGTCTCTCTGATAATTCCTTATCTCTTCCTGTATACATAAAACGGAAGCCATAAGATAAGAAAACGTTAATCATAGAAACAATTTGACTGATTACCATAAAAAAATTATTATGTGCGTATAAGCTTTTTCATAAAAATGTTTTTTATTACCCACTTATATTTTGCGACAATTGGAGTTGTGACATATAAATATTGTTACCTTGAAATTGAAAATGAGAAATACATTTGCGCTATCTACTCTTATATCTTGGCAGACAAAGATGAACATTTTAATATATTATCATCTGCCCATAGATCCCCACTGTTGGGTATTGGACGATACATAATTATATAATAAAAATACAGTTGTGGTACACAGTTTGCAGAGCGACAATTAGTGGTACTTCATAATATTATGCTAATCTTTTCCATCTTGGGAATGGTCAAAATATATTTGTAAATTTAATATTAATCAAATAAACAGAACATTTCTGAATAAAAATTGGCCAATAATGTATTTCATCGATACAAAGTGATGTAATTCGTATTGATATTATTACAGTTTGCCAACAAATATAAAGGATATGACTCGACTTCTCAGATCAAACGGAAAGTTTATTATGTTCCATCAGTTTCCGCTTTCATTTCAGTAGTTATGAGGAACGGAAATAAATTATAATTTAAAAAAACCGATAACGCAAAGATATCGCGCTGTTGTGTTATTAACATGAAAAATGCGTGAGAATACAGAAAAATATTGAATGTATTTTGGAACAAAATATGATACAATGTGAACAGTCAAAATTAGGTTTTATTATCCATTGGTAAGAAAGAGCAGTCTCTTTTTATAATTATATAGACCAGCGTTTGAATACGATTCTACCGGAAAGGAAACGTTGATATTTGACGGTGATCTTTGATAGTATAACACACTAATCTAGGTGTATCGGATTTACCCTTCTCTTAAAGGATTCCACATCATACCTAGACGGAAACACTGATGCCAGCAGACTGTGAAATACCGTGGGATTTCGATTACAAAGGGAAGCCTGTGATGCGTTTATACGTTCGATAGTAAAATGGCGTAGTAAAGCAATGTGGTAGTAAAGTCTTTGAGTGTCGACCTCGTACCGGTAGACGCAGTGTGGCAGGTCCACACATAGCAGACCATCTGAAGAAAGTCGCGGGAAGCCGTCGAATGCGGACAGAGAAGAAACGATTGGCGTGATGGTCCTAGAGTGACGCCTATGGTCAGTCGTAGAAATTATCCGGTTGATAATGTAATCCTAGTAAAAATCTGATAAATGAGTTTATTATTATTACAACATTCAAATCATTCGAAATAAATCGATGTGTGTGGTCGCTGATGGTGGGAACGACGGGCGGTGTTACGAATTATGGACAATTGAGTTTTGGTTTCACGCCTGGCTTACGCGAGCAAGTATTCCGTAGTGTCGAGGAAGTTACGGTTAACAGTACAGTACAATAATACTTATAAGTTTTATCTATATAATATTCCTGTAAAGTAATTTTTTTTTAGCTTCACTGAAAGGTTTATTATTTTAATTGCCACTTGAGTTTAACATTATTTTGTCATTGACGGAAGTGATTAAAGTGTTTTTACTAACATATCAATTGTAATAAAAAAAATTATATTCTATTGTTATAAATAAAATATTCATTATAACATCTTATCGTGTCACGCCAAAGTATTTTAAAAAGACCCTCAAAATAAACTTCTTGATCTGTTCACATGTCTAGTGTGAAGATATTCCACGCTTCGAGATGGCAACGTTATTAACGACCGCTGTCCGTCTGCGTGTCCGTTATTTCGTCACCGTACACGTAAATAATGCTTAAGCCTTTTGTCGATGTGAATAAAGGCAATAAAAATACCTTTCCCAGAATGTACCCCGTATTGCACAAATGGGGTCGATGTCTTTAGCGTTCTTTGTGGCACACCCTTTTGTTTTATGTAAACAACGAGTTAAATGAAGCTCTTGTTCAAGGTTTTTTCTTAACCTTCTCAAGTTTCTTATTATTTTAGAGCAATTTGTTAGCAGGGATCGGTGTGGAAAGTCTTCTGAGAGTTTACAAGGGCTTTGTATGGCTAATTTGTTTACCAATTGTTCAAAGGCAATGAGAAATAGGGGTGCGATCTCTTTACGCAATATTGAGAAGTAAATTGGTGTTCGACCATAACATAACAGTTATGTGGTTTAGTGCGTCATTTGCCCAATTCGGGTATCTTTAGTATTAAACTTCCCAATATAAAAGTCACGACGTTATCAATTTGTTGTATTGTAAATTATTAATATTTAAAATGGTAAATTACGATATTACAACCGTAACATTAAAATACTCTCATAAAGCAGCAAGCCGCTATACTAAACATAACAAATGATTTTACATTTAATAAAATTATAAAAATAAACTTAATTTTAATAAAATGGACCATTAGTTCACTTTACTAAAATTTACGTTAAAATTAAAAAAAAAAGTATCAAAAAACGATTAATGAGATAAGTATAGTTAAAGCATATACAATGTTAAACGAAATGAACACTCAACGTTGGCAATTTAAGCCACATATTTAGTTAATACAAATCGATGGAAGTATTTTTGCGCCGAAGCTCGTATCAGAAGGTAAAGGCGATACAAAGCGGCAGAGGGGAAAACCTAAACAATTATTTACGGGCGCAAATAAAAAACGAAACGATTGTTCAAGTGAGATGAATTTGGTCATCGACCCTATCACTTAAATAAACTCTCGTATACACTCCTCTATATCACTTCTATTTGATCCCATATCATTTACATACATTTTTTTTTTATTCAACGAAACTTCTAAACGAGCAAGCGGTTAACCTGATGGTAAGCGATACGCCTGCCCATAATAGTGTAGCGCTATTCGAATGATATACAAGCACCACATTACACGTTCATCACCGTCAAATATAAAATGTTATCACAGTTATTTGACTAGATACACCACCCTTCAAACCGGAATACAGTAAGGTTTGCTCATTACTGCTTAGCGGTAGAAATTGGAGCTGGACCTAACCGATCTTCGGCAACGGAGACATGCCGTCTGTATAAACAAATATATGCAACAATCTTTGAAAGATTGAAACGAAATTAGGAACAAACAATTTGCTGCTGATTTTCATAAACTCAACAATTATTGAATAAAATTTGCATATGATTGATAATATATTTTTTTCACGAGAGAACGATCCGAGAGGAACCAGTAAAGCATGGAAAATGTGCACAACCACGCATTAACAGAGCTTCAAACTCTGGAAACGGGCTCGTATGCAGGTAAAATTACAGAGCATTCCGAGAATAAAAGTAGCCAAGCGTCTTTAATTGCTTCTTAGGAATTGTTGGGTAATAGCAGCAGGCTTATTGTATATAATGTGAACTTAGTACGAGGTTGAAAGCTGTGCTGATCGTCTATCGTACAGGAATAAATGTTATTGGAAAATTTAGGTAGGCTGTTTAAGAAACATTTTTGAACCGAAAAAATGGATGCGTTTTTTTTTTTTATTCAAGCGACGAGACGAGCGGGACGTTTATCTGATGATAAGTGATACATCTGCCCGTGATGACGTGGGGTTTGTTATATATTGCGATGGTATATACCGCACCACATTGCGCTCGTCACCTGAGACATATTGAGTCTCGTTACCCCAGTAATTACACTAGCTACAGCACCCTTCAAACCGGAATACGGTAATGTTTGCACATTACTGTTTGGCGTAGAAATAGGTGCTGCGGTGGTAGTAAACGTTCTCTGGCATCAGAGACTTACCATGTTGTTTTTGTAAAGGGAAAAATCAACAAAAGGTAACCTGGGGAAGAAAATAAGATTGAATGGGATTTGTACCCACTAATACCCTCTCACTTATCATCTTCAGTTCATTGCTTTGCTGCGGCATATAAAAGACCAGCTCGTACTTATCGTCAACATTGAGTTTGTTTAAGTAGGCCATGCGAACCCGAAAAGCCTTATAGTCGCCTTTTACGACAGTCAGGTATTATCTTGGTCCTATTATTACTAGCCTGAGACTACCAAGCTGATCTTTAATTTCACCTAAAGCTATTCACATCCACTGGATATATAACTTCATGTACTTAAAGCTTAAGATTGAATAATAGGTATAAAGCTGGTAATATGTTTGTAATCGATTTTATAAACATCAATAAAAACATTTATGATTATATAAACAATGAATATTGTTTATATTTTTCTTCCCGTAATGCAAAAACAGTTGTTTTTTTTTTTTAAACAAAAATAATGAAACGTTGCCATTTAGTCCTTTGTATAATGCAGGCGATACGCTAACAACATGCCGTTGATTATGCACTCTTGACACATTTTCTTAAGGACTTCATTCAAAACAGGCGCCAGCTTCTCGTGCGCGCAACGTAAGGTGAGAGAGATTGTGCATGTTAAAGTGGCTTCATACCTTAACTGTTTACGTACATTGTTAAATTATTATGAGAAATATACCAAGTCGCAACACCCATATTACACAATTTTCCTGTTCTCGTATAAATAGCCGAATGAATAACATACCACATTACATTTAATGCAATGAAGAGATAATAAATTCTACTGTAATTAGTAAATAAATTAAATCGCTTTAATCATTCGACTAAATCACATATTTACCGATTACTTTGCAATTACAGTACTCACCCCTATAACACGGTACTCTTATAAAGCAATTTCATATTATGCGATTTCAATCCCCTGTATATCACGGGCATTCCCCCACACAACGCGGGGATTTCCCACGTTATATTTCTGTATTGTGAAATTAATAATGATTTATACAGTTCATATTTAGTAATTATTTGAATTCAACTGTTTTTTGGTACATATATTTTTTTTTTATTTAAAATGTTTTTAGTGTAGTTTGATTTTAATAAAACGTACATATTTCGTTCATAATATTGTTTTTTTTTCTTAATATTCGATTTAACCTTTAGCGAGAAAAGTTAAACGTGAATAATTTATACGTAACGCGTTATATTGGATCGTAAAAATGCGTTATACGGGAATACTCCTATAACGCGTTTTCCTATAAAGCTGATCCAATCTACCATGTTACAGGGGGATTATTTTACTTTTTTAGTGTAAGAAGCATCAAGACGAAAGAGATTATATCTTCATGTTAAGTAATATCTCTGTCCCATAACTACGTGGCGCTTGTTAAGATAATATACACAGCATTACATTGTGCTTGTTGCTTTGAGACAAGATGTCAAGTCTGTTTGCCCCAGTAATTTCAGCAGCTACACTGCCTTTTAAATCGGAACACAGTTACGTTTGCACAATACTGTCTGACGGTTAAAATAAGAGCTTCGATGGCACCAACTTAGAAGGTGTCTAACAGAGAGCAACCATCAGGAAAGCCAATCTTTTAATTTAATCGTCGACTCGCTGTTGTAAGTATTAACAATGTAACTATAAACTAAGTGCTAAATGAAATCACAATAACGTTGTCGTATTTTATAATGAAACTCTTTGATACTGTGAAGTATACGATAGTTTTAGATCGTATTAGCCAATTTCAAGATAAGTAAACAGTAATATTGGTTTTTAACGAAGAAAGAGATTTCATTAGTTGCAGTGATGCGGTTAGTGCGTCACAGCGGCCAATGTATTTCCCCACGGAAACGACTCCGTATCCACTTCCTTTAACAACTCCCGAGGTCGACTTAAGATTATACAACACGCCATTATAACGCAAACGTAGAGATGTTGGCCTTCATAAAATTTATGTATTACCATTTTGTAGTTAAGTTACTTTTCAATAAATATTTGTAAACTGGTAAACTTTAGAAATTTTCCATCGATCATTATAAATCCAGAAGTTTTATAAAATATAAATCATATGAAAAAAATATGTTAGTATGGATGATTAGGTTAATGATACTTAAGCTTGTGAGTGTATGACTCTACTTGTATATTTATGTTGAACCCAAAGTTGAATAATTTTTTTTTTATTTATACAACGAAGCGACAAGATGAGCGGGATTATCACCTAATGGTAAGTGATACGCCTGCTCATAACAACATGGCGATAGTTGGATTTGTATATACAGCTACGTATTGTGCTCGTCGCCTTGAGACTTAAGATGTAAAAGCCTCGTCATCGTTATCAGCTAAAAGACGTACACTGTTGGACATCGGATTCCTCTAAACATCTCCACATCGTGGAGTTCATTGAGAGGAATTGGGCCGTAATCCACCATGCTGGCCCAGTGCCGGATGGTGGGTACCCCGGTATTTTCTCTAATTACAGTGATCTTCAAAATGGAACTTAATAACGTTTGCACATTACTATAACTAAAAGACAGTGCAAAGTGTGTGGCCTGTAAGTTTAGTCGACTATATTATAGTGACGTGGGAAAGACTATCTGTGATCACTGTATTAATTAACGCATTAGTTTAGCCAATGGTTCGGACTACTTCCGAATTCCTCATGTTCCGTAGCAATACGTACCATTCAAAATGTTAGAAACAATAGCGTGCATATTAATTTAATAACAAACGAGGCGTCTACTTGTGAATGCTGACGGTGGGTGATGTATGACGTTAAGATACGATAAATATTCCGTGAACGGTATCGGAATACGTTGTCCGGACATGAGTTTTCAACAGAAACTACCTACGTGGCCCAGTGGTTACGGTCCCCATATTCTGACGTTTGCTCGGTGGTGGGTTATCCAAATCTGCCTAGCAAGCACTTCACATGGTTAATCTGCCGAAGCGATTGCTATGTCCCAGCTGCCAATATAAGCTACAGAATTCTTATCGAGGATTTTTTACTATCTTTAGATTTTTTGTCACTAAAACCCAAACAAAAACAAATACATTAAAACGTTTTTTATACTTTTTAAAGTAAAGAGTGCCTGATAACAATTTGTATATTTTAAAGATCTAAGACGTTTATGTTCTGTATTTACTATTTTTTGTAACAAAATATTTTTTTACGGAGAATATTATTTAAATAAGCACATAATATTGCTTTATTTGCTCATTTGGTGTTTTTAGATTATGATAAGAATTGATTCCTTCGTGCTAAGAAGTGATTGATCTATCGTTTTCAAGGTGAACCTTAACAAAGATTCTCAGGCCTTCGAACGACATCTTAGAGAATATTTGAAAACTTACCAATTAGTGATTTCTAACAATTGGTAAAATAGAAGTTGGATATCATAACAAGTTTCATCAATACTCGACAACTTAGATTTTTTTAGTTACTAATAATATTAATGAACAATAGCGCAACAGAACGGGATTCGCAGAACTGGTGTCCTATCTTAAATAGTTAGAGGGGCACAAGAAGAGGTAAGAATAGCACATTACGTATTTTCTTATTGTACCGTGTGTCCTATATTCTCAATAAAGGTTTAGTATTATTGAAAAATTACTAGAACTTTAAATGTTAAAAACTTTTAAAATGTATTATTTAACACGGAACGTAATTACTGTTTAAATGAACAGTCATTATTAAGCAATCGTTTCAGGAAGTACTTAATTATTTCATCAAGGATAAAAACATAACTAGTCAAAGTAATAATTACGAACACGACATGATGCCCATTTTATTGACAAAGTAGAAAGAAATGAGTAATAGAAAAAAAAACTTCAGATGCTCAATGTTGATTGGAATGACGCCAATAGTTTATGACTCTTTCACCACTTAACTAAGAAATAACACATTTTTTTAAACAATGTTAGTATTAAGTTTATCTTTTTTGTTCAACAAATTGCTAAGCTAAATTAAAACGCCAAGTGAAAAGATAGGAACAAAACTGAATAGAGTACCCCTAGACTTAGAATAAAAAAACTGCATTGATGAAACCTTTAATTTTAGTTATTCTGTACTGTGTTAGTTGTGCACTGGCAAATTCCACCGGCTCTAGTTTAAGTAATATAGAAATACAAAGGATGTAAACAAATAATAAATTTCGTACGTAATAATAAAACAACTATGATGTCTTCATTACACATCCTTCGTATAAACGTTATACACTTTGAATACGTTACATATTATAATATGACAAGTTAAGGATGTTCGCGATCCATTGTGAATATATTATATATATATACCTGTGTACGTCATTTGATGCATAACCATAACCAACACATTTGTTTGTATTTACACTTCTCTAATAATATAAACTAAACAACAAAAATAGAATAGAAACATCGGATTGTATTGCGAGTACAGTGGAGGGTGAAAGCTTGATCGACCGATCTTTAAAAATAAGAAAGTATACGAGAGAAATAAGTAAGTCTTATGTTTAGCAAGTTGGAGAACAAGGGAGGCGTGATGATATACCTAACAAATCGCTGCAGGGTCTAATATCAAATTAACGAGACAGAACAAGAGTTAAGAGTTGTTTATAACTTCTACCAATGGCGATTGCGATGGTGTGGAAATGGAATAAATGATTTAATTATTTATTTTGATGAAAATAAAAGAATATGAAAGTAAATTAAAGTAATAATGATCATCAGTCAATACACAAGTCCACTGCAAGACAGGCTCCTCCAAAGACACATCACACAGAGATCGGTTTTGATCTGCGCAAATTTAACAGATTCCCGCAACCTTCACCAGATCGTTAGTCCACCTTGTGAGAATGAAAAACAAAAAAAAATATACGCATCATTGATATCGATACTATTTTATCCTATCAAGACAAGTAAGTCTTTTAATGTGTGGGATTGCAGCAACTATCAACAGTTTCAAAAGCTTAACTACAAAATATCATAACGTTTCGGTTTCTTTTCTACTTCTTAATTTACGTGAAATACATATTTTTCTATATCGTGCTAGTTAAGCTTCTGGGTTATTTAAGATTTGTTTAATGAATACAGTTTAACACAATGCGGCGGGTACAAGGAAAATCTTTGCATTTACTTTGATCTCGGTTTAGCGCAGCAATAAAAGTAAATAAGCTCGAGCTCTTCAATGTGTACACCACTTTCTAAATAGCACTGTGACGCCGAAACGTTCCACTTACATCTCAAACAATGATAATACAAAATTATTGCATTCTCATCTTCAGTGATTAACATTGCAGGTCAAACAGTGATTTTAAGTAATCCATTTTCAGTAGGTAAATAACAACTAAATTTATTATTCTTTATTTACGCTTATAAATTTTATTATCTTTTGCAGAGTAAGAAGCCTACTAAAACAGGATCCGTTTGGGTGTTTTTAATATTGCTACTTTCAATTTTAATGATTAAACATGGATAAGACAAACGCAGTGAAATATAATAAAATACTGCTGCGTAATATATAATACAGATAATAAAATGCACAAACAAAATCAACGCAATGTTAAAACTAAAATTAAATTGAGTGGAAGTCAAAACAAACCATAAATATAATCCCGGCTCAACAGCACATCGCCACACTCGATCAGATGCTGAAGCAGAGTCAGTCGACTCTGGTATCCAAACTCCGACGTCAGTAATCCCAACATTGTCACATTGTAAACATTTACACTGGCATAATATATTCCATCGCCGATACGTTACATGGATCTTGCTGCACTTCGAAATTATATTGAAACAAAGGGAACGAATGAAACATACTGAAGAGTTATATTTAAAGATTAATAACATTTGCTTCGGCGCGGATGGAACCGACAGATGCGCCTGCGCCGGCCTCCGGTGAATACTGCGCCGTCTTCCGAAAGCCATTAAAGATAGACAGGTGGTGACAAAGACTCCCTATTTCCCCTCTATTCATGGCACACGACGTAGACGAGTCTGCCAACCGATCGACTAACTGATTCGACTTTGAAGGAAATTTATATCTTTGAATTGCTATGACAGCGAATTCTCATATTTTAAACAGATCTTTTACAAACCTATGGCTAATTTAATAAATTTATGCAAACTTACGAATAATGTTAATATCGCGGGAAAAACGTTAACAGCGAAATAATTCCTTCGTTGTAAACCAGTTACTAATAAACTAGAAAAAGGTTAGGTATGTAGAATCTTTAAAATTGTGTTAAAACTTTTAAAATTCAAACCGAGTATTTAAAAAAGTAGGAAATGAAGTCGACAACAATGGTGGCGCGGCATAAAGTGCATGAAGTGGGTACGCGGGGAGCCCGCCGCTATTATTACTCCAGGACGCGTCGGCTACGGGGAGGGTTGAATCGGGGTTTGATTATTCTCACATCAACGTTTGCATTTCATCGATTTCTACCGTCGAGACGCGTTGCCGTCGCACAAATAAAAATAATCAGCGTATACATTCGCGCGATTGCATACGAATATAGACACAAGCTAATGTATATTACGCATCTGGTACTTAGTACTGATACACAGATATAAGCGATCTATCCGTTGTTTACGATCATAGAAATCGATCGTTGGGTATTGTGGTGTAACGGTATGAAGTAAATACATCATTAGATACGATACTTATAAGAATTATGACCGGTAATCACGGTTGTTAATACCGGAAGCTAACCTCCGGATGAGAGTGAGGCCGGACGCTCGCGCGAGTACAGTCGCGGGAGGCTGCGCGCGGGCGTGCCGACGGAACAACGCGCGCGAGTGTACTGACCGCACGCGCCTTTCGGACGGACGTCACTCGATGCACTATTAGGCGTGCACCGCGCGAGAATAATAAGGATATGCCAATTTTAATTAAACATTGTACCGCTCATACAGGCAGTTTGAAAGTACATCTAAAGCCCGGGCGTGATATTGGCCAAAGACGACATAACCAAATTGTGTTTCGAGTAATGAAACAAGAAAACCATATGTTATATAATGCAGTTTAGTAACAATCTGACGCTAGTTAGGATAATATACTCTGCGCCACATTATACTTGTTGCCTTGAGACAAGATGTTATGTCTAGTAACCTTCAGTAATTTCACTAACTACAATCCCCTTAAACCGGAACATGATTGTTTGACAATTGAAACAGGAGCTGCGGTGGTACGAGCTACTGTCCTTACCACTAGCAAAATATTCTATTATGTAAGTAGTACAATGAAGATTTTGCATTTCCTCATCAATAATCACTGTAAAGATTTGTTGTAAGTATTCATTAACATAAATTTTACATTAATATTCATAATGATTTCATTATTCTTAAGTTATTTTTTATCTACATGAATGCTTTACATCCTACACAACAAGTGATTAAAAGACGATGTAGATAAAAACATAAAAAAATATAAGGAAACTTAACAGGATGTAGGTAAAAACAAAACCGCAAATAGTAAAAACACTGCTGTCATCAGAATCTCCTGATACGTTGTACATTTGTTGGCGGAGAGCATTAATTAGTCACTTGGTACATAAATCAGGCGTGGATGCTCTCACCGAGTGGTGCAAGCGGCGACACTCATTCTATTTCCGTAGCCCCACGATCAGACGTGTGACCGGAGTCAAGCATAAAACAATATTTTACAAACTGTTTACAGCTTAATTCCAAACTAATGTATCGGGGTCTTTAGAACGTCAGTTCGTTGTAAATTATCTTACGTTACGATCATTTCTATAGGTTTGCCATTTAATAAAACTCTAGTAAGGTAATGTTTTGGTGTACGCCATGTTATACCAGTTGAATAACTTGTAAAAGTATAGATTAATTTACATAGGTTGAAACATACAATGAGATTTAATATTTTAAATTTATTGTTTGAGGAATTATCATAATTATAATTTCTTTACACCATTAGTCATATATGAAGAAGTTATACGGCTAGAGACTATGAACGGGATTTGCAAGGGTCTTGGTGCTAGGGGGACTAAGTACCACCTGTTCACCACCTGGCATTGAAGAACATGTGGTCATATACAATGCCCCTTTCGCTTTTGCGTCACGCAAGGTTTTGAAATAAAATATGAAGATACGTTTATGCAATAAACACATTTTAAAACCACCTTTAATTAAAAGGAATATAGAAAAGCTATCTGCTTACTTGTGGTAGATCTCTGTTGCCTGAAACCGTTCAGAAAGGTCACAGCTCCCGTTTCTGCCAAACAGTAGTATGCAAACATTACTGTGTTCATGATTGAAGAGTGTTGTAGCTATTGAAATAAGTGGGGTAAACGAAACTTAACATTATGTGCATCGAGGTGAGGAACCAAATGAGATGCAGTGTATATCACCCTATCGCCACCTTTTTATGGACAGAGGTAATACTTATCATCAGGTGAACGTCTCGCTCGTCTTGTTACTTCGTCGAATAAAGGAAAAAAATTATTAACCACTAACCAATCCAAAATCAGCGCAGTGCCAAATGACGCTTGAGATTTGCTATAAATAGTATATACTCGGGTAGATAACAACAATTGTGTAGTGCATAAAATTTCGTCCCTATGTATTTTCAGATATAACAATTATGATATCATTTTGTGTACGTGGCGGAGGCGATGACATCGTAAAAGCGCGACCTAGAAGTACGTCAGAGGCGTTTGACATTGAAACAAAAGATATATGAAACGAGCCGCCGAGCCGTTTACAATTATTACCTTGAATCGTTAATGCAGCTTTCCCGTGCGTCTTTTGATGTGTAAAGTTAAAACAAAAGGGGAAACGTAAATCAAATTCACTGAGAGTAAGAATAGACTGAGTAGTCAGCGAAAAAAGAGATGTGACGGAACGATGGCATCGGCCGACTTGAGTGTCGGAAGAGATTGATAAGTGACAGACGATATTGACTTCGACGCCGCCTTTTATCTGACAGTGAATAAGTGCACACCTTATTTGCATTGCTACGCATAAAAGATTTAGATATACAATACTTAAACTAATTTTATTTCACACGCAAAGTATATGAGGAATAGAACGTCTACCAGATTGTAAGTGACGCTCCCGACTAGAACAATGTGGTGGTAGTTAGAATGATATACACTGCACAACATTTTCCCGCTCGTCGTCTCGAGGCACGAGTTGTCAAGTCTCTGCATACCTGTGATTTTACTAGCTACAAAGCGCTTTAAACTAGATTACGGTTACACGCTACTGTTTCACGGGAGAAATGCTAGATACTACATATTCGTGTATAAAGCACAATAATCGCAAATTTTATATTGTTACGTTATCATTGTAAGGTTTTTTATTTAGTTGGATAAAAATCCACACTATTGCAATCGTCGTTCCGTGGGTGGGGGTGTTAGCGAATGAACTTAGCTGCGAAAGCTCTGCCCTCGAATGTTAACACATTCAGACAAAATGAAACGGCGGCGTGTTTTGAACTGTACCCCTGTTATTGAATGAACTTAGCCGCATGTTCTAACCTTAGAGTGTTTGAAAAGGGGTCGGTCTTTTAACACTAAGAATTTTTGATTAGAAGTTTTAAATAAAATCAATATAATCAAAAACCGTTACTCGCAAGGCAATTTTGAGTTTTATTTAGTCATTGCATTACAATATAATACTAACACGAACAAAGCGTTAGCTATACATTTCAAATATCTCCCCGCGCCTCCTCTGGTGAATAGACAAGGGGCAAGGTTAGCGCTGCCGAGTATTAGAGAACAATTTATAACAGGTCTATAACGCATTTGCAATTGATGGGAGGGTTAAGTGTGAGAACCAGATTAGGGACGCTGGGGCCATCTTTCAAACGATGTAACTAATGGATTGATTTGTTTAATATAAAATGTTGAAATATCTATTGTCTTAAAATACTCTAACTTAACATACAACAGCACATTTCAATAATAAATGTCCCTCGACAGGCACATTATGCTATCGGGAGATGCATTAAATAATGTCTGGTTAAATTGCATTTATATTGTAATGGAGATGATTTCTAGCACAAAATGTCATATCAATCGATTTTAAGAGACAACGTACGAGAGTAATATTAACAGATGGTAATTAAAACGGAGAACAGTCAAAACGCCTTCCTTCCGGTAGAATTACAAATAATTTCGTTAACTACAAAACCTGTAGTACACAACTTAAGCTTCCGTGAAATTTTATTTGAACGAACTAGTCTTATATCCTTGTGCATAAAACTTTTACAGTCTTTTCGCTGAGAACATTACTAAAATTTAAAGTAGCCTTGTTTTTAGGCAGCGGTGACAGCTTTGTTGTAAATGCAGTGAAACCTTGAGCTTTACCCGAAAAGACGCGGGTTCCGCAGATAGCTTAATCTTTTAGTGTAGCAAATCTCGTGAAAGAATAAACAGTCTCAACGAAAATAGCTTTTGTGGATATTCGACAACCGTTATGCACTTAGCCAGCATGCTGGATTATGACCGTGACTTTAATATGCTTATTTCTATTCATACGCAGCCCGAGTCCTAGCAGTGGAATCTAAAAATAGGATAACAACATATTGATGAAAAATATTTTAATTACGATGGTAATATTCAAGACGTACCTTTGAAAGACCTTATAAAAGTTTATTTACTTAAGCCGAGAGCTAAGTAACTTTAAAACTGCTCTAAAATACGGAAACGTAAAAAAACACCGACATAAACCAGCAAGTGACGGCAAACTTGGACAAAGAAAAAATTAGTTCTCGACCCGGAAGCGGAAAGCGCCTTCAGTTTTGAGACGTCGTCATTGCATCTTACCTATAATAAAACGCTGTGCCCGCAATATTTGTATAAAATAAAACCTTAAAACTTTACTGATTAAGTTCAGTTTACAGTTCAAAAAGCGAGTTTCACAGTTTAACAAACACGGACACGGGATTTTAATTCTTATTGTCGGTAAATAAAATATACATTGATTTGATTAAAAAGAATAGTTAAATCTTTTTCATTGGACAGTCCACGCGCGTTGTAGACGGTACTTGCGATTCAAATCTTATAAAGCTCGGAGAAAGGGAAACGTTTTAATAATGTTATTGTGTTTAATAGCTTTCGAGCTAATTTGTTTTTCAACAGTGGTATTTTTATAAAGAACATAATATATTATAAATATTGTTTTTTCTGAAGATCATCAACGTACGGTTTATCAATTGATTTTTAACTTCCACATTTTTAGACTCTGTACAGTTATAATTTATTGGGAACTAAAGTAGGACACTTGAAGTTATCAAAAGTGTGATCTATAGGTCAAACGCGAGCCCTTAGCTTAATATTAAACATAATTTTTTATTCTCCATTACATTATTTATTCGAGGAAGCGACGAGATGTGCGATACATTCATCTGATGGTAAGTATGACGCCTGCCTTTAACACGGCACTTGTTAGGATCATATACACAGCATCAAATTGTGCTCGTCGATTTAGATATAGGATGTTTTGTTAACCCAGTAATTTTAAACCGGAACACGGTACTGTTTGTACACTACTACTAATTGTCTTCTAAATTCTATTACTTTTATACTCGATTCCTGTAACTACACTACACACGGAGTGCTTCTAAAATAAAGATTTTCGTCAAGTTTAAAAGTAGTTAAGTTTATTCGCTTATATGTTGAACACATCGTCCGATTTAGAGTACATCGCGTGACATGAAAGCAGCCTTCCGCCGCATCTTGCATGTCACCGACAAGAATTCAACGTAATGGGGTGACGAGCCGTCCCCGAAGGCTGACGGGAGGTGGATCGCGCCCTGCATGCTAATACACGGTGCCCGCGTTCGTATCCGCCCCTGCCTCTCGTCACTCGGCAGCCGCGCCGCAGACCTCACGGGGGGACTTCGACATAACGTCATGAAACGGCCACTTTTTATTTCTCATAGCATTCTTTATTCCTTATAGCATAGAATGACATTATAAACGATATTGCGATAAGATCAGAATTTTTATATTCACGGCCCACAATGCTGAATTTGGTATGAAATATTAAAACCTAGAGGATTGCAATTAAGGATGTTATACCTGCTCTATATATCTTCCTATCCATTATCTCATATGATGATGGAGTCAGCTTTCCTCTCCACCTGCTCTGTCCTCGACGTCATCGAAATTCGAATTCATCTCAACTGAAAACGTTTAGTTTTGTGAACCCTACTAGTGACAAATTACTAATTTATATTCGAGTTACTTAAGTCGTCTTATATTCTTTAAAGTAGTCAGTATCATAATCACAGAAACAGTTAAAAATATAAAGTAATAATAAAAATAGTGAACATTATTAACAACGGTATGATGAGTGAACTAAATCATATCTACAGCTAATAAATTGACAAATCTTTATTGATTAAAATTTTCGCATCTCACGGATTTGAATACAGATCTCTATTATTTATGAAAACGATTTACACATATGAATGACACCAGTAAAAGAAATAAGAGAGATACAAGAAAATATAATATAAAATAGGACCGATACGAGCAATATTCGCAAATAGCTTGCGGCTTCGACCTTAAAGCCTTTCTTCTTAAACATAGAGACTTTACGCGTTGTCTATCAAATAAGGCTACAAATTTATGATGAATATAAACTTATTACAATATGACGAAGAAATATTACATATTTACATATATAAATTAGTATATAAAATTAAAACATAAGACACTAAAGTATTGTGTATAACTTTAACCTTTTGTTTCCGAAAATTATACATAAATACATATATGTACATGAATTTATAAATATATATTGAGTGTTTATATATATCCATATATATAAGCAACCGATAATGTCGCCATCTATTGTAAAATTAGTGTAACTTTATTTTAGTTTTTTTTCTGTATATAAATTGATTTGTTACGTGATATTTATTAAGAATAGCAATTGAATTCCTTTATGTTGTCACTTTGTTGTTTCCGCTAAAAATCAATAAGATTAAGAACTAAATTAATAATTTATTTAGACTTTTTGTTTAAATAAATCATAATTTTATATTAATACAACTAAGATATGAAATATACCTGACTTTTGATCTCTACAGATCTTATTTTGTAATAAACAAATTATCTCCGTTCTTCTTGTTTGTTTTAAATATTGTATTTGAAGATAATTCCAGCCAGCCGCCGATATATATTATATATTTAACGCTTCTATCGCGAGTAGAGATTCAAGGATATTTATCCATTGATTTATCATAAACGTAGTGATATGGCATTTTTACTACTTTCTGGCATTTCTTTAACACTGACTTCAAAAGATGTCTTTATTTACATAATAATTAACGGCACCTCCCTATAAGAGAGAGAGATTACTTCAGTCTCCGTTCGCATCTCAATAAATAGTGCAATAAACATATAGAGATAAACCGCTTTGGCGCCGTCTCAGATGTCTACAAAAAGGGAAATAACTAAAGGGAAAAAGAGAGAGTAGCGAGCCCTTTGCAAGAGGTGCTCCACTCGAGGTTCCCGGCCCTTCCCTTTGTTTAAGAGACACGAGATGCGGTGTGCAACTGTACAGACGTTTGTTCTCAGAATCTAGCTTTTATAGGCTGTGTTTGATCTGAGGGGCAAATTAAAACTTCTTTATAGCAGAGAAAAAAGTTACAAACAACATAGCTAGAAAGAACGATATTGGTAGGTTATAAACTGTACATTATCCTCATTCATTTGTAAAACATAGACAATTACAATGGGATTAGACAGTAATAATAAAAGTATATTGCTGTGGAATATAGTGTATAAAAATGTTGGTAAAAATTTGGAAGTAATAGAATTTCTCACAACCAAAGAGACCTCCAGTCCATTCAACGGTCGTTGATTACTTTCGTTTAGACGTTGCCTGAGAGGCTTAGAATTATTTATTTCAGACGAAATAAAGCAGAATTTAGGGCATTTAATAATTGAAATATATTTAATAGAATGAGAAAACGATTTACAAAACGAAATGGAGTAATAGAAGAAAATGAAGAATTAATGATTTAGATCCATCGCTAGTGTATATAATAAATATGTCTTTATTTAATATATAAATTATGTAGCAATTACGTATTTATAGAATTTTCCGAAAATAATTATACTAAAGTCGATACAATAATAATAAAAAAGAAAAAATATATATTTCATTTATCCCCCTCCCCCTTTTTGGGGTATTAATGACTTAATACATAGGAAAATCTTACATTTAACCAAATTTGTATATATTACTTAATAAAAATTTAATGAATAATAAAGCTCTTTAAATATTAGTTTTAAAATATATTGCATATAAGAAAGTACAATATTATTATGATTACTTTAAAAAAACTTACATTGTTTACATAAAATCCTTTCTATATTTTAAATGTGTATTTAAAAAAAATCATGAATAGTACCGTTTATTATATTAAATTTATAGTACATAGAAAAGTTATAAAATAAATACTTCACGTCTTTGAACTGTTTAAGCCATGAAAATGATATAAATTATGCGAGTGAAAAATAATTCTTTATTTGATAGAGAATCTTCTAAATAATAAATTAATGTAAGCGAGCGAATGGGGCGAATGGGCTCCCCATCCTTTTCAATATTCCGATCCGCGCTTTCAGCTGCCGCATGCATCCAATAAACTGAATCGCTGAACATCAATACATTATAGCGGTTGCAGCGCGGACCGGTGTCTGCTCTCAAAATAGACAGATCTACGTTATCGTACAACGTAGTAGACGTAGTAGGGGCTTGGGCCGGGAGAAGGGGATCACCCCTCGAGGTAGAGGTAACCTCCCACGAGGCTCAATAGATGGCGCTGGACGATTAAATTGCCACATTGAGATACGTTTTCGGATCCAACTAGCCCCGATTGAAAAGCTTCTATGCGAATCTGCCGTCTATACAAATCGGGATTAACGATAGACGCGAAGTGTGATAGATTGTCCATTTTATGGAGAGAAGAAAAATTGTAACAGCTTTTAGCCTTATCGCCGTGCTAAATTGGATCAGTTTAAATTCTATTGGTGCCGTTTTATATTTAGCAGTGAAAATAAAATTATAAACTTCACTGCTTTCAAATGCTGTTTACTAAATGCACTAGTCCAGTATGCAGGCAAATTAAGCTCTCCAGCAATAACACTTAAGAAGTAATGTCTTTAGACCAATTTTGAGTAAAAATATATACAAAACAATGAACTCCGTTTTAGTGGCACATTACGACATTTCAAAAAGCTTTCTCATCTCCTTGCCTTTAATAAGCATATAATTAATAGGCAAGATCAAACTGTATTACCATTATGCACTAGGAATAGTTATCGTTCACGAGACAAAGGTTAGATATTCCATTAAAGTGATTGAGTAAGTAAATACATATAATAAATATGTAAATAATCGTTATTAACGTTTCCACAGAATGTCAAGGCAGTCAATTGTCAATTGAATATAATTCTGATGAAACGTTGCCAAGAAGATAATGATAACCTCGATTAAACTGTGCGATAGATTATCAGAAACAATGTAGTAGGTTAGAGATATATTCGAGCATCCTCAGTGATAAAACTTAACGAATAACGCGCAAACTCTCCAATCTTTAAATGAAGACGTAAAGGTAAAAGTTGTGAGAGACATTGCGATAATACGGAGACTATGTGCCCCGAATGAAAAGAAAAGGAATAGATGTAATAACAGAAAACAATTAAACTATTTAACGCGACGTTTAACGATCGCTCGTTAGTGGAAAACGAGCTACTTAAATCGACAGCTAAACGCTACGTATAAACAGAAATATGTCTGAGGTTAAACGCTAACTACGTGCATTAATTAAAAGTTAACGGGGGTGAGAGCTAAGGAGATGAGACTCAAGTTACGTTATTGAAATAAGCACAGCTTCAATTTAAAGAGGACGAAGGAAATTAAGTCTTGTGAGGGGCACTCGTCCTCTTAACTTAGCGTGTTTGATGAGAAACTGTCGCCGAGATAGACGTCGGGACAGTTTTGAAATTTATCGCATCGATTAACGGCGCCCTTTTTACAAAATCGTATGTTACTTTATTCTTTATTCTATGAAGCGATGAGACGAACGGGATATTCACCTGATGGTAAGTGATACGCCTGCCTATAACAATGTAGCGCTGGTTAGGATGGTATACACTGCATCATATTGCGCTCGTCGCTTAGAGACACTGGAGGATAAATCTCGTTACCCCAGTAATTTCACTAGCTACAACTCCATTCAATCAGGAACACAGTACTGTTTGGCCACCGCAGCTGTTTCTGTCGTACCTACCTAGCGAGTCTTTGGGAAGATAGACCTATCACCAATAACTTAAATTATTCCTCCTCTCATCCCGTCCTTTAATTAAATAAAAAAAACAACAGATATTTGTCTATGCGATACTAGAAAAAACAAAGATCTAATAACAGAGTAGTTTGTGATAATACCTCTAATTTCATACTTTATCAACATTATTGCATACAGTGTACGTCCCTGACGAGACTAAAAAAAAACTATATAAGAATAAAAACAATTTAATAAACTAAGGAGTAAAGAAATTGTATACATCGGTAGAACATATAAAAAAAATACTATAAAATTAAAATAGAAAATAAAACAAATAACCAGAATAAGAAATAGCAGTAGAACAAAGAGGTCCTTTATTAATTTTTTATCTTCGTCAAGAGAAGATCGATTAAAGCAATAAAAAAAATATAATTTAAAACTTCTGGTTTTTTTTCATTAGTGTAACAGCCGTTATATAGTATATTTAATGTATTAACGTAAGAAATAATCATGATAGACAGTTGGATAATCAAAGCATGTTTTGTTTTCAAAGTAAACCTAAGAGAAGGTCGAAGTAAGTTTATAAAGAATGTGCAAGTAAGTTTTCGACCGGGTAACACAGTAAAGTGCATAAGTTACTTGATAAGCAGAAAGGGCGTGGTCAGTACAAAGCATAACGGGACTCCAACGGGAACCGTTCCGAGATTTCGGTCGGGGAGTTGGGAACGAGATTAACGAACGCCTTAAGGAACCAAAACGGCAAACTCGGTTAATATTGTTTTGTTCCATAACTTTACTAATAATTCAAATAGTTCCGAGACGTAATTTAGAAGTGAAAATCTGTTGTATTAAAGGACAAATTTTGATACAAGCTTTACATACTATTATATTTACATAGCGAAATTAGTTATAACTTCTGTTAACTAATAAGGATTATACATATTTTAAGAGACAGTAAATTTTCCAATTCCAATGTCTAGTTTATTTGACCATTTTGTAATTACAATGATATTTACAAAAGAATCTAAAATTTCTAAACATTATCGAAATATGCGAGATCTTAAAATTGAGTTAGTTTATTCTCACGTAATTCAACCTATTAGATATAGTGTCTGCCATGTCCATACTCGGGTCTAGATTTATTGCAGATAGAATACCTAGAGTTACCATGCGGCAGGCGCTAGCGTTAACGTATTATTTTTATTTACATAACAATTTATTCATTGTGTGCCCTAAAACATCAGAATTACGCTGCTCTACCAACATCGCATTAGCAAGGTGACTACGGAACGAATAATTTTAGGAATTGTTGACGACGAATAAAGTACTAGGACTAGAGACTTTCTCATACAATAAAAGATTATAGGCCTTGGCCTATTCTAACCACTACGTTAACCATAAGGGCTTTGGAAAATCTCACATATCCACAGGAGTTATTGTTCTTAGAACATGACGGTTTCCTTCACCAGAAGCCCAAGTTCAGCGGTGATCAAACCCGCGTCTCTTCAATACGTACAGCACGTCGAACGAACCCCTGCCAAACTGAGCAATCACGAATTTGTTTGTAAGGCGGTGGGCGTTAATTTTTTAACATAAACTTAAGACTTTAATTTATAGGTACAGTTAAGAAAATTAAACGAATAAAGGTCAGCAATATAACAATGATGTATAAAGTTTAAGAGAAGCGAGTACAAATCGGTTGATATGTTTTCTGATGATGTTAAGCACTTGAAAGTGGTAATGACTCTTACAACTCATCTGATACTGGGTTCGTGGGCCCGGGTCCACGGCCTGTTTAGGTTGATCAATACCTACACGCCATATATATATATGGTGCATGTGTTGCAATTAGTTAAACAATTAAATTAAAATATTATATTATATAAATAGTTCATTTTAATCTAAAGCGCTATACTTAATTAGACAACGTAAACAGTAAATTGATCTTTCGCTCATGTTTATCATATGTTGGCTTCATTGAACATTCCCATTGTGGTCACCCTGTTCGCAGTCTCTCTAAGTTAGGTCGAAGGCGAGCCTTAACGCCGCTATACATCCATTGCCGGCTATACTCCGTTGTGATTGTTGGTAAGCGATATTGATCTCTACATCGGGTTAATGGACACCGGCGTTCCGTTTTCATCTTGAGCCGACCGCAGCCTGCTAACATAATAGACTCGTGGATATTGCTACAATGGTCGCTCGGATGCTTCAATATGTATCTTAGTTTGCAAACAATTTACCCTTCATCGTAATACCATATTAGGTTTGAGTACTTTAGTGTTACTTTAATATGTACACAGGCGCGCTATTTTCATAAATTATTTGTATGAACTAACAAACAGTCATTTAGAATTTATATATATTTCTCCTGCTAGGTGAACAGTATTCAACATCTTTGCTTTAGCTAAATATTAATACATTCAACTCATTTAAACAAAGAATGTAAGAATTAAGAATTTTTTGTGTTTGTTTGATTTGTGGCAGCGCTCTGTCATCGGATGGAAAAATTATATTTAATAGAGAATGGAAACAAAATATATACTTATAGGTAAATAAAATAATTGCCATGTTTATTACTTTGTAACCTATTAATCATCAAGTATCATCAGTATTGGGCAACTGTTCCATATAGGTCAATTCAGACAAATTTACAAATCTAATGGCCAACCCTCAGCAATGAAGAAGCACTTTAAGATTTATTACAGTTCCCAAATAATCATTTTCTTCTCTCGCACGTTTTATGAATGGATAAATTCAAATCTCTTTAAAATAACAAACATATCAATTTCCAAGATTTACATATTATTACTTATATTAAGAAAGTACGAGAACATAATTTGTGATCATGCGAAAGACTTCAGGTTGATAAAATGATGTAGTACGTTCGTTTATAAGCAGAAAAGCTCCGTACGCTTCGGTAAAAGCTTTGGGTATCGCAATAAAAAGCGCGTTTTGTTTTGTTTTGTTTCCTTTTCCCGACGTTCTTGCGGCTACTTCGTATAAACGGAAAATATTGGGCTATCGTTGAAACAGCGCTTTGTCTGTTGTCAGATTGGAAAAAAAGATCTTTTTAATTTTATTTATTGTGGGGCAACGTTACAACGGAATTGTGACTATCGAATTCTGCAGACATTATTAAATCAAAAGGAAAAAGGGGTTGAAATAAAGGGGTTAAGACGAGAAATTAAATAAATTTATAGCATTTAATTAATAAGTTCGTAATTGCAGCAGATAAGTATTATATTTTATCTTCTGCAATTATGAAAGATACAACACCTTAAATATTACATTAAAGCGTCTTTATTTCGCAAATAACGATAATAGTAAATATTTTTTGATACAAAAAAAAAGTTACTCTCACTAATTAAATCCCCCGTGGCAGCAAAACATCGCCATGTTACGTTACCGGCCTGATTATAATGCGGAGCTGGAAGCGGAGATAACCGATTAATTAATTATTCATTTTATCGTTATAAAGTATCGATAACTATCCGTATTAATTATATTAACTTTCATACTTTAACGATAGGAGTCTTTTAGTTAAAGTCGAGTGACGCTCTATGATAAACATAAATTTTGAGATCATTACTCAATTTCAAGTTTAAATAGTAGGGATTTATATATGATTCTTAATTTGATAAACATAATAAAATGGCGCTTGTTAGGATGATATACACTGCACCATCTGTAGTTAAAATAAACTTATCAATTTCAATTGAATATAGTTGTTACAATGTAAATGTTATGTATTTATAACTTAATTTGTCAGTTCAATTCTTCTTTAAAATTTGTATCGAAAAAATTTATATAACGAATAAAGATTTTCATGAACATATCGTAATTATTAGAAGTAGTAAGAATGTATACGCAAATAAATGAGATCAGATTAAAGTATCCAAGTGTACCGATGGATTCATTGGAGGTTGGATTACAGTGACGGGCGGAACTCATGAATTTGGCTTCAGTGTAACGTATTATGTGAGGAGGCTTCAATGGTAGTGAGGGAGTGGGTTTATGTTGTACATGTTCAACTGTAACGGGATTAAGTGCAATGTTAGCTTTCTTATAACGCACACAAAATACGCGGATCCGCAAACAACTCGGTTACACATGCCAATATTAATAACTATAATATAAGTATGTACTTACTCTATTCATATATACATATATATATATATATACGGTCGTCGATTCTTTGAGCAATATGCCCTGCTCTCTGCCACTTATGTCTAGAAATCTTTGGAACTATGTCGGTGACCTTAGATCTTCACATGGATGATATTTCAAACGCACATTTTTCAATGAAGGGCAGCATGAACGTTTTATTATGTTTAAAACATAAAATACATACATATATATATATATATATGGCAGAGGGCAGGGCATAGTGCTCAAAGGATCGACGGCCGATGGGGCAGTAAAGTTCTCGAATGGTGCCCGCTTACTGCTAGACGAAGTGTTGAGAAGCCTCCCACAAGGTGGATCGACGATCTGGTGAAAATCGTGGTAACCCACCGGATACGAACAACGCGGGACCGATCGACGTGAAGATCTTTGAGGAGGCCTATGTCTAGCAGTGTACGTCTATCGGCTAATTATAATGAATGACGATGATGAGATGTGATCCTCAAGACACGGACTGATCTAGTGTCGGGTTCAGTAGCCATTAATATGGAACTTAAAAAATAAATTACAATATATATATAAAAGCAAAAGAAGTAAGTCCAAGAAAACAATAATACCTAGAAAACGTTAAGCGATAATTTTATGGTGTAATGTGGTGATTTTATCTAATGTAAAATAGCTACGTTAAAGCAATTTCGTAAATAATAATAATAATAATAGCCAAAGTAAAATGTGGATAACCTCATTTTGTAACTAGTTTCAGACCCGTTGTTATCTACTGACCCACAAAAACTACTCGATTTTGATAACGGGTCGGTGGCAGTGTGCTAAGTTTAGGGCCGCAATTGAAATTATAAAGTATTTTTCTCTCGATCACATCAGACAATAATAGAAATAGAAAATATACATCATTTCTTATTCACAGCTTATATTAAAAAAAAATACTTCCTACCTTTCGAATGATAAGACTAAATCATCATGAACGTATGAGGCCTTATTGTGGCGCCTTCCGGCCGATGATGGTGATGAAGTCCGAAAATTTAAAGCTTTTACAATAGGAACTGAAATTATATTTTTTTTGTATTATTAATGCACTGTGATGCGATATATAAACTTTTATACATATTTCATATTGATGATTCAATTTATGTATCGTTCGAATAAATCGTAGTTAAGTATTTACTTCCGTTATGAACTCTAAGCTATGTTCCATACAACTGGTTGGTCACATGAAACATTTATATATATACAAACGTTAAAGAAAAATGTTTATAAAGTGAATCGTTAATTAATTTAGAATTCTATATAACTACCTATAATTTTCATTCAATTAAAGGACGGAAACGTTGTTATATAATTCAAGAAGACAATTGATTGTGTGAAAATATAAAATGCAAACATGTGACAGTGGAGTGCAGGGTCATAATCGATCAGCGCACTACACAATGAAAGCTTTTGAAAATACGTGAAACTAAACTGAAAATAGTGAGCCAGACAAACGGACGGCAAACGAATGAAAATTACGTAAAATGGCTAGTGTCACTCGCAGGGCTTGAAAAAGGCTCTACTTTTTTTTTTAACCAATCGATAGTTAGTAACTGACTGTCATCAAATTGGCTACCATGTTGTCGAAATTGACTTTTCAACTTTTGATTTTTCCTATTTCAACTTTCCGTTTCCGTTAAGGTACTATTTATAATACAACACATATACAACAAGATTTAAAATGTTGAATATTAAAATGACAATATATGTTTAATTAATGACTTTGTAATACTTGAAATCTCTACTAATGATAGGTTAATATATATATAGGCAACAGAAACATTTAAAGATGTGGCGCTAGTTAGGACGATATACACTGCATCACACATTTGTCGTCTTGAAACAAGGTATAAGACATCGATATCCAAGCTAGGAGCAGTGATGATACTTAGTCTCCGGTAACAGAGACCTACTACCAGTGCTATTGCTGGAAATCGTATGTAAACATTACCGTGTTCCAGTTTGAAAGGCATTGTAGCTACTGAAATTACAGAGGTAATGAATTTTTGAAATTATTTCTCACGACGAGCATTATGTGGTGCAGTGTACATCATCCTAACTAGTACCACAATGTTATGGGCTGGCCTATCACTTATCAACAAGTGATCCTATCGCTCGCCTCATCGCTGTGTCGAATAAAAAAAAGGAGCTGCGCAGGTAAGTATCACGAGTGGGTATAGTATAAAGATAGAATACTTAATTTGTTACAGTTTACAAACGACATTCGACTTACAGTGATTATAATGTCGCTTGCAAACAAACACCGCAGGACAAGGGAGTAAAGTATATTGCTAAAAAAAAAACAATAAAGTATATATACTATAGCAGAGATGCGCCGCGCTTTTTTAATCTACGCTCTCTGGTTTTTATTTTTGCATTCGCCACCGGGGCGCTCGCAGACGAGTTGCTCGCAGTGTTGCCAGGTATGTTGCAATTTGCGGGACCAGCGTAAAAGCTATTCAATGCAGCTATTAAAATTTGACAAAAAGAAACATTTCACGTTATATATATATATTTTTTTTCGTTTCCAGTAACATTCATTGTACTGAGCCGTTCCGATTGTTACTGTTAAAATAATAGAAACGTAAATGCGAAGCGTTTTCAATTTACACTTATAACAATGCCTTTACAATACACACAAATTGTATTTAAATACGGACCAAAAAAAAAGTCGAAATACACTGAAGTAGCTGCTCCCCGCTCGCTATGCTTGCTGGTGACACCACCGCAACTTTCTTTGGGTAAGGCATATTCTAAAATATTCTTAGGTGATCTCAGATATGGAAGAAGTATTATAGCTACCAAATTTCAAGTCACTGCGTCTGATAGTTCCGGATAGCTCTAAAGAATCGATGAATCTCCTACATATATGGATTAAAATTATTTTTCTTCTACTTTTGTTTCATCCATTTTTCTTTTTTTATTAAAACTTTTAAAAGTTTTATAAAATTTTATAAATTTATAAAGAATATATTTTATAAATTTATAAAGAATATATTTTATAAATTTAAAAAGAATAGTGGGTGGTTGGTTTATTCTATCAGTTTCTAAAATCCATAGTGAACACAATCACAAAAAAAATGGTTTGTCCCTATCAACAGAGCGCCTTTTGTACCCACTAAAACCTCGGTGGTCATCTTCAGTGTAATGCGGGTGGCTCCGAAATCTCGGAAAGCACTAGTGCCTCCATGCTCTATGCCTAAGCACACCCAAAAAGGCCGCGGCGTCCGCTGCCGCCCCCTCGACATGTTCGTCTCCAAGCGGCTTCCGTCCTTTCCCGATTCCGCTCTGGCAGTCTCCTTCTGAACTATCAACGATTTTACAAAAAACCAGCGCCATCCATGCACCTTTTCTCGCCAGTGCAGCCGCTACCGCTGCTGGCGGGGACTAATCTTGCTCAATTCTATCGTTAAGGATTTTTCGTTCGGTTTCCTATGCTGGGCATCCTCCTGTGAGAGTATGCTGTGCAGAATAGTGGTTTCGATTGTTATCACCAGTAGTGAGATTGTATTGATATTATATTTAATCCTATTAAATTAAAAATTGAACCGTGTTATATAAGTAACGTTTAACGCCCGCTGTTTCGCTTCCGGCCGTCCGTCCGTTCGTGTTCATTATAATTCAGTGAACGGGCGCGGTATTTTCGCAAGCGCACTCACTTTACGAGTTTATCGTCGCGAGACAGCGACGCCGCTGGTCACTTTCAAACTCAAACTATTAACAACAATTAATTAATCTGGTTCCACCAATACTGACGGCACATACAGTGTTTATATAATGGCAGACTCAACCCCATCATTATCATCAGCCAATAACGTCCACTGCTGGAGACAGACCTCCACCAAAGATATCCACATCAATCGGTCCCGCGTTGCTCATATCCAGTAGGTTCCCGCGATTTCTATCAAATTGTCGGTCATCTTTGGGGGGAGTCCTATGTCCAGCAGTGGACCTCTATCGGCTGATGATGTTATTGTATGAAATACATAACTTTTTTTCGGGGATCCAAAAACTTTATATACTTGTTATAAACCGTTTATAAGTGATTTAACCGAAGATATGACTGATGATATGACTAACAGTTATAACCGACACCTTTTTTTTTCTTTTGGAGATTTGCTTTTCAATATATATCAAAATCGACATACTCTGTAATATAACCAATAGTTTTAATGGTATTCATAAAGATAAGTATAAACATTCCAATTTTTTTAAAGGTTTTACCTAAAATAAATCTCTGTATTGTATATTGCATCTCTGTATATTGTATTTCTATATTCCTATTGATAAACAACGTGAAACTCTTTTATCTCTATTATTTAACTTTCCTTGATAGGTTGATGAAATTAATTAACAGTTTAAGGTAGTGCTTAGTAAAGACTGAAGCGAAGGTTAAATTAAAAAAAACTGTTCATATAGACATCGAGAGGTTACTACACAAAGTTTGGAAACCGTTGGCGTAAAGACCACATAGATCTACACATTAACTGTGGTAATAAATTAAAACAATATTAAAAGTAACTTCGCCAGTGAAAAGTTATTGGCAGTGATGGTGGCTCAGTGTTTATGTAAACATTTGTTTGTTTACTTAAATAAAAAAATATCGCAAGTCGCCGACAGATGGCGATGGCCGGGGTACCGTGAGCGCGATAACTGTAAACGACCCCTTAATATTTCATTTGCGCTTTTTATGTACACTAACAGTCCGTCCAGACAAACGCTACCGAATGAATTATATTTTACTTAATTGAATTCATAAAACACTGTGCGTCGCCCGTTTGAATATCAATTACAATTTTTGAATAACTTAGAATTGTTAAAGTAGAAAAATTATAAGGAAATATTGCATACTGTTCAAGTGAAATAATTTCAAATAAATACGTAATGTACGTATACAAGCAGAAGATATTGAAATCATCGAAGTAATAGTGCAGCAAGATTTAAAATTGTATATTTTCGAGCAAAGAAAAACTAAAGTACGTTATTATTTCTGTATAATCTTTCAAAAATGTCAGAGATCATTCTAAATGTGATCTTAAATTTTACATGTTATGCAGCAATAATAAGCTAAATAATCAACTTCCAATATTTTTTTATTTTGAAGTCTAAAACTGGGACTCCTCGCTCAATATACGTCGACAAACAAACACTCAGACAAATTGATATTAATACACAGATTTGTATGCAATATATTTGGATAAATGATGGTGGATGAAACCGTAATAGCACAGTTAGTACAGCGGTTGTAAGCTCTAGATTTCCTAAAAGGCACAGGTTCTGGTGAAAGCACTCGTGAGGAAACCGTCATGTGACATCTACCAACTCGCACTTCACCAGCGACGGGAACAAAAGGTTTTAATTTTCTTTCCACGTTGGAGTCGTCGAGTCTCATTAGCGAAACATTAAGAGTGCTTATTAAAAAATTAATAAATAAATCAGAAAACGATTTAAAGTCACAGTTCTCTAGATTTTATGTTTCATTCGAAAAGAGCTGGGAACTCCGAACGGGACGTTGTTCAAAGTTTGCTCTTCCTCACAGTGACGCCAATTTAGAAGTTTCCCTCTTTCACGAAAGATTCTTTGCGAAGAATAGAAACTCGCTCGAATTCGATTTACGGGTTTAAAAACATTGGAATACGGAAGCACTGGGATGAATTAAAAGAGCCCCAATGTTTTTTTTTGTCAATCCTTAGTCAACCTTAATTTTATATATGAAAAGGTTTATTATAAGTTATGAGGACAATAAGAACTATGATATTTCCGGATACATTTGATCTGTATGAAATGTGTTTGCATAGTAAATATATTTTTGTTAAATTTTACACTTTTGAAATTATCTGCAGTTTTTCAACTTGGGAATTTGTTAAAAAAAACCACGTTTTCAAGAATCTAATCCATGTCTGGCAAAAAAGCTCCACTACATCGCGGAATACATAGTTAGGAATACTAACGAGCAGTACGCACCAACGGTCTTACCTTATACGTAGTTATAGTAAAAATAACATATCGTTGTTAAACTATAACAGTAGTTTTTTTGAGAGAACATCTGCCTACTTTCCTTTTAGAGTCTATAGGCTGTATGCATTATAAAGCATAGTATACCCATTATTTTACATAAAAAAAATATTTTTCATTTGCAATGTCTCGCTAACTACGGTAACAACTTTACCGTTAAATAACCAAACAGAGTCACTCAGTGAGCGAAATTTATACAATATTAATTTCTCAGCGGAACTAAGACGTTGTTGGCATTATAATATTAAACGGAGCGGTTTCTGGTACTAAACACTGAGGCAGTCAATTATGGTGCCAATTAGGAAGAAGCCGCAGTAAACTGACTATACTGCGGACTTTAAAACGAACGTTATAAGTTCCGGTTATCGATGAAATCGATGAAGCTGAAATTTATTTAAAATGATAAAAAATATGATAGATCCACTAAAGACCATTTCTGATAGAGAAACAGCTTTGTTTATAATAAATAGTAAACAAAATAAATTATTACAAATAAAATATAATAACATCACACTAATGGTTTTTAAAGTTAAATCCAAAAACAAAAGTCACAATAGTCACTAAGTAACAAAAAGCACAGTCAGCAATACCCAGCCACTCGCTGGATCAATTACGTCTGAATACCGACTGGGGGGATGGGGAGAAGGGAGAGGGGGATATTTCGCATTTCAACAACATAACGACTGATTTTAAACTCTTGAGACCGTTATAAGCGATTCACTTTTTGCACGACGTGTAAAAATGATCCAGACATACCTATGTACTACCTTTGTACCTACAATATTCATGACAATGACGGTGGAAGATATTACGCTACGTTTATCTTAGACTCGAAATGAATTCAAAACTTTAATTACTTATATTTTATTAAAATTAGAACCTAAATTGGAAAAAATACTAAACCTTCTTTAGTTAAATTAAAATCTAATAATTAAAAAAAAAAACAATGGCAGCGCTTTTAAAATTTCCACTACCGGAACACGAAGCTATCTTTCATGAAGACAGTCAAAAGCTTGTACGTTTCCTCGCGAGGAATTCCTTCACCGTAAGTTCAAACTAAACTGTAGTCGAATCCAGGCCTCTTTGTATCCTATAGCGTGTAATTCCACCAAACTAACGAACTGGACCATATTCCTATTAGGAAAGTAGCGAGCTGTTATAAGAAAAAAGACATTATTTATAAAGTACTTACCAGGTTTTGTTAAAGGTGTTTTGAGATCGTTATTTGCGAGCTGCGGATTCTCTTGCACCTGCGGATGAAAAAAACAAGACTGAAATATTCAGAAGACAATTTTTAGAAGAAATACAATCTGAAATGCTGCGAGCTGAAAACGGTAGATGAATAATAAAGAATTGTGTGAAAAGCTTTATCGAAAAATTACAAGGGAAATGAACGTAGATAGTATCTAGAGAAATATATAAGAAAAGCTTATCCAATATATTTATAAAGATTATGTTCCAAAGCTTCGAATGTAATGTAGTGTAGTGTTTATGATCTTAACTATTGCCACATTTATTAGCAGGCATATAACTAACTATCAGGTAGACGTTTATTTTGTTTCTTTACTTGATACAATCAACAAAAACTATTTGTATATGTGTTTAGGGGATCAATAACAACGTCACCAGTCGACTAACTAGTTTATTTTATGTACTGAACATGTATGAATAATTTTTTTCCTTCAAAATACTTGTACATTTTAAAAGTATAAATAAGAGCTTAACAATAATTGATAGAAAAAAGCATGTGAGATTTTTTTTTAATTCAAAATCATATAGGTATTTTCTCTATATGTATAAGTTTATGGGCAAATCTGAAAGCACCTTCAATGTGTAGGCAAGTGCCCGTTTTTTATGTACATAACAAACACCGCCTCACAACTAAACTCCACAGCATGTGACCTTGAAATTGAACCTGAGACCTCCGTGTTATAAGAGAAACGGTTAAACGTTGCGACACGAAGGCGCAGAGACCAGATGTATGGAGTATATTTTTTTCCCCACAGTTTATTTCGCGTAGATTAAATCTCATATAATAACAAACTTTAACGTTATTTATTATAAATAAAAATCGATACTATGTTGTAATTCAACAACACCATTGTTAAAAGAAAGGCTGTAATAAATGTACCATAGTGTGAATAAATCGTGAAACTTTTTTTTACATACAAATCCTTTTTAATATTCTTTGCGCTGAACATTTACCATTTAACATTCTTACGGTGCTTGTTCAGTCAAAGATTGTAACAAAAGAAAATGCACATTTCGAGATATCTCTAGCAAACGAAATAATACGAGATTCTTTCCCTAACAATAACACAGCGGTGAATGTGATAACTTTAGAAATATTAATTTAAGATACTGGAGAATATTGCCACAACAACTATGTTATCACAAAGTAATATTCACCACTGCCTCCATAAATGTAATCACGCATATTTTTGTACATTAAGTGATTTGAATTAATAATGTGGCAACCGTTAAAACTTATTTCGAATGTAATTATGCATTTGTAATATTGTTACTTATTTTTTTTAAAAACTTACCTTATTAGTGTAGGGGTTAAAGATAAACTTGTTCTCGAGCTCCTTCCTAGGCGTCGCCGCTATCACTGACAAGGGGGTGGGCAGGGACTTCATTTCCTATGTAATTGAAATAATGTATAAGTAAATAAATATAAAAAATAATAATCAAATGAAATCGATATAGTATAGAGCAGTGATTGTTTCAAGGTGGCCTTAGTCTTTAATTTTTTCATCTTATTATTCTCCTTCATCTTTATTATTTTCCTGTTTATCTTGGCTTTTTTTATTCTACGATACGACGAGACCAGCAAGACGTTCACCTAATGGTGATACGCTTGCCCATAACATCGTGGCGCTGGTTAAGAAGGTATACACTGCTACACTATATTGTGCTCGCCGTCTTAAGGGATGTTGAATCTGCTTACCCCAGTAACTTTACTACAGTGCCCTTAAACCGGAAAACAGTAATATTTGCACTGTACTGTCTGGCAGCCGACATAAAAGCAGCGGTGGTACCTATCTAAATGGTCTCCGGCAACAGAGACCTACCACCAGAAAAAAAAAGAGCTGGAGATGTACTGAGGAGTATATGTAAAAATAAACACTCAGTTATTTGGACAGACATTAACATAATTACAAGTTCATATATCATCTCAACCGATGAAATTTCACCTTCTGTACGTAGATCGTATGTAATGTAAATTCTAATTGTTTTTTTTAGATATTCTATGTCTATTTATTTGTGCATAATATCCAATCCGTCTAGTTTGTGACGTTCATGAGTGAAGTGAAAGATAAACAGTTACAGAGGATGAAATTAACTTCCTTAAGTATTAAAACTTTCAATTATTATCAATTTGCTTTTGTTATTTCAAGCCGTGCCCGAAACATAACTGCCGTGTCGTAAATACATGGAAACAATGTAAAGCAACTGCGAATCATTAGATTTGCGTATATTACTTGTAAACAACGGACAAATAAGAATCTTAAAGTCACGAAATAATAAGGAGTGAATTTGCAGAGTGGGAACTTATTGCCAAAGTTTCGTAGGTATTTATGGAATTACGTCTCCGCTCGGAGTACGCCGGAACGGATTGTAGCAATTACTACTACTGATGTACTTGCAAGTAGCTTTCTGTTTATTTCTGATCTGACTGATCATTTTCTGTAATCGTTCAATACGTATTTTATCATTATCGTTATCATCTCAACCAATGAACTTCCGCTGTTGAATATGTCTCTCTTGTAAGGTATTCTATATAACACAGTGTTTGACTCCAGCGCATAAGAGATACGTTATGTTTTGTTGCATTTTATTTGGTATTGGAAAGTAGCTTTTAGGTTTGTCTTTAGTAAAAGCTTTGTAAATCTTTCTTTGAAGGGTTTGTATTAATTTTATAAGATAATTATGGTATACTTACTTTTAAAATACTTTCTATTGGTGGTTGACTGCTATCTATAGAACTCTGTAAGCAAAAGACAATTGTAATAAAATATAATTAAAGTTTATAATACAAAAAAATCTAATTTTTTAATACGTAAGGAGAATTTCCTAAAGTATTTAAAAACCGAACGGCCATAAAAATCATTATATAGCAAATCATTTTCAAAAAATATTTCTGTCAACAATTTCATAAATTCGTTTTACGTTACACTTTTTGCGTAAGAATTATAATTCTCTCTGCACTCACAATTAAAACATAAATCATCATTATCTATATTAATTACTCTTATTAACCTGTCACCAGCCTATCGATATCTAATGCTAAACATAAGCCTCCTCAATAAAATCGCTCTGCGAAGCGCTCGTAAAGGTCATAGGAAGCTTTAGTTTTTTTCGTAGCAGTCTGCTTTAGTCGCTTTTTACGACAAGCGGAAGATTAAGCGGTGGTTATATTCTATCCCGTCTGCTATACAAGTGAACAAAATAAACCGCAAAAGTTGCGTGCTTCGAAATTTAGAATGGATGTTTTGATTCAGAGGCGAAACAGTGGCTCCATTCGCGTATCGGACTACTCGTATTGGCTGAACAATGCGAGCACTGGGCAAGTTTGCCAGGTTGAAATTTCGATTAAACGATGCAACAAAAGAAAAATTTTAGAACGTTCTAGAAGCGATTTACTGCAATGCATCAAAACAATGTGTACTTGTATCCTTATAAAAGTACTTAATAAAGTATAATGTAGTATCACTACTTCTCTATCGCAGCGACCCAAAGTGAGTCTTGGTATCCGAAACACTGTGTATGATACTACTACATTGTTTTGGATAATGTAGTATCAGTACAATATTATTAAATAGTGAAAAAATAAAAGAGGATGAAAATTATTGTACACAAAATATAGCATTGTTTTCTTCTTCTTATGAGAAGTATACTAAAACATATCTTTCCAATTCGATATGGGGGCCGAGTTTATAGTTTCATTTGTTGACTTTATGTCTTTGATTACAAAAAGTATGTATATTAAAAATATTGATATGTTGACTAGAACTTCGTGTAGATTTATAGCCCACTCACCTGTGGTTGGAAGCCATTGGATATCCGAAGTGGGGGCGGTCGGTGCACGGCTGCCCCCGTTGAGTTGAGGCTCTCGCTCTGTAACAAGATACAGCCTGTATAACTGCTTATGTATAAACTTACCTCCAAGCATTGTTTGTTACTTGTTGTACGTAACTTACAAGTAATTCAAATAGTTAATTAAGGCGACAAGACGTATTTTATGTATAGTCTTAAAAATTGCGATTTCCATACAATCACTTTTCTTTTTTTTAAAACACTTCTACTTGTAAAAGTAAAGAAGAGTAATCTATCCCATTCCTCGACAAAAACAACGACTACATCATGCCGTTTGTCTTAACCTTCTTTTTTTTATACTAATCGTGTCTCACAAAAAAAATTAACTTATCAATTGTTTAATATTAGATTTAATTTCTTCCGCGCGGTAGAGGCTATACCCTCCTCTTTTAAAACATAAGTAGTTAATCCAGGGGGATTGATAACTATGTCACCTGTAATAAAGTTTAATGAGTGGTTGAGTTTTTTCTAAGCCATCTATACAGCTATAACAATTTTTTTGTGGAGTCGTAGCGTCCATAAAACATGGAGAGCCGCTTTTTGAGTACATACATTTCACCATCCACGGCTCTATTATCCTAAACAACTAGATAATAGATGTCGTGTTAACTCATTGTAGTTAGAAAGCAAATATTATAGAAAGTCAACAAAATTTTGACTTATTGATATTTATTAAGCGATAGGAAATATAAAACTTCTGCTATAATGAAACGGGTGCTATTAACACTTATATATTAAGTAGAGTAGACAGTTTCTCGCGCTACCCCGTAAAGTAAACGTTATGAAAGGCAATTTTTATTGCGAAAGCTAAATGTGTTTATCGTCGTGTGGGTGGTGGTAACATAAAATATGCTTTGTTATAACGTTCTAGTGGAAGCAATAAAGCAATTTATAATAACATTAATTGCTCGACAACGAATACATTACGATTTTGTTATCAAGCATGCAATTTTTACATAAAAACACTCTACTTAATTTTCCCACAGCCAGGATATGACGCCTCAGAAGGAGGGAGTTAAAATTTTTATTTATCCATCACGTTTTCACCAAGTAAGGCTTGGTTATTTTAAATTGTTCTTTTACATTTTATTTATAGCGTTAGAAATATTTTTTTAAGAAATTTTTGTAAACTAAAATTTTGTCTCATCATATATTTCCATCTCTTTATATATGCAAATAAAATTTTAAGGAAGAAAGATTTACTTCAGAAATATGAAAATTTTCCAATTCAAATATGTATTGCGTTTTCAAAAATACTTTTTACATCGAACTATTAGTACTTTCATAGTGATAGTACCCTCCAATCGGGAACATTTTTTAATTTTTAAGTGTTAATAAATAAAAATGCAATTAGAAAATAGGCCAATACTAGATTAGTGCGTTTAACATTTAAAATCTACATGGGACTGTACATAGTGGATAGTAAGTGGTATCGTAGTCAAGCGATTGTTTTTATTCATTACATAAAATAAGTAAAAATGTATTTTCATGAATAAAATAAAACGTCGTCGATATATGCGAATTGCGATGAGAAGAAAAACCTTCGCTTCCTACACCTATTTAAATTAATCATCAAGTTTGTAAAGTAGCTGTAACTCAGCAGTAGCTGCGTTTAAAGTTTAGCGCAATAAAATCATAATATAGGAAACGCAGCGTGAACTGAAAACTCCTTCGGTAGCTGTTTGAGAGCTGAAAGTTGAAACCGGCGAGGCGGCGTCTCGCTGCAGCTTAATTCTGCGGGAGCACGGCGATTTCATTATAAGAGATGGTTATACAAAGATGCAGTTAGCGAACTAACTTAAAAAATTATAACTTTGCGCGAGCTACGAGCCACTTTGAAGTCGATTGCCGGACAAGTTAATTTCGCGCTATAAATTGAATTCAGTGGGACAGAAGATGAAAGGATGAGCGTATTCAATTGCACTAGTCAAACACCATTTAAAATTTCTTTTTTTTTGTTCTTCAGATAGCCTTTTAATTTACTGTAAGTCTATAGTAAATTACTGTAAGTGTAATGTTTAATTGGTAGTTAGTTGCTTAGGTAGATAATACCGCAGTGCTTATTTTTGCTGCATAAGTGCAAAGGTGTTTTGATGAAAATACCTCCGCAGCAAGTAAAATTACTGAAATCACATGGAGAAAAAAATTGAAATCTCAAGGCTTTAAGCACAAGGTGATTGCTAGTCGTAATTATAACCTAATTATTATGGACAAAACGTATCACATATAACTAGGTAAACGTCTCAAGTGGCTTCAACGTAGTGTAAAAAAATCGTAACTATCTTAACTATGTTTATAATATAGTATAACGAGTAACAGATAAATAAAAACCTTGTTGTAGGGGTAGGGCGGTCGGTGGTGGACCCTGCCGTTCTGGGGAGCGTGCACCGGTTTCTTGAACTCGCTCTCCCGGCGGGAAGTGTGACCTGTGGGACAACAAACTTTCATGAGTGCTTTTCTTATTATACCTTTATGGGTTTCAGTGAATGATCCCGTGATACTTTTTAATACAACAATGTTCTTTGTTGCAGTCTATTTGAAAGTTGTAATTTTTTAAATTTCAAGCATAGAAACAAAAAAATATTTTATTTGTTATATTATATATATATATATATATATTTAAGATTAATTTAAATAAAAATACTTCTTTGTTCTAAATATATATCTGTTGATATTGTGTATCTACATTTTCGCAATATTTTTCAACAAGATTTAGTATGCAATACAACTGAAGTACATTTATAGAGAACAGAAAAACACAAACGTGCTGAAATATTTATTGTAATTAATTTATTTTTTTTATTGTTTTCCAAGTCAAAGTTATTAAATTAAGATTTCTACATATTAATTTGGTGTTTAAAAATTACATTATAATTTGTATGTCAAGGCGAGACAAGATTTTATAGATTAATAAGAGTAAGGTATTCCAAGTCGGGGACGAGTCATACGGCACTTTAAGTCTCGTATAACTGCGCAGGGTGGTCGCCCCCACTCCCGAGTCTCGGGGGACACGGTAAGGGGAACTTAGGGTAGGTGTTTAGCTGGTTTATGGAGATTGCGAACAGGACAAAGGATTCGGGAACTACCGGGGCGATATGCCTAGATTGCGGTTGATCCGTATACGTGACGCTGTTTTAATAGCTTTCACAATTCCCTATAGTAATTACTTTTTTATTGAATTGTAAACAAATAGATAAACATACTAGTTCATAACTGAGTAAAACAGTATTTGGAAATTATGTTTTCGTTATGAAAATTCAAATTACATATCGAAGAGAGTGACTTCAAAAAAGATAACCGCAATAAATCAATTAATGGATTATTCCTCCCTTCAAACCGGAATACTGTATTATTAGGACAGAACTGTATAGCGACCGAAATAAAAGTTGCGGTGGTACGTAACCAAACAGTCTCCGGCAAAAGAGACTTACCACTAGTAATGTTACACTGCAGCAGTGTTGTTACGCTATTAAATGAGCAAATTTTTAATGAGTGTTAAATTATTAAAAATCTTTTTAGATCAATAACGTTAAATAAATATTTTTAATTTAAATGAACAGTAAAAACCTTTTTCGTTTAACGGCGTAATGTTCATTGTCATTACATCTCAATGAATATTTATATCTCATAGTATATAAATTTGTTAGGTAATTCAATCTTAATGTGTTTATAAAGGATATCTATGGAAAGAGAATATAAAAAGATTTGTTTCAAGTAATATTGCTGTGCGCTTAGAGAAGGTGCATTAGGCGCGGCACAGCGGCAACCAAATTACGCGTCCCTCTATTGCGATTGCGTAATTTAGTTGCAATTCCACGGCAGAGCAGTAAGAGTCGATTTTACGATTGAAAAGCTCACCAAGTTACTTGGTTTAGAAATGGGACAAATCCCTTATAACTTAACTATACTTAAATGGAACGGTTAAGTAAAACTTAATACATCGATCATTACAATCTATGTATTGTATTTTATATTCAATTAGTAGTGATTGTTTCTACATATATTCGTTTTTTTTATATCGGTACCATGCTCTTTATCATTTATTTAAATGTTTATAACAAATAGTAAAGACAGTAAATATATTTATGTTTAGCAATAAATTACGTATAAATAATAGATAAAATACCGTAACCACAAGTCTTTATTTTTATAACTATAGTATACAAATAACGCTCTACACAAAGTAGATCGACGATCTAGTGAAGAACGCAGGTAGCCGCTAGATCCGCGATCAAGGGCGGTTTTCATCGCTCATAGTGTCGGATATAAGTGAAGGTGGTCGGAGAATGGATCCAAGCGCTTACTCGACGACCGAATAGATTCGCCAAAAATCCAAACACACACAAATTGAAAATTGGTCGTCGGAGAACTATCCTCCGAATGTAGTTTTCCGACGGCGACCAGGTACACGGCACACTAGATTAAAGAGAGGCCGTGGACCAGGTCCACGAACCCAGTATATGATGAGCTGTAAGAATCAAAATGACTACCTAGCACTGCACTTCATCAGAGAATAGGCTAGATACAGGCAAAGCAAGACAAACTAGCGAAGATATTTTCGGAGGAGGCATATATACAACATTGTACATATATCGACTGGTAATGATGATGCAAATAACGTATTACATTTAATATTTTGTTTGTGGATGTGTCCAGTTAATGTCCTTTTAAAGAGCCCATTGACGCACTACATACAATTACCCCAATGCTTTTATCTCCTTTCATATATTTCTATTAAATCTTTAAGTAACTGAAGAAAATTCTAGGACACGTGTGGTCAGCAGGACTATTCCGAGATAATCCCATCTATAAACAACACTTAGCAGCGGACCCGACCATCTGATAGAGTTTATTGGATTAAAAACTAACCGTGCGCGGCTCGGTGTGCGGTTCAATTGCGGCGGAGCGCGCATTTAAATGCGATTGGTCAATTCGATGTTCCTATAAGGCGGTCGCTCCAGCTGAACGGCAAGCTGCCTACATACAACATATAATAATACAAATAACCTTGAATCTATTGATAATTCATCATGTTAATATTGAAAACAGAGGATAACATAACCATTTACATTTATCCGACTTAGAAGTTATATCGATAAATGATTCCAATTGAATGTAATAATGAAGATATATCTATGATAATTATTTGAACATATTTTTATTAGTATGTTAACATCAATACCAATTTTTATAAAACCCCCGTTAACCTTTTCATCGAAGCACTATTGTCAACAACAAAGTAAATTGTAGATAAAACTGCAACTATTTATTCCCAACCTGGACCCTCAAACCAATGAGTTATCGGCGCTTCATATGCAATATTTAGTTTGAATGTTATGCTAATGCATCAATAAATAAATCATACATTTCGATGTTTTGTGTAAAGCTTTAAAAACAAGTAGCACTGTCATTGTCACAATTTTCACTTAATAAGTCATATAATACACTCTTGAACTAAAACGTTATGTGTATGTGATTAAAATATATAATTATCACAAACTCAAATTATAGTATGATTAAGATGAGACCTTTGCTATATCGACAATAGTGAGAAAAAAAACATGTGCTAAAACAGCAGCAAAACCTTGATTCAAAACTGAGACAGCCAGGAAACATTAAAAGGCAAAAATATGCAAAAACGGCGGAGATAACTTCTCTTAACAACTTATAGTACTCAATAAATCCTTTATCTGTACTTGAGCGTCGTACATATAGACCATAAAAGCACGTCGACAGCATAAAAAGGAGTAAAAGTATTAATGCATAAATTTACAAAGGATCATGTTTAAACCCCATCTAGCGGGAGACATTAAAGCTGACTTGCAGGTGCAACCATCAGTTGTTAATAAAAATGTTTTTATTACATCTTGTTGCAAAATTTATATTAGATAGGGGGTATGATAAGCAAGAAAAAGAAAACTTTATGAACCAACAAATAATTGATACTATCGCAAGACTTAGATTAGATATAAGGCATAGAAGTTGAGTCCGAAATTTGAGTCTAGAATATATAATAAGCGAAACATATCACAGCCGTTACTCAAAATTAATATAAAAAAAATTTCCGTTATATCTACAATGAAACAATAATGCAGACTTAATACCGTATAGATGTTTATGTATGTATTATAAACGAACGTAATCGTCGAATAAATGTTTCACAATAGTGGTTTCGACGGAGCACTGACCGTTACGGAAACCGCTTTTAGCTCGCGGATACCGGATCCGCGAGCCCTGAGTCCGATGAAGCTGCAATGGTTGTCAATAAAACCGCGGCGAGAACATCACCATAAAAAAAAAAAAAAAAAAAAAAAACGGAAACCGCGTCAAAGGCGAATAAAACTGCTCCCGTTCGATTTCAGTTTCACTCATTACATATACATATCATCATTTGTTCTAACGGTATCCTGAACGAAGTTATTTAAAGGATTTTGTCAACAAAAAAACGACGATTTAAATATAAACGAGTACACAATATAACAAAATCAAAACCGTCAAATTTAACGATGCTATGAATATATCTAACAAAAATATTTAAAGTAGTTGATATCAAAAAAATATAAAATTCGGTAACAGTAATAAAGAACATGTCTACGAGATAAAAAAAGTTTAATCAGTATTCTAAACTATAAACTATTTTAAAATGATATGTGTATACAAATATTTTGTACGTACGGACAAAAGTCGCCATCATATATTAATATTTTTATATTTACAATACACTTGTTTTCAATTTTATTTTTGTTCAATAACAATGTGGCTGTGAATGGTACATACAGCCTCGCGTTGTATACTCCGGCGGCCGGAACAGAGCGATACTGGTATGGCGGCCTATTTACAATTTGAGAGTGTTAGCTAGATAGGCGAGTTGAAAAAAACTTATACCACCACAACATGCGGCTCTGCAACGGAACTAATGACTGATGTTACAAGTTAAAGCTTAGTTACTGTACCACGAAGGCAGATAAATTACGGTATTAAATGATCATACATAGAAATCATAACTAAGGTTCATTTAAGGTTTACTGGTGGTAGGTCTCTGTTGCCAGACACCGTCTAAGTAGGTACCATCACAGCGACTATTTCTGCTGCCAAACAGTAGTGTGTAAACATTACCGTGTTCCGATTTCAAGAGCGCTGTAATTAGTGAAATTACTGGGGTAACGAGACTTAACATCTTATGTTTCAAGCCGACCAGCGCAATGTGGTGCTGTATATAACATCGTAACAAGCGTGACATTGTGTGGGCGAGCGTATCACTTACCATCAAGAGAACGTTCCGCTGTTCTGGTCGCATTGTAGTATAAAAAAAAATTAATAGTACACCAATAAACAAACGAAGATTAGTGGTGTTATAGTAATTGATCTATCCACGATAGCATTGAAAGAGAAATTGTGCCACCCAGGGTTGACATGCGCGGTAGGTGGTAGGTGGCAAGCGGTATGCGGCGGGGAAACAATGGCGCCCGCTGGGCAACGACATTCGCACACCTGCGGCCGTTGACGCGTGCGCGCGCGCAACCCGCGCAGTACTCGTGTCGCTGATTGTGAACCGATTGCGAACAACAACTACCTCACATTATGATCTATTGCTATAATTCAATACTAGTTAAATAAATTCAAAGACATAAACAAGAAAATAAACAATGAGGGTCAGGATTCGTAATTTAAACGGTTTGAACATGTAAAAAAAAAGAAGAAATTAACAGGATAGATACAGCTAGAAAATATGAATGACATACTAATGTAAGTGATATGACCACTGACATGTGATGCTTTACATTAAGTTAGTGTTGAATTGACTTTAAATTTAATTCTCCTAAAACATTTTCATACCTTACAAGGCAGAATGCTATTATGGGTATGATAAGCTGTTGTGACACCATTTTTACCATATTCTAGCGTATAAATTGCTTGATTTGACTTGAACATCGAAAACGTGATATCCACCTAGCAGCACTTGCACCTATCAGAGAAAACCTTAAAGCGAAACATTAAACGTTGCCTGTTGATATTTTTACTAATAATGTGAAATTCATCTTAACGTGTTAGATAGATTGTGCTAGAATGTACTTATTTTTCACTTATTAAAAAATTTCGATTTCACATATTACTTATTATTACAATAACGTTGAGGTATCTACCAAACAGAACTTGGAGAGATAAGATAAAAAGGAGCGCATTGAAAAAAATATTACCAAAGCATATATGATGACGATAGGTATGAATGCATTAGGTTGAAGACCTTACTGTTATGTTAATGACATCTGTCGTTCTGATTTCACAATGAGACATGAGACAATTCCCTTTTTACAACGTTCATATAATGTCGTTGCATTATTTTAAAGTGTGGAAGATGACCGTTGCATCGATTCCGTGCAGACAGCAGCGCTACCAGCGTACCGTGGATTGTAGACGGCGTAACGGCTCACATAATTGTGCACTTTGTCGTATGCGCTTTTACAGGAAATAGACAAAGCGAAGAACAAAAAAACACTCAGAAATAACTAAAGTAACTTTTACGCTTTATATATTTTAATATCTGAAGAAGCACTCTCTACACGAACTTAATATTATTCTTTATCCGTACTTTATAAGTGCTTAGTTGTTGCTTGCTCGTTGAAAAACACAAAACGTTTTAGTTTTGTTGCACTGTGTAAGTAAAACAAATGATATACATAAACTAAATTACTAAAAGTTAAGTTAATGTACTCTACCGTACTCCCGAAAAGGAATAGACTTTAGTATTTTTTAAACTTGTTATGTAAGAAACGGACAAAGTAGAAGTAATGTTGTAAAAAATGATAATTATACTTGCCGGCCCATCATAACATACTATATTTAAGGATTGTTATATAACTCATCTATTTCTTTTGTTGATTAGAGTTGTATACACACATTTGTTATGGCAATCCGTAGCGAAGTGTATATAGTTGTACAATAAACTTAACTTTACATATACGCCTTATAATTATTACAATTCCACATGAAAAATACGATAAGGTAAATTAGATATGAATCTACCAATATATTGTTGAGTATGAACTTCTAATCGATTTACAACGCGACTGGTTCGATGCAACGTGAATCCAATTATTAACTGCGATATTCACCAAGTCATCGGTCCACCTAGCAGACTAGTCCGTAGCAGCACAATATTCGAGGAGTTTCTATATTGCACGTCGTATGAACCTTGTTCAATTGAACCCGATCAATGCTATTTTCCTATGCTAATATGTTGGGCCATGCTAAGGACTTTTTAACGTTCTACACTATACTATATCATCATCTGGCGATAGATGTCCCCTCTACTAGAGATAAATCTACCACACAGTGATATCCAGACATTTCCCTACACCGATCGATCTAGCGTTGCCTGCAACCAACTATTTCCTATGGCCTTCACCAAATTGTCAGTCCACCTTGTGGACGGGCTTCAAACATTACTTCCGCTACGAACTACCGGTACGAACGCTATTTATGCTGCATTATACCTATATATGTAAATAACCCGATATAAATGTATGGAGATTAGTCTTTAAGAATTTTACAATAAACCTTTCTGCAGTGATCTCTGTGTTTGCTTGACATATACGTAACATTGTATCTATTGTTGTGTATAGTAAAAATGTAAATGGCATTAGGCAAATCAGACTGTGTGCACTGTTCTCTACCACCTAGAGTTGCAAATAAATCCGCAATATGCAGCAACGGGTAGTTTTAATGGCGGGTTGATAGTTATTTTATAATTACCGCATATCTGAAATCCTACCATTTGCTTTAAAAGATGGAACTACAAAAGCATTCCATAATCAGAACGGTCAACTTTGTAAATGATTCACTAATGCTGCAGGCACTGGAGCTTCCCGTGGATGAGCGCGCGCAGCACCAACTGTAATGGTAGCGCATTTACCAACACCAGACTTTTGTCTTTTAGATGTAGCCGGACGTGGTACTTAAATGTAGGTAACCATTTTGCAAATAAAAGTTAAACCACCTAGTCACTCTCACACATGTTATGGGACTGTGTTACTGTAATTTTAAAATGTTTATTCTGCGTACGGCCCATTAAAGTCCAAACAATTTAAGCATCGCGGACTTTGGGCCGCAAACGATATTTAACGTTTTTTTTTTCGGCGAAAACCCTCAAATTTATCTCTTCGCTATATAATCCAGATTAGAATTGACCGCGCAGATTCTCTTCTAACGCAGAAACGAAGTTGCAGATTTTAACCAAATGTTTTAGGACTTTGCAGGTAAACAGAAAGACTTCCACCATGCTGCCGTATTTGCTGCCGGAAAATATGTCGTTCTGCAATCTCTGATCTCTCTCTGGTTTCTTCGGAATCGACGGAGGAGCACAAGTCGCCTAATACATTATAGCACTCACCGCCTATTGCAATCAGTAACGTGGCCACCTTCAGTACATTGCCTATACGAAACTAAATAATAAAATGTTCCACTCGACGCCCATACCAGTTCCAAATTTAGAATTTGACGTCAAGTCGTCCCGATAGGCATTATATGCACGTTAAATAAATTAAATTATAAAAATACCGAATGCGCCAATGTTTCGTACACGTCAAGCAAATACAGAGATCACCGGAGAACGGATCATAGCAGTGTTTCCCAACCTTTTTAAGCCATGCCCCACTTTAGCAATTTTCAAAGCTTGATGTCCTTCTTATAAATTTCAAAACAATTTTTTTTTTTTAATTAAGATAAATGATGAATTTTAAAAAAAAGAATTGTAAAATTGTAACTATTTCAAAGAAAACAATTTATAAAAATAATACAATTTAAAACAGAAATTCGAATAAATAAAATATATTTTTTTTAATAAATTTAATGCGATCCTTGTGGCTGCTGCTTAGTACATAAAGATTTTGTATTAGGTTCCATCTTAGCGAGTTTTAATCGAGAATAATGTCTTGTTGGCAGAAACTTTTACAAATCAATATAACAAAGAGATATAAACTTATGCAACGTCAAATCGAACTAATTAAGTGCGTAGACCCAGATTTTTATGGGGTAAAAAACATCAGAGTTCATAGTGATAGGGAGTCATACTCGTAGTTAATACTTGGCAACTCTAATAATTTAGTTAAGATTTTGGTAATGTCAAAGCAATTACATTTAATAAATTTTGCCCCTTTTTAAATTAGAATTTGTTTTTAAAACAACCGTCACTGAAATCTAGCATTATATTTTAGAAGCTTATAGGGAAGAGGTTAAGTCGTCTCGGTTAATTTTCAAATTGCCCCCTTCAACTATCAAATTGCCCCCCTATGGGCGTACGCCTCACGTTGGGAAACATTGGATTATAGTAAAGTTCTTACACAGTACTTCCATATATTTATATTAGATCAAAATACACGACTTAGGTAAATAATACTCGGTATGGTGCAAGGTATACAATCCTAACTAGCTCCATATTGTTATCAGCAAGATTATGAATTACCATCAGATAAACATCTTGCTCGTCTAGGACGTACATAAAATAAAAAAAAAATTACTAAATCATAAAAATAAAATCGAACCAAGTTCATAAGTCCTTTTGCGATAAATCTTTCACATGAAAATTGATACATTGCTGAGGAACAGAGTACGGGCAATGTGCGACACGAAAAACTAAAGGTTCAATGTAATCTGCCTAGATTGGAAGATAGGGTAAACATCGTTCATGGATATCCAAAATAAATATAGAGTTGTATAATGATGTAATAAAATATACTTACATCAAAAATATACACCGAAACTGACATTAAGAACTTGGTAACAACTTAATAGAAACTTCTTTTTTACTTATCACTTAACTCTTAATACTTCTGGCGTGTTAAGCATTAAACCAATCACCTCCGGAGCTATTAACGTGGTATACAAACTGTTGATGAAAAAATGTAAACAATATAAATTTTTAAGAGTGAATAGTGTTAAAGGTCAAATCGTGAGAAGTTTGCGATAACTATTCATCGATTAGTTATTTAAATCAGCAAGTTTAATATGTGATTTTATACTGTATAAAGAAAATTCGCTTATCGATAGAATGTATCTGCATATTAAAAATAAACGAAGGACACGCACCGCATCGTAGCCGCATCGCAGCCGTATCGGATGCATCAAGTATTCTATTATAATTCAAGTGGCTTTAGATTGCGGAGATGCAAGCATTCACAATTTAGCGCCTCCGGATAATCACGATATTGGGATCTCGCGCTTGTTTTGCTCGATACGGCAGATCAATATTTACTTTAATAAAATATTTTTATTTAAACTAATAGTAAATTTTAGTGTTCTAGGAATGAAAGTTGTCCCATGCGTTGTTTACTGTCCACCTTCTGTAGAGTATTTCTCCAGTATCGAAATGATGCTGGAATCTTTAAAGTCGGAATATTTGCATCACATCATCATGGGTGATTTTAATACAAACCTTACTAATACCTCACCACGTTCCTTCAGATTACAACATATATATATAAGTCAGTTGGCCTTCATATGCTTCTTTTGCAGGCCACTCACCACAACATCAATGAGGGACACATGGTTTGACTTAATTCTCACCTCCAATCCTGCCCTTGTTTTCTCCCGTGGTCAGCATTTTGCTCCTGGATTTTTCCACAATGACCTTATTTTCGTTTCATACGTTATAAAACGTCCTAAGTATCGTACAGAAGTTCTTTGGCCGTATAGATGTAGTGAAGTTACGTGTGGATGCTTTTACCTTAAAGTGGGACACTGTTCTTGGAGCTCGCACTGTTGATGAGAAGCTGTGTGCGTTCAACGATGCCCTCTTACACTTGTCAACACTCATGCTCCTATTAAAAAAGTGAAGATCAAGCGACCACCAGCGCCTTGGTTGACTCATGGGTACGAATCGCGATGAGAAACGGAGATAAGGCCTTACATAAATATGGAAGTTATCGCTGTGAAGAAAATTGGTGCTCGTATAAAACTTCTAGAAATCGCTGCAACCAGATGGTACGTAATGCTAAAAGCAGACATATTCTCACTAATATTAATTTCTCGTACTATACAGGTGTCTGGAAGCTATTAGAAACTTTAGGCATAGGCAAACAGAATTGAGCTGAACCTCCAAATACAGTTGCTTTAAACGATATAAATAGCAATTTCTGCGCTTATATTCCCTTGGACTACCGAACAAAGTGTGACATCACAACTTAAATCAAGGCTTTACCTCGACCAAACTTCGAGGAATTTTATTTCTCATTCGTTGCTAAAGAAGAGATCAAGAAAATTATCCTCTTCAAGTCCAATGCACTAGGTTACGACAACATTAGCCGTCGCATGATTATTTCCATATTAGACGTCCTTCTTCTGCCTGTTACACCTATTATTAACTTCTCACTTGAATCTGGAATATATCCTTCACTGTAGCGTACATTGTCCCTTTGCCCAAAACTGAAAATCCTTCTTTACCTTGTCATTTTCGACCTATATTTATACTCTCATTTCTATCCAAAGTCCTCGAAGCTAGTGTGCATAAACAGTTATCACATTTTGTGTACCATCACAATCTATTAAGCTCCTTTCAATCTGGTTTTAGACCGAGCCGGCCGACCTAAAATTATATTTTCTAGCAAATTATTGCTAAAGACGGTAGTTCCTATTCGTCATTATATAAAATTTATGTATATATGTATACAATATATATTTTAATATCAATATATCTATTTCTGCTCGACTATAACAATAATTACTGATATAAAATGCATTTTTAACATTTATCTACATTACATGATGTTAAATAACAATCAGGCATGAGGAAGCATGCTCGTTCAGAATACTGTGACTCTCATTTATGTGGCGGTAGATATACAATGTGTGGGTGGTAGTATGATAAAAGATGCTTTTGCAATTCCCTTTGTAAACGTCAAATTGTGACAAAGCTTCCAACACTGGCGTAAAATACTGCGAGATTGTGCGTCGCAATAAAAAGGTAATACGTCGCCGGCTTTATGCGGACGATCTATAAGTTTTGTATAATAAAGCGCATCGCGTGTTTTGTATGCAGACGGAGGACGGTCGCGCGCTGCTTTATAACTCGCTATGTTTAAGCCGGGGACATGTTCTCAAGGCGATTACAGGCCACCACTTATATACACGTCCGAGACTCGCGTGCGCATGCTGCTCTGAATAATTCCGGTTCCGATATTTATTTCCCTAATACATATAATTACAGTTAAATATAAAGAAAGACCACTACTAGTACTAAAATTTTTTAATAGGAAATGGAATCCGTATATATAAAAATAAATTGTTAAGGATTACAAGTTACTTGTTCTGTGTTCTTCTTAAAGTGTTAAATGTCGATCAACATGGCACAGTCCTTTCTGTTTCTGGTTCGGCGGATTAATTCGAACGCACCAGACATGCCAGTCCATTCCCTGATATTCCTCAACCATGACCTTTTCCTTCACCCCACCTTTCGTTTTCCAGAAACTTTACTCATTATTACTAGCTGCAGAATATCATATCGCTGATGACGGAGTACATGACCGAGGTAGGAAATTTTACGTTCGTAACCACGAGATTACGCTTTTGGCCAATTGGTTTGTTCTGTAGTCTATGCAATAACATATACATTATGTTAGATACAATTAAGTGTTGATACGCCTTCCCAATTTTAATGACTAAAACGTTACCAATTTGCCTGTCGAGCGCGATACCACATAAAAAATACATATTTAGAAAAACTATTCGGAATGCTTGTAAATACACTCGCGTGCGACTGAATCGATTAAGCCGTATATTGCTATAAAAGGTTAATTTTTCAGAAAATGGCTTATTCGATTTTCTTCTTTTTTTTTCTGTTTATGAGACTAATCTTTTCTCTAAAAAATACCATTCTTACAAGAAAAATCGGTTGAGTATTTATTGATGAAATTTAATTTGGACATAAATGCATAATAATTAATTAATCGTAAAAGTAAAGAAAGTTAAAATCATCAATACTTTGTATTGCCTCCCCTTGCTTTTATAACGGCTCGCATGCGCTTATTCATATCAATTTTTTGATAAAATGTTGAGGTGTTATATTCCGTTCTTCCTCTAGCGCAATTTTGAGCTCGACGATGCTTGATGGAGCCGTATCCTAGCTCAAACCCTCCGTTTGAGCTCATCCCATAAATGCTCATTGGGGTCAGGTCAGGACTGAGGGCTTTGGCCACATTATCGTCTCAATTTCTACGTGTTTAAGAAACTGGCGTGTAACACTTGCTGTATGGCACCGAGCATTATCATGCAGAAATATAAGATCTTCTCCTATGTACAACATGATCGAGGAAAATGTCTTCCACGTACTTTAGAGCTGTCAGACCCCTTCTCCGACCACCACCAAGCACGAAAACTAGTTCGGTCTTCCCTTCATATGATATTCCAATCTACGTCATGACTGAACCACCGCCATATGACACTGTTTCAGCGAAACAGCATTACGAGAACCGTTCCCCTGGACGCCTGTATACTCGGCCTTTTCTGTCGTTGCCGCGGAGACACATTCTGCTCGCGTCAGTGAACATGATGGAGCTACATTGCTCAATAGCCCAATTGAGGTGTTCACGAGCAAATTGAAGTCGTGCTTGACGGTAAGCTGCGGTCAGTTTCGAGCCTCTGGCTGGCCGCTTTGGAGTTAAATTGGCTCTCTTCAGGCGTCTTCTAATTGTCCACTGACATACAGCCACTCCTTGAAACCTTCTGAGCTCCTGTTGCACATCAACGTCCGTGAGATGACGATTTCTCAACGAAGTTAAGACAATGAACCGGTCGTCCGTCTCAGATGTGCTCCGGTGTCTGTTGGTTTGTAGTCTCCGAATGAAGCCACCAGTCTCTTGAAACCTTCTGTGTACTTGTGAAACAGCTGATGGGCTTATCTTAAGGTCAACAGTGACTTGCTGTTGATTATGGCCCGCTTGCAACAGAGCTACGACTTGCGCCGCTGCTTCTCAGGTACGTGTCCATTGGATTGCGATTCAAATACTGGGAGCTTAAAGCGATGTGTACCTGTCAGTATCTGACGAGTAACTCATAAGAAATATGGGTCACGTGAGCTTTTATACGAGATTTAGTCCCGTAACTCGTGGGTACCCGACCGAGAAATTTCTATAACGCTCATGTTTGACCGTATTTATTTGAAAAGTTTTGTCATTTTTTATTTCAAAATTGATATATTAAGAAAAAATATCAGTGTTTCGAATAAAAAATACTTTTACAAAAATCGGAAAAGCCGTTTTCCGAAAATATCAAACTATTATACCAATATACTGTCATAATCTCGTATTAAATTCAACTTGTTCAACAACATTTACTGCAAAAAAAGAGAATATTGTAGGAGTAAAAAATTATTAAGCATCCCTCGTCGGCTTCTCGTCTTTCACTCGACGGCGGCAAGTTTGAAATTAAATTTAAAATCACCGAGCTTTAAGCTCTACGGTAAAGACAAAGAAGAGTATCAGCCTTTGAATATATTATGCTTAAATACAGTTTCATTAAATATAATCAGTTTAATTTGCTCAATAAACGCTGTTTGATTGTTTTATAAAATTATAAGTTTATATTTATTTGGACAAAATAAAACGAAACGCACTTGACAATTAAACGGTGATCGTGATGCTAGTTAATACCACATTGTGGTCGTCTCTTTGAGACAAATGTAATGTCGAGTCAGTAATAGTAAATAATATTTGACATAGACATAGTCTCCAAATCATATTCGCTCTGTTATCAGATTCTGTCATTTAATTAAAGCGAATAAAGAATTAAGTACGTATGCGTTATACTGCTGTAAACAAAATGTGTGAGACCTTACCATAATAAAGGAATATTGGAGTATGTCGCATTGTTCAGTTATTCCTGAACTCTTTATAATACAAATATCTAATTATGCAAATAAATCTTATACGATTGACAGAGTTATGAAAAGGCAGCGCGCTCGTGTATATCATGGGCGTCATACGTATAATAAATGTTCTAAAAGTTTAGAATTTTAAAATTTATTAAAAGCATGATTTATAATACTAAACGACAAATAAGTATTTCATCACAAATGATGGAATTCGTATCAGATTTTTTTATTAACTTAATGGATTCGTATACCTAAAGCTTTAAATTTTGCCTTTGCTACCACAAACCTTGACAAGCGAAGAATTCATTACAAGCAAAATTACTAACCAAAGTTGTTAACAACAACTCACTCGAACTTTTGAAATACTCTACGGGATTTTTTCCATGAAACAGATCGATGTAAACAAACATCGAAATTTCTTGAAATCACTGTACGTTAATAAATACTTAATAAATTTATAATTTCTACGTATTCAACGTTTTACACAGAAACAAGGTTTTAATAATAAAGATCATACAATTCGATAGAGCGATAAATGACACTACATACCAATACGTATAAATAATGTAGCATTACTGGCTAGACATAGTTGTGTTTCATTAATAAGTAGAAACTACGTTCGATGGGCAAATCAGTCCATAGCAGCGATCGGTTGCAACATTGTGTGATGAAATTTATATGCAAATAGAACGCGAACCTGTCCACGTAAAATTTCAAACGATAATGATCTTTACCATCATGGATAAAGTTACAAGATTGTAAACGATTAACTGCACTATAACAAGACACTAAAAGTCGTAACGTGTAATAACATTATCCTCAAGCGCAAGGTTGCAATAGGTAATGAATAATTTAGAAGTAATAGAAACAAGTAATAATGTGGTATCTTCTTGCAAAATATGTCTACATATATAATGAAAATGGAAAAAAATAAATAAAAAATTTGTGTTTGTTCGTCAATCATATGAAAACTTCTGAACGTATATAAACATAGGAACATGACCATTCGACGCGAAATGATTCATAGATGATTATAGGCTATTTATTTTTTGAATTTCATGTATGTTTCATTATCTTTATTTCTAATTAATTGCTATAAACATTTTCACCCCGTATTATTTATGAGGTTGTAACAGTAACGAGTTGCTATTGAAAGTCATTAGCGGTTGCGGTTGCTCTCAAGGAACATTTCAGACAAATTTCAAGTATATTTTTATATGACGGCCAGCAAAGCAGGCGCAGAGCAGCTAGTAATTAAAGTACTGATTCTTTTTGAGATTATCTAGATCAACCTATATGCTAAATATTAACAGAAGTTTTGGTTGATCTAATATCCGTCTTTTTAAGGTTGTTTCCGCATGTGCGAGGATCATGGTCAGCCTTTAAAGCTTTAAACTATATATCTCTATCATTATTATTATCCAATTATGGTCACTGTTGAATTTGGGTCGTTCAAGAAGGAATATATATATTAGCTATCTTCATAAGTATAATATGGTAGCAACGTTCACAGGTAAAACTCCTGCCCTTTCCAAGAAATTATTCATTCCTTTGTTGCTTTTTCACGCTACGGCGAGGGTAGAATGACGATGGGAATATTTCAGTCTGAGTACCACATGGGAGCAATGTTTGATATTTGATTTAATAAATTCTGAATAATCAAAGTAATTAACATAGTTTAAGAGATCACAATACTGGTGATAAGTTCTATAAAAATCAATATGGACATAGTCTACCACTTAAAAGTTGAAAACTTGTGCACAATTTCAAATGTACATAATATATCCGCTCTGATATTTAACACTTGAAGTTTTGTCTTATTAAGTAAGCGTATACATTACAATGTTACAATTTCACAGAAACACAACCATAGAATTTAACAGACACTGCGCGTGTGCTATACCGTCGTTACTGGATCGTGGAACTACGATCCTCTTGACTATTGAATAATTAACTTCGTAAACATTATACTGCGATCTGTGAGATGTCATACGTTATAACGTCCGCATAACGGTCTCTATACTGGATAGATTTAGCATTAGTTGCCAAAGGTTGTGGGTTAATGGCCACACGACGATTTTAAGCGCACTTGGCCGCCAGATGTGCGTACCGTAGTTTCAGAATTTAACACATCGTAATTCATAAGTCTATAAGTAAATTGTTTTACGAACTTTCGCCCAAATGAAAGTATTTTATGTGTAGATTCAATATTGCACTAGTAAGTTTGGATTATCTGGTCTTATTACTTTTTGGGATTTATCAAGACAAGCTTTTATTATGACATTACGTATATACCTAGACATTAATTAAAAAAATTAGTAAATATCATTTATACTTTTTTTTTTTGTCCGATTACCAAATACTATTGATATACTTTAAGAAAAAGTTAATATGCATTGGAAAGTTAGATGCCTATAGCGCCTAAATTTTTTATTCGACGAAGCGAAGAGACAAGGGAGGAGACGTTCACCTGATGTTAAATAATACACCCACCATACTGTGCTTGTCGTCTTGAGACGTATAATGTTTCCCTAGTAAATTCACTAGCTGCAGCGCCATTCAAACTAGAACACAGTAATATTTGTATATTACTTATACGGTCTCTCGCAACAGTAATCTACCACCAGTATATCAATTAATTATCAGGATTATTATCAACCTGCCCTAATCTTGTATAGATATTTATTGGTACTCTTTAAAACGAACCATGAGTAGATATCACGATATTTAAATAAATAATTAGCGATTTGGATGACAACTCAATGTTTTTTAAGAATTTTTTCCCGTTCACTGTTACACATTGCGACGTGTTGTTATGTCTGTATTTCATATTTCACACCATCGGTGTCAGAATCAATTCGCCAGCGTCCCCGGGGGGGCTCGTACATCAAGCTGTCCAGCCGGGGCCTGATACAAATACGCAACGAGTGACCCCTGCGGAGGTCGCTGCCACGAGGAACGGGTGCGCCACGCCTTTATTACTTTATTTAGGGCATTCGAATAACACAGGTGAAAAGACAACAAAAACACTGCTTACCAACACTCATAATATGTAAGCTTGCTGGTAAGTTTGTTTTTATTTGTAATATGTTAATACAATTGAAAGGAACATAAAATCAACGAATATAACCGTAACAGAAAAAAATTAATAAATATATTGGAGGCCGTAATAATAGAGTACGTAAGGCAGTAGAGGTGCGGGTTCGGTCCCCACTGAACTTTAGTTCCGGTAAAGAAAACTTCCTAAAGAAACCGTCATGTGCCAATAACGGCAGCTCTCTTGGGAACGTGTTGGATAAATGGCCTTGACTCTGCTACTGAGAGAAGGACTTGACTCCCAGAAGTGGGAACATTAAAATGACTGTCATTATACCCCGATATTATTTATTTAACTAAATTCAGTACAAGACAACTATGCAACCGTTTTTATAATTACCGTAAACATGATAAACATTAAATCTATATCAATTAATTATGGTTAATAAAAATAATAATTTTAGTTGTTCAGAGTTGTTCTAATAAACACACGCGTCAAAATAAACGTAAACAATCGTTAAGTTTACTCATTAATCGAAATTGCGAAACTCTTAATACTGATATTATTTCATTCACGGCCCAGAGAGCTTCACGACGGATGGTTACGATCAAAGGACGCTAACGCAGTGAGGTAACATCTGAAACGCAAAACTGTGACACAAAGCGCCTTACCTACCCCCGTGCGCTATTAGGGTGGCTTAAAATGAGCGATTCTCATAAATATTTCATTCGCGAGCAGTAAATCACCGCCGTCCGGGATGGCTTATTAAAATAACCCTCGGATTTTATGCGTGAGGATTTTCTCAAGCTATTTTATGTAATTGCTATTCATGTGAACGAACAGTAGGAACCGTAGTAGGACACAGTAGAGTTGATTTTTTTTATAATCGATGAAGCGACGAGACGAGCGAGACGTTCACCTGATGCCCACAGCACCACACTGTGCTTTTCGCCTTGTGACAAGATTTTAATCATTACCCCCGGTAATTTAATAGCTACGATAGCTTCCAAATCAGTAAGGTTATTACATTACTATTTAGGGGTAGAAATGTGCTCGGCGGACAATATCTGGCAACAGATTCCAACCGCCAGTAGATGTTTAACAAACATCAAGATCAATGTTTGTTAGAGAAACAAAACAAGTTAATAGCATGTCGCCTTTATATAAATCGAACTGCGATGAAATGTCTTTACTTGTTGAAGATAGCTCAGCCAAGAATGCAATCAAATAATATTAAGTCCTTACATATAAAATTGACGTTTTGTACGGAAGGAATATTAAGTATTTTTTTTTCGTAAAATATATTTAATGAATTAAAGTATGCACCGTTGTTATCTATGCACTTTTGCCATCTCGTAGGTAGTTCATTGATCCCTTTACTGAAAAAACCATAGGGGCGAGAATCAATAAACCTCTTAGGAGGTGGTTTGGACTGCCGCATCGGAGTTGAATTTGATTCTTTGTAAGAAGTTTTCCAAATTCCGGAAAAAATGGTAATCTGTTAGGGCAAGGTTCGGGAAGTATGGTGGATCGACATTCACCAGACATTCCAATTGTAGCTCATCTAACTTAGTGATTGTTTGTTGTGCAGTGTGTCGTGAAGCACAGCAGTGGCCTAGAGCGATTGACCAATCTTGGTTGTTTAGCAGCTAGTTCTTCCTTCATGGTTTGCAGTTGCTGACAATAGATATCTGCCGTAATCGTTTGGCCAGATTTTAGGAAGCTGTAATGAACGACACCGGCGCTAGTCCACCAAACACTAACAACTTTTTTTGAGTCAATTTTCGTTTAGTGCAGGAAATCGCTGGGTCTCCAGGGTTCAGCCATCGCGACGAGCGCTTCCGATTATCGTACAGTATCCACTTTTCATCACAAGTAATGATTCGATTTAAATCCCTTCATTATTGTGTCGGTTGAGCAAAGTAACACAGCAGCAGCAGCAGTCAACGCGTGTTTGCAAGTTCGATTCACTCAATTCATGAGGTAGGTACCCATCGTTCAAGTTTTTTTACTTTCCCGATTTGCTTCCATGTTTTCCATTGTGCGGTAATAAGCGACGCCAAAAAAAAATAATAAGGAAAAAACAAATGAATAACTGTTTTTAATACTCAAATGTACCAGCTAAATGAATTTATAAATTTGAATTTGGAATTCGTAATCAAAGAGGAGATATTTCACATCACCTTGGTCAGCACGACAATACATTAATTTCATATGTAAGAACCTAATAATTTTACAGGAACAGTAGACACGGAAACTACTTTTGCACGTAAAAAACCACCAATGCGGAAGTTGACATTCGCGGTAGTCATCAATTTTATGACGATACTAAATTTTAATGAAATGTTACTATAAATAAGGATAAAAGCATAGCTTAAACAAGTAACAAAAAATTAAGAGAAACTATCGAAGGCTTGTGTAAAAATGCATGTAAAAAAAGGCAAAGTGCTACATAAAAGTGTATTGTTATTATAATCCTAAGCGCATATTTTTTTTGTTAAGAATCTAATTGATGTCCGCTTTACGTGTTGTTTCTTAAAAAATATTGTTATATGTTGTATCCTTTTTGACTATACAAGTCATAAACATCTATATATTCGCGTTATAAGTCCAAAACTTCATTTAAATTAATTTCTGTGCAACTGTTTGATCGCACAATGATGGTCCGAATTAATTTCTTGTCTTCTTAAACTGCTTCATCCAATTAACTCGACACCTTTATTCTTCCTGTTGCTGCTTTACCTAAGACAAAAATCACTGTCTAGCCTTTTAAAAAAACACGACCATAACACGATATTTCATAGATACAGTGCCATCTATCAGCAATGATACGGTCAAACAACTTACAAGGTTTAACAGCAATTTTAAAAGATAAAAACTTTACAGTAAAGCATTAAACCTTTTATGATTGTATATATGTTTTAAAAAGAAATTAACAATCGAGCACTTTACCGATACTTAATTACAAAGTAATAGCCAATAGCCTTAATAGTATAATATTGAACACAGAATAAACTCAATCATTAATCACCAGGCCGTATTCCGTCTAGTCATCAGGCTTGAATGTAAAAAAAAATCTCGCTTCCTTTCCGAACAGCGCTGTAACAATACAATGTGATTGCGTTTACGAAACACGTGAACAGTGTTGTAAACAGTTACGGAGCCGAATGAATGTCAAGGGTGACCGTGGTCCGTCGCATGCACGAACCAGTAACTGACAGCTGGGGCCACCGGTAGACCGTAAGGTACCGGAAATAGACCCCTTCTCAACCATACTGAGATGATATCGCAAAATAAATATCAATCGGAAGTTGAAAATATGTTTAAGTAATTTATGTGGTGTTTTATTTCATAGTACTTTAAATTGCTGATATTATGGTTATATGAAAAAGCGACTACACTACAATTTGCGGACAATCTAGACCGTTCACCTGGCCAAGACTAACAAACGGAATGCACAAGTATATGATATGCCTAAATGTAGCAATTTGCATGGTTAATATTACGTTAAGTTTACACGGTAGCAAAATGAACACAGTCGTAATACCCACCAAGAAGTTTTTCATCAAGAGATATTTACTCTCAATAAGCTTCAGTCAATTTTTTTTTCGTAACTTAATACCGAGAAACCTAAAATATAATTTTAAGGTAGAACATGATTTATAACAATCAGTACACAAAAGAGGCGACGAGGGCAATACAATTGCACGTACATGATGGGATGGAAGCTAAGGCCGTGGAGTCAATGTTATATCCAATATATTACATGCGGTACTTGTGCTTATGTTGTCGACATTTAATATATTTTTTTTAACTATATAGACTCGTGCTTCACTGTGATACCACTTTATGGTAAGCGGTGATGTAGTCTTTAGTGGTAAAATATTTTCTTCAATGTATTGACATATAAAAAAAATATTTGTCATTGTCTTAATCACTATACTCGTACAATACAATATTTTCGGAAAAAACTTTTAAACTTGAGAGAGTGTAATCGCATCATCTTTTTATGATCAGATGAGCACGGCGAGTCACCCTTTCTTATGTTGGAAATAACCTTTGTTTGCAGATAAAGAGGTTTACCTACTCATTTTTGATAAGAAGGGAAGCAAAGGAGTGGAACAACTAGCCAGCGTCAATGTTTCCGTACAAATACAACGTGAATGTCTTTGAGAAAAATATAGAAAAAAATAAGTTTTATAATTAGATTTCCGCTCAATTATTAATCAATTATAATATAGACTTTTGCTAGTAAAACAGATCAAACTGAATTACGATTACTTTATTTATTGTTGCATTTATTAAATCTCGTGTAGATCTCGAATTTTTTAAAGAAGAAGCGTTTTATTTTCCTGTACCTTAGAACATACATACTTTAAAAGAGACAAAATATATTCTAGATCTATCTGCATTAAATATTGTATATCAATGTTAAATATTAAAAAACGATGTAATTTTGAGGTTACAAACAGACACTTTAATTTTCTATTTCTTCTAAAAAAATATTTATCGTAAATATATATAGAAAAAGCAAATAATCTTGACGGAGTTAGCTTAACAATATGTGAAAGACTAAATCTGTATTATCGGATGCTTATACGAGATTTATTTTAATTATTTCTCCACTGTATTCACATGCGGATATTCATTAGTTCAGATGATGATATATTAACAAAAATGTTTATCAAGTAAAAATTATCAGAAAGCCAAAGAATATATGTTCCTCATGAGTATTATATGGTAGTGATTTACAAGAATAATTCGTACAAATCCCTAAACACGAGATCACCCATCTGAAATTCGCAAACTCGGTCGTATTTCGAATAAAAGGAAGCGACTACTGTAACGCTTCATAACTGCCTCCGGTTTTTATCCGGCGGCTTATTACTGCACTTGAGCGGATACGGCAGCGCTTTTGAACGAGCTCTGCGAAATTTTGAAATGTTCACAAAGGTTTTAATTCATGTCATGTACAAATTATATCGTATTGAAGAAGATTTTAAGTAGCTGTGATTAATACTATTATTACAGTCACATTTTCTTTAAAATTTCACATATTCTTTATATGTGCATTAACTTAATCGGCTAACTCGGTACTAACACCTTATTCGTCATTATAGATTTATGAACAAATAATATTTAAGTATGTATGTTATCAAATTTCGGAAACTTTTTATAAGCTAAGTAAAAAAACTGTTATAAAATCAATATTAAAAATAATGTCATACATTTCTTAAATATCTTAGACGTCAGCAGCAGTACGTATACATCTGTTGCGACATTAAATTCTCCTTATTTATAAGAAGACTGTCCTCTCCTCTTCCCTATGATGCCACATTCACAACGTCATTACGGGACGCGGTAATTGAGTGAGGAGTCAATTTGCGAGCGCACACCATCGACAGCAACGAGCTGTTGTCAATGCCCGACCCAGTGATTTGTTTGGCATCAGGGCTGCCATGTTGCGACACAATCCAATTTTTATTTTCTGACGTGATGGGCTTTCCTTTAATCTACAAAGCATAATAAATAGACTAGTGCTTGACCATATTTTCACTAGGTGATATGGTCTGCTGTTGTAAAGCGCGTTAACCTGATAACAAGCTGTCAATTTTCTCTTTAAGTCCACACATTATTGTACCATAACCCCAGTTTTTATAACTTTTTATTTCGACGAACAATTCTAATTGCCCGATATTTTTATTGAAAATGATAACGTAATCTAAACATGAATAAGTACTATCACAGTGTCTGTTACTTTTACCAGTGGTAGTTTAATTGTTCTGATATTATTGGGTAAACGATATTAACCACCTTGTATATCAGTACCCGTTAGGTCTTGGAAAATAACAAGATATTCTGACTCACTTTCTAAAATACGTCGACACTAAAAGTTACATTATTCTGCGACATAAAAACATGGAATATTCATAATTCTGAAATCTTATACTTTTGAAGCTCATAATAAAGACTTAAAGATCATAAAGACTACATATTTTCTAAAGTAATAACGCTGGACGTTTATTCATAGACACGGTGGATATACTTTCCTTTGTGACAAATTCTACCTAATAGAAAATGAACTATATTGTTAAGAAAAATAACTAAATACAATTTTCAGTTCTTTTAACCAATAAATAGATGTAATCGTTTTCTTTAATTCCCACTGCTATTTTTTACACTTTACTCTTATAACATCCGTTATAAATACACGAAATTATAAATGAAATTGTAGATTCAGAAGTCTTATCTTCTTCGGCAAATAATATTACTGATCTTATACAAGTAAAATTATTTGTGATTTTCCTTGTTCAATACCATTTAAACAAGATAGGAACGATCCAAATCATTATTTACACAAATTCACTGTTTGCTTTGGCCGAGATGTGTCTCTCGTAGAAGAGCTTTTAGCGTGGGACCGGACAACTTGTTATTTTAGCGTTTAACGTATCCATGTGAAATGAAGAGAACTCTTAGAGCAAGCTGGCAATCTAAATGTATGAATATATACATATATACACTTATGATGGGACATATAATTTGATGAAACTGAAAGGAGAGCGTATGAGGTATTAATTTGGCTCTACATATAAATAAAATAAATAATTATACAAGTTATCACTTTGGTATTCATTATAGTGTGTACATAAAAAAATATAGATTTTTGGCTAATAGACCACATGACCGCCCTTCACAACGTGGACCGGCGATCTGGTGAGAATTGCGGGAATCTATTGGATGTGAACAAAGCGGGACCGATCAATGTGGACATCGTTGGGGAAGGCCTTATGTCCAGCAGTGGAAGTCTATCGGCTGATGATGATGAGACCATATGACAGACGATGAACATAACTTCACCATAATAAAACAAAAATTTTTGTAATACTATAAAAATTTTATATTTACGAGAATTCGAATGTAGAACGGAAGTCATTAATGCATGCGTTGTATATACGAGCAAATGACGTTAAAATTTAGAGACTATTCAGTGTATAAAAATTCATAAACTTGCAGGCAGGCTACTAAGTAATATATCAGAGTCAAGAAATTGTGACCAAATGCGAATCCTGAAGTCTTGCAAGTCGTTTATCATCGGCGCACATCAAACATCACTGGAATGCACCACAAACCGACACACTGCACACACAGGGCAGCAGACAGACATGCATGCGTGTTGACACGCGCACACATAGATCCGCTTTCGAGCGAACTCGTTAACGGAATTAACCGGAGCATTCACATGTCAAATCGGAACACTGTCCACGTTAAAGACCGCTCCATATGCTCTGGAGCGACTCCACAAATATAAAAGCGCACTAATACTGCTTAAATTTTGCAACTTTAAAATTCACACAAAATACACAATTACGTTTAAGTTTCCTTACGCCATTAGATTTTTTTAAATAAAACTACAAAAGAGGCTACCTTTATGAATAAAACCATCGATAATAATTTCAAGACTTATGGAGAAGAATAAATATAAATTCCCAACTGTATTTTATCAAACAAGAATGTATCTGTTCATCACAATAATATCATGTCATCATCATCACCATCAACCGAGAGAGGTCAAACAAAAAAAATATTATGTAGCTATTGTAATTCATATTTTAAAATTAGATGAATATTACTAAGACAAAATGATACAAAAGATCTTCTAGGTTATATTGATCGCGTTCGTATTGAAAGTTTGTGGTCATTTAGAGCAGTAAGATAGTACAGAGAGACAATAAGCAGGTGCAGTTCACTATCCGTAGTTACAAGTTCTGATGACACACATTACTGCAGACCACACGCGTAGCGCTCCTGCTATGCTGAAGCAATTCCAGTTGGTGTTATTTAATAACTGGCTCCAAGAATTCGTTCGTTTTCTAATGTCTTTTTATAAGAATACGAGATTGGTTACGTTATATGACATAACCTTGACATATTAAAGTTGCGAAAAGTTCTATTTTATTGGCTTACTTTAAAACTTACTTGCGAGTAGACTTTCAATAGTGCTTTTACGAACCCTGAGCCCGATGATGGTTGCATAGGTAACAAAAAAAAATAGTGGTGCAATTTCATCATAAAAAAAAAAAACAATAATTTCTCTAGTCACAAACATCCTTCAAATCGCAACATAGTTATTTTTGCGCTGCCATTGAGCAGAAAAAGGTGCTGCAGCGGGATCTGCCTTATCAGTTCCCAGTAACAGAGACCAACCACCAGTAAAATTATGTAATAGAAAAATTGTTCAAAAAGTGAAACAGGAAAGCAGCGTTTAATGTGTTCCGTGACAACAGTGGAATAACCGAGGGTCATGTGAAATAATGGTGAGCAAATAAGACGGCCGGCGGTTGGGCCGATAAGGCGCCGGTGTGAGTTACGCTCGGGCACGCCAGGGTCGCCAGTTCGACAAGTCGCGCCGGATATGCTATAGGAAATTACGTCTGCCCCTAGATGCATAACCACGTGTAAGATGCTCTAGTATTATTGGGACATAGCCAGATTCAAATTTTGCGTTAAAATGCATATAATATTCCGATACATTCCACCTTAATAGATAATAAAAAGACATCACATGGGCTCAATTTTTATACGTGTGAATATTAACTTAATTTTAATATTATTTAACCTTTAAGGTAAATTAATTGATAAAACAAATTAAACCAATCACATAATGTTAGCAAACAAACATAAACGGCATTTATAGATAAAGGTTATCAGGAAGTTGTTTAATATTTTTTTATAAAATCCCATGTAAACTTGTTTTAATGTCAATTTTTATATCGTTAACTGTAATAACATACCTCGAGATATTAATACGTTCAAAATATTACATAACATGCGTACTAATTACATAGGCCATTAAATAAATTAGGTTAACTACGTAAATAATATAAACGAGTACACTAGAAATCTACTGCTTTATACTTGTTTTTATTAAATGTATATAATAGATTTTTATAGTAGAGACTGAGTAGTATTCTGCACTGAACCCACAGAGGAATGTTGCTGAATATTCTTTGTGTTTACTTTGTATTAAATAAATCTATCAGACTGATAAATATAGACCTGTATTTCAAGAAATGGTTTGCGGTGGCAAAACCCTGTAAACCAGATAGTAAAGCTCTCCGTGCCGATTGCCACCAAGAGACGTTCAATATTTTCAACATGATTGAATTCTTAGGCTGCGAGTAGAGACGGATCGGAACTCATCTTCGCAAATCTGTTTCATAGAGACTATATATCTCTGATACAGGCATATTTAGACGAGGTAGATTGAAGTTGTTGCTGCGGAGTTACTTTTCATATTTTGCTTATCGCAATGTCTTCGAATTTTTCAGATACGTATAAAACTTTATAACAATTCTAATAACCATAACAATTAGTACAATTTTTTTTAAAATATAGCGGATATTTACCTTTGCGAAGTTTGTGTATATAGTGCGATTGTTAATGATTGTGTAAGCAGTTTGTTTTGAATCGTATCACACGGAGAATCATACACTTTTCTCAGCAGGAGTTTATAAAAACATGACACCGGTCATGTCCAATAAGCGTTAAAACTAATGCAACAGATAGACGGTGAAACCGACAACGCAACTCACCGCCGCGGGACGTCGCCACCGCCACCGCCAACCTACGAGTGTACAGGGAACTGAAGAAATAGCATAAATTAGGCTTTCATAAAATATTTCTTTTAAAAAACATATACTGCGTAACTACCCAATAATATTATATTAGTGTTGATGTCTCCTGCGTATTGTATATATTAACCGTATATATGTATCTTCAATATTTTTTTATTTGGTTATTAGTACCTTTATGGACGAGCTGACAATATGCAGGTACTATAATACAATCGTATCATCAAAATGCTGTTTATGTTATTGAAGGCAACACTCTGTTATTTGAAAGCCATCTAGGTAGAAACCATGTCTACTACCAAACAAACACAAGTGTACAAACATTACTATGTTCCGGTTTGAAGGACGCTATAGGTAGTGAAATTATTAGGGTAATAAAACAACATAAGGTGCGTCATGCTCGTGTTGTCGCTTTGTGTAATAGAAAGAATATTAATAAAAAAACTACAGTTTAATCAATGTATTGGCTTAGTTAATATCTATAACGAGTTAGATAATTGTTTAGTGAGATAACAGGAGAGGCCTAGGATAAGTTCCATCAGAACCCATTTGTTGACCACATGCGGACGACTAAGAGGATTAAAGGTACCTTACGGTATAAAGGCACACACATTGACCCGTTTTTAATTTTATCACGTGATAATTTGAATTTAAACAGAGCTTAATTATTATATCTTTATAGGACTTTTAATATATAGAATTATAATAAAAATAAATTTGTGAACACGATATGTTTATACAATGTCACTGCAAAAAGCAGTGACGTTTGCAGATTATATATATTATATAGGTTATGTTACATTCCCCTTTTTTCTGCAGACCATCAAAATTTTCACACGTACTATCACTGGCGAGCGCTGCTCTATGATATATCTAAATATCCTCCCAAAGTATACAAAGACAAAGAAACTAAGATGAAACACCAGAAGAACTGTCTCCTCAGACGTAAGCCGGTTTTCTCACATCGCGAACTGTTCACCGGGCAAGTGATTTATTTTGTATTGTTTACGGCAACAATAACGTAGTTAATTCAAAGTGGAACACCGCTCGCCCAAGGCGAATGTTGCCCACTATAAATTTGTTTCCGAACCGCTTCTGTCGATAAACGGTGGCCTATTATAAATGAAAAACATAATTCCCAGTACTGAATACTTTTCTACTGAAAAAACATTTATCTTTCAACGAAATTGTATTGTTATTAATAATCGTCAAGTGTTAATACAGAGGAAATACGTTTGACTTTTATATTTGAGCAAAGTTCCGATATGGAAATTTCTCTTGTGCTTGTGACCCTAATTGGATTATGTTCTCTAGGAAATTATCCAATTCATCAAATACGTAGGCTAAAAATAAAGTATAATTCAAGTTTTTTTTGTTCTTCGATTAACTTTAAGCAACATTAAAAGATTGTAATTACATTGGGGTTGGATACTACTATTTGTGTGGTAATATTTTTAAAGTGAAGCATTGCAATGTAATTGGGAAAAGTGATATTGACATGTTGAAAGGATTAAATCTAATCTAAAATTATAGAAGTACATCGTGTATTAGGAATGTTCGATGTGAGCTACACGGCGATCTGTTTGATCATCTCCCGAGTGACGGACATTCCGATCTCAAAGACCTCAAGATTCCCCAACTCGTTCGAGTAGAAATTCGATTTAATTTTGTTCGGATTTGCCCGGGCGGGTCGGCGGTGATGACGGCGTGGGGCGGAGCGAGCAGGGCGAGCAGGGGCCGGGCGGAGGACAGACGTCACATCCTAAGTACGCCCTTAGAGACGTCTTATAAATGCGACAAATTAGAATAAGTAATAGCTTTTCAACAAACTATGAAGTTATTCACAATATGCACATTAGGGGTTAGAAAGTTTTCATACCAATTAATTATATTATTATATTTAATTATTATATATATGTATTATTCCAATAAATATTGACTACAATATACTAATGTTATATTTTCGTTACTATTATAAAAAATTACCAGCCCCCTTTTATTAAAATTGAAAAACGAAAGTTGCATATTAAATCTAATCGTAATAGGATTGCTTGGAAAGTTCCTCGACTTTATTATCCCCGTAAAAGCGGTGAAGGTATAGATTCCAGGTGAAGCCGAAAATAAAGCGAGGCTTTATGCGGCGATGCGAACTTTTTTATTTGTTTCGGGATTATACGCGGAACGGATAATTTCGACGAGGTATTAACATAACAAAAGCGGTTAAGTTATTTGATTCGCAGAGTGCGCCCGGGGGTTGCGGCGCGTCTTAAATTTTTTCAGGTGTCGGAAATAACACCTTATATTCTTTTTTGCCAACCATTTGCCACAATATTTAAAGAGTAACGTTGACGATATATGTTATTATAAACATAATTGATAATTAGTTTAATCTTCATTTCATATATTTACGTTCTTCACGTATCTTTATTATTACAAGTTGTTATTGACATATATTTCTCTCGATCTGATATATGTTATATTGTTATGTTACTTAACACTTAACAAGGGAATAATGATATCTCAGATTTTACAAATTTGTCAAAACGAACGTTATAGTATAATGAGCTGGGCCAAATATGTTTTCTTTTCTTTTTTTTTGAAGTTAGGATGTGTTTGTTATATTCAATAGCCTCTCAATCTTGGTAAGAATCGAAAAGGAACAAGGGTAATCAAGGGAACAGTCGGTTATGTTTGGATTTTGGTACGGCTTATTGTGCTAACGTTACAAGTGTTTAATACCATTATTGTGATTCGGAAAGCTGAGTGCGCTGCAAACAAGCAGTCCGAGCTAATATAATTTTAGGGGGCCCGCGCCGCTTTTGAATTTTTTCCCCATTCGTTTATCGCCACGCCCCGCCCACCGCGCCGGGCCGAAGTTCCTCTCTGGCAATAATTGATTAGGGTCGCGTCACCATATTGAAAAACGATCACATTTACTCAACAGTATCGATATTTAGTGTATCAATCGATCGACATATGAATTCGTGTAGGAGTCGCTTATTACAAATATCTATTACTACCGCGAGTCAATACTGAATTTTGTATTTATAGAACACAGTCGCGATTTTCCAATCGTATTAAAATTTTACTTAAAAAAGATGTCTCAAATTGTACGGTAAATTATATAAAGTAATAATACAAAATGTCATAGTTCAGAACAATGCATTCTTAATTAGCTTTAGAAGATCCGAACTTCAGAGTAACTTTATAAAGATACTTCAAACAATGTAATGGTTTAAGATAGTAAAACTTGGAAGTTCGACATCTCGACCGATGAATGTCTACTGCGGTCTTATATTGTGTTTGTGTAATATGGTAATAAACATATAAAACAAAATTGTCCCTTGATTTGCAAAACAAAATAATAAATTTAATATTTCAATCACCATCATATCAACGGATAGACCTACACAACTGTTAATCTCATAATGTATTTCATAAAACAAATAGCGAATAAGAAGTGTTTTGTGGAATACTTTACAAATATCCAATATATGTTTTACTTTTGTTTATGTATAATAATATTGTTTTTATTCTACACAAATTTTGTGTCAAAGCTCTTAATCCTTGAGAGTGGAAATAGATAAAGGAATAAAAAGATATCTTTTGATAAATTTTTTTAGATGAAATAAGCGATACGTTCACCTGATCGTAAATTATACGCCTACCTAAAACAACATGGGGCTGGTTAAGATGATACACAACACCACATTGTCCTTTTCACCTTGAAACATAGGATGTTGTGTCTCATTACCCCAATAATACTACAGCGTCCTTCAATTTGAAACACAAATTTTTATACACTACTGTTTGGCGGTAAAAATAGGTGCTGCTCCGGCAACAGAGACCTACAACAGAAAACGTCTAACTTGGAAAGAATAATTCAAAGTTTGTATAGTGATGTAAGGTACGCGAGAGACTGTCTCGGAACAGACTAATATAGCGGAGTGGGGGTCTCGGTCGCGAGAAACGGATCTCGCCGTAAAAGATCAACCTCCATAAAAACCAGTAATAATGATATCCAGCGCGGAGTAAATAATTGTAAGACACGGCGCTAAGAGGCCATCGCGCGCCCCTTACGATTATTCCGCTGCACAAGAAGGGGCTTAATTAAAAACGGTTCAGGTTCACTTCAATTCTAGACGTTTGATGAACCAACCGCGTGAATAAAATTTCAATGAGCCGAATTGAGTTTTTATGTTCACGAGCGGTATTGCTAAATAAGTTAAATTAATAGGAGTTGTTACTTTCAAAATTAAATCTCTCTGTGATATAAAAAAGGTTTTTAGAAACCGCATTATATTCTACTTAGAACATTGCTTTTTAAGAAGCACTAGATTGAAGTATAAATTAAAAGGTTTAAATAAAGGTTTTTTATGTTAATACCTTATTGAAGAAAAAATACCCTTTAGTATAAAATATACATTTTAATTACTATTCAGAGGTATCCTCTAGGTATAATTTTATTTATTAATTTTACTACACTTTGGTGTTTTGTAAGAAACTAATCTGATAACTTTTAATTGCTCCTTCATAGTGCATAAGTGTATAGTGACAGAGTTATATAAATACATTCGCCAGATTTCCTCAACTACACAAATATTCAAGATATTACTAAGAAGTGTCTTCGTATGATAATAAAAAGGAATGCATTAATTGATATTGATTAGTGTTGTTTATCGATGTATTTATAATTCTAAGTAATCAGCGAGGAAGATAACTATTGTATGATAATAAAACTGTGACATGAGAAGAACATTACATAAATATCGTTTCAAACGAACAAGACACGATCATATCAGCTGTACACTTCGCTTTGCGTGAAAGGTCATAGATTTTTTACGCTTAAATTATACAAAATCTATGCGCAGCGTATAAACTAAACTTTAGAAGTAACTTGTAAAATTCATTAATAGCGTGTTAATTGTTTACATGGTTAATATAAACCATAATATTACTAAAAACTAATATTCGGGAAACATTTGTATTGTGTTGTATTTATTTTAATATTATTACATCACTATCACTAGTGGGGTTAACGTTTAAATTTTATATAAAAAAATGTATCTTTGTCTTATTTATATTAATTATTGATATGTATTTTTTAATTTAAAATTTCTATAGTTTCCATATGTTTATAGAAATCTAAACTATTATAAATGGTTAAGGATTATTGCAAAACATTTTATTTTATAAACATCAAAATAAATTAAAGTGCTTCTAAATATACTGTGTAAAAAAATTGTTAAATATAAGCGGAGATATTTTTATTGAATACTCATATCATAAATCCGTACAGTTACACAATAGAGGAGGAATGGAGAAGTAGAATTACTCACATGGCGCTGGACTGGGCGGCTCCGCGCATATGCCGATGGATTTGCTGGGGTCGTCGAGCAGAGTCTGCGCGAGGTGGTAATCGCCAAGCTTGATCTGAATCTGCTGGCTCACGCGGTCCCTGTTACCGATAACCTGTAAAAAAATCAAATATTTAAAACATTTATACATATACTACTACTATCTTTTAGAACGAAGAAAATTATTTTATATTTGCCTCTAATCTAGATTTTTTCTTCATTTTTTACGATTTATATTAGTAATACATGATAATCATTTAGTATTCTGAACAAATATATTCCAATGTTGCTACTCTTAAGTTTAATAATCGTGGGATGACGGCATCTAGTCAGAAAATAAATCTAGAAATTAAGTTCGTCTAGGTTACAGCGCAGATGCACATCTCTCGGAATAAAAACTCTATAGTCTTTCCTAACAAAAAAGGAATTCTTTCGTGCGTTCGCGACCATGAAGGGAACAGAGATGGAAGTAGGACGCGAGCTGTGTACTTTATTCTTGGCTCGATAATTCATTGCGATTTGATTCATTCTCGTGATGACTAAGACTCGATTCCAGTTCATCATTACTGTAGACTATAACATTGTTTTTATGACATTATTATAGTCAGCAGACTGACGATTGATAGGATTCTTCAAAGGCGTGGTTCTACTAAATATTCCTAAGCATAGAAGTTGAGTCATTGTTATGTATGAGTGACTATTTAGAACAATTCTTTTATTTACTTTAATAAATTGTACGAAAAATGATATATAGTTTCATTAGGTTAATTAAGGATCGCTGTTGAAAAATATACTTTTAATTTAGACTTATAACTGATGGCTGATTAAAGGTTGGAATAGAATTTTGTTTCGTGCAGTAATATAAATAAACAACTCGCTTAATGTTCCTACTATTGGGAGTTGGACATAAGGGCAGACAAAGTTTTTATCTACTGTTGGGCCAAAACCTAGTTCGCGGATGTCACATGTCCATGTTGTCCTTAGAACATAGCGGTGTCCTTACGTCACAAAGTTTTAGTTCATCAGAAGCTCATACAAGGTAGAGTTCGATCCCGTGCCCTTAAAAACACCGCATTTTACAAAGTGAATTAGAGTTGCTGCTACATAAAGATGAAAAGAAACACTAAGGCAAGCAAACATGTAACATTGATTGTGTGATTCATTAGTGTACGCGAAATATTCCATGTTTCAGTGATTACGTCAAACCATTTACGTTTCACGTGACCCATCTACTTACGTTGTGGTGTAATAACGTGACGTGGACTGTAGGTGTGGAAATTATCTTTCGGCGACGTACTCCTCACAACACCGTGCGGGCAAAACTATGAATTTTTAAAATATTAAACTTCGTAGTGTAACGTTTATTAAAATGTCTTATATCTTTGTACCTACGAATTAACTTAGCTTTTAATTATACAGGGAATTATAAATTGATATTATGGCTAGAAAAAAATTATCGATTTTTCATTCGATATTTTCTATAAATACTAATCACGTGAAATAAAAAACTTCAAAAACTTAAACAAAATAATATTTTCATAATAAAGGATAAAACGGTTTGTGATTTTCTTATTCTAATCGCCGTATTTGTCACAATTTTTTTTTTATTTTAAAGACATTTGTTTTATTTCAAGAACAAAATCAAAATACACTTTTTACTCTAATACAACGTATCTATGTAATCACCTCATGCGTTATGGTTTATTTGTTTAATTGTTTTCAAATTACTTTAACGAATTTATTTAATTCCTCTGTAACAGGATGAGTTAGCCTTTAAGTATGGTTTTTAATAAACCGATTTTATTATAACCGTTATTGTATTTTAATGTACATATGTTAACATTCTATTAAATAAATAAATAAACTCAACGGGAATATTATAAAACTTATATATGAAATATATAACAAACAGTGAACAACTAATTCCACGATGATTTATTATAAATGATGTATCATATTGTATGTTGGATAAATTTTATATAACTTTAGCACCATTGTATTACTATTGTGTAATTACCATTTACATACAAGCATTTCGTCAATAGAATTAATAAATTTATTAATCATCATCACGTATATAATTTTTTTTTATCAAAGTGAAAATAGGGCCTCACAACCATGATAAATACGTATGGTTTATAAGAACAAAAACAATGAAAGCCATCATTTTCACCTCCACACTCGTTCAAACATTCAAATGAACCCAAGGCTAATCAACTTGTTTTTGTTATCGCGTGAAACGTCGTAGGCTATTTATATTTCAGCTACGTTTTAAAGAACTAATTGGCAATAAACCAGCCGAGCGATTACAGCTGAAACACATTAAAACAAACAAACGAGTACGCGCGTACTGACAGACGTCCGGCGTCCGGCGTCTGGCGGCCGGCGGCCGGCGCGACGCCCGATCAAGCCCGTCACCAATGGGAGCCACGGCGGGAAGTTTAATTGCTAGTTTTATAACTTCAGTGAACTGCGCCGTATACCCTTAACAAACATGTAAAAAAGGTTCTCAACAGCCAGTCCGGTAGATCACCTGAACTGACGTCGGTACTTGGTATAAGCTTATCAGAATTAACGTATTTTATTCTACTCATAATATATCCTCTAGAAATTTAGCGTTGAATACGTTAGCCGACCCGAGCGGAAAAAAACACAAATATTCACTTCGATGTGAACGCGTTGAGAAAGCCAATCTACATAGAATCCGCCCTTATTTTACCTGTCGTACATCACATCGGTAGGACTATAGGTGTATATTTGTTTATATTTGGACATAATGCCAACATTACTCATTCAATTACGCGAAAGAATAAAAAAAAATCATAATAAAAACAACTTGGAAAGTAACATAATCGTAATCATTTTTACCTAATGAAGTCCACGCCTAAACATGAGCGTTTATTAGGGGTTATTGGTGTAGTCGCTAGGTTTGGCATAGGGGTTGGTGAGCACAATATGTAGTTAAAGAAGGCTATAGGAAAATCTAAAGCTGATTTATTATTCATATTATATATATATTAATATTCATAAATAAATTGATTTATGACAAGTAGAGTGTAGAGTAATCGTGAGGACATTTTAACTTGTCTCTTACACAGAGGTATTTATATTAAGCAGTCATTATGCAAAAATTTATGAAAAGAATTGAACGTTATTTTATTCATTCCGATATTCATCATTAAAAATTAATCAGAAAATGTGCGGTGCAAGTCCATTTACTTGTTAATTATATCTACAGTTCCCGATGTATTAATCGATAATACAACGGGGATCGGAAAATTGTACGTAATAGATTTATTATCAACCTCTTTACTGGTGGTAGTTCTCTGTTGCTGGAGACAGTCATGGTAAGTTCCATCGCAGTGTCGATTTCTGCCATCGAACAGCAGTGTACAAACATTAATGTGTTTTGGTTTAAATTGAACTGTAATTGGTGAAATTACTACAGTAAGAGACTTCAATCTTATATATCATTACATATATACGAGCACAATTTGGTTCTTGGTATACCTTTCTAACTAATGCCATTTTTTTATATGCAAACAGTTTACTTACCATCAGGTGATCGCTTCACTCGCCTTATCCTTATCCCTTCGTAGATTACAAAAAATAATATACAACGGGATCCAAAACGTTCTCTCCAACTGACCGTCCAACTTTAATTTAAAGATGCTATTCAAAGGTGGTGATGAAACGTATATTAACGAAAGCTGTACAAATAGTATAAGTTTAAATATTTAGGAAAAAAAACTCCGAATAAAATGCAACAGCGAATAACGCGCATATCACTTCGGTTACATTTTACTCACGTCTCGGAAATAGAACATCAGACTACAGAAATATCTTAAGATGTAGCAAATCAGGCGAAACATAGCCGTGTACGAAATGCAGTGTTTTACATTGAGAAATTTTCTTATACATTTAATTATTTAATAGTTTATTATATTTACACAAAAATTACAAATTTAACACAGTAAAATTTTACCTATAGTTTTACACCACCCACGGTCAATTGTCATAAACATGCCCTCATATCATGCCCTTGGGTGCTATAAAACACAAGAAATGTTTCTGTTATAATTTTAAGTGAACGCTATAAATCCATAAAATTTAATTTTATTATATTAAATTAGTTTTTTTTATTTAACTAATGCAGCAATCGTTCATTATTCGTTGAATTAATTTCGATCAAGTTTACTAAAGGTGTTATTAAAGGATTAAAGTAAAATGTGATGAGGTAGTAACAAGAGATATAATTCTAATGAGATCTTAATTATTTTTTACAAAATTAATAACTGTGCTGGTAACAGCAAAGAATGAGTCTGTTCTTAATTTATGCTACAGTGAACATTACTGTTTTTTTTAATTCAATGAAGCGACGAGACGAGCGAGACATTCACTTAATGATAACAACGTGACGCTAGAAATAATGATATACATTGCGCCACGTTAGACTAATCGCCTTGAGACATAAGATATTAAGTCTCGTTACCCCAGTAAACAGTATCGCAGCTGGATGCGCACGGCGCAAGATCGATTGATGTAGAAATCTTTGGAGAAGGCCTAAGTCCAGCAGTGGACGTCTGTCGGCTGATAATGATAATGATGAATGATGATGACCCCAGTAATTTCACTAGGCATAACACCTTTTAAACCGGAACATTGTAATGTTGGCACACTGCTGTTTCGTTGGGAAAATAGGAGCTGCGGTGGTGCCTATACGGTCTCCAGCAACAGAGACCTACCACCAGTATACTTAAATTGTCAAACAACCTTATGAACAAACATTTTTTTTTAATTAATTAATTAGAGGCACACCCCCATAACTTAAGCCTTCTAGAAATAACTACAGATACACTGGCAGAACCGCGACCTACATCGTTGTATTGGTAAACAGCTGTTAGTACGTACGTATCGGCGGGCGGCGAGGCCGGGCGCGCATCGCCGACGCGACGCCGGCTCCGTGTCCCAAATAAACCGGCCCAATGCCGCGCCGGCCGACACCAGCCAACACCCGCCGACACCCGCGTGATTCATCACACGACCACCGCACCACCACAACCATACATACTATTATCGGAAACCGTGACTCTTTGTATGACTAAATGCCTGTGACTGATCATTCTTATTAAGGCTACAAACACATAAAAGGAACTTTGTCCGCCTATAAGCGACAACAAAGCAAGTCGTCAAGGAACGAACAGGAAGAAAATCGTAAAACACGTTATACAATTTCCTTAAAATTTTATAGACGATATTGCACTCACAATTAAATGCAAAATCCGACGTTTAAATTATTGCCGTGTTTTTTTTATTTTCATTAAAAACCACAAGAATTATCCGAGATTGGCGTAATCTTAAAATAATTTATATACATTCGGTTTGTAGATGAGCCAGTGTTACGGGTCATGAGAATAAGGGTATTGGGAGATTAACATCGAGGTTTAATTTATTTACCGTGGTAAATACGTTGCTATGTGAAAGATGATAAATATGAGACAGTTGCGTTTATATTGGCAATATTATGAAGGAAATGCGTTTTAATTTAAGAAATCGACAATTAGTCCTAGCAATTAGCCGATTAGGTTTTAGCAAAGTAAACATCGCGTAAATAAACACGCGAGGACCGCACGTTATTGCTTTCTACGTAGATAATAAATCTCGGTAGCTTGGGACACGCCCTGCCTCGTGTCAATGCCCCTCTGACAGTGGGGGCGCCGCGCCGCATAGGACAGGGTTGCCAGGTGACCGATATTTCACCGAGAACTATATATTACACCTAAAAGACAAAATAGGGTTCAAGGGTGTTTTAAAAAAGAAATAAAACGATTCATAATTTAATTAATTGTAAAGAAAAAAGTATTTTACGTATTGAAGGTATTTACTTCACCTCGTTACACAGTGATTATTTTTTATTGTGCATTCTTTATGAAAAATAATAATACATTTTATTGCAAATGACGAACAAGATTCTTGCTACAAAGCCAATTAAACGCAATACATTTTTATATTTTAAATAAAGGAAAAGAAGAGAAAGTTAAAAAACATTAGCAAAAAAATCTTAAGTACAAAAATAAAGTGAAACCGCGGAACGTGAAATAAAGTCTCTCATTTTAGTAACAATAGAAACTTACATTACAAAAATTACAAAACCACAATTTCAAATGTAGAGTTTTAGATAGTTCTGTAGAGTACTCCAGAAGAATGACACAAGCAGTCAGCAGTTGAGCCGTAGTGGAAGACTTAAACAAGCCTGTTAGCATTCGTACGGTCATTGACGGAATGAAAAAAAAAAGGTTTTACAACGCTTTTCTAAAGCCCTTCCTACTCCCTTTTGCAACTGTATCACTATTATGGCTAAATTTCTGATTTGAACTTTTCAATACAGAAAAATCAAACTAGAAAGTTACTTAAAAGTAACTTAAAACAATCGGTATCACAGTTAAGCTACAATTTATTAATATGTTTTATTTACGATGTGATATCAATAGCAGTAATAATTTCTAAGTCTATTGGTGGAAGTCTCTGTTGGCGGAGACCACCTAGGTAGATACCAGCGCGACTCCTATTTCTGCCGCCAAACAGTGCATGTGCAAGCAATACTATGTTATAGCTAGTGAAATTACTGGTCTAACAAGACTAAACATCCTATGTCTCAAGGCGACGAGGGCTGTTTGGTGCTGTGTATATAATCCTAACTAGCGCCACGTTGTTATGGGTAGGCAGTATCACTTACCATAAGGTTCGTCTCGTCGCTTCGTTGAATAAAAAAAAAATTACTTATGTTTTGCACGCAATAAATCTAACAATAAATATTTTTATTAAAATAACCATTTCTCAGAAGGATGATAGTTTTTAAAATTATTATAAATACTATCATAATAACTTTTTAGTTGTGTATGTCCATGTGAGAGTAAAAATGTAGGGTTTCCGAATATACCAACCTGGCATAATATATTTAAGAGGGTTCAAAGCTCTCGCAGCCAACGTCGAAATGAATAGTCGAAAGAGAGTTACGTAGAGAGGTGGGTAAGTTAATGAAGAATAATGGTAAATATCCTGTATCCTACACAAATCTTTATTTACTGATAAGTGTTAAGGACAATTACAAAGCTGTTAAATTATAATCACCATGACTGTAATAATGTGAACAAGTACTATTTGTTTTTTTTTAGCATAAGTCGTTGTATTCCGGTTTTTAAGAAAATCAACAGTTATTGCCGTGCAACAACAAAGTCTCAAACCTTAGTTTTTTTTATATAAACGAGACGATTAACATAGCCTTTTCATAGAAAGAAATGTTACACAAATTTTATCGTATTACATATAAAGAATGATCGAAATTACTGCATCGGTAGTCAACATATGAGATAAAATTTTATAATAAAGTGTAGCCCTGAACAGGTCGTCGAATATCTAGATCATATCGTAAAATCATGAAATCTTATCACTAATTTAAGTTTACTATGCGATAATAACCAGAAATTTTGACGGCATGTTTGAAAACATTCAATCTTCAACAGATTGCATAGACTATGTAGATAACTATAAACACAAATAAACGTTTAATTGTTAATTATTATTAATGCGAGTTACAAAATTATCTTTCTTTTAGCATAAAGGAACCTCCTGGAATTGCACATCAATACTCAATAGTGCTACGATTACCTTCATACTGCGAACTCTTAAGCTCACCACTGGCGACTATAAAGGAGTAATTCTTCGAAACAATATAGTCTCAGGAAATACAGAGTCAATAAAATGTGAACTTATTAACTGTTTTATGTTGTAATGCTACAATGTACCAACCGCCCGTTAATAATCGAGAAAGTCTGGGGAAGTTTTAAAAAGGTAAAAGGATAAATAAACAGAAACTACCCTAAAATGCAAGACTATTCTATTTTGACTCACTATGTATCCGACTTAAAATTTTTTAACGACTGCCCCTCAATGTTTGCTTATTTAAAATCCTGCCGCACTTACGATTACCGCAGACTACTCTCGTTTGGCCGATTCTTGTGTCAGTTGGTATGTGTATAAAGTATATTGCTTTACTTTATGTCTTTGTATGCACGTAATTTTAACTTAATCTATTCGTTTCTCGCATAAGTGAATTATGTATTCTTGTGAGAAATATAGATTCTAAAAGCTCAAACAAAAAATAAATATATACTTGTACATTTAAATTATGTAATCGATTCTAACAAAAACATGTCCAATGAATTTTATTTTGTTATAAACGTTCATTACAATTTATGAGAACCTCATTACAGTTACTGAATGTTATGACGGTTAGCCCGAAGAAAAGATGAGGACTTCAAACAATACAATAAACGAGGGCATACTTTCGTCGGATATCAGAATGCGAGGGTATGGGGCCCGACCGGGGAGTGGGGGCGGACGTCTAGACGCCGCTTTTGCTGTGCTTACTACAATTCTATATTGTATTTATATTGCACCCCTCATTATGCCCCAGCTGAACGACTCTAGCTTATCGTTTAGTTTTGATTAATGACCAGTAACAACTTCACAAATATATTATCATTTCAAACTTTATATAAAACGATGATCCTCTATTTATTACTACCTCTTCTAAAGCCTTCAACAATTTTGTATACTTACAAAATAACCAAAAACTTTCTTAAGTAAAGAGGGTACTGTGATATAGTTTGATATTAATGGCACGGCTAGTAACTAGTCTAAATCAGTTAGTATTGACTAATTTAATTGAGCACACTTAAAAATCATCAAACCAATTTAATTTCTATATTTATAACTTCTAGTAATAATTGTAGAACAATAAATATAGTTTCATTAATTCTGCTTCGACTCATTTAAATCTCAATTCAGCATTGTATAAAATTTCTCCCAATGGGTCGATAATAGTATGATCGTTGTATCTAAATGAGAATAATAATGATTCTGCTTTTTAATACCCTATTACACGAATGACCTAGTTAAGAATTTTTAATATCTAAGTATATTGTTACTAATGAAAAAAGTGTCAATTAAAATTAGTTGCAGTTAATTTTTAATATTCATCTCCCACTCACACGAAGAGAAACGCAATTAACATTGTCAAACAATCCGATTCCGTTCGCAACTTAATTCCAAACAATCTGAGATAATGAAACGGACCCATTCGAATAGAGGGATTGATTGCCAAAAAGACGAGAGAACAAATTGCCTAACAACTCCCGCCAGATAACATTTCAATACTGACTGTACTAAAATAACTCATGGAATAAAAGTTCCGATAGAAAAGGAAACGGCTAGCAAATATTCAATAGAAAGTGATTTATAATCGCGCATCGTAACTTATTACTCGTTACGCATCCGTTTTACAGTGCAATTATATAAAACACATATAAACAACAATAACACTTTTATGAAGAAATTTAAACGCTACATTAGTAGATTGTAACATAGTTATATTTTGTTGTAAAATAACCTTACAAATCATAAAACAAGAAATAAATAAATTTTATTACAATAGTTTATGATAACTTTATGGTTATGTTATTATTATTCCTTTGACATAAACGCTTACAATTTTAATGCAAAATTGGAAAAGCACTAGCAAATGGATAGTTATTTATTGATGCTTATCTCAGGACTAAATCTCATGATTTATATACATTATTATTAAAAGACTACAAAGTAAATACGTTATCATTAGTTCGGCATTGCGATATACATATATTGTAGGTTACGTAAACACGTAAGACAGGCATTACTCTCTGAAAATGAATTAAATTTTCGATGCCTCACAACTCCCCATACATTGAAATATGAGAGGGATTATAAATATGAGCAGAATGAAGACATATTACATATATAAGGATAATCAAACACCTGAGAATTTATGCACGCAGCCTTGACAAGGTGAGACAAAAACAGGTATGATACGAAACAAGTAATACTGGCCAAAAAAATCACCGTTTTAATTCCGCTAATAGAAATGCTAAATAAAGTGCACAGTATACATATACGTACACACTTATAATAAACAATTCAAGGAAGCAGAAACGTATATAGACCACTTGAAAACCCCATGATATTGACATAACATCATGACTTTAAAAATATCTGACGTCATTTACATTTGACTTTTAACTGTAACAAATCTATTAGTGTTTATAAATATATTACTCAGATTCACAATGTATATAAATTTATAATCGAATGTAATATATAACTATCCCCGTAACAATGTAAACCGAAGAAGTAATCTTCATAACTCTCAAACGAACGCCTCTTTCAGAGTTACGGTCTATTGTTACCGTTAAAAAAAAAGTATCTTTGACATTCTACTAGGCGCCGCATCTTAATGGAATGAATATATCATAATTACGAGCAACCATTGTTGATAGCCTGCTCATCTTGTTAACTAATGCCACATCTACATTGTAAATTCTGCCCTATTACTTTGTAATAAGCTACAAGAAGTGAGTACACCGTAAAAGACCATACAAAATGAAAATGTATCAGTGTAAGCGTAAAGTTTAAACTTGCAAATCAAGCCTAGGATATCATCAATCAAGAAAATGAACGGTTTCCACATCCAGGCTTTGTCACGGATACGTAGTGGATGCCCGTAACCAAAATATCAGATGGATTCTCTTGTATAACGTTTTCAGAAATTCCGAAGTGACCGAAACCAGTTAGGAAAGTTTTGATTCTAATTTGCTTATGTCAATGACAATGTACTTGTGACAGGTACATTGAACATAACGAATTAATTTACAATTGACTATATGTATACTTCCTTAAAAGATCATGACTCATGTCTAAGTTATATTATAACCAAGTCCCTTTATTTAATCTTTTTATTAGTATTAAGCAAAACAACACAGCTGGCCAATTTTTAAGAGTATTTGGATTTATGTGAGTCACAAGCTAGAAAAAAAATTCCAACAGTCTCTTTTACATAATGGTTAAATATACTAATTTCTGTCTATTATCTATTAAAAACCACAAATTTAAAATTAATCTCTCTCTCTCTCTCTCTCTCTCTCTCTCTCTCTAATCTTATTTAAAAGCTTCAGAGCATGCTATTGACTCCTGTTGAAAAACTATAGTGCAGGTAAACATCGGGCGAAGTAGTATCTTTAAGAATAGGAATGTTTACAATAGCAGACTTCCGGAAGTTATTGATAATGGTATTGCTTGTATGATGATTAAAGGACTAATACGTTTAAACGACTCTAGAGAACATTAAATGCTTTAGGAAAAAATACCAATGCGGTAGGTAACTATTTAAAAAAAAAAATTATAAAACCATTGCCCTAGTGACCCTGTTCATTTGGAACATGTTCATTCATAGCAATGAAAACATTTATAGCCACCATAAATTCTTTATATTTTAATACACTCTCATTTATATACAAAATGATAAAGATCAAAACTTAAAATTCGTATGAATTAACAAATCCAGTGGACGGCGAGTGGAAAGTAATAATGTTTTGTGTAAATATAAGGACGTGGGCGTGCGACGGTGGGCAGTGGGCCCGCCGCGGTGTTTACATTGAAATAACTAGTTTGGACCGGCCCGTCCGCTGGCACGGATCGACTCACTGTTGCGCCAAATTACTTTCCATTCAACGTTCGGAAAATGTCCTCTTGACCGATTTCCACTGTAGCAGCGTCCTATAGCGCCGCCGGAAGTAAAGCGGCAGTTTATCGTACCGAATACAATATGAAGTTGCTATTATGCAGATATACTTTTATTGTACATACTAATGTTTATAATTAAATTAAATAATAATTATTTTCAGCCAAAGGAAGCCCATTGTTGGGAGTAGGCCTCCCACATGGATGTTTACCAGATCATCGATCCACCTTATCAAGGGACCTCCTAACACAGCGTCTACGTATTGTAGTTGTAAATCAATCTAAATACAGATGGTATTTATTACAGAAATTATGAATCAAATTAAATATATATATCCGCCTAATTGTTTTATAATTTATCAAAAAATACACTTCATACAAGATTTTAAATCCATATAAAAGAATAAAAAATTATCATTCATAAATCCAACAATCACGTGATAAACAGACACATTCTACACACCTAAAACCCAATCCCGCATTGTCTGAGCTCGGTACAATTAACCAAACGTCAGGGATAATAGACAAGTCCGAAATAATGAAATAAAGCTGCTTACGTAGTGGGGCAAGATGGACGGCATCACTCCCCAAGGTCGTTTCCTTTTCATGGCCCGCGGTGATCGCTTCCGCGGCGCCGCTGTATCATGTAGAGATTACATTGACATTTCTGCGGGCATTTCCCTCCGCGTGTTTAAAATATTTTACGTCAACGACATTTGCTACTGCGTTAAAGAAATAACTTAAACAGATTATAAAAGTAAGTTATTCAGCGTTATGACTATGGTTAGTATATACTGTCGGAAACGGTTTATCCATCCAACATCTAACGAAGTTCTAATTTATAAATCAAATATTAATGTGCAAACATTTCTCTGTTCCAGTTTAAAGGACATTGTAACTACTGAAAATACTGGGGTAACGAGACATAACATCTTATATCTCAATTTGGTGTAATCCATAAAATCTTAACTGTTTTTGCGCTGTTATCGGCGGTCACATCACTTACCATCACATATCTTGTTCGTATCGTCGAATAAAAAAAGATATTGTTATTTAACCGCTGGATGTCCACTAATGAATTATAGGTAATATTGTTCTACAATACACGGTCTTACGATAACTTGGTACTAGATAAATAGATTATACAGTAAATGTATGTACTTGTAATGGTTTAGTGGTGTGTCATGGTGGTGAAACTGAAGGTGTAATGAAACATTGAGCGGTAATTTCCCCGTGCAACGGCACGGCTACCGTCGCCCGCGCCCGCGCCCGCTGTGCGCGAGGCGACGCGCGATCGCAATTATCGCCCGTATACAAAACATTCTCGTTAAGGCCCATTGTATATTTATTGCACGTTATCCAATCACGCGCCAGTGGTCGTGGCATTGAAAGGTAATGCGGTCTTGCGCGATCGACGCCATAACTCAAAATCTCGTTTTTTTTTTTTCATTACGACACAGATTTGTCTCATTGATTTATTCCAAACCCTGGTCCACTTCTGGCGCAATACGATTGATACTAACAAATCTGACACGGTTAACGAACTTCTGATAATGGATCATTAAAACGTCCACTAGACTAGATACATAAATATTTAACGTATTGCTTTTCGCAATGTTCTATTTTTTGCTGTAATGTTATTAAACAATCTTTTTATTACAAAATAAAAATTTTATATTTTATTTATTAACATAAAAACAACGGTAACGTCAGTAGACGTGAATAAACGGATTGATTAGAATCCATAAATATTTAAGTATGAGAATGCGAAAGCGAAAGTGTGTAAATGCAAATATCCTAACCATAAAAGTTATAGTAAACTGCTAATACGCCACGATTAAGTGTGAAAGTATGAAAAATACGGTTCGATACCAGTTCCCTGGTATTTATTTCAATCACGCGAATGAACGTAAAAAGCGTAGCTGTTTAGCCGTTATTTCGCATAGAGATAATATCGGTAGTATTCGTTTCGTTTGGCTGTATCGTGCGGCGACTTGGGTTCGCGTATCCAGGTGATTGGTCCTGATGCCTGTCGGCACCACATTACACGATCGCCGAAACACCGTAGACGCTCGCGTGCTCGTATTCAGTAATATTAAAAATACGCAAGCACGACCGACATATCTATAAACTATAGTAAGTGTTGGTGACGCAATTCATACGCATACTATTATAGTTAATCTCAATGTTTCTGCCTTCGTGGCGTGGTAACTGCGAAAAACTACTTGATATCGAATTGCCTAGTTAAATTCTGGTAACATGGTAAGCTTTTTGAGAACCCTTTCTGTTAACTTGCCTGCTATGCTCTCAATGTTACGGCGATTATACTTATAAGAATCAAATATTTTTATTTTCGGGCTCATTTTCAACTAACAATATATAAAATTGAGCCCAAATTTTAGCTCATTGTAGATAAAAAAAATTACTTTAATTTTAACGTGTTATTTTTATCTTAACGCTCACAAAAAGTATTTTTTGTGCACTTGTAGCTACTTACGCAGATTAAAGTTCTCAATACAATGCGTATTTACTATGTGCTCAGTAGTCAGCAATAAGTACAAATAAATAGTGCGGCAGTATTATGGACACAAAAAAGGAGAAACCGAAATAAAAATAATTATGATAAATTGTAAACATCTACCTATTGGTCATGATTTCTATCTAGTAACGCATATGGTTATTACCAATATTTTTTTTTTTGAAAGTAGGATATAAGACTATAACATAAAACGACACGCTTAAAATCAAATATCAGCAGAATATATATTTCGTCTATAGATCCAATCTTCAACAATGGTGATGAGTAAAATAGTCTTGGTCTTGATTTTTCGCAAGACCAAGACCAAATGTACAAGACTTAAAAAAAATTAAATTTCCGTTGGAATAATGACTTAAAATATTTATCATAATAAGAACATATGCTTTTCTTACGAAAAAAAATATTTAATATATAATGAGACTGAATATGCAAGAGTGAACTAACCAAACTTGCAAAATTGTCTAAGTTTTGGTCGTCTTCTAGCTTTGCTCGTTACTAGTTAACAGTAACGAGTCGATAACTTAGAAACGTCACAATGTCGTCCGAGTCATTATGTCCAGTAGAAGTCGTTTCGCAACAACCACGAGACACGACCGTGTTGACGTTGGAGTACATCATTTGTCTAATAAAGTACCACAAAAAGTACGCAAGCGTTTGCAGTTGTGGAACGTGTCCCGCGTTCGAATCGGTCACCTTGGCGGCTATCGCTCGTTTGGTTTAATGTGATCCGAGATAGTGCGCTGCAGCCTTGCGACATTCGTCGTTTCGACTATCAACCGTGTCGAGGAAGAGCGCGAGGTTGGTCGGAACAATGTCAGCGGAGTTCGAGGCCACCGCTCGTTACGGTACGTAGTATGGAATTACGCTTTAAGATACTTGTTCAACAACACCGCTTTATTACTGTACAATACTTTAATTGTATTCAAAATAAATAATTCATAAATTTACAAACACCCTGTCTTACGAAACTGAAATTTGACTAAGCATATATATATATATATATATATATATTTATATGGAACAATATTATTAAGTTATCCCGTCCTATATTAAATTCAATTCACATAATACAATAAGCCATTTTCCTTATCACTCATTGTGTTGAGGTGTCAAGGAAAGTCGCGTCTAGTTAAGTTTATAATGACCATATTTCTACAGAAAACAGATGAGTTTATTGCAATTAAAAACTTTTTAATTAAATTATACTTGTCCAAGCTTTTAGAACACAGATATTTTGACTTCTTGATTTTTAGTTCCGTGAATTTTTGATACTCTTTACGTAACATAACGTAGATGCTTTCGCAATGAATTTCCGAATGAAAGTCAGGTTTTTAAAAGTTCAAAAAGGACAAGCAACAGTGGATGGAAAAAGTTGACTCACGTTTAACAAAATTAAGGAGAATGGTACAGTCTCATCAACGCCGGATTAACAATAATGATCTAACCACAGTTTAATACAAAAGTAAGTATTCGAAAAATATTCAACGAAAAAATACTAGTCTCCCATGCAATCCCATTTCCCGCGTCAACTGTTTTAAAACGTAGAAACGATATCAACATTACATGTCCCCGGCTGCAATGGTCGCAAGAACGAAATGCACTCACAATAATGTTTCTAAAGCGGTTAGCTTATCACAGCTGGCTGCGCTGCCGCGACCCACTTCTTGCTACATACACATCGACACGCAGAAACACACACACTGGCTCACGCCGCCCCTGCCGTAATTGGGGAGAAGCTCAGAACAGAAACTGTCCCATCGTAACGTCACATCAATTTTAATGGATTCATTTTTAACTATCTCTTTATCTATGTGTGTAAGAGATTTCCCACATATGATTACTTTATACATTAAAAATGTATACCTTTCTTAATAATCTATGCATATAAAAGATTTCCGCCTACGTAGAAAGAGACTCATCACGATATCTCTGAAACCATAAGGGCCTGGAGACTTGAAATTTAGTAGGAATAATGTTTTTACCCAGTAATGGTTAGCTAAGAACGGATTTCACGAAATGTTACTCCCAAAAGGAGATGCGGGGGTGTTACGGCTACGGTTAGAAAAGCGAGCAAGAAATACCAAGTTAATTTTAAAAATCTAAACAGAAACGGAAGTGTATTAAGACTAGGTTCCATCTAAAAGGATAACGGTATGTAAGCCGTGCTGGATTGCGTGAAGCCGCTGCGTGCGGGCAACGTGGCACCGATGTAGATATGTTTGGGGGAGGCCTATGTCCAGCAGTGGACGTCTATCGGCTAATGATGACGATGAAGTAAGCCGTTTCTTGCTTATCACTTGCGTGTCACTTAGTATGAAAGGGGTTACTCAATGAATATAGGAAATATTACGATAACAAGGTATAATATATAAAAAAATCTATTGCCCAATTTATCCGAAATATTAAACAATTTTCACTTGGCGTACAGTTTGATTATATTAATTAAGCGTGGATGAAGCGAGTGCAGCTGAGGCACTGTATTTTTATCGTCCAACCCGGCGGCTATTTACATAAACCGCATTATCGGTAACCCATCGGGCGGCGCAAACAGAACGCCTGTATTCTAACCCAGTATTAAACGTTTCCGTTTAAATAAATTAAAGCTTTGATAATAACATCTATCATTGAAAACAATATTCGTTTATTTTTCTGTATATCTCATTTTAAAGTTTGTAAAGGAAATGTAGAACCTATGTTTATTTCCCTGGTGTTAGGTCTCCGTTAACGGAGACCGTGAAATAGATACCACCGCAGTAACTATTTGCACTGTCACACAGTAGTCTGCAAACATTATAAGTGTGTAGTTAGTAAAATTTTTAGGGTAATGAGACTTAACTCTTATATTTCAAGGCGATGAATACAATGTGGTGCAGTGTATATACTTAATAGTTATTATGAGCAGGCGTATTATTTACCATTAGGTCATTGTCCTCGTAGTTTCGTCGAATAAAAGAAAAGTAGTAACGGCTTTGTATCCTATCGTAGTCGTATCGTATCGTAGTACTATCGGTATTATAACACAACGTTTCTACACTTGCTTTAAGCAGTACAGACACGTCAAATACGGAAACTCGACACTCATTCCTTTTCTTCATATAAAAAATTATAATGTTATTCTAATAGAAAACAATATAAGATATTGAGATCACTGGTATACGTGAAATTTAAAAAAGGCTTTGAGGGGGATTCTCGGCGCCACCACCACAAGCTTTAATTGCATGTTCAAATGCAACCGCACACTATACCCGTCGTTTCCTACAACCCCCGCACATGCCACAAACTCGCTAATTCGCTGCGTATCTCACATAATATAATCACATATTATATCTAAACAACAGTGTTTACTCAACTAAATAAATTATTGTACAAAAAAAAATCAATAATGTATACTTAGCAACAAGTCTGATATTTTTACGAGCACATCGTCGTCGTGTATACAAATCCCAAAGTTTATATATAATATTACTGCTAGCAACACCTGTCTCGATCAATATCCATTGAGACGTTGTCGAGCGAATCTAAGATCCGGTGGACAGTAGAGACAACGGTTCGCATATTAAACTCACATGCGCGCGGGATGCATTTAAATTGCACATTAGCGGAACAGGTTTTTGTGACGAGACATTAAAACGTTAATTAGTCGGACGCGTTACAACTCGACATGGACGCCGAGACATTTGTGTAATTACCAATTATCGTTCGGAATAACTTTTTGTATATGCTGGTGGTAGGACACTGTAGCCGGGGACCGTCGAGGTAGGTACCTTTACTGTGCAAACCTTACTATGATCCGGTTTGTAGGGCGTTGTAACTAGGGAAATGACAGAGGTGACGAGACTTATCATCTTACGTTCTAAAGGGACGATGTAGTGTAGCGTATAATATCTTCACTAGCGTCATATTGTTATGAGCGAGCGTTTCAATTCAGATTAACCTAATACCTTGTAGTTGATTTATTGAACAATAAATATCATATATTTTTTGCCAATATTAGATAGGTTACTACTGTATCGTTTTGAGATCTAGGCTGAACATAATCGATATATGAATCTGTTTTGATCCGACAATATTAAGTATTTATTAAATTATTCACGAAGAGCCGACTCATATACATAAGAATAATCCTGAAGTGTTATCAGTATACAGGAAACGACATCTCTTTTGAACACTTTGCGGCAGTGGTAGAGCATCAGTATAGGATTTCAAAACAAAGAAGATGACTACAGTAAAACCATTAACCATTTACAAATATATTGCAGAGCTATATTTTTTACATTTCTGCCTACGATTCCAACCTACGCGAAACTAATAAACCACTAAGGCAGGAGTACTATCATTCTTGCGTGGGCGCGATAGAAAAATAATTCATATAATACAATTTGCCAATTTCGATTTGGCCACCATTTTTTTAATAACACGTGAAATCGTTTCATTGTGTAGGAGAAAGGTTAAATTAATTCTTCTACCTCTCTACCTTCAGCATACCATTAAAGGCAACTATGGCAGGATTATTATTTTGAAAAGGGCAGCAACTTTCCTTGTGATCTTTACTAGCATATTGCGACCTTTTTGGATGGGCGATGTTTAGCAGTGGATATTAACAAACAGGAAATGCGATATAGATGGGTGTATAACAGGGTAGATGCGTTATCTCTCGCCCTAGGCTTTTTTCATTATTGTTACATTATTTTTTTAATTAAAAATAAGTTAAGAACTGTTAATATTACTTAACTTAAATATCGAATAAAACTGACGTTAAATACACATATTATAACGAAACAAGACGTCAAGAAAAAGTATCGCATCGTACATTTTTAAAATTAATTCACTTCAGCACACTCAAGGATCCATTGTATGTTGTAAATGATATCAAATTTCCCTTTGTAAACACAAACTTTCCCATTAACCTTTCAATACAATTTTGTATAATTTAACTTTAGTCTGTTACGCTTTGATTTAAGTCAATATTATTTAAGCTGCCTATCTCGATCGGTACCATTTTTTTAAATATAATCATTAAGAGATCACCATAAACATTGAATGTAGATGAAAAGATAAAATTTGAAGCTTCGTGCATTTTAACTTTTTGTCTAAAATATTATTAAAATTCGTACATAGTGTTATTTTCACATTTAACCAAATAAGGACACGAATAAGTTTACCTGATCGTAAATGATAATAAAGTAGAACTAGTTAAGCAGATGGTCTCCTGTTAACGACAATGGGAGAAAACATCCACGTCTTTCTTAACAACATCAAAAAAAAAACCATGAATTAAGTCAGTTGATATACGATATAAGTTTTAGTAAATTATAAAATTTAACCATTAGTTAATTTTATAAACGTATAAGGCAGTTTTATAAACACTATTAATAATTGTATAGTGTTTTGCATTGGGAACGTTGTCTGTAGCCATGGATGTACGGGTACTTATACATGCATTGCCGGCACTGTGCATTAAAGTGGGTCGCGTCAGGCGTCCGCGATAACTGAACTAATTCGAAAACATCACTGCCACTGTTAGTGAATCGCACTCCCCAAATATTTGCAACAGAACGGATAAGTTTTACATTGAATAGTCAACGTTTGAGACACTTGTACAAATATACAGTAATTGTATTCATGGTTATAAAGTTGACGTGATTATCGTTGTAAACTACTACTACTGTTTTTACTGGTGACAGGTCTCTATTGCCCGAGACCGTCTAGGTGGTTACCACCGCAGCGCCTTTTACTGCCGCTAAACAATACTGTGCGAACATTACTGTGTTTCGGTTTAAAGTGAGCTGTAACTAGTGTATATATTAGGGTAACAAGATTAAACATCATGTTTCAGACGAGGAGCGCAGTGTGGTGCAATGTATATCATTATAACTAACTCCAGATTGTTATGGGTGGGCGTATCACTTACCATCATGCGAACGTCAAGCTTGTCTCGTCGTTTAGTTATATAAAAACAAATTTGATACTGACTCTGACGGGCGCCGGGAAGAGTGAGGAGGCGTCCGGCTCGGCGACGTGCGCGTGCGACATCTGGTGCGCGCGAGCCTGCCGCTCGCGTTCGCGCTCGCGGTCGCGCTCGCGTTCGCGTTCGCGGCCCGCCCACGCACCGCTGGCGCCCGCGCCCGCCGCGCCGGCCCCGCCGCCGCCGCCCCCACCGCCGCCGCCGCCGCCGCCCGACGCCCCGCCCCGGTCCCACTTGTCGTACCTGAAATAAAAACATTATAATATTATACTTTGTATTAATTGAACTCTTTATATCACACTTAAATCTACTGAGGTTTCTCTAAGTTAGCTCTCTGTTGGCGGAGATTGTCTATTATAGGTACCATCGCAGCTTCTATTTCTTCCACTAAACAGTAGTGGGCAAAGATTACTGAGTTTCGGTTTTTAGCGTGTTATACATAGCTATTGAAATTACTGAGGTAACGAGACTTAACATCTTACGCGACGAGCAGTGTGATGTAGTGCAGTGCAGTCATACTAAGTAACATCACATTGTTATGCGCAGGCGTATCACGTACCATGTGGTGAACATCAAGCTCATCTTGTCACTTGATCGAATGAAAAATATCTTATATAATATGGATAAACAAAGGCTGATAATGATGCTGATGATAATAATGAATAATATTAACTAAACAATATGAAGTATTATGTATCCTTAACATAATATCTGTAAGGTAATTAATTATTATTAACCTTTCTCATAAGCAACTTCCGTGATGGAAAAAGTTTGGAAATTCCACATTTATCAGAGGTCTACTGGAATATGTGTACATAATTTGATACACATATCATCAGGTGAACATTCAACTGGTTTACGTAGGCTTTTTTGTAGAAAAAAAAACAATTAAATTCAAAATACCAAATGTTATATTAAAATTGCATTATTTGAGGACGTAAGGTTTTACTGGTTATATGTTGAAACATGTTTGTACATAAGTAAACACATTGTACATCCGATTCAATTACCGATGAATAACTCCCGAGGCAGAACCTTATACATTCATAGAGACAGTCATAAATCTTTGTGCGCTCCATAATTCAGATGCAGCGGGCAACGTGAGACAACGCGTTAATTAACTAGTGTTCAGACTAAATGAATTGTCGCAATGTAATCTAGAACTTATTTCGTTTGAAGTAAAACATATTATACTATACTAACAATGATCAAGTGATAAAAATCATGCAGTGTTTTTTTAATGCGAAATAATGAAACTATTTACTCTTCCCTATTTTAACGCTATATAACTGCAAAAGAGTTTTTTATGAATACGCGCCCGTATAGAGTATTTTATTTTTGAAATTATCTTTTGTCATAAACATAAAAGCTTTACATGTCAATGAGTTAACCAACGTAACTAACATTTTATTTAATAATGGTATGAGATTGTCGGTCTCAAAAATAAATAATATAACATTTGGAGCCTTGAGACTGATCTCAAGATAATTTAACTTTTGACGCATCATCGCTAACACATAATATCTTAATATGATAGGTAGAGAGAGTCTAGATGTAATCTGAATAAATAATTCAAACACAATTTGTGAGGTTCTTAAATTAAAATGGCAGATAATTTTCCTCTTCCTATGCATTACATCGTGAGGATCATAAAATTCCAGCATCCCTCTTAACGTGTCGTAAAACGCGACTAACGGTTCGCTGGGAATGTTTATTTATCATTTTTAAAAACAGCTTTCCTCCCCTCTGGAAAGACGCCAGCGGAGTGTGTAATATTTGTATTAAGTGGGATATATTTCTCATCCAATTGTAGACTTTAATGAGACTTTAAATTACTAGTTACAAATATCACTTGTCTAGATCTCGAAGTAATTTCAAGCCCGTATACTACTTAGTTCAGTAAAGAGACTTGTGACGTTAAGGATGATTTATTAAAGGCAAAAGAGTTTTTTGTTACTTTCAATACCAAAATACTTACATAGAGGGTTCACACTTGTTTATTCTGTGAGCTCTTTGTCTGCCTAAAATGATTGCTATATAAAGACTTACTCAACCAACTTTTTAATAGCAATATGAAATTACAGTAATTATATGGCGACGTAAACTCACTGGCGGTAGGTCTCTATTTCCGGAGATGGGCTAGTTACTGGCGCAGTTCTTATTTCTGTCAACACATTGTTATTTATTTATTTACATTGTTGGTCAGCACACTGTTATATTTTTCAATCAAGATTCGAATAAGCAATTAAAATATAAACAAAAAATAAAAATCTAGTACCAAAAATATTATTGTAAAACAAGAAATTCATAAAAATACATGCAATTGCTGCCTACCAAAGCTGTTGCTGCTATATCCACGGCGCTGGTTAACTACCCAACAGATTTTTTTTGGTGTCAGGGGAATATCTTTTAAAAGATACCTTAGTTCGCAAGTTATGTGGAGGTTTTTACGTACTAAAACCGCTTCGGTGGTCGGCGTCAGAGCTTGGGAAGTTCACAGGATCTCCGTTCGGAACACAACCACGGCCTCTCTAACCCTGTACTAGTATATTTTAAGCAGTCCACGACGCCCATGCGAGTACTACCACAATGGCAAGAACAACAACTATGATATCCGATCAGTCGTACCGCCGGCGAAAGTGATTCTACTCTAACCCTGTGTGTAGCCATCAATTTAATTTATGGGAAAAAAGGATTGTATGTTTATTGAGCAAAAACAATAAAATATACTAGTATGTTTTAACAAGCGGCTCAATTCAAAAGTACACGTTAAAACATAATTAGATACTTGCGCATTTGATATCGCCAAGTATTCATAAACGTTGAGTTTTTCGCACTTACCGCTCCGCGTTATCTATCAACGGTCTGATTATACGTAGTCATTACCAACTACTGAGACACAATACATATAATGTGTGCTTGGCTTCAACTGTGATCCATGAACTTCTTTTTCGTAAATACGAATCATCACGTTAGGAATAATTGCTGTAATGTATTATAAAGTTTATGCTACAATCGTAATTACATACGCGCTACGTCTTGCACGAACGCCTCGTTCGCTCAACGTCCTTGACGTTTGTATTAGAGAACAAGTTTTCACTCGAATTTATTATGCCACCAATCAACGCTATGTAAGTTTGATTAACGATGTACAACCGTTTAGCCTAAATTAAGAATCAGTATTAGCATTAAGCTTATTGTTGTACATGAAAACAATTGACACCTATATCACCCATACATCTATAAATCGAAGGACTTTAATATCAATCAGTAGAGAATAATAAAGGATGAAGTGCTGAAAATTTATCACAATTTGGGATGTGCGATGAAAAGTAGAATTACTTAAACGACGACAAAATTTACCTGCGGACTGACGTCGTACAGGTTAACCAGAACGGTCACATAGATCCGTAAACTAACATAGACAAGTGAGACTAGCGTACATTAGTGTAAAACAGCGAGACTTATCTATGTACTAGGTTTGATCAAGCGGACGTTATTTACGTCAGCACTGTACATCGTCATCGGTTATATAAACGGAAAGTACACCACGTCACACTGTACGATAGTGTTGTACGCACAGCGAGTAAATTCATAGATTAAATACGAAATGAGGCTTAACTATTTAGCATATGGCTATATAAAATTTTATTCTATTCCTAAGTAGTGAATACAGTTTTCCACAAATAGTTCATATTCAATAAACAAAAATTAAGTTGCGGTAAATTTTCCACAGTGTATCCATAATGGAAACACGGTTTATAACTTCCGGATGTAATAAAAATATATTGACATCGTACACATATTGATCGCATACAAACTATTCAATACCAGTCTAGTTTTCAGACCAAATATTGGACGATATATAAATCGGGAACCGCAGAGTTGGCGCATTAATAAAAACCGTTAATAAAAAAGCTTCATCTAACTCATCATAAAACCACTTTTTTCCTGTATCATCTTCGCTTTTTACAAGGGTTCAAATTGGAAAATGTCAATCATCAGTGAAACGTTGATCAAAGATCTACGTACATGCGAAAGTTTTAAATATGCCGCTAGGAAATTTATAAATGTATAAAAATAGATATTCGAAGTTTCGTTAAATAATGTCATATTTATAGCAAGATGTTCGAAATAAAATATCGATAGGAAAAATCTTGCAGAGTTACCGTAATACTAGTTCCAATATAGAAACGACAAATGATATAGCGAGGATTTACGAGCGCCGGGTGCAATTATGGAAACTAGCTATACCACTTTCACCGTTCGTTCGCTGGTCCGTCATATGGCGGCTGAGATTTACCGACGTAATTACTCACCGCTTCGATCCAGCTCGGGGCGTCAATGAATATATTTAGGAGCCAGCTCGTGCCTATATTGGTGTTCATTACAATCCTAATAGATGAGGACTGGCGGCACTACGATACACGCGTTGTACAGGCTTATAAATGGTAGATTAAAATGGATAAAAATGGTAAATTAAAATAACAAATGTTTAACTAAGATCAACCATTAGTTACTCTTAAACAATTATATTATTTTGAGTAATAATATTCATGTATAATAAAATTAATATATAAAATTCGCGCCAAACTAAGTATTCATTAGATAATCAAAGGTCACTTAAATTTACATTTTACACGGTTATCATAAAATAAAAACTCCGAGACCACAAGGTCAAGATATAATTATGAGTTGGAGACCATACAAACATGCGCACAATTGCCTCAGCTATTTATTCATCTTATTTCACATATATATTTATATTAAGTTTTTAAATAAGTTTTATCAATTTATTTACCACTGACTTAAATGTACAAAGTTTAAAGATTCGTTACTACAAATGTAAAATAATTTCTGATATTAAAATTATAATTGCTAGTAATGGCCAATCTTAAAATGATCTATTTCTGGAAACTATTCATTGCTGAAAACTTGCAACCGTCGCAGCATTTATATTTATGAATTAACTATTACAATTCCTTGAAGTGAATTGTTATTAGTAATTCGAAGTTATTTACATCAACATGATTATATATAATAGTGATGTAACTTTATACACAGAATTGCTAATGTATAACTAGAAACATTGTGTTCTTCAAATATTAAACAAGTGGATGCTTCGTCTCCACGTCTACCTGAAGACTGTGGTTTATATATAAGTATTATTTATGTAATCAATACATAATTATATATTGCTGTGTAACACGATATTATCCTGCTTTACTACTGACTTTAATTGCCGGAAGTAGATCCTTTTTAAACATTAAGTACTAACGTACAGGTAAATTATTTTTGTATTACTAACAAATCTGTGATAGATGAAGTTATCTGTATTCGAGTATAAAAAAATTATAATAAATTTTGTGTATTTGTTATCTTATAATTTTTCTTAATATCTAACTTCTCCCTCTCCCCCACCGTTTTATTGCAATGAAATTCCGATTCGCCCTCTGTACCTTCGTATATAGCGATTAAGTAAATATTTAAAAAATAGGTCATCGTAGGAAAGTTTATTTAAATAATTAGCTGTTAACAGACTATGTCAAAGTATCAATATAATGATAATAAACAAATTTATCACATTTTAACACATTTCGATAACATGCAACGACAAAGTAAAAAATTATATTATTTTTAAGAAAATCTTCTCACGACGTATTTTAAGACGAACACCGTCGAAATAAAGTAACTCTGAAGTAAATCTAAACGATTTATATTCGCGTTATCGACGATAAAACATAATTTACAATCAATGTAAGGGTACCCGGCCTCCGCGAGCGAACCTCTCTTCTCCTTCCTCGCTTCTCTACCTCTTCTCCTCGCTCGTCAACTCACGCCTTATATTTCGTCCACGGATCCTTTTAACAGAGCTCACGAAAAGAACAATAGTTTCAGCAGCTGTCCAATTCACATGAACTAGAACTGGCCATTCGTGATGAGATGAAAAAATATTCATTCCGATGAGCATAGGAATAATATTTCGAGTCGATGACCTTACGGAAGCCGCGACTTTTGCACTAAGCGAATGGCCCCAACTTAGAGTAGGCGCGGAAACCGTCACGGGGGCTCTATCGATACGTATCAGATACGCCGGCTGAATATCAAAATGTAAACGGATGATACGCGCATCTGGAGAATTTGGTCTTGTTTCTGTATAATGCGTAACTTTCATAGATGAGGTTTGCCCTATAACTCAACTTAGCTTTTTCGCGTTTCTTTCTTATTCTATGAGATGTTTTATATTTATGATGACATAGTCGAAAAAAATATTCTTATTCCAAAAAAACATTTCTGAGGCTAAAAAATCCTTGGAATTTTTCGATTTTTTACTTTAAAAAAATGCGATTCTTACACAAAAGAGAGGATTTTAATAATTTTACTACTACAATAAAAACAAATTATATGGCAAAGGGAATAAAATAATGTATAGTTAAAGATAAATAAAGCCCATGTTTTTCGTTTCGTTTTAAAATGTAGAGAATAATTAATTAATTTACTAATAAACATTGTCTAAAAATGTGGAGTTGCGAAATTAACGTGTCGTGAAATGTTCACTTACCATCTTTGCACTTAACAGATTTTTAAGATTAGTCTAAACGGGGTCGCACATCCAAAGCAACTAAAATTTTTAGTCAATTTACTGTTAACTAGGCTATTTCTTAGAAATGATATATTTTCTACAGACTATAATATTTTGATAACATTGGAAATTTAAAATAGCTTACTAAAAATCGATCTGGAGGAATGTAATAAATGACTGATACTAATTTGAAATTATCAATTGGGAACTGTGTTATAGTTAAATGGAATATTCTCTTATTCAAACATACAATTATCAGTTTACATAATAACATTAAAATTAACAAGAGGCGAAAAGTCAAATGATTGAATAACATTTTAATGGGCAGTAGGCGCTCAAAATAAACGTAAGTGACAGATCACCCGAGTCCGCCAGGCTGCCCGGTTCGCAATAATTAACGGCTTTAACTAAAGTTGCAGCACCGCCGACTAACGGCGGAGCGTTAATAATGCCAAATAGACAATGAAGACACATTTAGCAATGCATCCAGTGTAGCATGGGTAAAATACAATATGAATGTAATGATAAAAATGTAAGGGTAAGAAAGAAAAGGCAATGCTTTCTACAGACCGCAGTTACTCCACGAATCTTAACCGAATGATCAAGCTATGGTATTGATTTTACTGGTGGTAGGTCTCTGTTGCCAGAGACCATCTTAGGTAAGTAGGGCAAACTGTGGCGTGCAAACATTGCAGAATTTAAACATTGATTGATATTTAAACTGATATAATAACACTTATCATTTTGTCTCAAGGTGATGAGCACAACGTGATGTTATGTCATTGATCATCATTATCAAGCTGTGATAAAAGCCCACTGCTGCATGTAGGTCTCCCCCAAAGATCTCCACATTTGTAGAGGAGCCAGAGCCTCGTTTCTTGATTAGCGGGGTGCACCACGAGCAGATGAGGGTGACTTGGATCCCGTGAGCCGTTGTGCGGAAACCCATACATGCCTATAATCTATAACATCGTATCTTGTGTAAGTATAACCATCCTAACTAAACCCACTTTGTAACTGACAGGCGTATACTCAAACGTCTGAAAGTCTTGTTAGAAATATTGTATTTACTTGATGCTGGACGTATTTTTTCGAAGTGAATGTGTTGTTAATCTTATTGACAACTTTTACAACTTCATCGGACTCGGAGCTCGGATTCAGAATCGGAATCTAAAAGTTAAAATAAAGGAAATAGTGACATAAGGAAAGGACAGACGAAACAGAACAGAAAACGGGCTACTGAAGGTGCAAAACGTACTTAATTTTTTTTGTTAACTGCGCTAAGATGTTTATTATATATTTTTTTTTATAATTTAGTGACGAGACAAAAGGGATATTCATCTGATGGTAAGCGATATGTACGCCCATAACAAAGCGGCGCTAGTTAGGATGATATATACTGCACCTCATTGCGTTCGTTGCCTGAAACATAGAATGTCTCGTTACCCAAGCAATTACATTAGCAACAACGCCCTACAAATCGGAACACAGTAATGTTTGGCAACAGAGACCTACCTGGTAATTTTTGTACTTTTTCTATTAAGATAATAAAATTATTTTTTTATCTCTTAAGATAAGTTATTTCGGCGAAGAAGGAAACGTAATGTTAATCGTAAACAAACTGTTTTTAATTGAAACAGTTCACAAACTTCAAACCTAATGGTAAAAAAAACCCCTAATTTATATTAAAGCCATTTAGAGAGACCAATAACTCATATTAATAATGATGATAAAATAAACGAAAATTATCTTTTTGATAAAGTTCCTTACCAACTAAAGTGCCATTATTAAATACAAAAAAGCTAGGCACGGTGCAGTGCAGGAGGCAGACCGGATGAATTAATTCCAGACATTTTATAATCAGTTTAGCGTGGTAATTGGATGAATAGCCGTCTGATGCTCTATTTGCTTTAATATCATACAAGGAATATCGCAAAACATATCTGTTGTCACGTTACCCGAACGTTATTTGAAGACAATTTTAAAGCCCATTCTAATATTAACAACACCTTTGGTTAGTTGAATTGTCAAAAGGTAATTTCTTGATTATTACTAACAAATTAAAAGCAACGGTATTACTACAATGATTTTAAATAATTGATTATAATATTGTCTGTTATCGCTTTTCTTATTTCATTTCATAAATATAAGGCCGTGAACCTCGGTCCACGAGCTCGGTATATCGGATGAGCTAAGTTAAAAAATTAATACCAAATGATATATATCAACAGAAATTAGAAGGCTTTATAAGCATTTATGTGTTTCCTATACAGTGCATTTCTTTGTATGATAATATAAAAAAAAAATTGTATAGTATTTATTTAAAATCGGCTCGTGTTTTGCGAAATGTAAGATTTGGTATTTTTTACTATTACGGATGTACTACACCAGTTAGTGATCGAGCTTGCTCAGTATCAAGTTACAGTGTATTAGTGTACGACTAAGGAGGTTGACTCGGAGCCACTTCCAATTCAGCTTATTGGATTATCTCGAGGCTGCTGGAGGCGAGGCGCGCGCATGTTCATGGCGCAAGCTAATTTGCACATGGCATTAGTTGTTGACACTCTGTGAACGACATCTTGCTTAATACTCGATAAATCGACGATAATATATCATAATAGAATTAAATGAAAGGCAATAAAAAATTAATTATTATAGCACCTGAAAACCATAATGAGTTTATTTTGCAGTGTTTTTTCAGCATATGTTTAGCTTTAATTCAAGCGCATACTGAAATGTTTTATCTCGTGATATTAAACAGTGTCTGACAGTTACATTGCGCATAGAAGACTTAAATGTTTATGCATTATAAACATGAAGCGGGCTTAGTGATTCTTCCACTTCGTGAGAACTCTACATGTTAATTTGCTGTTTGGTTGTTTGTTAATTATACGTAGAGCATTTAACATCACTCGTGGCGTCGGCCGGCTGTTTCAGTAACATGTATCTTAGTCATATTATTTAACATTAACTAAAATACTTAATAAATGTTTAACATGAGCTCTCTTACCCAACGCCCCCGTTCAAAGCGGTCACCAGGCTAGGCCTCACATAGCACATATGCATACCAGCTATGTCCGAACACTTCTTATCGACACTGAACTCAATTGTAAAACCTTCGTATAATCACAAACAAATGTATTACGTGCGCACACACACAAGGGTACACTTTTCACTGAAACGTTTTAATCCACACCTCGCACGAACATTTTCGTCAGCAATTAACTTTGAACTAATCCACAATACATACCAGATGAGAACTGTGGAGCAAATCAGTAATTGGTCGCGATGTAGGTAGATCGATTTGATTTTCAATTATAAAAAATCGTAACATGTATCACTTGATCGCCGTAACTAATTAACATTCGTATCAAAAATCGTATCTGATTGATAACAAATTAAAAAAAAAAAGAGTAATTTTGTACAAATAATATAATGATAATATGATATCGTATAATGATTATAAATTCATGCTAGAAATTCCGTTTGAAAATTGATCCGTATCATTTGAATTAATTCAACAATTTTCTAATCGAATGATTACTTGTACATTTTTTAAAATGATTTATTTTGCAAATAATGCGAGCTAGCATCAATGGCAACAAGATATTCTGATATCAACACGTGACTGATAGCAATCCTCGCATGCCTTAACACTTCGTGAACACTAGCAAACATGTAACTTATAAAGAGTGCGTGAGGAATACTTATGTGCTGTAATCGAGTTGTGAAAGAACATCAAAGTATAGGAAGTTATATACAAACGCATCAATAATATAGTAAATAACATTCACTTCGGTTCGTAAGAGGAATGAGACATTTTAGTAGTAAACTAAATCACTTAATATAGTATTTTAAAGTTTCTTTTTTAATTCAAGAAGCAACGAAACGAACGATATAATTATCTGATGGTAAATGCTCCCCCTGCTCATAACTACGTGATGCTATTTAAGATGATATAATTGACACATAAGTTGTCTCGTTACCCCAGTAATTTCACTAACCTACTAGCTACAACCCCTTACAATGCATAACACAGTAATGTTTGCTTGCGCTCTATTTACGAAAGTATAAGAGCTGCCGTGATCGGTATCTGACTAGACGGTCGCCGGAAACAGAGACCTACCATCAGTATTAGTCGATTCACATTAGTTAACCACTAAATGTGAACCGATAAAATATGAAGATATATAAAAAAAACTAAGAAAACAAAACAAGAGAGGTTTAAAGCTATAAAAACGAACATTTGAGTCGGGCGGCTAATAACTAATCTCAATTTAAAGAACAGTGATTGAAGATAAATTTCCTCGGGCAAGCGTCCATTTAATCCGGGGGTCCGAGGCGAGGCTTGAATACGTTTTCCTGGTATTTAGCGGTAAATTGTTATAGCGAATAAAGTGAGGTTTTTCCTAGACCCATAAAGAGCCCCATTAGGCATGTTTTGTAGTCGCACGGATCGACATTTGGTTTTTATTTTAAATAGAAATAATAACAACTATTATGTTTCGTCTCTTGCTTTTGTGTCTGTACTATTTCATTGTTTTAAAGCGGCGGCTCTTTAACTATATTTTTATGGCACCTTTCACGAAATTTAGACAAAAGCGAGTCTTTTTTTTACTTTAAATATTATTATATCTTTATTCAATTTGAAAACTTATACTTATTTACTGTAATCTTAACATTTTAGTATTACGTGTATAATGTTTATAAAAATGCCGTTGCTAAGAAAATTGGCAGTTTGAATAAATTCAGTTCAATTATCTTTGATCACAACAAATTAGAGAATAGAACATTTAGTGTAATTGTTTTTAGGCAGTGAGTTGATGAATGAACTTCATAATAATCATAAAGCTATACCACACCACACGAGATAAGAAGTATCATAGATAACAGTCATGTGGTCGGCGGCGCAGTGCGATGTCTGTCAAGGTTAATTGCGAGTGTAAAAAAGGAAATTTACTATAACCAACGAAAATTCAACAGGTTTAAATGTTAAGGCCTAAAGAGAGAAAGGCAGAAGGACCTCTTTTTATAAAAATTTGTTGAAATATTGATAAATGGTAAACGTCATTTGTTTTTAAACAAACATAATATCGACAAACACACAGGTTTTAGTACCAATTACTGGTGGGAGGTCTCTGTCGCCGGAGACCATGAGGTTAGAACTACCGCAGTTCCTATTTCCGCCGCCAAACCGCAGTGTGCAAATGTTACTGTGTTCCGGTTTGAAGAGCGCTATAGCTAGTGTAATTACTGTGTTGACGAGTCTCAACATCTTATGTCTTAGACGATTAGATTTAAACAACAATATATAAATCAGGTGTAGGTCTTTGGGTAAACCGTATGCCTAGCAATGGACATCTATCGGCTGATGATGATAACGCAATAACAATGTCTATAATAGAGTGACTCACAAAATAAAGTAAAAAATTAAGCATTTCTTTTATAGCAAGTATTTCTTTTTGTCGATTTTTATGGTTAAACTAAACGACCTATTCAACTTAATGCCTTCGCCAGGTATTAAGTGTAATATTTTAATTATTTTTAAGAATTTTAGAAAAGATACCTTCTTTCAAGCAACGGATAAAAGAAGCATGAAATACCAGTATTTTAATAAATGTTACAGTAAAGATAACCCTTTTTACAAAAAAAAAAAAACAATATAATCGAGGATTAGTTTAGCTTCTGTGTATAACAAAATTAAATAGCCTCGGAAATATTATGTAACCAAGCGCCAAACGTCTTTGTTCTAATGAACTGTAAACTCTCTTTTATATCGATTTTTAAATCCTTTTAGATATACAGATATAAAACATTAAAAAGGACCTATAGGAGTAATACTACTTATAGGGTAATTACAAGAAGAAGACCTAAATGTTTCATTATCGTGTAAATAGTATTTATCAATTAATTCTATAAATATTAGATATCGCTGTGTTAATACACACACACAATATACTCTATGGGATTTTAGAAACTTCGCTAACGACATCTAACAAAATTTAGAGACATTCGCTTTATAACTTATGGATGATTTTTACATTACATATAACAGCAATAGTCTAGATTCCTCCAAAGTTACAAATTCAATTGGAAGCCTCAATAAACATGAAAAAAGAAAGAATTATTCATTAATCAATCTGATACCTGCTTCCTAATAGTTTCATAAAACATTCATGCTATTTTTCCGAAGGAAATAATAAGTACTCTATGAAGTATAAAGCTTACTTCTTTGTTAATTTTCATATCTATCTTTTACCAACTTAGTTTGACTTTAATTTGAAAACTGTTTGCAAAATTTTCCGAGAAACTCAATATTCATCGCTATTAATAGTTCACTAAGGACAAACCGATTGTTTAGTGAGAGTTTATAATTATGTATGCCGTGGACCTTCTACGTAGGGTATTCGAATAAAAAAATTAGCCGCGCTATAAACTGCGAAGCGCGCTTATCGTAAACAATTCCCAGTTCCAGCGAGCAAGTGAACGTCATGCATGAGTCAACATTATGGACATTACATCCGTCGGTTTGTTAAAAAGCACGGCCGCGCGCACCACACTCCTAGTATCCAACACTGCAATCCAAATGGTCTGCGCACGCAGGGGAGGCTTGGCAGCGCGCGGACATTGGCATTCGGTGCACGTTCGCCCGCGTTCGTGCGAATACCCGCCAAAAGCGAACGCACGCCGCCCTCGGTCGTTCCGATTGTGAATAACACGGGAACCCACACCGACACGACCATTCAGCGAGCGAGGTGGCGCGCGACTGCCGCCGGAGGGGCGGGAGCGACGACTCGCTCACAGGTTATCGTCAGTCGTCCACAGATAATGATGTCAAAAGTGGATCGGACTAATGCTCTCTATTATGTTGTAAACGTTCCGAATACCGCTCTGAATTGCAGCGTCAGCGCCTACCCACAGATGGATTAAGGAAATGTTCTTACACTATCTACTCAATGATCGATAAGATAAATATTAAAACTTAAAATGTTTAGAAGACGAATTTCACATTCCAAATAAAGCATAGATACAGTATCATTGCAGATAGATAGATGCCTTGATAAAGTAATAAGAAGAAATTTGTGCTCGATAAAATTGGATGTGATGAAAACGTAGTTGGCGGGCGGTGTTAGTAACAGATCTTTAACAAAGACGAAGTTGAATTCCGAAACAAGTCGAGCGCCGCGCTTCGACATCGACGATAATTTTATTGTCCCAAGCGCCCATCAATGTCACCGTAAACAAAAACTTACCTTAAAACAAACGAGTCAAGACAGCGAATCGCTTAACGGGCCGCACTTGTGCACACTTATACCATTCTATTGGAAAATGTTGATTTTTGGTTATCTTCCGAATTTGTACCGTATCACGATTGTGTTGGAGTTGCTAAAGAATCGCCCGCCCTAATGTGACATGTTTTGTAAATATCGATGTTAATAGCAGAAGGGTGAGGCATAAAAAGGATTCGTATTAACTGTCAGCTTAAGGTCGAGATTAATTGGTGCGTAATTCCATTTAGTAACATATTATGAGGCTCTACATTTTGGTCGTATTAAGGATTTGTTTGATGTATCTTTCCGTTGAAGTTGTGCTGTAGTTATTGTGAAAAATGGTAACGTGTTGAAGACTAACAGTTCTTTCGTCCTTTGAAAATAGTATACTGCATTTTCGGACTTGTAACACTCGCATCATTTTCAATAGGAAAATGTGTTCAAATTTTGGTAAAACATCTCATGATCCGAAAATTACAATATTTTATTCTAAATTTTTCCTCATTAATTTGAAGTGATTTTCGAAGTATCAAAAGCACGGCATAAAAAAAACTAAAAGTAGTATTTTTTAAACTTACATACATGATAATCATTTTATGTCCAAAAAATAAATTGATTTGCTATATTAGATTCATACAATAACCCAGATCCGTCCGATCAGTTTTCCTTTGTTAAAGTCCATTTAGGTGGCAACAGCAACATTTATCATCCGTCAATGTTACGGTCTAAAGGGAGCTGTAGCTAAAATAATTACTGCTAACCTTCTTGACATCTAAGCTACAAAGTGTTCTGAAAGAATATCAAAAAACGAGCAAAGCGGCACCGCATTGTTAAAACGTCCCGTCGTCTCATATTTTATATAATTAAACAATGTACACGTAGTAGCAGCAGCAGTTTTTTTTTTTTTTTTTTACTTAAATAAGCAATAATAAGAGGTGTGAGGATTTAGAGAAGTGTTTCTCGTACAAGCTAAATGTTTATTAGGTACTTTGCGCCGTATACTAAAGTCAACGCTAAAATAAACGTTGACATCAATTAGCATACGCGCTCTCCAGTGGGACTAAATACATTTCGCCGTTTAGCCGCCGCAAATAACTTTCTAGACAAATGACTAGTTGAAGATAGTATTGAACGTTTTCATATGTATAATACGAGGTATTTTCGATGGAACCTCAAAGTTAGTGTAGCCGTACTTGTTAATGGCTAATAATATCAAGATCTGTTGATTGTATACTGAACCGAATGTAATCTTTCATAGAGTCATAACTTTTATTTATCAATGCCGCGGTTGATCCAAAAAATTTGTAGTTTTGATTATTAAACCAATTTCACTTAGGTAACTATCTCGTAATACAAAATTTATCCGGTAGATGTCGCATTTAGGGTTGCTAGTATTTGAAAAATTACTAACATAGGTGCTACTATTGCGTACGAAGTACTTTATCAAAAATCTACTGAAACTAATAAACGTAAATATGACATCACAAATAATATTTTAAGTAACGGGAAATATTAATTATATGTAATAAGTTTATTAATTCAATAGTCTCCAGAGCAATATTAGACACGTCTACATGTCAAGAACACTACGAAAGCGTAACCAAGATCCGGATATTTTTTTTTCTCACACACAAGACTTCCGGAGCGCCGGTCGCGTATCGGACACCTGGCAGCCCTATGCGTTCCGAGTAGCGGAAACAGGCGGATGATCCCTTTGGACCGGTACCAGGGGATTCAGTAACGCCACATAACAATATAATTGAGTTAACCATCGGCATGATAACACTAGCAACACTATTAAACTAACCAAAGGACGCAAGTCGCTTTAGCACACACGAGGTCACTGTAGTGAACATTTGATGAAAAGTGTTTTTTACACGAATTTGTAATTATGATGATGCAATAATGAAAATGTAAATAGAAGATGCTACAAAAGAGAAGGAAGTATATAGCATTGTAATGTATAGTTATCGTATCATCAGTTAACCAGATGATTATGTTTTTTGGTAGATATCAAAATACTATAAGCATCGGACAACGATTGTTAACTAATTCAACTACATCAAAAAAGTGAATATCAGTACTGTAGTGATCGAACGGACCTCGGCGTGAATGTCGCAGCCCAGTTGAGCGATAAGGTGCAGCACAAAGAGCTTCGCAATTAATTATATTCGGTATTGTTGGACTAATTCCGTTTTGCGGGAGCAGTCCCCGGATAGCCAGCGCCCCGAGCCCCGGTTAAATATGCACGCAAACGGCGCACCAACACTGGGAATTGACGGCGCAGCGAAGAACGCCGGCAGGTTGTGCTCTCTAATGTGATTACAGTTTGCACATGTGAAGGTTTATGGCCGGATTAATATCGGAGTCTGCGTACTAAGGTTTGGACTGGTCAACCTCGTGGTTCTATTGTTCTTTATTTATCTAAACATCGTAGAAACTGAGCCATCATAATAATTTCTTTATATTACTTTTCATGTTTTTCCCTATATTATTGCTTATGGTTTTATTTACCTTATCCTATTATTTACACCATGTATATATAAATATGCATCGCTAATTAACACTAGTTACGTTTGTTCCAACATAACTTATGGTTTCACTTAGGTTATCTTATTATCTACTATTACTTACAATACTGTTGTGTACATATGTAAAGAAGTATATACTTTTCCTTATTTGTATTGTTCACTACGCTCCATATTTTTGAGTGATATTTGATATATTTATTTCTAACTAATTTATTTTTTATTGTCAATATTAAACCTGTCTTCTACTTAATATTATTTTTTAAATTTTTATGAATAGGAGCTCCTCCGTATTATCCTCATTCATTTCCAGAAGATATTTATTTATTCCATATAGGGCATACAGATGGAGTAGTTTATTGTTATTTTCGTAATTATAACACGTAACATGTCAATACTGTCATCTTTTTAGGTCTGAACTTAGATTTGTTGAGGGTATTTACCATATATGCAACGCTTAGCACGCGGGTTGGCGAGTAAAGGATGTTGATAACGGTCGTAAACAAAGCAGCTGCCCTTTATGTACTAGTTCTCTATTAGTCACCTTTTACGACACTGTGGGTAAAGTGGAGTAGCGGTGGGTATATTCTAACCCAATTCTGAATGTTGACATTGATATTGTTCGAAATTATCGTAATACTTGCGTTATAAATATTTTTTGTGCACTTTAAATAACAACTAATTGGTATTAAAAAAGAGTTATGTATATGAGGGGCAACCGTCTGTCGCGAACAGTAATAACGCAAAACACACTAAGGTCCACGGACCCTGGCGTTGGTTCGTTTTGATATTATTATTCTTTCGGGTACGCAGATGTCTAGACGGCAGGTGAGCTAAGCGCGGCGCACTGTACCGCGCTTTATGCGCGTGCCTCCAGTATTGGCGATAATAAATATGACATTCCTTTTGCGAGATACTCAAATCCAAAGAAATATTTTATATTTAGCAACATATTATCTCAAATCCTTTGTTATTTTATGTTAATATTTTTATTAACGAAGAGACAGGCAAATCGTACACCTGATGGTTAAAACGTGGTGTTTGTTAGGATAATAATATAAGAATACCACAGTATGCTCGTCGCTTTAAGATACAAGTTGTTAAGTCTCGTTACCTCGGTAATTTCACAAGCTACCACGTAACATAGTAACATTTTCCACACTACTGTTTGGCGGCAGAAATAGCTGTGGCACTTACCTAGATGATCTGACATCAGAGAACTATCATCAGTAGTGAATACAGTTGACATTAAAAATTATATGTAACGTACAAAGATGGTTAATTTAATTCAAAGTAAAAATGATAGCGACTCATATTACTAGCAGTATACAGCTCAACTATTATAACGGTAGATTACTCATTGTGAATCTACCTGATTGTTTGTGGGCAAGAGTTTTAAAAAAAATCCTTACAAATCTATAATAAGGTTCTTCTTTGTCAGAAGACACTGCGCTAGGCAGGCAGTAAAATCTTTTAACTGTAACGGATTATGTAACAAAGTTTCACTAAAATCAATATTTACTTCTTTAAAATTGTGGTAAGCGAGACGTTCATTCAGATTTTCAGCAACTCATATACTACATTTTCATTTAGAAAAAGCGCCGAAGACGAACGGAACGTTCACCTCTTGGTGTGCGTATGAAGTATCTATTATTTACTGTTATATAGGATGTTTACTTAAGTATCTCAAAGCGCTCTTCGCCTCGAGACAAAGTGTTGTGTAATTAACCGATTGTTATTGCAATTTCCAATCCGAAACATACTTTGGTACACATCTGTTTAGCGGCGGAAACATACAATACCCAAGTTATGTTTCGTATGATAAACCTTAAGTTTATAACCAAATCAGTATCTTCGTCTATAATATTAATAAAGTTATAATATTAGTAAATACTAGTATTAAGAAGATTACATGTAGCCGAGATGCAAATGTTAAGATGAATGTGTGTATGATGACGAGAATGGATAAAATTAAGAATGAGTATATTAGAGGAAGTCTGAAAGTTGCCCCAGTGACACAGAAATTGAGGAACAAGAGGTTAGCTTAATACGGACATATTATGCGAGAGGGATGAAGGAAATATAACAAAGTAATGAGAATGAAAGTGTGGTTGGATTGTGTGAAAAATTACATGTTTAAGAAAAGTGTGAATTCAGATATGACGGCTGATAGAGGGATACGGAAGAAAAGTACATACTGTGCCGACTCCATACATCTGGGAAAAGGGCAGGAGGAAGGAAGTAAATACTAGTATTACTAGGACATCTATTTGTCGACGATGTCTATATGTCGATTTTTTTTTATTCAACGAAACAACGGGATCAGCGGAACGTTCATCTGAAGATAAGTGATACGCCCGCTCATAACAACATGGCGTTGGTTAGAATGGTATACACTGAACCACATTGCGCTCGTCGCCTTGAGACTTAAGATGTTGTTTTGTTACCCCAATAATTTCACTAGCGCCCTACAAACCGGAACACAGTAACGTATGCACAATACTGGCGGCAGAAATAGGAGCTGCGGTGATACCTACGTAGACGGTTTCCGGCAACAGATACTTGCCACCAGTAAAGGTTTACTGAATAAAACGAAAACTTTTACAGCCTGTATCATCTTATTGAATCTTATCATTATTCTGAACGTTTGATTCTAATATTGAATGATTAGTATATCTGTGATTATAAAAAATTAAGTAAATCGTGACTACCTTTAATGATTATTCACGGGACTCGTTAAAGGAGATTATTGTTGTATCATAAGTGGTATGAATTTGCAATGTCGTTAGGGTGGACTTGTGTCGGCGCCCGCTCCGCGCTACGCGTAATGGTGTCGAACACGAGTGACTTTCAATTTGCTCGAATGTTTATTGCCCCCTTTATTATCGATGTCGAATATCGACTTTGTTCAACAATACCAATTCCTCGATTATACATCGAGGATATGGTATTGTTCAATGTCTATCTATAAGTGTCCATGGTAGAAGCAGAAACGGAAATAACGTTACTTTGTTATTATTTATTTGTTGTTAGTTGTATATTTATCTATAAGTAAGCAAGATTAATTTTAAAATAATGTTGAATTATTTAAAATATGTGAATGAACATACGAGTGCATGCTTGTTATATATTATGAGTAATAAAATGTTCTACATGTTTTAAGAACTTTGTTGGTATTAATGTCGGGGATATTGTTAATCCAAGTACGACTTAAACTACTCCTCTAATCTTCTTGATCTATTTATGTAAACCTGTCTTACATTCACTACATGCACTTGCTTCTAAGTTTTACATTACCATATATTCATGTAAATCCTTCTTTAACAACCATTTTAATACAAGGGTTTGTCTCCGTGAGAATTTATAAATCCTTACTTCTATATCGTACAATGTTAAAAAGATCCTCTAGAGTGAGCATTAAAACATTTTAAGAAATAAAAAACCCTCAATCAACTGGTAAGACTTCACAGGAAAGTAATAAAGCCAGGTTACTTCTTATTCATGAATGTTGATAAGAGATTTACATTAAAGCGGCAAGGAGTCCTGGTTTCAACACAGGATGGACTTGTGCACGGATGTAAAGCAAGGGGGCACCGGTAACGATGCTCGGATGAATGGGGATGCGTGAGTACGCATTTATGAATGTGTTTTTAAAGTTCACGGAGAAAAGTTTTCTTTACTCTTTCACAGATAACACTAGCAGAATTTCACAAACGATTATTACTAAACAAAAGTTTACATGTAGCTGCGCCCATCTGGTACAGTTACATAACGAAGAGGATGGTAAAAAAAAAACACTATAAAGTAGTAAACATATACACTCAATTTTGTAGTGTATATACGTATTAAATATTGCAGTCCGGTCACTAAATTCTAGTAAAGTATGACTTCTAATAAAGATCGGTAAAGCGTTACTCTTACATCACACAGGAAACCCGTATTTCACATATTCTTTGACAGTTTCTTCTTAATAAGAAAGTAGATAATAAGTTATTTATCATATTAAAATGTTTTCATAAACGTTTGTTCTTATGTTACTGTATTGTTACAGGTGCAGTTTAAAATTGTAAAAACATATAAATATGTTTCATGACAAAGGCAATATTCAAAAAAATATCTAAATAAAGGTTGCATTCCATAATAAATACAACCGATATATCCATATACAACGGAAAATAATTGTTAACGTTATCTTGTCTGAGGTATCCATCATTCTCCGCACGATCTATTACAATGGTTACTTCTAAAAGAAAATGTGTTTTAGATAAGCAGATATAAAGCACTAGAACAAAATTCCATGAATAGTAATCAGCATTTACACGGTATGACAAATTAAGTATTTATGGAAGTTTCAACTCATTTCCCCCGCTAAGTCTGAGAGTAATGTGGGAACTAATTCACTTGCGTCGAACGGCACAAAGTTAATGCGCAAAGTTGGAGACATACTCTCTACTCTCATCAACTTGCTTCTTTAAATGCAGATGTCTGATTTCATGCGGAGTAGTATGCATGCTTGGGTTTCAAACTAATATATTTAATAATATGTAGAATTAAAATAGTAAGTAGCGTGCAATTCATCGATAGTCTGCAGAACCTACCAAGTAAATGTACAATGTAAGTAAATATCATTGCAGCTTGCTTTTTTCCCACAATACTGATACAAATATTACAGGGATATCTGGTTTAATAGGCACTGTAACTAATGGACTTATTGGGGTAACATACCAAAAATTTTAATTTCTTTTTATGCAAGAAATTCAGATGTTTAAAAGTGTCGCTATCGGTTGAAGCGAAAACGATGTAAAAGTACATGATAAAAGCTTAAGAAGTGTTAGTGCAAAAAAAACCTCATGATTTAAGATATCTTACTTAAAAGAGCGGATGCTTGAATTGTACATGAACGTTCATTTTAATTTTTTATTAAAAATATAAAATGATTTTTATTTTACATTAAAAATTTTACATTTTTATAGGAACCGCGGTTAGAAAATACGAAATCTATTCTATAAGCCGTATTATCCGTTTCATCAAGAAAAAAATTTATTAAAACGGCACCTAGGTACAGAGCCTCCAGTATTTAAATTTGCCGCTGATTGTAAAGACCATCAGTGTAATCCAGACAAGTGTAATCAGTCAAACAAAACCAATGAAAATCCTAAGAGAAATAAAAACATCTAATACATAAAAGTAAATATTTTGAATGAGTTGAATTTAAAATGAAACTTAATGGCGTTAAGCAATTATTTGAAATGCGAAGAAAATCGATTATGAGCGAGTCTAACTGCAGCCGCGGTTCGGGAAAGGTCAGCAGAACGTATGCACAATAATTACAAAAAGCGCATTGTGAAACAGTTCCCCGCCGCGGTATGACAGGCTGTTTTAATTGCACGCCATTTGTGTTACTCTGGTAATGTACCAGCGCTTATTCATACATTCGTGTATTATTGTACTCTGGGTCACCGGCAGGGCGCGAACTAATAACAATAGTATACACAAATTATATTTAACGTTCAATAGCATAAGCGATATTTAAAATAATTTTTTATTGTTCGAAAAAGGAGAATTCAGAAAGCACAACCGCGCAGAGACCGCTTGTAAATCGTAAATAAAGACATCGGCATTGAAGTCTCTAGTTATTGAGAACGGGGGGAAATACCCTCGCTCTACTTGTCGGGTCGGAAAAATACGAAGTCGCTCGGATTGTTTCTCTATTCTGAACGCGAAATGCAAAGTATGAAATAATTATAGCTGTGAGAGCGCGACATGTAGCCCACCACCCACCCCGGCGTCGCTCCCCACTTGCGCGACCAACCTCCATCATTTATAGGGTTGCCAGACTGTGCAATCCTTATTGCGATTATACCAGCTTGAGCGCTTTAAAACGCTGATTCCATTGATAAAACAAACAACGATGCTTAAATTTGGTATAAAAATACTTTGAAACAATTTGAAAACTAAGTTTTAAACACTAGTACGTACGCCGTACTTAGCCCGGTACTGCTGTATATATACTGTATAATCACAATGTTTATTTTCTGTCGCCAAGCAGTTCGTGCAGAGTTGAAGAAATAATATCATCCGCAACTTTTAATTCCGTTTTTTAAACTTATATAAATAAACAACTCAATATTACCACAAGTAGGATTCGACTCACAAAAAAGGAGTAAATGCCATTTATACACTACACTGATTGGGTTAACGGATGATACGGGTCCACGAAAGCTACTGTTCATGAAATATGTCGCTTTTCTCATGAAGTTCTACCGGAAGTTCAAATTTGCGGGGACCGAACTTGTACCTATGAGTTATAGAACGGGTTCAATCTCATTAAAAAATTTTGCTATCTTCGTGTTTTTGTTTGACAATTAATTATAAATCAAGCAAAAGCAATTTTGTATATTTTGGTTTCAGTTATAAACCATTCCCCGCAACACTCTTCTAATGCAATATTTCTTTCCATATTTTTTCCAAATACTGTGTCAATCCAAATCCCCTTGCCCCCTTCATCCTGAATCTCCGCCTCTCTCAGTAAATGCGGATCACTGTGAGGGACACATCACCGTGCCTCAAATGTGCTAGAAAGGAACTTGTTGCTTTATCAGTATCGCATTTTCTTACTCTTCGTAAAAAAGATATAATAAACAGCAGTACCGTATTTTATTTCTTACACGACGTTTTTTATCTTTAATATCCAATAATCTCTGGTCTAGAGTAAATTAAATCCTCGAAAAAATCTTTATTTAAAATTACAATTTTGGTATAGATTTTCTTAATAGCTAAATAGTCGTGTGGTTGGTCGAGGTAAGTTAATACCAACACTAATTCCTCATTGTAGTTATATTTATTAGTAGAATTGTAATTTCAAGGCTTACTTTTCTTACGAATAAATCTAACTTATTTCCATTTCTTTACTATGTATAAAAATGCTCAATGCATATGGTCAACAATATTAGACTTTATTCGACACAAAAAACAAATACTAGCAAAACAGATAATTATCCATATTGTATGAATATTCTTTGAAAAACTTTCTGGGTTTGAACTTAGTAGAATAGAACAGTAAGCGATAAAACCTCTTCAATTAGTGAAGTTCGTAGTTAATTAAATAGGTAACAAGAGCCTTTACAATTAAACCTGTTTCAAACTAGCACCATTTACAAAAAACATCAAAATCTTATGTGTATATTTTAACTAATCACGGTTTAAAGCATATAGCCGCATAGTTTTTAGACTTCTTTAAGTATAATAAGTTTCTATTGGTGGTAGCTATCTGTCGCCAGAGATTGTCTAGGTATTGTGTCTTGGTATTTCCAGAACTATGCAGGCATTATTATTTACCAATTTAAAGGGACTGCATGTCAGTTAGTGAAATCACTTTAGAAACGAGGCTCTACCCTACGTCTCGAGGCGACGAGAACGTGACATCGTGTATATCATAATAACTAGCGCCACGTTGTAATGGTCAAACGTATCACTTACCACGAGGCGAAAGTTGCGGCTGTCCCGTCGTTTCGTGAAATAAAAAAAAGATAATAGAAACAGCTAACAAAACATCATCGATAAAATACTTTACGATTGATACGTACGTAATTTTGTACATTCAAGGAAAAAAAAAAGTATTAAATAACAAATGGAAATGTGCGTCTCTTAAATTGCAAAGCGCCGCTCCACTACAGCGGCAAATAAGCTAAAATATTGCTTCGTTTGCTACTCCGCGGCGCCGGCTGACTGCGATCATATTTCTACACGACATGCTTTTTGCTCCCATTGCCGCTTTTATCCATTCGCTTCCGGAGCCCGTGTTCTCAGAGGCTCAATGTATACTATAGCGGTGATCCTAACGAGTCGCGCGTAATGCAAAAGGTTTATATCAAGAAGTCGTATGATGTAGGGTGTATTTCATTGGGATTTATTTAATAGGCCATAAAGTGCACGGTCGTTGAGAGCTGATTCAAAATTGGTGATTCCATTTGCGGATGTGATATATCCACACAACGAAGCTTAATATAAACGCCCAGTTTATTTATGACGACGAAAAGTGCCTACGTTATAAATTAACTAATGTAACAGTCAAAAAGTTCGTTGACCACATTAAAATTAAACGGAGCAGATTTAAAGGTTTTTTACTTTTAGAAAACTAAGACCTTAATCATAAATAGTTTTTGAGGATGTACCGCACACCGTACTAAAATTATGAACTTAATGAATTTTTGTTTAAAAATTGAATATTTATTACAAGACATAAAATAGTACGGTAATCATTTACAGGTATCATTAAATGATTTTATCTCTAGTGTCATCAGTTTGTACGTGCTCCATTAAATGTTTAATCTGTAAATATCCTAAAAGCTACCTCACCCGGGCAACTCTTTTACATAAATAGTATAATTGTTAGCCCGTCTTTTAGTAGTGGTAACACTGCAAAATTATTATCATAATCACGGAAGTTACAAAGCCACAGGAAATAGCTTAGAAAACTACAGTGCAGTGAATATAATTGCTGATGTCAGCTAATTTATACTTTTTTTACGTCAAAAAAAAAACCTTACTTTATTTGTGGTAGGGCTCTGTTGCCGGAGACCGTATAGGTACGTAAGTCACCGCAGCGCCTATTTCCGTTGGCAATCTGTACTTTCCAAAAAATACCGTTTTCCGATTTGAAGGGCGCTGTAGCTAGTGTAATTACTAGAGTAACGGGACTTAACGTCTTATATCAAGGCGACGAGCATAACGTGGTGCAGTATATCAACCTAACTAGCGCCGCTTTGTTATGGGCGGGCGCATCATTTACCATCAGGTGAAAGTCGCGCCTGTCATGTCACTTAATTGTGTATAAAAAATAACACAAAAACTATAATAAAAATCTTGGTAGCTAGCGAAAACAATTAAGAACGTCTTTTCCCTTCAGTCGCCTGTGTTCTATTCTAGAGAATATACGATAGATCGTCTGTATCCTTTCTTTATTTTTCCTTTTCCCGTCATTATTTCCTTCTGGATTATATTAGATACGAGCTATTCGATACGAAGTAGCATCACGTTGGCGGTAGGCGTATTACTTAACATCAGGTGAATGTCCCGCTCGTCCCGTCGCTTCGTAGAATTAAAAACTAAAGCTAAACAAACTGGAAATAGTATGTTGTTATGACGTACTTCCTAATATAATAATAATTGTCAAAACAACGGAGCCTGGCATTGAAATCAAGCAACTATCAGGGGGCGGACTAATGAATGCTAATATATTCTATATTCAGTCTTGTTAGTATTATGTAACCAGTTGTTAACTATACAGAGAAAACAGAGAGTGCCTCTGAAGTGGAAATTTGTCTAATTTAAGATATTATCAGTAACTTTGTTTCAGTTAACGCATCTTATCTAAATAATACTGATCTTATTTCCAAAAACTAATTAAGAAAGACTAGAATATTAATATGTTGATACTAATTAAATTCCTAATAAATTTTATAACGTCAGGTCTACATCCACAGCATTTTTCGCTTATTTAAGTACTTTAGGTTATCTATGTTATGCTTAATTTAAATACGACATAACATCGTTAAATTTGAAGAAGACAGTGGGCATAAAACACAGACAGTGTAGTTTTTACCGCTACATTCCATACTCCGTTAGGATATGAATCTTAGAACCGATTTCGTCGTACAATCAAATGTCTTTCCCGAAAGTAAACCTGTTGCATCATTCCGTAGTCCAACTACGGGGGCGTTTAAAGAAAAATGTATTTAATCTTTTAATTTTCTACAACAAAAGAACAAAAACGAATATAAATAACGGTTTAATAAATAATGCCAGAATTATTAGAGCAACTTTCTGTTGAGAGAAAGAAGAAATAAAATAGACATTGTTTTGTGGATTCTTTCTGCCTTACCTTCCTTCACAGGTATTACTACTTATTTCAAATATTCACAACATAATGACTAAACCTTTTACTTGACTAGTTAGATCATTTACTTGAGTAAAAAAGTAATTGGTTTTTGAGATACCACAAAGCCGTACAGTGTATTAATTAAAAAAAAATATAGTGTACATTAAGTTTAAGTTATGCGAGTTCCACTGTGACATTGCAACTGCAATCACTGATAATCCCAAGGTCGCCATGCACTAGTCATGATTGAACATAATAAGTATTTAACTTGGCAAACGAGGACAGTATGTCGTAGAAACTTTTCGCATATATTATACCAATGCCAACACCTGTCAATGTCAAGGCCTCCATGGCCTTAAGTGCTACACACTGCCTAGGACATAACATCTAATACGATAATGACACGCTTGTCTACATCCCATGCTCGATACGATTACACTTTGCATTTTTTGGTTTCTTAAACAAGCGATAATAGAGTTCCATATTTAAGCAAATTTTTATAATGTATAAGAAAATAAATACATATGAAAATAGAAAAAAAGGGAATAATACGGAATAAGGGAATACAAGGGAAATATACTAAATTGTTTTGTAAAAAATGTAATAATGTTTACATGAATACAAAAGAAAAAATAAAATGTTTGTTTTGTTTTTCTGGCAATCTTCAAAAAAGGTAAATCAATTTTGGAGGGGACTTTTACTGGCAGATAACGTAAGATATAAGGCATAACATAGGGTACCTTTATTTAAAGAAGGTTTAACCAAAAAGAAAATATATAAGTCGCAAGAAATGCTACAGGTTTAAATTTTATTATTAATTCCTAAGTAAAAAATATCTAAGTAAATAATATAAAATGACAACAACGTCTGGGGTTATTTCTTATCTTTACTAACAAAGTAATTAAATGTTATTATTATGATTAATATTGAATTAATAATAGTTCTGTAGAGATTGGTTCAAAGTCTGCATTCACATATTTCCTTGTTTTATTATAACGATTTTTATTAATACATATCAATATTTACATAAAGTCGCTACAGTCTGGCCACATGAACGATCACCATCGTAAAACATATATATCTCTAGTTTTTCATACAATATATTTATGTTTGTCGTAAATTGCGACAGCAGATGACGGTGCAGCATATTTCACCAATGTTCCACCGATAGAAATAAAAATTGATAGATTAACAACCCAATTCTCAGTTTATATTGGGATAAAATAAACACAAAGTAAAAATCAAAATTATTTACTGCTAAAATGCTTTTACTAATATAATAACATATTGCTTTACCATAAATTTTCCATCAGACGATGAAGAATGGTGGATTTATATACCCTAAATGTAATTAAAAAATTATGTACTTGCTGTAACTTGATGGAGATTACAAAATATTTAATATTTGCAAGTTGACGGTACTTAACTTTTTTGTCAAGGGTTTTGATCCCCTGTTTATATGAATTTGTATAGCATAATATCTGAGATAAGTTTGTAAGAATAAAACTGCAATCATCTATTGTTTCAGACGAGATTACAAGAGAAGCTTTACGTCTTATGCAACGGCAGATTGGAAGACAAAACTGCGGCTCTAGTCGATACGTAACTAGCTTAAGAGATTATGGCTGAATCAATTTGTGAACCTGTACAACCTTAGTATTAATGTTTTCACTACTTCATTATAACAAATAATTCAATTATAATTTGTTTTTTGCAGTTGTTTTAAATTTGTTTTGACTTTCAATATCAAAATACAACAGAAAAACTTTAAATTTAATGGACGAAGGAGTGTGTAGAAGAAAGATTGGTATCGAAATTATGTTAGTGAGTATTGAATAAAAAATGTTCCAATTTAAAATCGAACAAAATACCCCCAGGAGACATGCTCAACTCCTTAGCCATTCGCAGCGGATACATTTTAATTCCGATAGCAATATGTATCCGGATGCACGCAAGCAATGAAACGTTTGAACAAACATTTGCCCAGCGCGCACGGCGTCGGTGACATCAGTCTCACGAGACGAAAAGAAACGGACACAAAATACCGACGCCATGAATAATTAATCCTTGGAGTGGCTGGAAACAAAAGAGCCTATATCATCTGGCTGTGCAAGCGCTGAACCAATTTGCCGTGCGGAATTGGTTCAATCATTCATTGGGGGCTTTAATGAAATATTGCGGAAAATAATTGATCGTTTCGCTGCACGGCGATGGCGGGTGACTGGTTTTAAAAAAATTGAATTATCTCACACCATATTTATATTTTAATGGTGATACCGATGCTCCCATTCAATAACATATATATATGTATACATATATATATATTTATGTAGCTTTAGAAGTAAAAGCAGATTTTTTTTTAAGTAAAACCAAATTAATTAAGCAGTTCAAACTACTTTGGGTTCTAGTTTTAACCCACTGAAATATCACAATAATTGACTGCTTCGTATCAACCCAGACTTCGGTCACATGATTCGGCTGACAAGAGATTTTTGAGAAAAAATTGTAGTGTTTATTCAATTACTTTGTTTGTTGGTAAAAAAATAACGTTTTAAACAGGAAAGCAGTTTATTTGAACTAAAATAATAAATGTTTTTTAAAAAATTATAGTAATTCATACACTGATGTAAAGCCGCGACGTATTGAGTGCGGCGGTGGCGGGCGGCATTAATTTGCTAATGGCGAGCGCCGCTACAAACAGCCGCGCGCGTTTCAAAGCCGGCAGCCGCCCCGCATTGTGCGCCCTCGTGTGTAATGTTATTCGATAGCTCATCAATTACACTCTATCAGCCGTATTGTAAAGTCCGTGCTAGATTTTGATCGCAGAATTAGGCAAACAAACTGTTAGCGGTTAGTCAACAATCATCTAATGCAAGCGTAACTACATTTTATAACATTTATATAGATAGAGTATAAAGATAATAGTAGAACACGCTTTATATTAGCAAATTAATAAGCAGTGCATACCCTGGCTCCCGAAACCTATCTAAGTAATAAACTCTCAAGTCACCCAACTTAAAGTACGCTGAATTGAAATTGGTAAGTTTAATTTTACATATATAATATGCACATAGATTTCGGACCTTACTCAAAATCTCGGTGCACGGCTCTGAACATCATCATCATCAGCCGATAGACGTCCACTGCTGGACATAGACCTCCCCGAAAGATCGATCGGTTCTGTACTGCCCGCATCGCCGGATACCAGGAGCCGTCGTTTGTAGAGGTTCATAGAGAGATTTGGGCCATTTCCCACCAGGCAGTTCCAATGCGCCTTGGTGGAAGCCAGAGCCTCGTTTGTTGATTAGCAGGGTGTACCACGAGCAAGTGAAGTTGGCTTGAGTCCCGTGAGTTATTGTGGACTTATATAACAGGCCAACGTCATGTTATAACACAATAATTACATATAATAAAAATCTTGATCTTAAATTCTCTTTGAAAGTAAAAAGCTTTAAATGTGTTGATGGATCGCTATCCTGGACGAAATAAAATCCTAGTACATCTAAAGTGGTTAGGTCCTTGGTCTCGAAGAAAACTTGATTTTAAAAATACTATTACATCTCCTAGCATTTTTAAAATGAAAATCATTCAAATGCGACTGGATGTGTTACTAAAGTAGGAGAATCAATATGCTTTAGTTTAGTAAAAAATAACTAAAAGGGTGAATAAATGTTTAACTAATGGTCTTTATTTATCGTTTTTCCATTCAAGTTGGTTAGCGGTTAACGTGACGTGTGAGTCACAGCGTGATAATGCACTTCTGTTGGGTTTGATGAATTGCCTGCTTAAATGGAGCAAAGCGTACACTCTCATTTATGTTTTCCCTTTGAGGTTATTTATTAGTGGACTGTGAAATATTAGCCCAACCCAATAACCGGAGCTGTTATAATGAATACTGGTGGTAGGTCTTTGTTGTTGGAGACCGTCTAGGTAGGTGTACCACCGCAGCGTCTGTTACTGTCGCCAAACATTACTGGGTTTGGGTTTGAAGGGCGTTGTACTTAATATAATTACTGAGGTGACGAGACTCAAACATGTTACGTCTCAGGCGACGAGCGTTATGTTGTACAGTGTATACCATTCTAACTAGCGCCACGTTGTTATGGGCAGGCGTATTACCTACCATCAGGTAAATCCTGCTCGTCACAAAAATAGAATAAATAAATTAAATGCACAGAATCTATGACTCTTTTCGACCCTAGTGTAATAAACTATTACAAAAATAATTGCTGGAAAAATAAGTTTTTTCTATTGCTTATTTCTTCTATCGCTTAAACATTAAAGAATAATGTTAACCAAAACCAATAATTTGTCTATATGCCATCGTATCCAAACAATTCAACATTTTCTTTAACATAATAAATGGTTGAAGACAAAGTCGCGTTGGGCGGTAGGTGTAGCTCGAGGTGAATGAGTTCACACTTGACTTCGCCGCATCCCCGTATCTAATTAAGTAATGACCACGACTCTGAGATACCGTTGCGTTACTATTTGTAGACGAAGAGCCGTGACTTCAGTGATATCATTAAATTCCGGAACGTATTGGCGACACACTTGAGATTTATCGAGTGACTAATGAGAATTATACTCTATAACAAAAAACCTATCCAGCGGTACATAAAAATAAGGAAAAAAGCAAATTACTACAGAAACTACTATTTAGTTCAAAATCATTGTTTCTTATATTTGTAATATTTTTATAGTTTGTTATGGGTACAATTTTTCTAATACAAATACCCTGTAATAGCATCATATTTGAGATAATTAATACATATGAAATTAATCGTTTTCTTTGTTCTCCAATAATTTTACCACCGTGTTTTGTTGTTCGAATTAGTATTAAAGACTAACAATTTCAAATTTAAAACTAAGCTGTTCATGAAATGTAGAAGTAAACTTAAAAATACAAGCGACACAATTTACTAAATGACTTTGGCACAACATTTAACCGGCCCCTTCAGTTACCCGGTAGCGTTATCAAATTTGGAGTTTCCACGAATCTTTGAAACGTTGCGACCTCATAACAATTTATCAGGGGGCAACGCGTCACGCGCCTTGCAGCGACGTCCACACCTCATCCCCTCTCCCGTCCTCCGTTCCACTAAACCCCCTTTCCCACGCCTGATTTATGGTAATTACTCTCCACAATGGTCAACAGAAACAACAACATAATTTTCCACGTCCAGCCGTGAGATAAGGAACTCGATTCGAACACGTCGGGGAGAGATCGGATTTTCGGCGTTGACAAAATTGATTACTCCAAGTAGGTTGGGCAGCTTTTAACTGTTTTTTTAATCATCGATGCGCTTAAGAAGTTATCAGGAAATTTAATACAAATGGACTTCTTTAATAACAATAAAATTTTATTGCATTCTTAATTATTCGAAACATCTTCATCAGTAATCTAATCCTAATGAACTAACATAAACTTTATAGTTCCAATCACAGTAAAGCAAAAGATGTTATTTTTTTTAGAAACATCTAAAAATCTATTAAACATTATTGAAATATTGTTACAAATAAAATTCAAACTGAATAATAAATAAGACGTAAGCCGCAGAACCGAACCTAGTACTGCGGCAAAGTTGTAATGTACAATTACCACCGGTAATTTCATGCCATTTGCGCGGACTTGTGAATGGATAATTGTAGAATGCGCCATTATTAACAATTCTTATATCAGTAGTAGCGAGCGTGAGAACAAACATTGGGACGTTTTTACAAAAAAAAAAATCTCGCTGCAATTGCCAAAGAGAAAGTATTTATTCTCACAGTATTTCTCAAGTTTCTTAACGACTTCACTTTTAATATTCACGGCGTCTTAAAAGCTAATTGGTAATTATTAGTAACAGTGATGTAAAATATTACTTAAACATAAACATCGACAAAATTTTACCATTTTAAGAATTCTAAAAAAATACGACGTGGAGAAAGATTTAAAAATATGGACGTTTCTAAAAAATCTGAGACTGAATAAATACATAAATTTTAATGCTTAAACTCTGATAACTCTTGGCCCTCATAAAATAGTAGGTCTCTGTTATTAGAGATTGCCTATGTACAACCACAGTTATTCCCTAATTCTGCCACCAAACAGTGGTATACAGATATTACTATGTTCCGGTTTAAAGGTCTGTCTGCTCTGTAGCTAGTGAAATTACTGGAGTAACGAAACTTAACATCTCGTGTCTCATTACAACGAGCACAACGTGGTGCAGTGTATATCATTCTTACCACCAGGTAATTGTCTCGCTCCTTTCGTTGCTTTGGCAAATGAAAAAATATTTTGTAAATTGTTAATCAAGATTGTAAGTTACCGTTTAAATATTTATAGTAAATTACTATTCAACCACACGTTTAATATAACAATATATACGTAAGATACCTTTTTAAAAGTAGGAAAATTTACAAGAACATCCTATTTATTTTTGTACGTACGATCTATGCTTAAATTTTTTACAAACACCGTGTCGTCTGAAAATTAAATTGATTATTACCAAGTAATAAATGAGATTACAATAGGTCGAGCAGAGCAACCTACTACACTTCACAAAAATACCTTCTCACGGCTTGCGAGTAGGGTCACAAGCCTTTGAGGGGGAAGTAAAAAATAGTGGTCATTAATTGTAAAAAGTACTATTTAATGCTAAATACAAATACTAATCCATTTAAGTAAGATGAAACGTTAATAATGTTAAATTACCAAGATCGATATATCATATACTTAACGGTATATAATAATACATTTTTTAATTATTAAAAAAATTCAGTATTGCTGCTACATCGAAACTACTGTTTGAAATATAATTTTTTTTTTTTATTGATTTTCGTCTATGGGATTGAAGAATTATTTTTACGAAGCACTGGTAAGTGATGTTAACCCAAGAATGCGATATAACTTACACCAATACTTTTTTGTTGGTCAGGTCTTAAGTGCGAAAGAGACAGAAATATGCAAATAGGCAAGGAAAAAAATAATCTATTTATTTGAATCACCTTGACGTCGTTAAGGTGATTAGATGCACCTTTTTGGTACCTTTTTTCATTTGTGTGTGAAACGTTTCGGAGTTCAAACGTTCAGACTATTCGTATCCGCCTCTAGTACTATTGTTTGTCCGTTCCGTATTTATAATGAGTTCCATTTTACCGTAAACCAAAGAGTAAGCATCTTCACACGTACAAACATTAATACATACGGTTTTGTATTCCCTGAACATCTTAGTTTTTTATATCATAACAAACATTATCACTGTTAAAGCTTTCGTACCACTCTCCGTATCATAAGATAAGGTGGCCCCACGGTGGCAGTTTAAACGTTTAAACCTCCACTATGACACGGTTTGCTCCAAAATTCGACAAACGATCCTTAGAACCAGTGATATAGGCAACGATTACAAATCTAGCAACACTAGGGTCCTCATTTTTAGCTTAGTATTCTCGACGATTTTTACAGCTTTATAGAACTCGCGACTTGCGGATCCGGAATCTGAGAGTTAACAGATACATGTATGAATATATTTTCAGTAGACGCAAGTGGAGAAAGATTACAGTGTATTTATTGTAAGAAGACTTCATTGGTTCTTTTGCGTTTGAATATTGCAATTTCAGTGCATATTTTTGATGGTGACCACCTAAATTGAAAAAGTTTTAACATACTATTAACAGTAGTAAACAAGAGTGTATGCACTGATACATTGTAGTGTAATAAAATATAGTTTAGGGACGTGTGGGGTTGCCTTAGGAGGCGGGTCGTAAAGCAGCACACGTATCGTCATAAATCGCGGCGGCTCCGCTTGATATGTGACAACGTGAGGACGGCGGGCGCGTTCCGGCGCGTTCCGGCGCGGACGGCGACGCAATACCAGCCGACGGCGACCGCTCGCCGCTACCACTCCTAAATTAATTCACAAATAAGATCACTCTCAGGTTCAAATTTAAGTTATAATTAACAAAAGATTTAATAGAGTTTCTATAACAATTATTAAAAGTGCGTATAGTTTTTGTTCAAAGTTATAGTATATTTGATTTTTACACTGTTTATCTTTGTAAGGCGGTGTAACAAGTGAAGTTTAATAAGCAACCTTGTTCACAATTTTTTTAAGTGCTGTATTTATATATCACAATGTTTTATCAAACACATTTACATATATCCCACGAATAATCTCCACGAAGAAAAGGTATTTTTATATAAAGTATAATAAGAAAAAAGTAGCGCTTATACCTGTTAGCGTATATAATTGCAGTGAGTATATTTTACCGTTATTATGAGTTGGTCTATGTCCATGCTTGCAATTTCGTATTACAGTTAGATTTTTTACGAAAGAAAGGGGCTGATATGAATAATAGGATCAACGCTGTAGCTATAGTTCAAGCCCAAGTATTGAATTGAATACTCATGTACATAACTATCTGTTCTCCGCCCGCCTCGCTAGCTGTAACATCTCCATAACTCCTTTTAGAAAAGAAATATTGTAAATTTCATTCATAGCTCACGTCTAAATGGCAGAAGCAATATCTGTACCAAAGTTTACGTCTAATAGTTTCTGAGATCTCGTGATGAGGGAATGAATCTCTGGATATCTCCTATATGTAGATAGTAATAACATTAATCTTATTTGTTTTCCTTTTTTGTCTTTGCTATCGTAGCTACATTGTACTAATTATAATATAATAATTTAGGTTGGCATCCTTGCTTTAGTAAGGTGTAAGCCAGAGTTTTCAGTACGGTGCTACCTTAACATCAATACATGGATTTCAGACCAAAAAAATGTTAATTTGATATCTGTTACATTTTAGAGTATTTGTGTCATTGGTAACTTTGATTTAGTTCGATGGAATTTTATAATTTTAATATAACTTTATCACAGTAGAAGGATATGAAAAAATAACGAAGTATCAATGTCTCCCAATATACATAATTGGAAGCGATAAACACAATTCATTTCCATACAATGCACACATATATAGACAAGACGCCAAACAGCTATGAATAATGCAAGTTCGCATTACTTGTTTTAAAATATTTTCCTGTATTGTTCCGCAACTTATAACACCGGTCACCATAACTCTTACGACAATAGAGAACTTAAGTTTTTTACACCCTCTTTGTTTTTTCTCGGCCTTTCCCTCACATTATTGTTCAAGGCCTTATTTTATTATTTTCACAATTTATATATTCATTACTATCTTCGCTACTTATTTCTAAATTATTTCTATTTGCTTTAACTTATATCTATGCTTTTACTTACACAATCTTTTAATCTCCATTCTTACGTACATTCTTTTTGTTATATTGATAACAAAAGTTTTGAAAATGTTTTTACATAGATTCATAAAATTACATTCAGATTAAAAATGCATGAGATATATTTTAATTAGATATCTCTCGCAATTTATAACTGAAACAAGCCTTATATACCAGACTTGTGACCATTGTAGTAATAACAACGTTTCATACAATAATGATCACTTTAATCACCGTTATAATAAAGCTCATTGCTATCGTGTAACGGGGTACTGTTAAAATTGCTTTTTGCCGTACCTACATAATCTATTTGCCCAAGGAATTACGTCCAGCTTTGTCTATGCTTGTATCGTGAGCCAAAAAGAGTTTAGTAATGATCTAATCGAAGCCAACCATTGCCGCCATCTATTACTGAAAGCAGAAACGAAAACTAAATGAAATCTCACTATAACCAGAAACGGATAATAAATAAAGTAATCGACATTAACGTCCAATATCGCGGAACGGGGGCCTTGAGTGTTATTTTGAGTGCACACCGCTGCCCCTAGACGAAACAACGTTACACAAGAAACATTTCCGTATACATTTATTGCAGCCTCGATTTTGTTTTTGCAATATATTATACGACCCGGTGACCGGTCTGTGTGGAGATTTGTGGGGAAGGTCAACTCCAGCAGTGGACGTATATCTTTTTTTTTTATTCAATTAAGTATCGCGACGAACGGGACGTTCATAGTCACACGCCCGCCCATAACAACGTGATGCTAGTTAGGATCATATATATTGCACTACATTGTGCTCGTCGTCTGAGATATAAGATGTTTAATCTCGTTACCCCAGTAATTTTACTAGTTACAAACCGGAACACATTAATGTTTGTATATTACTATTTGGTTGCAGAAATAGGTGCCAGTTAAAATCTATTATCATTAAAAAGATTAACACTTAAACTCTTATAGATTGTGTGAATGATGAGGCGAGCTCGTTCCAAATACTGTGGCTCTCATATGTTCTCATGATTGCTTTACAATATGAGGGTCGCAACTAGCCAAATGGGTTCGAAAACACTTAACCAGCAACTAAACTGAAGATTAAACTTAACTTGCTCTTTATCTAGAGACATTAAATTAGTCACGAAAATACCGTTTCTTACAATCTGTATATTTAAGGAACACTCTGTTATATATTTAAAAGGAATATAAGACTGAATTGAATCCTATGGAATAACCGTATAAATCACCATGCACCTTAATAATTACCTTGTTTTATAGGAAAATCAGGTAATTAATTTGGTTTAAATTCTCACAGGAATAACGAACAGTCCGGCTCAGCTCGGGCAGCTGGTAACCCGACGTATGTTTACGAGCGCGGTTCACGGTCGTAATCTGTACGCGGCTGTAAAACGTACGGCCATCTCGCTCTAGCATCACACATCAATGTAGAGTTGATAAGATGCTCTCTCTCTCTCTCTAACCGTGATTTATGATCTTGAGGCTTTACACACTAGTTGAAGCTTCTCTTACATCGTATACAACGCGCCCATGCTTTGTGATTATTATGCAATAAAGTAATTATTTTATCTCGTTTGCTTAACGTGAGGGCGATTTGATAAATATCTTAATGTTAATGACGGCTTGCATAAACTAGATAGAACATTACATAGTTTGTACACGCAGTACACGCGACTGGACGAAAGGTTAACTCTTAGTTAAAATTATTGGTGCTATAACGAGGTTGCGAGTGTCAATCAAACATATTGTCTTGTCTGGACACACACTGCTTTATTATCGTTTTATGTAATAAGACCTTACAAAGACCCTCTAGATAGTTCCTAACTAATTTTAAATTTCTACCCCAAAACAGTAATGTATAAACATTATTTCTTAGGTTATAAGAATGTCTCACTACGACGAGCACAATGTGGACAGCGTTTATCATCGTTAACTAGTTTCACATTACTGGCGGGTGTATCATTTACTATCACGTACATGTTTTGCCCACTAGCTTCGACGAATGAAAAAAATTAATTGCGTGTATTACATTTTGATACAGCCTAATTTCATTAAGGATGAAAATTATCCCTCCAGAAAAATTTTGCTTGTAATAAGAGTTTATTACCTATCGTCTGTCATATCATTGAAACGCTTTGCTTAATAATATTATTCCTTAAAATATACTTGGACGAAATCAAAAAGTATTTCAACGGTAACGTGTAAACCTAATAATTTATTAATCAAAGCGATGCCAACTTAAATGAACTGGCAACAAGGCGAGCCACGTAAAGCGGTAATTAATCTAGCAGTCGGAAAATGACGCGCTTTCACGTAACCGACGTCGCTGCGGCGGAGAGTTGAACAGCGATACCTAATTATATGGAGCATCGGCGGTGCTAACGCGGATATCGCCCCTACCGCGGTGGCGTGGCGTGGCGTGTCGATTGTTAATAAAATATACATTAGTGCGTGACCAAGAAAGGAGAGCTGCGATCGGTGCTATTAAACACATAGAGCGGCCGCAGTGTGTACGGTGCTTCGGTTGCAGTTCCGGGTCATTGATGCCTCCGCCACGGATATTCGCGTTCCAAACTTTAGAATACATGAATACCTTTTAAACAACATTACCTTGAATTGTGCGGTTAAAACATGTCAGCGATTTTAATCTATCAATGATGGTAATTTATTATTTCATAGACTTTGCTATGAATTAAAAAAACATATTGTGTACACTTTACGTTAAATCTTTTTTCTATATGAAATGAGCTAATGACAGATTTCAATTTTATATGGTCTTCAGTTTCAATAAAGCTGTTGATATTGAGACCATTAGTTAGAACAAAGGAGTGTTATACACTCCTCTTGGCTCACGAACCAAACCCCCACAAAATGTGGTGTCAGAATCAAACCCTCTATGTTACTAGGCAAGAAATTAGGAATTACGCGACCGAAGCAGCTAATTTATTCAATGGTCACTTATGTTTGACAGATTAACTTAAGAACAATAATAATGAGATACGACAAATAATACTATTTGTTGTAAAACTTAAAGTTATTTTCATACTCTATGCTGCATGTTTAAAAGTTTATAGAAAAATCATCATCATGTTGCCTTCATCAAGTTGAAAGTTTGGGGGGTAGGTTGGGAAAACTAATTCAAATATAATGGTTGCAAACGTACAATAAATACAACTGTTATAGAGAGCAGAGCATAGAGAATGACTTGACGATCCTAAATCCAAAACGTATGAAATTTAAAACCAACTTAGTAAACGTCGCCATTCAGAGTGGACCTTTGTTAATAATTATCTGTGCGATTGCAATAAACAACGCCACGAAGTTTGTGCACCATTAAAAGAACATATACTCATTTACCCACCCGATTGGCAAAAACATAGCGTTATCACCTGCTTTGAATTGAACAAATCTCAAGGCGTACGCTCTAACCACGGGCACGGGGCGGATCATTAATAACGTATAATTGTCAGTACCGCCGGTGGCAGCTGCAGCGACCCGGCGGAAAGAAAAAAAAAAGCACGTGTTCCTGTGACCACCGATTTATATGTGTGTGCGTTACAAGTTTGTATTGAACACTCACCGGCTCGACTCCAGCATCATTTTGTGTGGCCTGCAAACAAATAAATAAAATTTAATCCAGTTTACGTTTATAAATGGTTACCAAAAATATTTTTTTTAATTATAAAGATGTTATTGAAAATAATCTTCAAACATACGTAACAACACATATATATATACAAATATATATATTTATATAAATATTAATTTATTTAAAGATATATAATAATGGTGCGGTGTATATCGTTCGGCGGCCACATTATGATCAGATGAATGTTTCGCTCGTTCCGTCGCTTTATTAAATTAGAAAATATAAATAAATATATAGCATCAGTTATTCATTTATATATATAAGCATGTATTTATATATGTTAATACATTAATGTATTCATCTATGTATACAATATGTACCAAGTGTACAATAAATATAACGTTAGAAACAAAAAAAAAATATTGTATGTATGTTTGAGATTATATATGATATACATAGTTGCAATATTAATTATTGTTTATTTTTATTGCAACGCTTATAGACTTTATGACGACCTTTTATATACATTTTAAGTGCAATAAATACTGTGCAATAAATTTAACAAAAATAAAATGTTGTTTGTTGTTTTAACTAGGCAATAAAACGAGTGTATGGCCATTATCGAAGTTATATACACGTACTTATGAACAGTACAGGAAGGTAAACCGTTTTACGATCTACGTTTTGATGGTTATATCAAACATTCTAATGCTAAAGTAGATATACATAAACCTATTTTCTAAATCATGTGTTTCACTATACGTCATCTACATTCATTTTAAATTTATAACTACCGCTATAGAAACGTTCGTAAGAGTACATAATCATATTTTTACTGGTGGTAGGTCTCTGTTGCCGGAAACGGTCTAGGTAGGTACCACCGCAGATTTTATTTCTACCGGCGAATAAAAGTGTGCAAACATTATTGTTCCAGTTTGAAGAGCGTTATAGCCAGTGGATTCACTAAGGCAACAAGACTTAACATCTCTTATCTCAAGGTGACGAGCACAATGTGGTGCAATGGATATCATCCGTATAAGCACCACTTTATTATAGACAAGCGTATCACTTACCATCACGTTAGCGTTCCACTCCTCTTGTCATATCACGAAAAAAAGCAAGAAAGATCAATCCCGGTCACGTAAAAATTTACAAAAGTCGTATCTACATATTTAGGAGATATTCATAGATTTTTTGAGTAATCTCGTAATCTTCGAAACTAATGAACGTACACACTCAAAATTTGGTGAAGATATTGCTTCTGCTATTTATAGATTAGCTAAGAATAGATTTTACACCATTACTGGACCCCAAAGGAGTTTCGGGGATGCTATAGTCAACAAAGCGGGCGGGGAACAGCTATAGTCTATAAGACCTTTTCTACAAAATTAGTTATGATAAGTTAATGGTAAACATGGCTTTTGAAAAATACTAATATAAAAGAATTAAATTTACAGTAGTAGCAGACATTCAAAATATATGTATATAATGAAAATATGTTCTCTTTGTTCACCAATCACGTGAAAACAAGTGAACGGTACTACCATTCGAGTCGGCATGATTTGTAGATCATTAGAGGCTATTTGATTTTTGAGTCTCATAGATCTTTAATCAGTTTACTCGTATTTCTAATTAACTTTTATAAACATTTTCATTACGTATTATTTCTGCTGTTGCTATAGTAACGGTTACAATAGGAAGCCATTTGCAGTTACGGTTGCCCGTAAGGAATACTTTAGATAAATTTCAAGTCTAATTTTATATTACGGCCAGCAATGCGGAGGGGGAACAGTTAATATAATATAAAAGTGAACATCAAGTAATACTTGATATTGAATCCAAAACCAAATATGTGTATAAAGTAACAAACAAAGTAATTCGTGTTAAACCGCAGACATTACTCAACTGGCAACAAATCCTGATAATATCCCGAAGTGCTCTAGGCCCCACCAGATATTAGGTATTAATCGATTACCGCAAGGAAACTTCTTATCGCGTTATCTGTGCTCGCTTTAAGTAGATTAAATATCAAAGAATCTTTACGAAGTATTGGTGTATGTAACTTGTTTCAGAGTTGTGAATGGGGTGGCAAGGATTTATTGCGGCAGGCGGGAGAAATTGCGAGATTCATCAATTCTAAGGCCTAACAGAGTTCGCGGTGTATCGGCTCTTTCATTTCGATTACTGTGTGTTAGGAGACCGCTTCCGAAAATGAAGACAGACGATAGTACTAATGACACCTTTGTTTATGGGACGGAAAAGAGATCGGTCCTGATTAACAAAAAAACATATTTTTAAAACGCTTTATTAGCATTATTTACGATCCATTGTATTATTACAGCTAAATGAAATGATAGTTTTATAAAAATACTATACTAAAAAAAAACAGCAATGAAACCGAAAATCAAAAACAGTCGATGCTCGGATCAATGAACATACGGGAGTGGCGGGAACTCGAGGTGTATTTGGCTTCAATTTGAACCTTATATCATATGGCCACGGAGCATTTAGATTGGCGCCCGGGCGTTCGTTGATCCGAGCATCAGCTGTTTCTGTTTTTGTGTTTCATTACTGGCTTTTTTTTTAGTAAGGTTTTTATGAAACTATCGTTTCATTTAGCTGTACTAACATGATGGAGCGTCTATATTGTTAATGTTTTAAAAATATGATTTTTTTTGACTAGGATCGATTTTTTTTCCGTCTATTTTTGTTTCCATCATCAAAGCTGTTATTAGTACTATCGTCTGTATTCGTTTTCGGAATCGGTCTCCTAATACAATGTATAAAACATAAACTGTTTAGTTTCATAAATATAATGATCTCCTATTTTTACGCAAACATTACACATTAATTACATATATTTTTAGTGTTAATAAACATTTTATATGAATTAGTTATTTTAGACATTAAATTATGTACCGTATTGAACAGACATTAAGTCTTTAACAAACACATAATAACGATATCATTAACAATACTTACTTATTATTTTTTATGTTTCAACAATATAAGGTAAGTTATTTAATTACTTGACCGTATTTATGTGATGGGTAATATACCTTTATCAAAGCCAATTTATTCCGGTATTATAAACGCCCGTTTTGCAACGAAATACGTATATTTAATGAAAGCCGAATATTTGTATTTCAGTTCGTATTAATATAATTTATAAAACGCTACAATCATCATATATACCAATCATGTATATACACACATATCTATATATATCGATTTTAGTAAACAAGTGTTTATTAAAGTTATTAAATAATGACAATCGAAGTTGTTTTAGATTAACAATATTTTATGCTAACATTCCTTTAAAATTTTTCAACTACGAATAAACTAAATTATTTAATTTTTTTTGATATATCAATAAATTTTTCCAATTAACCATAGTTTATCGATCAACTTGTCAAGGTCTTGAAGGTCATCGTTTTGTTTTAAACATAATTTACTTCGCCAGCCCATACTCATCCATCATCTTATCGCTCCTTATCGCAAATAGCGCTGTTATCGCTTATAACTGTTATGTCAAGAGCAACATAAACAGTTTCCGAAGCACGTTTAGATATGAAAGTAGAAGAATTGTTTACATTATCACTTAAATCCTTAATTTTTTTAACATAATTCTATTATTATTTTTCTAACATCAGCGTTACATATTCATAATAGTTTTCTTAACGACGATTCGGAAATCTAGTAACAACAAATTGACAACAGACCAAAAGGATCTTAGATAAAAGGATCTCGACGAAGACTCCTTCGGAGATCGTGGCGTCTAAAGTGTTAGGACAAGAGAAAGTGGCAGCCAGTTGGTGGACGGCAAAATTATTATTACAGTGAATAAAACACAAGCACAACTCAAGTTCCTCAAAAATGAAACTGTTCTATTCAGGTAAATTTTGCAATACCCTAACGCTCCTTTCGGCATTTCATAAGAAACTGTAAGGAACTATTGACAACAAAAAATCAACTTTGTTTAGTTAAAACCAAAGTCTGTATTTATATAGCCTTATATGGTATAAACCTATTCGAGTAATTTGTGTTCCACCAGAAAGAAGAATGGAGTTTAAATTGCTTTGATAGTATATCGTGTCCCAGGCCGTCGGTATTCTACAAGGAAGATACCATCGAAAAAATATTCGGGTGTTGAATATACGCAAAAAGTGATCATTGAATTTATTAATAAGTAATAAAGAACAGATTATTCATAAAACAGATCATTACGTCATTACTATAGTTTGGAAGTTATGATATTTATACAGTCCACATCCAAAGTATATACAGATGTAGAACTATTTGAACATTTTTAACTCTGGTTATTTGTTACTATGTGGTTTATTATTAGTTTAAACGTCCAATGATTATAATGTTTTTTGATTGTTGTAGAAAACAATTGCACTTTCAGATTATTATCTCCTCATCATATTATTGTTGTTTTTACTGTGGATACTTTGAATCTTCTCTTGCAAAGAGAGGGTCAAAGCCCTTTATTAATAATACACTAGGTGTAGATTAGTGGATGTAACATGTCTGCGAAATTTTCATGATGTTTTTCCTTTACCACATGTTCCAAGCATCACAGGGATAAAGAATCGCAGTTTCAAGACGTATAGAGCATACGGCCGCTTATTAACTGCTAACTAGGTTACTAGTGGTAGATCTCTATTGCCCGCGACCGTGTAAGTAGGTACTCCATAGCACCTATTCCTACCGCCAAACAGTGATGTACAAGCACAACCGTGCAGCTAGTGTAGTTACTAGGGTAACAAGTAAAACAGTACTAGGGTACATACTTATGACTCAGACGACGAGTACATTGTGGTGCAGCGTATATGATAACGTCCCGCTCGTCTCCTTGCTTAACTGAATTACAAAAAAATTTATTATATTTTCAAATATAATAATATGATATATAAAATATTCTGGTTTACAAAAATTATTCATTAACTATTTTTTAAATACTCTATAAATATATATAGCAGTAATTACAATGTTTTATGTGAAAATTAAGTAAATGTAACTGGGTCTGTAGTTAACAACAATGGGTTAACGCGATGTGTACATATTTACCTTACGTTTGGTTAAATTTAATTAACTAATGATGCTATTCAGAGCTTAATTATTTTAAGCGTCGTTTTATAGAATAGCCGAGTTAAAAATATTTCAATGAAAATTTGCATTTTAATTCCGTTAAACCCTTAATGATCGAGACGAATATTTATAACATACTAAAAAAGTAGATTTAATAAAGTGATATACATATAGACCTCTAAAGTACCTGAAGTAGTTGTAAATCTCATTAGGTGTACTTAGTATTTAGATATACGATACTTTTAGTGCTAAATCTAGATGCAGCAATTTATCTCTAATAGGTATTAGAGGTAAGTCTCTTTTGCCAGAGACCGTCTTCTAGGCTGGTAACACTGCAGATATTTTCTTCTACCGCCAAACAGTAGTTTGTAAACATTACTATATTTCAAATTCAAGTTTAAGTTCAAGTTTAAGCAAGTGAAATTACTGGGGTAATGGGGCTTAATATCTTGTGTCTGAAGGTGACGAGCACAATATCATGCAGTGTATATCACCCAAACCAGCAGCAAGTTGTCATGAGTAGGCGTATTATCTGCGATCAGGTAAACATCTCGCTCGTTTCATCTCTTCGTCGAATAATAAAAAAATGGGTACCATTCTTGAGAGATACTTTTTCATGTTATAATCTGTGTTACATTGTAACCTATAGCCGTGCAGAAAAAACTTTGTGATGATAATTTGTGATTTCAAAGTGTAACATTCATCAAAGCCCCGCAGCATACCGCTGGCCTTTCTTTACGCCGCTTTCGGCTGAGAGCCTTATAATTTAGTTTTGATGAATTAGCCAAACGACAGGATATCAATAATTGAGGACGGGATCCTGGACACGAGAACGGCCCGACTAATCTGTAGCGAGCGTATTTGCGAAATGAGAACATTGTTTTTTTTCTCATTCATTAAACAGAGTTCGTTGCACTTTTAATTGAGATCCATACTCAGTGCGTATACAGACTGTAACTATAGCTGATGAGTTCGCATAAAGAGAAATGTTTTACTTTTATGAAAGTAGCGGACGTATTTTTTTTTAATTGAACGCGTAGTATTATCCTAGTGTGAGCTAAAAGCGATGTTACAGAATTAAATGTAAATAGACAATATATATGTGTGATCATGTTGTTGGTAACTAAGACCGCAGCTAAAACGGGGCTATGTTTTCAAAAGAAGAGTAAATAAGCTTCTTCTAGACTAGCGCGCTTTAGTATCTAGATTATATCTGCTTACCATCTGGTTGGATCGTAATCAAGAATCACTTTACATAATATAATAAAACAAAGTATTACTACTAATTGATAGTATCTTTGCAGGATAAATGATATTTAGTATGGCTTAAATATTTCTGACGACTAATGGAATATTTATTAAACAGTGAAAATCTTTATTTAAAGATCTATAAACCGGTAGATGTATGTAAACAAATTATGTTTTAAGTTATAATCGTAGTCTGTCGCGCACATTCGTTTAATTAATCGGTAAATTTTGCAATCGAGTTCTAGTGATCGGTTGCCGTGGAAAAATTGCATCAGCATTCGTTAATGAGAATTGAGAAATGTGCCGCATTTTAAGGCGATAAAGCTGGGTGCAAATTTTATAAAATCACTGCAAGATCAAGCGCGTCGTTAAAAATACCGCGTTGGCGAGCCGAGAGCCGGACCGATTCATTGGCATTATTTCGTTCATACTACGGTTTATAAAAACAACTCTCACGTATTAATATTGAAAGAATATACTAATTAATTCTATTCGAAAGAGTATTATTTTATTTACAATGGTCAAACAGTCGACATTATTTACACATAACGTGCTACATAACAATGAGGCCGTAGGATATGCTGGCCCAAAATACTCGTATGTTGATAACAGAAACTCAGCAAAGCTATTATGGCAGTGTATTCATGAGAGTGGTAACCAGAAGAGATTTTGAACTTACCATATCTTCAACAAAAATAGCGCATGTGTCACCGGTACCTCTATTCTCTGATGACGTATATAATTTTCCATTTATAGAGCTCATCTGGCTCGGGGTCCACGGCGTAATTAACTTTAATCTAAAATTTTGACTACTGTTCCTATTAGGGGTCCGGCGACGGATCTTTACTATTTGCGTATGTCTGGATTTATGGACCGGTAACCGACCAGAGACCTACACGTTAAAGCAACCGGTTTATCAAAGAGACAATTAATACCATCAATTTTAAAACAGTGTACAACGTAATAACAAAACCTTATCTTAACATTGTTGTATATAAAAGAAAACATTTGATTACAGCAGAACAGTAATGCTTACGAGGTCAAAAGAATTTATTTATTATGCTGTAACAATTTCAATTTTATCTTAAGTATTTGTTTAGTGTTTACAAATAATCCAATATAATTTCCATCAGCTTTAATAAATAAAAGTTTTTAAAAACTAAAGCCATCTTTGAACACTTTTTGAGCTCTGTTTAATTTTACGGTTTTAAATTATTCAAATTAGGATCCTAGTAACTTAGTTTCAGATAAAATAAAATATTACTCTGAAATAATATTATATTTATGGATATATTCATAAATACATAAAAAAAACCCGACACAAAAGTATCTGTGGTATCGGTAAGGCACGAGTTGCAAATGTGCTCGACCTATCCGGTCGAACTAGTTTACAAACTAGTGTAGTGTATACGCGGACGCGCCGCCCCGTCCGCATGGAAGTTACGACTTAATGGTCACTGTTTATTATGAAAGATTAGCAGCACAACGAATGCCACATCGGACTTGCCGGCTTGTAGTACCATGAGAAATAGGAGTTAGTATGATTACATTTCTCTGATGAAGTTTCAAATAATAACCATACAGGTATATTTATTCTTTACATAATTAATATATAATGATTATAAAGTTTATGTACAAAAGCAAGCTTAATTGTAAATAGATTTTTTTATTCATTGAGGCGTCGAGATGAGCGGGACGTTCACTCGATGGTCAATGAGACGTCCGCCCATAACAACGTGGCGTTAGTTAGGATTGTATACACTGCATCATATTGCGCTGTTCGCCTTGAGACACAAAAAGTCTCATTACCCCAGTAATTTCATTAATTGTACGGGGTCCGTTAAGCCGATGCACAGTAATATATGCAGACTACTGTTTGGCGGTATAAATATGAGCTACGGTGGTATCTACCTACATGGTGTCCGGCGAAAGACTTTTCAACAGTAATAATACAAGGGTATAGAGGGCCATAAAGGAAAAGAAGATAGTTATAGGTGTTCTGGGCGTTTCACTTTCTATCAAGTGAACATTTCGTCGCTTCGTCGAATTAATATAAAAAACACCACAAACAGTTTCGGATATAACTAATTGAAAAGAAAACGTGAATAAATTATTATAATAAGCTTTAAGAGTTATATTTAGTTTCCAATTATCACCACATAAAGTTTACTGGGAGTGAATACCACTTTAAAGCCGTCCCGTGAAATAATTTTTTTAAATTTAGAAAAAAGTATTAGTAGTAATCTTATAACAGCATTAGAAGTGCGTATTAAATTGAAATCAATTTTCATATCATATCTAGGTCTTGATAGGAAGATAACTTAAAATTAAGGACGGTTTGATATCACCGACGACGTTCAATAGATATCACACGCCCACGGTTGTGAAAGGTAGGATTATGACAAATATTTACGCGTGAGGTCTGTTCTTCCATCGTTGCTCAAACGGAAACTCGTTTACTTGTTAAGTCTATAAATAAACTTATAAATCCAGTGTATTGGATATTTGTGCTGTATATTGTTTATCAAAATATTTGTTTGTCCGTTAACATGATTAAGTGATTTATATTTGTATTATTAATTTTTATTTTTATGACCTTACTACTTCAAAGATCAATATAAAATCTCCGTAGCGCAGCGGTTAACTGCTCCTTTTGTTACTTGATGATCTCTGGTACAGGTCCAGGCCTAATATGTCTACATATAACTTTTCTGGGTTGATAGCTTAAATTCACCTACTTTCAACATACATTACGGGCCTACTGGAAAAGATTTCAACATGAAATAAGTAGTGCCCTTGTACTCTGTATCCTTACTGTCTAGTCTTTTCTATTAGCTGTGTGTACAAAGATATTAAATAAATAAATAAATAAAATTTCTATGTTCCGGTAGTGATGATATATGAGATCCGGGCATTCTAGCCGAGTATGTGAAATTATGGACAAATGCAAGCATATAAAATAATTAAAACAACGTATCAAATTAAACAATAATAATATAAGCAAATGAGGCTTTGACAAATCCGTCGTTCGCACGCCAGCCCCGATGTAATGGAGTTCCGGAAGTCACCCAGGCTCAGGGCGGGGAGCCGAACTCCGCAACCCGGCATCCAACAAGTAGGCGATTATCGCCGCTGCTCGAGACTAGATTCGGTCTACTCCATAATAACAGTGTGAGGGAAGAGCGAGCGCAACTTGCTACCGTGCAACGTGATTACTACTCAGTCGAGTCGAATATCAAATTAGTGAAGTTCGTGAATCGAATTAAAACAAAGTGCTTTGTTTAGCCATAGAAGGAGCTCTGGGTGTTTAGAATATTTGTATCATATATACAATGTACTCTTGTCGTAACCTAATTTAAATCTGGCAAATAGCTAATCAAAATTCTAAATCAAATATAGATTAATTAATCTTAAATATCTATCAAAATTACTAGGGTAGCGGGACTTAAGACATTATGACAAAGTTATGAGAACAATATGATAGTGCCATACAAATATTAAACCAATAAGAAATAGTTGTGACGAAATCAAAACGAGCATATTTTATTTTAAAGATGACATCTGCTAAGTATACAGTAATTATTACTGTGCTCCAAATATATGAATATACCCAGAGAAATAATTATTTACAGTTTTTTTTATATACTTTCATATTTAAGATAAAAAGAGATTTGATGCAATGATGTTAATTTACATTAATTTTTGATGTAAATATAAAACTAATATGTTTACAAATACATATGATTTTTATACATCTAGAAAGAGTTTATGTACGTACCGATACCATATAAAAAATTGGCCCGTATTGGGTTTATACGAAGAGAAACATCGGCATGGCATGCACACCACCAATGTGAACCATGGATTTCTGTATAAGTGAACCGAAACTATGCTTTTCTTTGTAACAATAAAGATTGAAACTGTGTGTAGGTTGTCGGTGGTATAGGCGCTTGGGGCAGTATATCTGGTCGTTGGACAACGTGCGTATAAATTAGGCAGTGTTGCGCGGGCCGTCGATAGTGCTTCGAATATTTGTTCGGAGCGGGGCGCAGCGTTAATCTTGTTGGACGATCGTCGAGGCTTATTTGAACAAACGCTCGCTTTGGGTTTCAAATCCCATCTCAAGGTAGTGTTGCGACTAATCAAATACTTGTCCTGATCGTGAACGGCGACTAACACTTCTCGGGAAGATGTACCAATCAGTTTTTATGTACTTTTCTAGAAGCTCTCTTTTTCAATCGTCTCTATGTAATCTACATACACGATACAATTTTGAAGACGATAGATTCAAAGAAATCCTCCTCTTAAATTTAGTATTAAGATTTTAAAGTCATTATTGTTGTTTAAAAATTTTTATAAATAGTTTATATGTCAGAATTTAAATTGTGTTCAGTTATTATTAAACAAATATATCTGAACCTTATAAATATTACAAAAATAAGAAAATCCCAATCATTATAAATACACAAATAATGAATATTTACGCCTTGACTCAAGATAACACTGCTTCACCATAAATCCAACGTATCTATAGGGCGGCGTATTCCAAGAACAGAAATAAAACTTAATCGTACAGTTCGTAAATTACGGAATACAAGCCAATGTGAGCAGACTGAGTTGATTCAACCGGCAATACTTGTGTACGGATTTTCATTCTATCCATTGTTTACTGCACTACAAAAATTTTGATTCTAAACTAAAGTAACATAGGAACGATATTCGTGTAGTGATAAGCTTATAAAGCAAATAAATGTAATGCACTCATTCTTACCAAACTAGCCAAGTTTTCTGTAATACAGTAGTATTTCTGCTGTAGAAAAGTATTTCTGCTTTATCTCGCTGTAATAACTGACATATTTTCTGTCGACCATATTTATAGTTTGTAAGAAATATAGCTACCTGTTCTTTTATAGTATAAAGATCTTGTAAATTCTATATTTTATAAAATCACTTTCATCTTAGAAACATAATGAGTGTTAGCCCGTTACTGTCACGGAACTATCAGCAAAGGCTCGATTATGGCATTTTGATTAGAAGCCGCGGTCGCAAACTGATAGTAATTAAGACTGCAATTCCGAGCTAAATAGCTGGCAGGCCGTGTAATTTTCTCCGCTGCACTAAATTGTCTTACACAACAGGTTGAAGCACGCTTCTAAGAAGACGAGATGCAAGCAAAACGCTCAACATAACTCGGACCGTCGGTTTCTTAAAACCATTACCCTTCCCTTCGTATGATTAATACGACGCACTGACAGTGAATTGAGATGAGATGAGTTTAAGTGCAAACTACTTTGTTGTTATAGTAATAAATAAGTTTCGCGCTGTAGTAAAACTTTGAGATATTGCAAGCGATTGTATAACTTGTACAGAAAAAAGAAAGCTAAGTTCAATGTAAAAGATTCCAATATATTAATAACTTAAACTACTTGTGTGTATTTATTTAGCTTAAAAAATATATTGTGATCTATTGTCCAATACTTTTATGTTGTACTACTTGTTCCTCTCCCGTTTTGTTGGCCGTAGCACTCCCGCAAATTCTTTTGGGATAATATTTCATAAATTCAATTCTTACCTAACTTATACTTGGTATAAGGAATATTTCTATCAAATTTCAAGTCTCTAGGTCTTATGGTTCCCGATATATCATGATGAGTGTCTTACATAGGTGGAATTTTCTTATATACATAGAAGATAAATTGATCATATTATCATCACGTCTCATTATATAATATCGAATATAAGGAAACTTGCAGTATTGGTTCGCGTGTGCGTTTCCTATTTAAAACTGAATATAAAAAAAATTACTAATTTTTAATAGCTATTGGTAACATAGATATGCTTTTTAATTAAAAAAAAACAGTTAATTCAACAGAATTCAAGTATATAATACAAATATCAAAATATTAATTGTTTAGTTTTACGTCAATTGACTTAAACATTGTTGTAACTTCAGGTTAAGAGACAAAGTAACTTGACCTAGGTGAACTAAAGTTTTAATCGGCACGATACTGGCGGCCGACCCGCAGTTTTTGCCACAAGCTGCTGACCTGAATGTTCTTTCTAGGCGATCACAAAAAGTTTTCAAACGAAACGGTTAATAGTTCACCAGTACCATTGTCACGACATTGCGAAGTTAATTCATGTAAATCACTGCAACATAGATACGTACAATTGTTTGATCTTTATAATTAGACATTTTCTCGTTATGAACACTCAGACATGTTTAGAACAATACAAACTTGTGAATTAAGGTGGGATATAATTACAACTCAGTGATGCTTGATTTAATTACGTTTTTTTTTTTTACATGAACTGACTTCTGTTCACAATATTATTATAAGGCTAAGTGGAGAAGAATTAGACGGTAACACCCACAAGTTTAAGAGAAGCCTATATAGACTTATACCAATCTCTTAAAGACTTGCACAACTTATTTGAACGAAAAAGCAGATAAAAAAAACAAAAGAGTTTATAAAACACATTGTAATTATTTCAAGTTAGAAGAAAACAACGAACCGGTAACAATATCGATGCTTGTTTATAATATAACTGTTATAAACTCATTAAACATCGTCTTTGTTAATGATCAAAGAACGTTTTAAGTTTCACAAAATAATTTACTCCGTAAACGACTTATGAACATTGAAAATGAAGTTTACGGAACGATAAAAATCCGACATAACAAAGGATCATTTCTATAGGGTAAAGCATAATTTTTTATGAGACTTACAGTAGTTATACTGGCGTCAGTGACAGCCAAAACGGCAAATATTAAACACGAGAAAATGCTTAGTTCAATGCCATATACCATCAAGTTTTAAACAGAGTGTAAAGCTCGAAATTGCTATTACTATTTTTTACTATAACAATCAATCGGCGAGAAAGGATTCAAAGTAATTTAGGAGGCATATATTATTAAGTTGTTGAAATTGGAACATTCTGTAAGCTTATCATCATCACATCAGCCTTCAGGGCAACAAGGTCGATACTGTATATACAACGAAAAAGGCTATGTATAATCATCAAATTAGTAACCTTTTACTCGGCATTAGTTAAAAACATGTTGCAGCCGTGGTACTTATTCATAGCATAAGTAAAATTATGCGTCGTGGACACGCTCATTATCTTCTTTAGTGGCTCAACTTTCCCGCTCACAATGGGAAGAGAGGATCGGCGAGGGAAATTCCAATCAAAATGTAAATTTTCGCCCTACTATTTTACATTTACCAGTTGGTATCCGCTAACGAGATATATGCAGTGTAGTATTGTTTTTGTCCCGTCGATCGTGTGCTATATTATTTAAAACAGACGCGCCTTTTTTTATGTTTTAAATTATAACAATTTTATTACGATACAAAAGCGATACCACAGTTCTACAGATTACTGACAGTATTTAATTGAATAACAAGAATGCTATGTATGCCCTTTATAGATCGCCGTGCAAGTCAGGAAAGAGAATAAAGATCACATATCATTAAACTATCCTTTATAAATCTGGTAAAAAATTAAAGACCAGTTGTGTTTTTTATTGGTTCCATTTAACTTTTAACGGTTAATTGATGGTAAGTGATACGCCTACCTGTAAACAATGTGGTTACAATGCTTTTTAAGCCGTAACACACTACTGTTGGCAGCAGAAGTAGGAGCAGCGGTAGTACTTACCTAGTCCGTCTCAGGCAATTGAAATATTGCTTTTTCAAATCAAATCAAACCATCGATGATAGTATTGATGATTTGGTTTGATTTATTTAGTGATAGAAGATAGTATCCAATAGTGGTTAAAAACACTCTTAGAACGCTTAAATTGAATTTTCATTAAAACTTTAAAAGCTATTATTATTAAGTGTTCTAGGCACGTGAACACATAGTACCTTATCAAAAAATATTTATTACTTGCGACGCACAAAATATAATTGCAGGCAATGTTTTCTTTTGGATTTCATTTTCAAAGTTAAATTTTATCATTAAAAAATAGACCTTGCAAAAAAGAAATATTCCAGCGGTAATTAAATCAAGTGCCTGCACCCGCAAGGACTCAAGGGGTTTTAATGTTACGCTGGCTTGCTTCGCAATTATAATAACAGATTTCGTGATGAGCTAGTGGATGTTGCATAGCTGCCTCGCAATATTTGCAATTACTACTGTTAAAAGTGAACATATTTGAACTTTTTTATTGTAGTAATAGCAACAAAAAAAACGTTTTATATAGCAGCATAAAATCTTGAAGTTAAAATCTTTCAAGCTACCCTACACATTAACAAGGCGTTGCGAATTTATTTATTTGTAATATTAATAACCATATTAATAATACTTTAAGAAGTGTTTATAAACATAAAAAAAGTGTTTTAGTTTAATATCAATTCTATAAACAGGAAATCAACTAATCAATCCATCAATAATTCATAGTTATCATCAAAACATCATCAATAAATATAAAATAATAATCTTCGCTATGCATAATGTATATATTATCTTGTTATGAAGTCATAATTTATTCATTTACTAAAACCAAACTATTCAAATGAATAATTCAGAGTCAGCATATACGTTAATAAAATCTAACAAACAATTACCCAGAAAATAAGCTGCGACGTTACGTACGCGACATTTAAAAAAAAATCTTTTCAAGATTTTCATTCGCTATTAACGCAAAGCAACTATTATAATACTGAAAACTATGAAATGGTTATGCCATACTTTTCAGGGATATTAAAAGAATTTGTAGTCAATGTGCTGTAAGTTAATTCTCATTTTCACTGTGATCCAAAATTTAAAAAGAATTACTAAATAATAAACTTATTATGAAAGGGTCCTTATTTGTCCCTTTTCTAAAAAGTATTCTTCCTCCGGCTCTTTTCCCAGTTATGTGGGGTCGGCACAGTATGTACTTCTCTTCCACATCCCTCTATTAGCTGCCATATCTGAATTCACAGTCTTCTTACACATGTCATCTTTCACACAATCCATCCACACTTTCTTCGGTCTTCCTCTACCCTTTTAACCATCCACATTCATTCTCATTACTTTCTTTATTATATGTCCTTCATCCCTCCGCGTAACATGCCCGTACCACGCTAACATCTTGCTCCTCAACTTCTTTCTTACTGGAGCAACTTTCAGACTTCCTCTAATATACTCATTCATAATTTTATCTATTCTCGTCACACCACACATCCATCTTAACATTCGCATCTCGGCCACATGTAATCTCCTTTCATCCGAGCCCTTGGTGGCCCAACACTCAGCTCCATACAACAGGACAGGTCTAACGACCGACTTGTAGATCTATCCCTTAAGTTTAAGGGGCATTCGTGGATCACAAGTCGTTCCAGTGACCTGTCGCCATTTCATCCAACCTGCATTTATTCGGCTTCTCACATCTCGATCAATATCGCCGTCGCATTGTATTAGAGAATCTAGTAACTTGAAATAGGAGCAGGTTAATAGGGATACACCATTTAAGGCGATTAGAGGAAAGCTGGTGGGACCGCCGAAGTCACAGAACAAATGTTCAGTTTTGGTCCTGCTGATCCTTGAACCCAGCCTTCTCTAATTTATTTCGCCATTTGTCCAACCTGCTCTGCACCTCGCGTTCATCTTCCCCGACAAGTACGATGTCGTCCGCAAAAAGCATACACCAGGGTGCCTTCTCTTGTATGTCTGATGTCAGTGCATCCATTACCAGGAGGAAGAGATACGAGCTTAATGTCGACCCCTGGTGTAGGTCCACCAAGATCCCAAAACTGTCTCTTTCGCCAGCAGTGGACCGGATGTGAGCACTGACACGACAGTACATAGCACGAATAAGCTGCAGGTATTTCCCAGGTACTCCTTTCACTTCCAGAGCCCACCACAGAACTTTCCGCGGAACCTTATCGTATGCCTTTCCGAGGTATACGAACATCATGTGCAGGTTTTAATGCGCAAGTCTGTAATTTTCGCACAGTTGGCGAAGAGCAAAAATGGCGTCCGTAGTCCCCTGCCCAGGCATAAAATCAAATTGGTTTCAGAATACCTCACTCTCCTCTCTCAGTCTTCCCGCTAATATTCTTTCCCATACTTTCATACTATGCGATATGAGCTTTATTCCTCTATAGTAGTTACAGAGCTGTACATCACCCTTGTTTTTAAAGATGGATACCAGTGAACTGCTACACCACTCATTCAGGATCGCCTCTTCTTGAAAAACTTGTTGCAGAATAAAGTCAGCCACATACATCCATCCGACTTTAACAACTTTCATACCTCCACTGGTATTCCATCCAGCCCAACAGCCTTTCCATTCTTCATACCTTGCACTGATTTTCTTACTTCATTCATAGAAATCTTCCTCACCATACCCATACCCATGTTGGTCGGCACGCTTTCCAGTACTCCGCTCCAGACATTTTCCTCGTTCATCAGTCTTCCAAAATATTCCTTCCATCGTCTTTTAATATCGTCATCATTCATCAATACTTTTCCTTCATCGTCTTTTAAACATTTGATATGACGTATACTCCTTGCACTCTTTTGTCTCTGTTTTGCTATCCGAAATAGTTGTTTTTTCCTTGCAGGCGGTCCAGAGAATGGTACAGCTTTTCTTGTACCTTTGCCTTAGCAATCGCGATAGCTCTTTGGCCTTACGCTCCTTGTTTACTTCTTTTTTATTTTCTTTCAAATAATTTTTACTTTCTTCCACCCCTTTTTTGCTTTGCGTGTTGGAAAAGCCTAAGTGTACTCGTCTTCGTGGGGGGCAAGGACGGATTATGTCTGACTTGCACCGACTAAACCAAACCCCCATTCTCCACGCACTTTCAGATCCTGCGCACTCATTCTTCCTACTTCTTCTTCCTCCTTGCCCTTTTCCCATTCTATGTAGGGTCGGCACTTAATCTTCCTACATGCTCATTAAAATCTCCTCCCACATACAATTCCTCATTTTCTGGAACTTCCTAAGGAATCTAAGTTTTCCTAAAATTTCTCTATCATTCTATCATCACATCCAGATTGAGATGCATACGCACTTACTACATTTAGAATCAACCTCCCTTTTATTATTTTTACCACAATCAATCTATCATTAATTCTTTAAAATTCGTCACACAATTTTTCAGTTCACTATCTAGCACAACCCCCACTTCATTCCTCTTACCATCGCTCTCACAGTAGTAAACTTTATATCCTGCTCCGATTTCTCGAGATTTCAATCCCATCCACTTCGTCTCTTGCAAACAAACCACATTTATTCTTCTTCTCTTACATACATCTGTTGACTCTCTTCCCCTGCCAGTCATTGTTCCTACATTCCAACTCGCAATTCTCACCCTTACATCCTGGACCTACGTCTTACGTCACACCTGTCCTTGATGCGACAACTCTAGTCCACTTCTCACAGAAGCCAAGTCTCGCTTCTGCGCATCGCCCGCAGGGGACGCCCTAACTCGGTCGCAATCATCATAGTTATTGTAGTTCATACTGCAAAAATTTTCGCTAGAGTTTTTATGGCTGGCCGCTTGCCTGACACCAACCCTCCTCGGGAATAATTGCTCGTGGAATATCCACCACCTTACGGTCAGGGGGATAAAAAAAATGTACAGACCCCTTATGGTCGCGCATTGTGCATCAGTATTGATAAATTTCCATAGAATACCGCGATGAGATGGAGCTGCCCTCTTCTTAAGCCAGGAGCAGCATTGTTTAACAATAGTTATAAGAAATGGCAATATTACACTTTCCCGTTTGGATGTGTGATGAGAATTTTTTTCTTTAAATTTTACAAATAACTAAATTAATTTCATTCAAATATCTTATTTCAACCATTTAAAAAACTGTAACGATTCCGTCCCATTATTTACAAATCCTATGTAAACACTTCGTATTAAAAGCTAAAATACAGCAAATAGCCAATATAAACAATGAAATCACATATTGTAGATGAGACCCTCGTAAAGTTTTACTAGATTTAGAAAACGAAAATCCAGAGATCTATAGAAGAAGTGGTTAGATGTGGTATATTTATTTCAAATTTAAATAATGAATCATGATCGCTAAAGTTTTACGTCTGACTAACTCCCATCATATATGTCGTCCAGAGCAGTAACGGATGTTAAAGGCAGATGAAAGGTTGGTTACAGAGTTTATATCAAATATTAAATTAAAACTAAAGATAACTGTTTTACAGCCAAACATTTTTACGTGCACAATATAAACATAAATCTAACTGAGGAGACTGATACCGCCAGAGTAAAGCAAGTTATATTGATAACCTCCAACGTATAGGCCAATAAATGTGCGCATAAACTGCGGTCTATGTGAGGCGCCTCATACAAAGTCTCTAATAATGACTATATTGAGCTTTATTGGTCGAAGCGTTGCCTGGCCTGAAACCAATTTATTATTAGTCAATAAGCTTTTCGTTAGCTTATCTAGTAATATTTTAACTATCCAGGTCGATTTCATTTATTAAATCTTCAATTTTTGTCCTTTTGTGTATTTCAATTTGAAACATTATATCCGACACTAGAAGAAAATAGACCTCAGGTAAGCCTGTTGATGTTTTATTATCACATTCTTTATGATTTTTTTTTATAAAGAGTTAAAACAATGATTACTGTTAGATTTTGCTTGTAACAATGCGACGTTACACAACGATTGATTACATGGTATCGCACTGCTCTGGACTCGTTGAGATATAATGATAAGTCTGATTAACAGTAATTACATCAGTATTATAGCTTGTTCATAGAAATGAGACGCAAGGTGAAGCTCTACTGAGAACAGAACTCTATTTGAGAGTTAGATTTGGTTTATTTTTATATTAATAAAAACGAATTGATATACGATGGAAACGTATATTCGATGGAAACGAACCGACATAAAACAGTCGCACTTCATAACGTCTAAGGATAAGCATAAATGTGCTACGTAATCGTTATTATACCTCTGCGCTTGGATTCGCGCCAACATGAGGTGCTTACTACAGAGCTCAAAATGCTTTAAGGCATTTTATTCATCGGCTCTCTCAACTTTTTAACAATTTCATGCTTCCGATTTAGATATAGGAGTTAAACATAATTAATAAACGGGACAACAATTTCTTAAACTCAAACGATTTAATAGAAAATAATAACATTAACGTGAATGATACTGTGCGTCCTCTCTTATATTGTTATTAGTCCATAAAACGTTCATTCGAGTAATTAATTAACTTTCGTCATAACTCAGCGCCAAACCAACGAAATCCAAGTCGCCGAAATGAAAATGCTCCGGTGGATGTGCGGAGTGACGAGACTACAAAATCCGCAAAGAGTACGTCCGCGGCAGTCTCGGTGTACGCAACATAGCCGACAAGCTGCAAGAGAGCGAGAGATAAAAAGAAGACCTCCTATGTTGGAAATGTTATGGCCAATCTGAACATCACGGGGTCCAGACCCAGAGGGCGGCCAAAGACAAGATGGACAGATGTGGTCAAAAAAGATCTAGAGTTCTGCAAGGTTACCGAAGAGGACGCGTCCGACAGAGCGAAGTGGAAGAGAAAGACCAGAAAGGCCGACCCCACCATCAGATGGGAATAATAAATGCCACGGAGAGAGAAAGAGAGAGGTCCAATCAGACCCGTCGATTGAAATGATGATGATGAATCCAATAGACGTAAAAGAAAAGCATACAAAGTATTAATCTGTTTTTCCAACTGTTGCCATTAGCCCGTCTTTTTGCATACCTGTCTACATTGTAGTAGCGGTATCGTCTCTCCTTTCGTTCCTTAGATAAACTATAACATACATCGTTAGTAATTACACGAGATGGTAGCAGTAAACTGTTATTTCAAGGCAATACCTTTCGACTATTTCCTGAGGTCTTATTAAGCCAGATCCATTTACGTTATAGCTCCATATTATTTCTTCCGCGTATAAAGTGATCATCCATTACTTTCGTCCCGGTCCTGAATACAAAACAATTTTGGACACAGTGTTATGACATGGTACAGAAATGAAAATACAGTGAATAACATTTTAATTTTTATTTCCTTTAGAATAAGGCAGCGGCGACAGCCCGGCGCTCCATTTGTCGCATCGGAAATGTTATCAATCAACTTTATAATGCCATCTGTCACAAGCAAAGGACAATTGTTGGCACATTATAAAGGGGAGTAATTTTCGTGAAAAAATCAGCAACAACCATATTAGAACCCACTTAATTTAGATCCAAGGTGGCATATATTAAAAGCGGAGATATAAAGCACACCCTTCATAAATTTTCGAGAATTAAAGTCGTGTAGGAATTTCGGCTAAAGCAAATTTAACTTATGTCTAGTTTTGCATAATAAAATAATAAAAATCATTACTATAATCTAATTTTCATTCAAAAGGGAAAACGCTACATAGTATGACTATACTGTATAAAATGTAAAAAAATCTTTATGAAAATCAACTTAACATGAAAGTAGTATCATAATGGCTAATTCCAGACATACATGATAAAGTATGATATCATTTATACAAGAGTTGTAACCAAAAACCGCCTTAATAACACCTAAGTTTCATGGTACATTTAACCAGCGACCATCGCACTGATGTCATCCCGACACGTGACGAATTGAGCGTGCAACGTAAATCGCCGACATCACCATAAACCCGGCGCAAAGCAACCGCTAAACACGGGGTTTAAATAATAAAGACACGAGGTCCACCACTCTTGGGTCCTGTCACGGTGAACAACCGCACTAACTTCTCAATTGTACATTCTCCCTATGGTGATGTTCAGTTAAGTTAGTATTACTTTATCCACCTTCACATTCTTCGAATATGTTTTAGTCAACATGGAAAATAATGTAGTATACGTTAATTATAATTAAAACGTCTATTCCTAATTAAGCAACGATTAATGAAATAAATTTGTTTCTTTAAAAAATTAACACCGATAACTATAAATTTTTTCATAAACCGAAATACATTAAATGATGTATTAATTTATACATTATACTAATTCATGATATGTATGAATAATTGAAACAATATTTTTTTTATCCAGCAAATAACAATGTGGCGCTAGTTAGGATGAGATGCACAGGACCACATTACGCTAATCGCCTCAGGTCATAACATGTGGTCTGGTTTTTTTTAATTGGGGGAATTGATTTGGGATACCTGCCCTCGCAAGGGTAAAGGAAAGGTTATATCGAACTTGTACCGACTAAAACCCCCACGATGATGTTCCACCTGTGTTGCTCTACGGCGGGGCCACGGGAACGCTTTCGCACACATCCGCGACCTCGCCACCGCCGGCTATAACGCACAGCCCCATCTCGGCGGGAGAAACAAACCCCTCCGCCACCCTTCTTTAATTTTTCTACTTCAGTAAAGGCGCACCGGAAGAAAAGGCGCGCTCTCCTCTCGAACTCTTACCGTGACCTGGACAACAAAACTATGAATCTATCGCCCAGAGGCTATAGGAGCCAAGAGAAAAAACTTACCGACTTTTGAGAAATCGGGCTCCGCCGCCAACTGTTATACGGCCGCGGAGGATAGGGAGAGCGGCGGTAAGAAATACCGACATGTCTCTTCCCCTAGAGTCCCACTGCTACCGCATCAACGGTGCGACACAGTTTCGTGAAGGGTATGGAGAGCAGCAAATCGTAATACTGACACTCCTCTCCTTCCACGGCTGCGTAGAGCAATGAAAGCCTGCCAACGCAGCTCACCAGCACACATCCGATACACTCATAGAGCTCACCTGGATCCTTGGTTGGTTACCTTAGGCCGGTTAGGTAATTTCCTCTCGGCTTCACCATGGGCTACTGAGCGCCACCGTCACGACAAGGCGAAAACCTGTTCAAAGGGCGGCAATCGATACATACATCAATCAACTTACCACAATTATTTCCTATGTGGATAATAAGATGAATTATTGAATTTTTAATAATATATTACCTTTTCGAAAAAACAAGGTTGACGTGTTATAACTCTTGTAAAAAATGAAGGCAAAGATCAGGCGTTCAACGGTAGCGTTATGATTGCCGGACTTGCGCTCAGTGGCGATATTTAAAGATAAGCCACTTCGGTGAACACGTCGCTTCGAGTTCCGTTCCCACGGCCACCGTGTTCATACCGTCCGCGGTGATGTCGACCGTTTCGTGTATTTTTTTCAACAGTTTAAAACACCTGTTGATTTCGTTAAACAATAATGCTTAATTTTTATAGTCGCAGTGCTATAGAGATTTAAAGACTGTTGTTGTATAAAGCGCAGATCGGAACCTGTGTAGAATGTACTTCTCTGCCACATCTGAGCAGATGCTGCCAAAGACACTGGCTGTTTTGAACTCGGTTGAGAAGCGCGCCACAAGACTAGTCGACCATTAGTTGATAAATCCAAAACTTCATAGCCTGACTTGACTTGACTGACCTGGGCGGAGGGTAAAGAGCCTCTCGGTGTTCTACCGAATGCATTTCGAAGTGTGCGCAGTAACTATATGTTCTCAGTGTTGCCGTCCACGTATAATATGAGAATCTTGGAGAGAAGAGTGAATAGGCCACTTTTTGATAAATGTGCATTACCATCAAAGACTACGTCACTGCTTACCATCAGGTGGAATGGTAACCAAGCGCTAGTTTATATAATGAAAAAAAAATGGACCGGGTGGAGTAACGGAATCTACCTCAAGCGTGACTGACGCAGCGCCGCGGTCTTCGACCCGAACGGCGGCAGCCTATGGCACTACCTTGACCTGCGAACTCCTGCTAGCCTCATAATGCCCTCCAAGCGCCTAGCTCTACAATACATTGGCTCCTCAAATATTAAACAATGCCAATGAACTGCACTCGAAATTCGCAGACTAGTATCCATTACAAAATAAATTAAAAGTGTTTTATATGGCTGTTATATTCACTGAGAGTAATCTATTCCCGACAACGTTGTTTGTTCGCTACGCGTAACAGCAGCCGATTCTATTACTGAATGTAGGCTTACTAAACCTTTTTTCCAAGTATTACGTCTAACGTTAGTCTTAGTAATTATCTGCTACAGACAAAACATTTTCGAATAAAATGGAGCAGTTTAGATGATTCTAATACACACAAGTAGTTTCTAGTATACAAAGTATTTAAAACTTACAAACAAAAATCCTTATTCCTCATCTGCTTTGTCAATTGACCGCATAAGTAGCATCTGTTCGGACTAGACGCGAATTGATTTAAATACTTCCCGCATTAAAACGTATTCGTCGGTTTATACAAAAAACTGAATAATGAATATAAATAAACAACATAAAATCAAACCGGCTTATCTAATGTTTGACCCTGGACATTGGTATGTATGTGAATGTATCATTTTCATGGTTCAAAATTATCGTAAAAGACCTTACATTTTTATTAAGTAACTAATACTGCTAGATAAATTTTATATTCAACCAATAGGTTAACAAGATCAACGATTATTAAAATTTTATACAGATTACTAAATTACAATAGTAATTAGAGCATTTATTCGATTAGTTTGTTATGATTAATGCTAAAAAATAAAATCTTGTATTTGTATGAACAATGATAGAAAGAGGTGTTCATCACAATCAGAATTGTTTCCACAGTATTAAAAACTCTTAACACTTTTAATTCTGAGAATTAGAGAAATATGGGAAAACTCCTTTTTGGATACTACAAAAACGTTAGTCTACTTGGAAAAAAAATTGTAACAAAGGTACCTATTCCTATAATCTTGTTATAACATGTAATGTAGAAATAACTCTATTATTATGTTGTATGTTTATATTACTTACAAGCGCTGTAATTAATTATAGGAATGAAAAGACATATCATAGAATATCGCAATATAATCATTGTAATCATCATTTCAGTTCAATAGAAGCGTCTTGTGTTGTCATCTTGTCAGTGTCAGTGTTTCCGTCCAAATACGTGGGTGTCTTCAAAAAAAAATTAATAGTCTGTTACTAGGTTAGTGTGCTTTAAAACCAAAGACCACACCAGCAGTTAACACCAGGTGAAATCGTGGTCAAACACTATCATTTGAATTGAAAGTTTCTGTTGTATCACCATAATTAGGTGGTAGGTAGGTGAACAGCAGACGCGTGCGCTAGTTACATGCAAATAAGATCTCCATACCCTGGAGCTCCTTAAACCTATCTAAATAATAATCTGTCAAGTTACTCAAAAGGTTATTTAACTATTGCTAAACTGTTATTAAAATTGATTAAATTGCTAAATTAGAAAGTTTATTTTTAAGTATAGATAAGCACAGAGATTTCGGGTGTAGTTTGCATACCCTACCCGAAATCTCTTTGCACGTCCCTAGTGTACAGACGTTTTACTTATAATGACAGTGCCGTCTTTCATATCTCATCGCTTTATTAAAAAAAAAAACAGTATTCCGGAACGGTCGCTCCACGGGAACAGTAGCAGTGACATAACACGAGTGCGTCAATTCCCGAGGCAGGCGCTGCGCGACACAATGGTGCAGTAAATCAAACACGATTGATCACAAACCTACTTGATAAACGAGGAAGCGCAGACATTCCGACAACAGTCACTAAACACACTGCCGGTACTATGATAAAATTTTGTTACACGTTCATTAAAAGCAGTGTTATAATTGACTATATTAAACTGTACAACTATTTTCTGTTCAACACATATTTTAGAAGACATAAATGACATTCTTAGTCTTAGGTATAAATTACCGATTAAGATTTCACCATGTATTTATTATGTGTAGCATGGATATATATACTGATATATAACACTGATGGTACAATTAACACAATAACTTGTCTAAATTCGCAATCGTTTAATAAATGATTGAATTGCAGAATTACAAAGTAATAATCAAGTAAATAATTATAAATATATAAATAATTTTTATAAGACAATTCTTAAGGCAAGAAGGGTGGTAGGTCTTTATTGCCGTCGACCGCCTCGATGCTGGGCGCCACCACAGGCTCTATTTACGTCACCGAACAGTAATGTGTAAAAATTATCGTGTTCAACTTAACTCTTTGTCTCAAAACGAAACACACAATGTGATACAATATATATCATCGTAACTAGCGCCATGTTGTTATGGACAGGCTAATGACTTACCACCAGGTGAACGTTTCCGCTCGTCTCGTCGCTTCGTCGAATAAAGAAAAAACAAAACAAACAACACCCAGTGCTTACGTTAATGAAACAGTCTATAGAGCCGTGAGACATTTGACATGTTTATTAATGAAATAAGAGGCGCAATCAGGTTCAGACGAATCATTTTATTGTTCCACTTAGTGGCAAGAGTACAGACGCCGCTCGTGTTGTTGACCGCGGTGCTCTTGATTGCAGCACAGTATAATGTTTAATGCTAGCAAATTCGATTAACATATGGATTATCCAAAATAAGGTATCTAAATTATTTATTTACTTCAAATAAAAATTATTTCAAAGGTTAATTATAACAAGAACAAGATTTTTGTGCCATTTAGGAATATTTTTAATTATTACTATTATATATAAAACAGTCTTTATTAATAAATACATAATATACAATAATTTCTTTTTATGTAATCTAAAATCATAAATTATTTCTGATAAGGTTCCGTGATCATTATGCTTGTGAGAAATGTTACCAATATTAAGTTTTCTAGTTTCATTAACATGTAAAGAAAAATCAAAATGAATGAATATTTTAATCTTACTCTGATTTAATGTTTAAAATAACATTGCAGTTTGCTTTTGATATCGCAGACTCCGTGTAACGAACATTTTAAACATTATTCATTAAGCGCAGCGGCTCGTGTAATGGGCATCTGTACTCAATTGAAAGATTAAATAACGTTTAAATAGCGCCACGCGGGTTAAAATATTATAATTTATTATTTAACAATTGTGGCCGATAACAATTAGGCAGGTAAATTATATATCTGAAGATTAAAAATCGCAGATTAACAAAATTACATCAAATGACAAACATCAAACATATCGTAAATGTTTCAAATAGAAATTTCTCTAGTCTCTCGGAGGAATTAAGTAACATTGATTAATACTGTCATTTCTTAAGCACTAAAATCATTTTCTTCTCCACATAATAATCTATCCCACACAAAGGCATAGAATAAGAAAGAAAAAGTTTAAAGAGGAAGGTGTTAGGTTAAACAAATACAAATTTGATTACTAAGAATGTAAGATATAATAGAGCATTAAAGTGTGACGTCATCAATATAAATAAAAGTCATACTCGAGAACCTCGTCGCGGCAATAACGTAACGGTACAAAGCGGATACGCCTCTATACATATCCGGTCTAAACGGGGTCTGGGTTAACAGAATTTTGTCCCACAACTGTACAAAATTTAGGGCGGCTGCAAACGAAATGCACAATTAGGTTAATTATGTTCACAGCATTGTTTTAACCGTTAGAATTAATTTGAAACTGAAAACTGAACTCGTATGTGTATGTTGATCCTCCGAACACGTTAACAGCAACAACTCATATACATACTTTGACTACCACATCAAGTGAGTAATACATTTTCTTAATAGTAATTTCATTATCATTATGCTTAACATTATCCGTAAGATTGCCCATTGCTAGACACAGGCTTCATCTCGGGTCCTTCCTTTACTTCAATCAGGTCCACGAGCTACTCTCTCTTATAGAAATATTAAAATTTTTATTAATAACTAAATATCCTTTTTAATAGTATCCTAAATTTTTAACTGTATAAGGAAAATTTCAAAGCAAGCGGAAACGCCGCGTTAAGACTCTAAGGACGGATTAGAGATGGTTTACTATCTAAAATAGCAGAACCCTAGTTCACTTTAATGTACCTCGTGATGTCAATAATGGGGTAACAGGAAATTTTTTATCAAACGTTTCTATATACGATCGAAAAAGAATGACGTTATCAATTTTGCGCCAGTGATTGTCTCTTCGTTTCCGGGCCCAACAACTATTGAAGGATTGGGATTGGTGGCTAGTTTTCCAGACCCTCCTAATTAGTGACAATATAAATTTTTAAAAAACTTTTTATTTTGTCAAAAAAAAGTTTTCCATTACTTCACCTTATTTAACTATTATGTCAATGGATAAGATATTAGAATTGATAAAAATATTCCGGTTTATATAATAAAATCGAGTAAAGGTTTATTGTATATTAATGGTATTCAATGTTTATTCTGATACAATTGTTTCATTGACATAATAAAAAAACACGAAGCTTGAAAAATTTATGCGCATTTTAAAAAAACAATTTTTTTTAAACAAAGAATAATGTATTTTACCGGTAAGCAATGATATACAAAACTTTTGAACTCCAATCTAAGTCCTATTCTATGATGAAGTGTAGATCTATGGGAGATCGAAAGAAATTTTATCAAGAACTCAGATTAAAATATGCTGTGGCAGAAAACTAAATTCATCAAAGTTTATTGGCGGTAGCTCTGTTGTAGGAGACTGTTTAGGTAGGTACTATCGCAGCTCCTATTTCTGCCACTAAACAGTAGTGTGTAAATATTACTGTATTCCGGATTGAAGTGCGCTGAAGCAAATGTAGTTACTGGGGTAATGAGGCAACATTTTAAATCTTGAGCTACGAGGGTAATGCGATGCAGTGCATATCATCCTAACTAGAACCACGTTGTTAAGGGCAGGCAAACCCAGCTCGTCTCGTCGTTTAAATGAATAATAAAAAAAAACAACTTTGATAGATTATATTCAGTTGAATTAGTTAATCAGGTCCTTCAGATATAATTCAGTTTAATTGTTTTAAACATTGTTTTGAACACTCGCGCTTGTCTTACACGGGTTCCCTGTAACTAAAACACGTTCTTATAATAAGAAAAGAATAGTAAGCATTTCTTAAAAAATCATTAACAAATATTCAGAATTTTATTGACTATTTTCTGTGACATAAACAAACATCCTCGACTAGAATCATTAATCGTCGGAAAACTACAATTATTGTTATAAAAAATTATTATGCAAAGTTAATATCACCTACCGACCAGGGAAAGTTCTGCACACGTATTTATTCTACATAAATACTTATTTACTCTAACTATAGCTATACGCAATAAATTTCAAGATGCTTGAAATTTTAATAAGAATAACATTATTTTATTTGATAATGCAACAACACGAGCAAGACTTTCACCTGATAGTAAGATACACTTGCCAAAGAGATGTAGCGCTGGTTAGCATGCAGCACCAAATTATGCGCTCGTTTCCTTAAGACAAGATGTTAAGATTCATTACCCCAGTAACTTCACTAGCTACAACTCCTTTTCCACAGAAACACCGTAATGTTTTCAGATTACTGTTTAACAGCAGAAATAGAAGCTGTGTAACTACTTAGACGGTTTCCGGCAACGAAAAACTATCACCTATCACCTTCTAACTACTCTGTCTGTTATAAACGTTTTCATGTTAACAATGACGGTGTATATAGCTTGAAAAGCAAAGGAAGTCCAGGGAGGCGTGCTAGTTCGCGTGCCGCGACATCGGCGCGCCTCTACTTAGAAATGGCAATTACAAGCTAAGGCTCCATTTGCCGTGCGTCTGCGACCCTCGCACCGTAGTCCTTCTCAACCTTTTCATCAATTCATGGTATAAAATACTTTTATCATTTGATTTAAACTGAACTTAACGTTGATTATTAAGCGTAAAGACTGAAGTGTCTTTTGATGTGTTTCCATAACGATAAGCTTGAAAAAGACGTAATCGCTATTATGGCGGATATGACATATATGCACACTTAGTTGTTTGAGCTCTATCGTTTGGTATATTTATTGTTGTGAATTTCATAAAAATATTGTGTATGGTGCTGCTTACTTTTGTGTCGCTTAACATGATTTTCTTGCAGTTTATGGATCGTTTAAAACAAAAAAAATATTTTCCTTATCAGCAATTAACATATCGGTCTAATAGAATTTTAAGAAAGTTTGTCTTATACAATTTTTTTATAACTATAAAAATAAAAGAAATTTGCTTTATTAATTTTCTTGATCGGGCGCTGTTTATGATTAATTATTAATAGGTGTTAACGGACGTATAAAATGCGTAAACATTGGATAACATACTCATAAGAAACTAAATTGTATTTGACACAAACGCGTCCGCACAAGAGGCCGCACGAGCGCCGCACGAGCACAGCGAGAGGAGCCTGTGGGCCCCTTGTTGAGTGAGTATAGAAGCGATAAGCTTTCCGAGAAATAAGGACCCGTTGTTAAACTTTTTATAAATCGCGAGGATTCTTTGCATTAAACAACGATTTGATTCTACTTTTTGCTGCGCCGGCTATAATTCGCCTTGAGTCAGGTCTTCGGATATAATTGAGGTTTTAGCCGAATATAATTAATGAATAATACGTTTTGTCAGTCACCTTTGGCATATCGCATTTATTTAAAATTAGGTAGTCGTTCTCTATGCTAAAACATTTATATATTCAATTTATGTTAACTTTAACATATTTTAATTCATATTGTAAATATAAAGAATTAAAACAAAATTAACTCTAGTCAAAAACTTATGTGTCTTCAGAAATAAGAAGCTTCAATTATATCTTTTTTAACTTACATATTTTTTCACTTAACGAAGCTACGAGAAGAGAGGGACGGTCACCTGATGGTAAATAGCCCGACTGGCCATAACGAGACGCTAGTTAGGATAGTATACACTGCATCACATTGTACTCGACCGGCTTGAGACATAAGATTTAAGCTTCGTTTTCAACGTCGCTACGCTACGTCTTTCAAACTGGAACACAATAATGTTTGCAATGTACTGTTTGGCGACAGAAATAGAAGCTACGATGATACCTACCAAGATGGTCTCCGGCAACAGAGACCTACCTCCATGGAAATCTTATATCTCAGGTTTTTTTTTAATCAAAAAATTTATCAGCCAATCGAGTAAACTTTTCGTAAAGCGCTCCTATTGACCTGGCTACAATTTTATCTTTATTTAAATCGGTATAACAACAAAACATAAAGATCATAAAAAAATTATTTGCTTTTAATGATCGTCAATCAATGAACCACTTAAAATATATTGCTGTATAATCTTTCAACAATCATAATCAAAAATTTATACCTTTCTATGAATACTCTTTCCAACATACAAGGTAATTTTATACATATTTTTTCATATTATTCTAGTCCTTCGCAGATATTGTTATATTTATGGCGATCATGGCAGAGTTGAAGTAACAGGGTTATCTTTGACGTTTTCCTTATGAATATAAGTGAAATATTGCATGCGACAATGTATCAACAAAAAATAAAGATGCAAGGAAATTGAAATGCATAAACAAAATAACATTGGTCTCTTTATTAGAAAAAAAACTATACGGTGTTTATAGTGTAGGAAAGTTTAAACAAGTTTTTATTGAAATAATATTTCAATTATAGTTATTATATATACGTCAACGTTTGGCGGGCGTATGTCAGATTCGCCAGTAGTATTTAACGTGTATTTCTCTATTTTATTTAACAAGTTGCCAATGGATATTATTTTATTCGGCGTAGCTATGTAATGCAGATCGTTCATCGCATTAGTAAGTGATAGGTTTGTTTATAATAATGTAACGCTACTTACCGTAATAAACACTGAATTATGTTGTGCTCGTTGACATGAAACATGTAATGTTAAGTATCGTTACTACCCCCTACGGGTTCCCGCCTTGTCGTAGCGGAGGGGCTTAGTGGTCCGTGGTCTGACACACAGTGAAGCGAAGTGGAACCCACCCGGCCGGACGGCGCCGAAGGGCTGGCCAAAGCGGCCGCTCCAGGTTCGAGCACCGGTTGGAAAACTGGAGCTCACCGGAGCGGCCGGGGGCTGCAGGGGCAGCTTTATGCTGCTCTTTGCGGCCGACTGATAGGGCGGTTTCACACTGCCCCTTGCAGCCGAGGTGGAGTCGCGGAGGGAGTACCCTCTGCGACTAACCGGTGTCGCACCGGCGATGCAGAGGCGGTGGGGCCGCGGGGGCAGAGGAGAGTGTCGGTATTGCGATGCGTCGTTTTCCCTATTCTTCGCGGCCGCTCACAGGTAGCGGCGGGCCCAACATCTTTTCGCCGCGGGGAGGCGAGAGAGGTTTTTTCCCATGACTCCCATGGCCTCTGGGCGAAGGGTTCGGGGGAACTCGTCATCCGCACGACTGTAGGAGGCCGCGGAGGGGGCGCGCTGCATGTCCCGGCGCGCCCTGGAATGGAAGGGTTCATCCTTTCCTCCAGAGTTGGTTTGCAAAAGCGGCCAGCGCCGGCAGGATCGCGGTTGTGAGCAAAGCGTTCCCGTGACCCTGCCATCAAGCGATGAGGTGGAACATCGTGGGGGTTTTAGTCGGTGAAACCCCGACATAACCCGTCCATGCCCCTGCGAGGACGAGTATGCGTAGGCATTTCCCCAACGTAAAACAAAAAAAGTATCGTTACTAATAATTTCAGTAGCTGCAGCTCCTTTCAAACGGGAACACAGGACCAAAACATTTAGAGAATTTCGACCAGTTTGTAACTACTACATGATGTCGTACAATTAACATCAGATAAAAGATCCGATGATTACTAAAGAAATGGACACAAAGCTGTCATTATATTTATTACTTAAGACAATAAGAGCATCAATAACTTAAGGAACAAGGGCCACTGTTAGAGGCGCAACAATTTACGCCAGTCGATATTAACTATACGAGCGGGGCTTATTAAGTGTGAATTCCTTCCTTCCGCAAACTGAGGATAGGCACAGATTTGCTGACAAAAAATACCGGACGTCGTGGGGGACAGGAAGCTTATGGTGTTACATTAAACGTTAAATTATTCAGTGTTTGCAAGGGTCCATATATGTAACTTAACATGTTAGTACTCAAGGCAACCAGCACAATGTGTATATCAATTTTACCAGCTCAAATTTGTTATGGGATAGGCTTATCATGCCATATGTTATCGTGATCATTCCAGGAAAATCAAAATTTTTTTATTAACGAATATTCATAATGTTGAGAAACTTTTTTTTTTAATTTCAATCGGTATAACAAAACCTATAACTCCGTCTTTTACACCTATATTTAACAACAAATATATCCTAAATATTTGTAGAAAATAAAATGCAAGAAATTCGTGCCATTAGAAAAGTCAATTATCTCGTACAATACTTGAAATTTAGTCCCGCACAGCGACCTAAAAAGGATACGAGCGGGCTGATCTGCTTGTGACGCGTTTAGAATTAGACCGAAATAAATATGTAAAGCATTTTGTGACAGTTCTACTATTTCTGGACTTCATCTTGTCACAAGCAAACAACCGTTTCAAACTGCAAATGATATGACTTAGTTTAGAGAAAAATTAGTTTAAAAAACAAGTTCTTTTATAAACACGTCAGTTCTAAGCACAAACACAAAGCGTAAGGGCTGTTTATTAAACGCTTTAGTAAACAAGCAATGGGTGGTCCATCTCTTCCGGTCATCGCATTAGTTAGTTCACAGTTTATCTTTCGAGTGGTTATCGCCGCCGTGAGGTATGCGAGAATAGTGTGTGTACCGAGCTCGGTTCTTCCCCTCACACTCTCATTTCCTACATTTCGTTACTCCACTTGAAAACAATGATTTATTTTATGCTTTTGTTGGAGATTTTTACATGTTGTATAAGTAAAATAATTCAAATGACAATTGGTACACAGCTAATTTTAAAACCAAATTTCTTTCTATACAATTCGTATTATGGTTATATAAAGAATGTTTTTATAAATCTTAAAGCTTATTAAAATTACGCGGAACTGGTAACAATGTTTTAAGATTAAGCACGAGTTACTTGAGACGTTGATGACATCATAAAATTCATTAATGTGAGTTAAATGAAATATACCATTTATGACTCTCATAACATCTTGTTTACGGAAATAGGGAACAAAGTCAGCAGAAAATGACATGAAAAGCTTCCGGTAAATGTAATATCACTATATAAAATAAAAGGTTAAGTCAGCGAAAGTAGAATACATTATTCGCTTTCTGTTTGTATAACTTTTGCTGTTTCTACAAATATGTCAAAATATTCGCAATTGATTTCCTGAAATTATTATTTATCATATATCAGAAAAGAGGGTAGTATATATATATATATAACAGCTTGGCTACGGTTTTAAATTATTGTAATTGGTACAGAATAAGTAAAAGGGTATTAAATTGTACTACCTGCGGTTTTGTTCTCGTGAAATAGAATATTTATCACGGTTACGGCAACTAACACAATATGTTTAAACATATTTTATATAACACAATGTTATAAAAAAATCATTGCTGTATATATTATGAAAGAATATTTTTTAAGAAAATCATAATAATTATCTTTCGAGGTAGTAGACGAACCAGAGAGAGAATATACCACCTCAATGCAAACTTCTGAAGGGGCTGCAGATTGAACTTGTCAATTACATTTGCCGAAAGCAGTGTCGTGTAAACCACCTTGGTATCAATGTTATGGACAGGTGGGCTTGTAATAAATAGACTATTATAATGTAGAACTTTCGTTGAGTATTTTCATTTTCTTTTTGAAAAATGTACTATTTATTTTTTGCTATCGAAAGTCTACTCATAAACATGAGCAGAACTTCTACTGCACGTCACAGCCTGATTTTCCTAGTAATAATAGAATAAAGAAATCTAAATTCGTTTATTTAATGAAATTCACGTATCTATAGAATTTTTAAATTTTAATAATGATAGAAATGACCAAAGTCAAAGCTGAACCTAAGAAAGGCTATTTTATATGTAAATGTAAAGTTAGTAATTAGTATAGCAGGAGATAACAAAGTTTTTTTACTCTACGAAGCAACGAGTCGTGTGAGACCTTCATGTTGGTAAGTGAAACGCAGCTTCGTCACAACAACGTGACACTAGTTAAGATGATGTACACAGCACAATGTTATGCTTTTTGCTTTGACACATAAGACGTTAAGTCTGATTACCGTAGTAATTTCACTATCTAATGTTTGTCAGTAAAAATAAGAGCTACAGTGGTTCCCACCTAGACGGTCTCTGGTAATAAAGACCTACCCACCGTTAAAGATATTCGAGCTTTTAAATTTGTCGATACTGCCTCAACCCTGTTTCGATGAATTGTTAACAAGTTATCGAAACAAATATCGATGTCCCTACAATATCAATGTGTGTACACTGAACACCTAACGGACCCGCAATCTGCAGACTTGGGCGATAGCTCGCCGGCGACTAATTTCCGATTGAATACACCGTCGTGTTTGTGGAATTCATTTTCTGTATCCGGTATATTTTTCTTTATATTTTAATACTAAGATCCTCTTCCAATTTAGTAAAGAAATAATATTGCTGCTAGTTTCACGGCAAGTTGTATTTCAATGAATGTAAACTTTTGATAAGGAGGACTTATCAATAAGGACTTACGTCGCATAGTCCTTGTAACTTACTAAAATTAAAATAAAAAGTACCTACTTAAAGCTGTCAATTAACTTGATCAGTGGTGAATAAAGCAAGGTTTGTTATACCATACAAATTTATACATTAATTTAAATATAAAAATGTAATAATATACATTATTATTATTTCATACAGATTCAGCCCATTTGAGATTTATAATTGTACCAAACCTAAGAGATAAACGATTTCGCGTTATTAAAAATCGGTAAAACGTTATCAAATTTCTTTTTTGTACCCATTTGTGTAATTGAGTTCGTGTAGTATTTTTTTTTATTTATCCAGCAATGGTTATTTAACATGTTTTTTTGTATTCATTATGAAGAGAAAAGTTATGATGATTCGTTGGCATTGTTTAAAATAACTATTTCTTAGAGAAAGTTTTATCCAAAAACAATTTGCACAATAAGGGAGATTATGAGTACAATTCTAGTGAAGAAATTTGTAACATAAAACCCTATTCCAACAGGGAAACAAAGGTAAATATTTTATAACACAACCTCTACATACCAAATGAGGCGGCGACCCTCCACATTCCTATTTATGACGCACTATTTTAACATTCCAACCTCTTAAAACATACCTGTAACAACAAACAAATACAGTTAGTTATATAATGCTTACACACACAAAGATAGTTAACATATACAAAACAAGGATATTCTGTGCCTTATTTACTAGCACATACTACACAGTGAACAAGTCTGTGGTCTTCTCAAAAGACTCGTAACGAACAATCGATTGATTCCTAATTACGGTATGAAGGGCAATTACAAATGCTTTATTAGAGGAGTAGACAGAAAAGAAAAAAAAATTGTCCACTAATCTATCTCTATTTTCATTGATCACAAAATTGTGCGGTGCTAAAAAAATAAATATATAATATTAAAGAAATTTAAAAAGATTTTCATTACATTTTTAGAATTTTGCAAAAAAAAAATTCACATTAATCGTTTTTTAACTTAACGTCTGAAACTTTCATGACTTTGTCATCCTATGACCGATTCATACTTAATCTTATTTTCAAGGTTATTGTATACAATACTATAAAACCTTTTCTAATAGACAAGATCCCGAATGCTAAAGATCCAAAATGCTAAAGATAAGACATCTTTACTAATTAATATCGTTGTAACATACTATCAGACAAATGATCGAATCTATTATATGTTATATATGTCCAATGTAAATAGAACTAAGTGATGGAGACCAGCGACCTGGTTTCAATTTAAAATGGTTACATTTTAGCTGGTGAGCCGACGCCTTATCGCAATTTCATCGTCTTCGTACCAAGCGGCGATACCTCCTTTCGTTCGGCCTTGCCTGTTTGACCTTTTTGTTCCAACGCGATATCTACATGCAGTGTCGCGGAAACGGTTTTGCTTAATTATTAAAACATCATCACGAATTGGTCATATTATTTTTAGTGTCTCGATGAATTATTAGTGAAATTCATAGTAGATCAATTTAGATAACAACAAATAATATAAAACAAATCACACAATAAGTGTGAGGGTGGAGGCCTATAAAACTGATTTATGATATACAAGCATTTGAATGGGAATGTTAAAGTAATAGAATTAAGACATTAAGTAATAAGTAGCGGCTCAGCTCCCGTGTTTCGCGTGTGGGCGTGTAGTTACAACCTTTGGCTTTTAAGCGTTTATAAATACATTAAATGGGTACGGTTAATTGAGTGGCCCGATCTCGTAGATAAGTCGGCTAATGTCGGTAACGCCTACGCAGCCTCTCAGCTGGATACAACGGAATAATCGAGACATGTTCAACATGTCTGATTATTTTACGCTTCCTCTACTCTGTGTTCGAATTCATTTATAGTTGTTTTATAAAACACATTTACATTTCAATAAATTTAACTTTCCGTGTACATTATAATTCAATCAAAAGTATTTTATTTAGATACACTAAGAAACTATTCACTAGAATTAAATACAAACTATGTAAATGTTATATACATAGAAAGTGAACTATTACTGAAGATTCTTCTAAAACATTTAAATTTATTGAACCTTTGAACTTTTACTCCTTATAACTTTGCCATTGTTATAGTAATACTCGTGTAGGAGGATATCTCGCCGGTACTTCTACCCACGGCATGTAGTAAAGGGCAACTTTGAGAGTACTCTTATTGGAAATGACCAGCAGAGTTTCCTATGACTACCAATATAAATACGACGCTTATTCCTATGGTACTCAACAATTGACATTTACAGACGAAAATAATTATTACAGTATTTCAAAACTAAATCCAAACAAAGGGTTAAAAAAACCTTCACCGTTAATATTATCCAATAGACGTTCAATGCTGGACATGGCCTTCCCCAAAGATCTCACATCGATCAATCCTGCGCTGCTCGCCTTAAGGTGATTCCCGACTTTCAATCAATTGATAGTACGAGGCTTGTGAAAGGTCTTCCAGCACTTACTTGAGGACCTCGAGTATCTTACTACCCCAACGGTCATCAGTCCTTCAAGCTACTAAGTCTAACAATCCGTTGGACAATGTCGGCTACCTTAGTTTATCTACGTATCTCCAAAGAAGACTAAGTATACCTATATGGTCATTTTTATTGATGACAGCTTTTTTTATGTCTTGAAAAAACTTCGAGCAACGTTAAGTAATACTACATTGAGAAATATATCTAAGTACACACATGGATGGTAGAGTTGCCTATGTCAAGCAGTGAATGTCTATCGCCTGATGATGACATGGAGATACAATTACGTTAAAATGATCACTCAGCTCCACATAAAACTGGACGAATTATAAATAGTTTGTAAACAAACAAAATATGTAAAAGGCATATGCGATATATTTAAATAGCCAATGACGTCCGATACGTTCTTGTAGTATAGGTAATGCGTTTTAAATAATTTCATTGAATTCTATGGTACCGATAAAAGTAAAATTTAAAATTTTTAGTGTAAAACAGTATAACATATATGTGCTTATTATAAAAATTAACTAATGAGAGATTGACAGCGAAATGTATAAATTTATTCAAGAGGAATAATACCCGAAATATATAAGACAATTTCCGAAATTTGATGTAGATATCACGTTAGGTTTCATATTCATTGAATTATGATGACGATGATGAAATTGGAATGGATATACCCATCCCATATACACAACCGTTCCGAACTATTTCTAGATGGAGAAACACCATAACTCAAACAATATGAAATATAATATAAACAAAATAAGTTTTCACACGGTGATAACGAATAAGAAAAATATAATGTGCTTAAATAAGAGGCACTTGACACGGCTGAACTTTTTTGGCCGTTGGGCATTTATATGCTTTTTGAATTTGTAGGCGAATGTATCAGTAATTTTTTTCGCAGTAATATAGACTATCGCTTACCTACCTATTTACCTTAGGCCTGTTTTTATAAGGAAATCGAAACCATTTAACCTCTGTGATTAAAGTGCGGGTTGGAGGATGTTCGTAAGTTCTCGGTAGCTGTCGTTTGTAAAACATACAGGTTCACTCATGGTATATTCCTACATACATACGCATTCACAAAAAAAATACGATTAAGTATTATTATCGAAAAAAAAAATCTAAATCAGTTGTATAGCGTTGTTTTAGGATCGAAGAAATAAAATACATATTGCTTCTATAGAAAAAATGCATTATTATTGTGTTAATAACTAAGAGCAATTTCAACCTCTACGCACAAGGCTACGGATTAACACAAACCAATTAAAGACTACAGTTTTAACGTCACGCACGTTAACAGACAGGGTTGCAAGTGATCTTTAAAATTAGTAACTGCGTTGAAAATGGTAAGAAAAGTTTTTTTAACAAAGAGATTATTACTTATAGATTTTTGACCTTATTCAGTTATAGTCAGTATATTTGAGTGGCGATTCCCAAATCCAATAAGATGATATAGTCTCCGACCCGAACGAAGATTGCGTATGTTAATTATTAAACTTTCTTTTACTCTGTTAATTTTATAATCTCATTTCTCACAATCAAGATATTAAAATTCGTTCACAGAAGAAAAGTTAAAATACAAAATAGATGTACGATTGCCATTCAATAGGAGTTTAGATTATTTGTTAAATAACATGCGGCCAAGACCTCTAAGGGTACAGCTTGAGCACAAAGCATCCCACACGCGATCACTTCCGAGGGAAAACAGTAATTACGACTGTAGGACTTCCCCTTTAAACGTTACGATCAGAAGGTGCGCAGGTGATCGCATATTGTACAACATTAACTGGGCTTGATAACGTTAATGAATCGGTTAAACATCATTAATTTATAAGAAAAGAATTTTTTATACAAAATTATGAATATAAATATTATATGTTAGACGTTGAAATAAAAAATATATATCTAGTTAAATCAGTTGTTATTAAAGCATATTTTAACAATTCTATTAAGGATAAAATAAATGCGATGGGCATTCATATGAGAATATATACTAACTTTCCTCACATCCTGTTGACAGTCATAAACTTACACAATATTAATAATATCTTTAAAAACGTAAACAAAAGATGTATAGTGTCGAACTTATTTATAAATGAGAGGCAAAAGTTTGATTTAAGTGGCCATAAAATAAAAAATGTTTTATTTACCTACACCTTCATTTATCTTAAATCTTTTTGCAAATGCTTCATAGAGGGAAAAAAAATCTCTCGGCCGTCTATTATAGCACTTCAATTAGCGGTGACTTCCGGCTTGATGGATAGGGAGAGGGCATAGATATGGTACATAAATTAACATTAAAAATATTTTAATTTCAATTACACTTGACTGTTCGTGGCAACAAATTAACGGATCTTCATATGAGTATTACATGCAGGGCCCTCTTTGATTCAAGAGACGCAGTTAATTTTTATACTTTAGGCACAATTTAATTCCAACCATCTTCGGCGTTTCTTTTTACAATTACTGTTTACAATCGTCCTGTTTACGGACACATAAAACGGTCGTCGATTAAATCTTTTGACGACTTTCTGTTTAACATTTATAACGCCGAGTAGAAGATTGGTTAAACGTTTTTGTATATGTTAAAAGATTTATAAAGTCGAACGAATTTTTTTGTATTATTCATTTCTTAAATATAATCTATAGTTCTTCGTTATAATTTACTACCTTATATATAATCTAGCATTGGACATACAAATCTTGTAGTAGTTGCTTTGTATGGGGTATGTTGACATACATAATATTGTGTTAGCAGGTATTTGTAAAATTAGCGATAGGTGCGCCCAACGATATGCCTTAACAAAGTCAGTGCGCTAACGGCTACAAACATTTCAGCTGCTTCCTACCTGCGTACTTAACAATAAATAATAAATATATTAACTACAAAAAAAAAATCGAAAAAATAGGCAAATCACAAGCATCCAAAAAAGAAAATATATGAACCTTCAAAGAGTCCATCTTTTTTTTATATATGACAACGCGATGAGACAAACGAGACGTTCACCTGATGGGAAGTGTAACACCAGACCATCACAACATGGTACTAGTTAGGATTCTATACATAGCACCACATTATGTTCTTCGCCTAGATAAATAACATATTAAGTTTCGTTACCAAAGTAAAATTATTAGCTACGATGCCTTACAAAGTAGAACACAGTAATGTTTGCAAACTACTTTGTGGAGGCAGAAATCTACCACGAGTATTACAAGCTTTTTAAATCAATAATGATAGAGACACAAACACATATTTCTAATGTGGAGTAGTTATTAATAAAATATATTTTTTTAAGTTATATAGAATGAATGTGGTGCTATCTTTAATTATCAATAAACTTATATATGGAAATAGGCAATAGGCCAATATACATGTTTTGTTGTAATAATAACCTCTTGTGTACTTAAAATCAAACAAATTATTAATACTTAAAGAACAACAGTCCAGCAATGGATGCGAGCTGATGATGATGAAGTAGCAAGAATGTATAAATAGCTAGTCGATGCAACAGCCTAAACATGAGAACTAGATTTGTTGTTTTAAATTAAATCATGTTTTTGTTTTCTAAACTTCGAATGAAATTTCAGTCTCACTAATTTGTTAAATTCTTCGCATAAACATTTAAAGCTACTTGCTACTAAGACTGATACTAGTGTTTCAACTGTATCATTTTGCCTGGACGTGTTGGTGGTTGAAAGGCGATTAAATAACACCGATTATTAAACATAGCGTATTGTACATAAACTCATGTTTTATTTATTTTTAGTTTTACACGATTAACTTATGTAACGGGTGGTATGTCTGCGGCCACCACAAGGTCTCATTCTATCGCCGAACAATAGTATTCAAACATTACAATTTCGGTTTAACAGGAGCTATACCTATATTGTATGTAACTATACTATATACATACTAATTAATACTACACTTATTAGCAAGCGTGACACTAACCCTCAGGTAAACATCCAGCCCGTTTCAATGTTAGGACCTTACATATGAAATTAACGTTTTGTCGTATTGACCACTTTGATTTAAAATATCTCCTCTTTGGTTAAGAATTCCAAATTGAAATTTATAAATTCATTTAGTTCGTACATTTGAGTTGAAAACAGTCATTAATTTTTTTTTCCTCATAATTTTTTCTCTTTGGCTGTCGCTTATTACCGCACAATGGAAAACATGAAATATCGGTATATTTACGAGTACGAGGTCTACCGTGACACCAGTGCTGCAGAAACAGCTCGAAGGATTAGTGATGTGTACGGCGCTGGTGTCGCAAAAGAAAGCACGGTACGGCACGGTGTTTGGTTACAACGTTTTTGTTCTGGAAATTTCGATCTTCAGAACAAATCCCGCGTACGGCCGGAGACCAAAGTGGGAAATGAAGATTTAAAGGCTATTGTGCATACGGATCCATCACAAAGCACTTCAGAGATAGCTGCAGGCTTCGAGGTAAGTGACAAAAGTGTATTAATCCACTTGAAGCAAATCGGGAAAGTAAAAAAACTTGAACGATGGGTACCTCATGAATTAAGTGAATCGAACTTGCAAACACGCGTCGACTGCTGCTGCTGTGTTACTTTGCTCAACCGACACAATAATGAAGGGATTTTAAATCGAATCATTACTTGTGATGAAAAATGGATACTGTCCGATAATCGGCAGCGCTCGTGGCAATGGCTGAACCCTGAAGACCTAGCGATGTCCTGCCCTAAACGAAAATTGACCCAGAAAAAGTTACCGTTTTGTTGTGTTGTGTTCGGTGGACTAGCACCGGTGTCGTTCACTACAGCTTTCTAAAATCTGGCCAAACGATTACGGCAGATATATATTGTCAGCAAGTGCAAACCATGATGGAAGAACTAGCTGCTAAACAACTGAGATTGGTCAATCGCTCTAGGCGACTGCTGCTTCACCACAACGCAAAACCTCAAACTGCACAACAAACAACCACTAAGTTAGATGAGTTATAACTGGCATGTCTGAGACATCCACCGTACTCCCCGGACCTTGCCCCAACAGATCACCAATTTTTTCGGAATTTGGACAATTTCTTACAAGGAAAAATATTCAACTGAGATGCGGCAGTTCAAACCGCCTCCAAAGAGGTTTATTGATTCTCACTCCTATGGTTTTTTCAGTGAAAGGGATCAATGAACTACCTATGAGATGGCAAAAATGCGTAAATAACAACGGTGCATATTTTGATTAATTAAATGTTTAAAAAAAATATATATTCCTCCCGTACAAAACGTCAAGGAGCTAATATTTGTTTGGATTTGGGTGATTTGGTTTAATAATTCTGAAAAATTAGGACATGCAATAAGTTCACATATAAATATTAAAAACGGTTTACTCTAACCTGAGAACAGAATATTTATTTATCTTGTAAATAAAATTCTGTACATTTTTTTTCTTTCGTTTCTTCATAGTTGATGGAAATAACTACACGCACATTAGTTTTCTATTACTCACAAACATAGCCATAATATATATCATCAATTTATTACTTTTATAAATGTAATACACTTTACATTTTAAAACTATTACATTTTATTATAAAAGAGAAATATGATATCTGATAGCGCCTTTTTTAAACGCGACTTTAATACGTGGAAATGACAACCATGAAACTTCGCTAGATTGTTCTACGACGGGACCATTAAGGTTTTTATCTTTCGCAATCACGATCGGCGACAAGTCGATCTAACTGCAATAACAAGATTTGCTACTTCATGTCGCATAATTGAAGATTTGTTTTTTCACTCAGCTATCATACATTCCACAGGATACACCCTCCTCCCACTGTTTATATAACTTTTTAATTATTTATCGCTCATAAGTAGACGCTATGCCTTATCGTGTAAGCGAATTTTATCAAAAATGGTAAACTATTTGATAACAAAAAGTAAACAAATAAAATGAGAAATGTATAGGCTAATATCCTTTGATACGGCTATGCTATATAGGCTATAAAGCGTCATCGAAAAAATCGATCCTGTTTAAAAAAAATCATATTTTTAAAACGTTTTATTAGCATTATTTACGCTCCATCATGTTAGTACAGGTAAATTAAAAAATAGTTTCATAAAAAATACATTATATAAAAATTAAATAATTAAAAATTTGGTATAACACATCTTACCGATCTAAATGCTCCATGGCCCTATGAAATAAGGTTTAGATTGAAACCAAATACATCTCGTAGCGTAAATAATGCTAATGAAACGTTTTAAAAATATGATTTTTTTTAAATCAGTATCTATTTTTTTTCCGTCCAATGAACAAACGTGTCATTAGTACTATCGTTTGTTTCCGTTTTCGCAAGCGGTCTCCTAGTACCCAGTATGGCGACGGAATATCCGTTTCAGACTTTCCAAACTTTTTTGGACAGAACTCGTATTTAAGTACCTTATTATGAAATATTTTTAAGGTGTTAACATTACTGGTTATAATAAGACTTTTTTTATTCTAGATCAGTATCATTACTAAAAAATGCGTTTATGTGAAATTATCACTAAATAAATATGTAAGTTAAAAAATCGTCCACGAATGATGTTAGTAGTTACTACTTGAAGACTTATCGGTTAAGTATTTTACCAAATCCAATTTCAAGAATTATTTATTAAGACTGATATACTTCATAAATCCAAGTACATTTTTAATTTGAAAAAATATTATTTTGTGTGACAATTTTTTTTAATGTTTAGGTGCTAGGTGTATACAGGTCAAATAATCGTATGGTCCACGAAATTTTCTGGTTTGTACAAATGCTGTTAACAATCTATTCAAGATTCAAGTAGCCTTAGAAAAAGATTAAAGACAACGTACATTGTGGGTATTACATATTATCGTATTGTCTGTTGACCGTACTGCTCATATCTACATAAAATATTTAAAATTTTGTTCTGTGGTTTTCTGAAATTTGATTTCTCCATGTAAATTTTGTTAACTGCTAGAAATTATACCATTGAAATGTTCTTTAAGCTCAATACATCGATAAAATTCATAGTTGCCACTGCGTCCCGTTTTTATTATATCGCATTTAGGGTTCCCTACACAGCGGAATCCGTTTGGGGGCGAGCGTTGAATAAGAATGAGGTCAAATTGGATCGGGCTGAGATAACATCTATGCGATGGGAGCATGTGCCTCGTGTTTTCGACTTACGGCAAAAAAACAACAAAGCCTGTATATAACATATGATAGATATGAAAACGATTGCTTAACCTTTTCTCAAACAAGAATTATTGCTTTTGGCGTCGAAGTACAAACTTTGTTAAAAACAAATAAATTTAAAAATATTTACGAAAATTTTCCTTATCTTAATATACTCATTCGTAAAATACCATTAAGTATTCGTTGGTATTTGTATCCACCAAACATTATAAAGTACTAATTGATATTTGTATTAACCAGAAAAATAAAAAGCGAAAAAACTTATTAGCTTAAAATTTACGTGATTTTAAATGCATCCCTGTAACCAGTGACCACGGGTGTCGCCCGGATGGATAACCGGTCTGTTATCATAACAGTGGTGAAATTCTATTTAACATTAAAATTTTTCATTGATGCAATAGTTTCATAGAAAACCATAGTAATAATATGCTCATAAATTTTATATTACGATAATTACACATGAATTGCGCATGTTTATTTGCAACCTAAATACAAATCACATGAAGGGAACCTTATAGCCCGTTGAGAGTTGATTCCATTACTACAAGAATATCGAAGGTATCTATCATAATTGCTAATGGATACAAGAAAATCATTTGACTTTCATATAGTGTACGTCAATATTTATTAAACAATATTACTAATATTTTTTTTTTTAATTATTGTTTGGAAAATAAATATAGTTATAGACTATTTCGAGATTCTTTCTAATAAAAATGTTACATTCATAATACCCAAATGGAAGCATTAAAAGTATATGCATTTTTAAAATAAATAAAATGTATATATAATAATTATACAACACAAATATATTCAGTAAGATAACGTACATTTTTATTTCAAATATGTATCTTAAGCATACAACTAAGATAAATTCCAAAATTATAGGTGTCATAAAACGAAGATAACTAAGAGCAGAAATTCGAAGAACACCGGATAAGAACTTGCGTTTTAAAACAGATTGCATTATCAAAACGAAACAAAGTATGGAAATGCATTTATACACAAAATTCTAGGAACAGTTTGTATACTAAACTTTTTGAAAGAGCTTTTTTTCAACATTACTACGAAGTGTTAAATGCAAGGACTGTAAGTATTTTTTTGACTGTTCGTAAGGAAATACTTCCTCTCATAACCAACAAAACATTTCTTCCTTTAAAAGCTTAGTTTACAAGGTTTTCACTCATTCTTTGAAGCGACACTTCCACTTTAATGAAATAGTTTTATGTGAGCGGTATCTTCAAATTATAACCAGAGCCTTGTAAACTATACGAGACAAATCTAATATTGAAGTTTTTTTTAATTTGTTCTACAATACAAATTAATGGTATCTATTTTTTCTTACATATATATTTGTTACCTAACTAAATTAGTTTCACATTAGTTAGGTGTATTATGATGTTAAGATGTTTAAGAAATTACGTGGAATTTGTAAGTAAAAGGAGGAAAAAGTAATAAGTCCGTAATTTTATTTTAAACGTTAACGTTAAACTCTACGGCTTCACTGTACATGCTAAGTGTAATCGCATCAGAATAACGTACCGTGTAACTTGTCTATCTCGACAAAGTAACATCTGTTTTAAATGTGAACAGCAGTTTTTACCATCTTCATATAAATGTAGTAGTAAGAATTTGTATGTGTAAATGTTATCCAAACATTACTGTGATCTAGTTTGTAGGATGCTATGGGTGCTTTTGGGGCTGAAATACACTGTATTACAGTGTAAACACCTTCACTAGTTTCTTATTGTTCTAGGTGGTTATATTACCAGTAAGTTAACCTAATACTAGTCTCTTGGCTAAGTTAATTAAATAAGGTAAAAGAAAATTAACAGATCCAATTTTAAGTATATAGATCATACACGCGACATTACAATAGAGATGTGGGATAAATAGTATATGTATATGTTCATGTAATAAAATTAATTCTTGCAGTAATCATGATATGATGAAGATCAAACTAAAACAAATGTAAAGCTAAATATCTTATAATAATCACCAAAATACTTACTTTTAGGCATGTCTTATGTGTACGATATATTATTATTTATAACTCGTTAGTTAAGCTACAATTAATAATGTTTTTAATTGGGACGTACGAATATCATGTTCAAACGTTGCATTTCCTAATTAGAAGACGGGCAAAGCAAACATTCCTCTCGTAACGTTATGAGACTGAAATATTATCGGTGTAAAACGCCCGCGCCGGCCTGCGAATCCGGTCGGCCCAACAAAAAATAATCACTACCGATTCCGAGGTATGGCAGAAATTTGCGCCGACACGCACGCTCAAGTGAGCGGCCCCTTTATTTGACAGCAAATTAATAATAACAAAAGCAACCGGAACGCCCTAACGCGCACCGCATCCTTCCCGAACTACGACTTTATAATTAAAGTGCTAAAGTCTAAACTTTAGACTCGCTGCGAATGAAATGTTCTTGTGCAAGTTTAATCCTTACAAACGGTGACATTAAAGCGTAAATCGAGCGGTGGAACGAAGTTGATAGGATGTAATTTATCCGGGTTTAAAGCGGTACGTTGCCGCTAGAGGCACTTCGTTCGGTCGGAGTGAATGAGCAGGACAAACATGTTTTTATGATTGCGAGCGATGCTCGTCGGCCGGCGGGCTGGCGGGCTGGCGGGCCGGCGGACGTCGCGCCACCGGCGGCGTTTAGTGGAAACGCGGCGCGTTCGTTCACAAACGTCCTAAGCGGCGTTCCTCATTAATTTTCAGGAAGACGTGAAATTCGTTCTCATTTCTCGCCCTCCTCGGTAAATGGCTTTCAGTTCGTTTAACGCTTTCCGAACGACGCCCGCACCGATCATTGTTTAAAAATGCGCACGTAAATATTGTTGTTTCCGCAATCGGTATCCCATCGTTTATTACTAACAAGCGCTCGTCGCCATTATTTACTCTTACTTCTATAAAACAAGAATTTTATTCTTCTGATGTAATATCTTTTGCTATAAAGATGATTACAAAACAGATTTTTTTTTGTGCAGCGCTGTTCGGTGGCTGAAATAGAAACTGCGGTTGTACCTACCTAGACCGTCTCCAGCTACAGAGACCTAGAATCAAGTTTCATTATTCATTTAAAAAAGGGTATTATTTACTCAATATTTTAAAAAGGTAAATGGTCTGTCTTATCTCGTAATTTATCCAAGTTGTATTGAAAATTTTTATTTATTTCGTCTTAACCAAACATACCAACTAATGTTTGAACAGGATTATGGGGTATATCATATTAAAACTGTAATGTAAACCTATTCTATAGAAGAATTTCATAAATACAAATTAACTAAAGTTACATAGCCCTCGAACTACCATGCAAACTGTTATAATTGTATTACGTAAACGGACTACCTGTACCTCTGATGGAATACCTCTCTGACATTGCGACCGGATGCGAGCTCGTCCAAGTTTATACGAACAATTGAGAAAAAATGTGCGTTTGTTAAACAATGGGGACAGATTCTCACAACAAAAATAAATATTCTCAGACAGTTTACAATTATACAAAATTACATAAACATAAAAGAAATAAAAAAGGTAATCGTCGATGACCCTCAACAAGTTCAATGTACGATTCTTGGTATGAAAACTGCCTACATTTTTAAAACGCGTTGATTTATAAATATAAACTTAAGTGACTACACTGGAATATTTATTCTACACAACAAAGCTAAAAGGCAAACACAGCTTCTAACATTATTATAGCATTAGCTATAACATATTCATAGAGCTCGTAGATTCTATGAAACGTTATGTTATCATAGTAACTAGCTGTTTCTTCGCCAGCTTTGTGGGCCGCAATAAAAAATTTAACTTGAAATTTGTCTGAAGAGCAACCGGAACTGCAACCGCATAAATAATATGAAATGAAAATATAAAAGTTAATTAGAAATAATATGACGAAATTCTATGAAATTAACAAAATAAATTGCCTATGGCATAGTAACAGGTCTTGTTACCCTGTCAATGCGTTCACTAGTTTTCACGTGATTGGCGAACAAACAAAACACATTTTCATTACATATATTTATATATAGATTTCATTAGCATTCGTTACAGCACTTTGTAAATCGAAACAAGGTAAAGTTACCACATTACTGTTTGGTGGTAGTAGTAGTAGGCGTTGTAGTGGTTTTATACTGGGCGGTGTCAAAACAAGTTTTAATACTTTTGGCACTTACGATTAAAATTCGTCGGTTAAATCGATTTTCTTATAATTAATTTGATTTCGAAGTAAAAGTACTTTAATAAGTTATCGACAAAACAAAAGAAGCCATGGACGCCTAACCAGGGGCAAAGGCGATAAACTCGAACGAGGTCTGTCGCGAGGTCACTTGATTTACATAGAAACAACCTTTGCGACTGATGAGTTTTACGTTATATGTGCACTTCCTGTTTTTTATTGGACAAAGCTAAGTCAAGAGCGAGATGTTCGCCTGATGGTAAGTGACACACCCGCCCATACCCGAACAAAGTGGCGCTAGTCAAGATGATATGCATTGCATCACGTTGTGCTCCTCACCTTGAAACATAAGATGTTAAGTCTCGTTACCCCGGTAATTAAATAAACCTTAACACAGTAACTTTTCCACAGTGCTGTTTGGCGGCAGAAATAAAAGCTCCGGTGATAGCTAGACGGTCTCCCGCACCAGAAACCTACCACCAGTAGACTTCCCATTTTGTAAACAATGTAGAGCATTTTTTATACGTTCCAAAGAACGTACTCCTAAAAGTCATAATTATGAAGTTTAGTTATTTATTAATTATATGCAAAAGGTATAGATAATACATAAATGTTGTTTATTAATATTAAATGTTTTTAGGCACCACTGAAAATCGGGGTTTGTGGTCTTTACAGGACTAATAAATAATAATGGAGAATACGTTACAGAATCCTCTTTAAAGTAACTGTCCTCATAAATAACGCGGACGTGATTGAAGTTTTGATTTTATATAAAACGTTAAAAAATTTATGTAAGTCCTTATGATTTTCCAAATTAATATAATTATAATGATAAAATCTTTTGTCAAACACAAGCAATGGAAACCATAAATAGATCACTATAACAATTCGATTGCTTTCTTACGTAATCCAAAATTTCAAACCTTCATAAAATAATTATTTACCTAAAGTAATAACAAGGTTGATCAATAGACAATTAAATGATATATCGTAACAGATTCAACTCAGCGTAATGAGTGTTTAACGATCTCAAAAGCTTACAATGTGAACAAAATAATATTTACCACTGTACAGCGTACTTGAGATAAGGACATGTTATATTTTAAAGTGATAAAAACCAAACGTGCTTATTTAGTCTTTCATAAAAAAAAACACCGAAAACACATAATTTTTCATTATAAAGCGTTAAAAAGCGTCTCTTTATTGTTGTCATAAACTTCGGTGACTATTACTACTGTTTCTTAATACTACTTCAAAAATTCAGATTTTTTAATTTTTTCTAAATTTTCTCGAGACATTACTTATAATTACTTAAATTTTAATAATATATACGAAAATTAATTCTAAATACATAAGTCAAACAGCCCAAGCCAAACAATGCCAGGAAGAAAAAACGTAATGGACTATAAAAAATATCAAATCGTATGAAATCTTACAAAAACCGCACAAATTGCGAAGTATTTGACAAAGCAGTACTTTTGTTTGCGATTCTCGGAAGGAAAGATTATGTCTTAGAGTTGGCAGTAAAAAGTGAGCCAAAAGTTCGCGTATTGCGGTGAGGAATTCTACGAATGCAGAGTAATAGAAGACTTGGTAGTCACCGTTTGGAGCGTTAGCGCTAAAGCGATCATACCACCTTCGCACATGCACACTACTGCGCCTGCGTAGAAACAAATATCTCACTATAAATATATAATATTATACTAACAATAATAATATTTCTAGAAATTTAGAATAATATGCCCCAATAGTCTAAGATTTTTTATATACTTATATGCTAATTCGAATCTTAACTCTAAGATCATTTATGTTCTTAACACGGTGGACATTGCTAACTTTGCGAGTTTTTATATACATAAAAACTTAAAAAACTCTTCACATCTTTTTATATATGAACATATTATATTTCTTTTCTCTTAAGCATACTTTTATTGCTTAACAAAACTATATTCTCTGATAATGTTAAATGCTGCTAGTCGTTTGATCGACAATATAGTTCATCGAAAAAGTGACTAGCGGGCCAGAATCTTACAGTATAAACTAAATCTAGGTCTGTACCTATAAGTTATCTGTATAACACAGAATTTTAAAAACTATCACTCTTCACATTATATTTAAACTTCTAAGCAAATATAATTATGTTGTAATATTTAACTTAATATAATAATTAAATGGTCTTATTTAAAACGAAAATATAAATCATATGTAAAAATTGAAGCACTAATCAATTTTTTTTTTAAAATCTATTCCTCTAACATAGTCAGAGCCTATTTTATCTATACACATTCATTCTAGTTCTAGCTTGTATACCTCTCGCACTAATCTATTTATGGATGACTGCTTACTATTAGTAATCTAAATTAAGCGTAAACTTTTATACAGATTTCACACGACGATAATACTATTACGGGTTTAATCATTAAAATAGAATAAGCAATAAAGAGGCAAGTGAAAGAGAATCATTATAAGAATGAGAGGCGCTTACAGCTTACGGGCTGGCAGTGGGTGCCAAATAAATTCATTATAGTGGCACGTCGCGTCGACATAACAAATGCTCTCTGTATTAGGTATTCCGGCGACCTACTTACCAGCCGCGGTTCTGAATGGCAATCCCTAACATTGAATAATTAATAAGAGATTTTCTTCGCGCGCAACTTAGATATCGGAGAGGGGATGAAGTCGGCCAATTGTTACCGCTATACTGCCACGGCGACGGCGTTGAGCTTATTAAGATTAAACTGAATTAATTTATGAATCCATAGATGTTTAATGAGATCACTCACGCGTTTGAACCCCATCTCACTTAAATATTTACAATCAGACTCACTGATCATAATTACTTAACTACAAAATTGTTTTATTAATTTTGCGAAAAAACTTCGTTAGTTAATCGTAATAAACGAATTAAAATCATTAGTAAACTGTGTTCGTGAATATATTTTGATTTGTTCATCATCATCAGCCGATAGACGTCCACAGCTGGACATAGGGTTCCCCCAAAGACCACATCGATCAGTCTTGCGCTGCTCGCATCCTGCGGCCTCTCGCGACCTTCACCAGACAGTCAACATGGCCTCTGGTATCGCCGGGTTCTAGAGGCTGTCGTTGTTACGGGTTCATATGGCGGGATTTGGTTCGTTCTCGACCACGTTGGCCAAATGCGGATTGGTGGGAGCCAGTGCCTCGTTTGTTGATTAGCAGGGTGCACCACGAGCTGGTGAGATTAGCTTGGGTCCCGCGAGTTGTTGTGTGCATCATCCACCATTAAGCTTAAACGCTATAGAGAAGATTGAAAATTGCAATTTTATTAGAACCACTTTGGTCTTTTCATTGTGTTACAACTACAAAATAATTAAACATATTTATTTGACAATTAATTTAACTTTAATGTTGTTTTGCCATATTATATAACATATTCGAAATACGCACATCGATATTTGTTTTGTTGAAAACGAAAGAAATATTATTAACTATGATAGTACTTGATTAGACACATAAAACAGCAACGGATAAAGCAAAACTTCACACATACATATTATATTTTATATATTTTTCAGCCGTTAATTCTCGCTGAAACTTTTGTTCAGTATCGAACATTAGTTACTTTTAACCTAAATCCATAGGTTAATTTAAAAAAAAAACTCAATCATATTATATATTATAGTTAGATTTTGAGTTTTTACTCTATCTCTTATCTGATATCTTTGACAGTAACATGCAAAATTATCTAAGAAGCGTAATGAACTACTCGGAATTAATGTAGTAAACCATTAGATGTTTGTAAATGATTGAATGTAATTTGTTTAAGAACTTACTCACGTTTTTACTGTTAGAACTTAACGCACACTTCCAACGCGACCGCATTCCAAGTGGACTCCCATTTATTTTTCCGTACACTACCGACGACCTTGGTCGCGTCGAGGGCTTCTTCGTCCTAGTCGACTTACTTTCGCTTCCACATTTTTTGTTTTGATGTTGCAACTCATGAAAACATACCCTGCTTCAGATGGGAAACCAGAATTTCTGTAAACACTTTGTTCCTACCTATGTATAATCAATTTATATGATTTTTTTTTAACTCTACGAATATTACATGGTAACGTAGCAGCATATTACATATATACTTTCAACCAATTTTTATGGTAATAATTATTAAATTCTAATCATCAATTTCATAAATATGCTCCTCAAATATAATATGCAAGGTATTCAATTTGTACGCTATGAAGTAGAAATGATTGAAATGCTGTTATTTTTAAATAAATAAACACTATCAAATCTTTTCAAACCTATATACAATGATGGATTAATTTTGAGATAACTCGACACTGAAGTCAATACAAATAACAGATTAATAAGAGGTTTTTTTATATAGTCGCGTATGTATAATTAATCATCATAGTAAATTCAGTCTATAGATGTCCACTGCTGAATTTAGGTCTCCTCAAAAGGGGTTATTTGCCTTACACGCCTTGCTAGTACGCATGCGCGTTGGCGAACGCAGTATGCCGGTAACCGTCACAGGGGAAGCTTATTATTTATGATGGCGTGTATTAATTGTACTAATTTCCTTTATATATTTATGGACATAAATCCAGGGAATTTATTTGGGTTGTCCTATTTATAATCTGCAGTATGAACGAAACTTACATGATGAATATTTTATCAAAATACAAACTAGAGTACTAACTATTAAGCAAACATGAAATCGTTGAGCTAGGAACGCTCTCTAGTTATAAGATTTGTTTGTATAAGATAATGAAACTATTAAATCCGCAGCCGAAACTGATTTGTACTTGTTAGTGTAACGAGCGGTTGCGCCGCAGTGTGCGGACGGGGAGATAAGTCGATAAGCGTGCGATGTGCTCGCCTACAGATGTCACAGACCGGCAGCGGAGGAGGAGGAGGAGGCGGCAGTGGTGGTCGTTATCACTAAAATAACACACTGTCATCTCTTTGAAAACTAACAATTTTTTGTTTGATAATTGATAACTTTGACCAAATGATTATTTCCCACCAACGTTACAATAATCAAGGTTATTATATTAATTTAAATTGTCTGTTGTGCTATCCACCAACCTGCGTGGTTATGGCCAAGCCAGAGGACATGTCGTCGAAAATCGTCACATAGGTGCCTCTGCAGCTCCTATTTCCCCCTACAAACACCACCGTGTTCCGGTTTAAAGAGATTTAATTTCCTATGTCTCAAAGCGACGAGAACAATGTGATGCTATATGTATCATTTTATCTAACGCCACGTTATTACGAGCAGACGTATCACTGACCATCAGGTGAACGTCGCACTCGTTTCGTCGCTTCGTCGCAAGTAAAAGGTTGTATAAAATTTAACTTAACATACCAATCTTAAGTTGTCAAAAAAAGTACTAAAAGTAATTTTATGCATAACATACGTATAAATTTATTATAAAAAAATTAAATACATATACACATTTGCAAACATTCATACGCTTCCCACGAGCGCGATTTAATATTAAAAACCTTAACAAAACGCGTCTGACGTCCGAATGAGCGAGCGAGTGCCATTTGTTTAGAAATCAAAGCCTGAACTATGTATTATAAGTATAAACATTAAGTAAGTGCAATGCACACCGCGTCAACTAAGCGAGCAAGGTTGGCTTGTACAAGCGCTCGAGTCCGTAATAAACAAACCTTTCAACATCGCACTCCCCCGGCTCCGTTATCTTTTAATCGCCGATTATCGGAGCGTAAATTAATAATTATACACTAAACTGTACGTATACCCAATGATCATTATCTGATGATATCATCACAGTATGCTTTGATTACAACGACATCTTCTGGTAAGTAATAGGATTTAAAAATGATAATTCTATATTATGAGTACAGATGGCACTTTAGCCTTAGACATAAAACTGCACATGCTTATGTGAAGTACAGTCGATTTCATGTCAAGAGTAATACTATGAAACTTTATAGCCGTTTGTGGATAAATTGCAATTTATGAATGTTGTAAAATAGGATTTTGTTGGTGATTTACAATGGGTAATGAGCTTGTAACAGGCCGTTCATTTCAGGATTTGTTACTGAAACGTTTTTAAAATTATTTGTATTATAATTAAATTACGTATATACATATTACGCATTGCATCTTAAATATAAATGTTTAAAATTAAGCTTTTAGGATAAAGATAATTTCTTTATCCTAAAAGCTTCAGTGGAGTGAAATGGAGACTTTTTACATGACAAAAAATATTGTTAAGAATTAACATTTTGGTGATGGGCTAACACACAAAGGAACATGTTAGTTTGTGAGTAGGTAAGCGGTGGCGACTATGCCGTGTATACACGACACGTCACGTTCACTTTTCGCATGCACGCCGCGGGATGCACCGGTCGCTTCCGGCCACGGAACGGGGACACGCTCTAAGCTGACGCCATTCGTTAATGTTAACAGGCGTTAAAAAATTCAATAGGAAAATATTATAAACGTAACTATGGAAACGGAAATAGAAAGACATCACGAACTGTATTATTTAAAGCTACAACGATTTTTTAAATCGGAACACAGAATTTGGAAGTTACTGTTCTCTCTGCATAGAGATTTTGGGTGCGATATACGATATGCAAAGTATACCTGAAATCTCTGCACTTATCTACACTTGAACTTAGCAATTTAGCACCGATTTAAGAACAGTCAAAGCATAGTTATGTACTTTTTGAGTAACTTGAGAGATTATTATTTATATAGTTTTAGGGAGTCACGATATGCAGAGCTTATTTAGCTGTGGGGTGCGCGCGTACGCACGCTCCTGGAATAAACACGATAAAAACATGAAAATTTTAGTAAACGCATATGTGATACATTTCTAAATCTCTATATTTATGACAGTTAAATAGATTAGCCGGTTCAAAAAAAAACATATGAAACGAATAATATTTATTAGTAACTTTTTTGTGACATTAAAAAAAAATAATTCTGTACATCCTTTCTTCAATGTGCGTATTAGAATTAACAAAATGTAGTCGCGCACCGGAGGCAAGACAAAGAATACTAATACTTCTACAAATAAAAGACTTTGTACTTCTCGTTACTTAGTCGACATGTTAAGCATATTGTTTTGCAGAGAATTTGAGTTTGTTTATAAATAAAACATAACTTTCACTGATAGTAGGTCTGTTGCCCGGGACCATCTTGATAGGTATCACTGCACCACCTGTTTATGTCTCCAAACACTAGTGTTCTAACATTACTTTGTTTCGGTTTAAAGGGTGCTTGTAAGCTAGTGAAATTACTTGGGTAACAAGATTTAAAATTTTATATCTCAAAGTGACATGCACAATGGTGCTGTGTAAACCTAACTTGTACCACGTTATTGCGGACAAGCGTATCACTAACTATCTGGTGAACGTTCTGCACGTATCGTCGTTTCGTAGAATAAAAAGAACAATATCTTATTAACTCAAATTGATCATAAGAAATTACAGTTAAAGAGCTAAAACGGGAAACGAGGTGCAAATTCAGCGGATGTGTTTTTAATTAAAAACAGGGTTGCAAAGTGTGACCTTTAACAAATACTAAATACAACGGACGGACGAATTTTCAACGTAACGTCATTAGTAAACATCATAATGATTTCTTATATATATGCGGATACTACACATAGTAAAATTAGTTTTATAAGATAAATCTCAAAAATTTTAATTGTACAATACAAGGTTGTTTAGAAGTATTAATTATATGACAAAAAAAAATTAATTATATGATATTAATATTAGAGATATGCAAACCCGTGTTCCGGTTTGGACTGCGCTTTACCTAATGAAAAAAACTAAAGATTAAGGAAATATAATAGTTATGTCACATTAGGTGAATATTCTGTTTGTATGTATGTATTTATTACATTACATACAGAAACAATTACTTAAAAATACGATATAAGAAAACGTTAAAGCAAAAAATTTATGTCTGATAGCTTTTGATTTATGTTATTTCACTCACCAGGAATATGTGCAAGGATACTTTTATTCGGAAGAAGAATATTAAACGAATGAGCTGTCTGAATCATGCTACAACTTATAGCATTCACAAGACCAAAACCATCAGATTGTATCGCAAAAATTTCCTCGCAAAACAAAAGCAATAAAAAAATCGAGTCACTGGCAAGTTCAACGTCAGAGTAAGTCATATTGACCCCCCTCATCAACAGCAGGGTTGCCGCACCGAACAACCAGGACATCGCTTATGATTACTTGTTCCCGGAGAAGCTATCTTCATTGTTATTTAACAGGTTGTTATTTTAGTTATAAGGATTATTTCTTTCGCAATACTGACAGCCCCGAAATACTGAAGGTGTTAATTGAGAAGGCGGCCACATTCGTAGTTCATTAACAAGAGTCATACACAAGGTCATCATAAAAATGTTTTCGACTAAATGTTACGTGACAGTCATATTTAACGTCTGTCTGGTAGAAAAATATGATAAGTTGTTTTTTTGTTTGTTGTTATATATTAATTAGTAATATATTATTAAGAGAATGTTAAGAGGAAAATTTCAGCAGCGTTCTCATGCATCTTAAATTACTGATAATTAACTTGATGTATAGATATTGTTTGCTAGTTCCTTTTTATTTGAATTAAGTTTTGAATATAATAATAATCAAAACTTAGTTAAACTAATTTAATTAAATTAATATCAATTTAATGTACATAGAAAATTTAAATAAAGAGTAAATTGGGTCTAGCGAAATTACGGGGGTAGTCCGTGATCCTCGCAATTCCACTAGATGAATCCAGCGCTCCTTGTATCGAAGCACTGTTATATAAACAAAATTAGTTAAAGGTAAAACACTGCGGCAATAGAAACCATCATCAGGTAGAAGAGCAGTGTTTTTCACAATGTTTTTTTATTTATTAAAGCGACAACATATTACGCTCGTCGCCTTGATACATATAAAGTAAAATTTTATTACTCTAGCAATTTCACTAGCTGCAACTCCTTTCAATCCGAAACACAGTAATGTTTGCATATTACGGAGACAGAATGAGGTGATGTGGATATACCTACCTAGATGGTCTCCGGCAATAGAGACCTACCACCAGTAAAAGTAAAACGAACAGTAGAAGTTTTTCTTGTATTACCATCTATCTTAAAATTATAATCGGGTTAGGTTTTTTTTTTTATAGCATAGATAAGGCAAACGAGCAAGACGGGTCACCTGATGGTAAGTGATTCACCGCCGCCCACGTCACTAGCGACGCCAGTGCGTTGCCTATCCTTCAGGTAAGAATATGCTCTTTTCTTGAATAACCCAATGTCGCAGGTATTACGGCCTAAGTTACTGGTTTTATCACACCAGTAGAGGGGAAGACCATGTCACCGACATAGCAGGCCACAATAACAACACAATAAGTATAATTATAAAAGTGGAACAGGGGTGCGTCAAACTTAAACAACGAAAGATCAACATCTTTACTATTATTCTTTACAAAACTTGTTTGGTTCGAGCTCGGAAATTAAATCATAAAAAAGCAATTACTCGTTTAAATAACATTATATATATTTAACATCATAAGTACGAATAAAATAAATCAATATGCATTAATATATTAATAGTGAACAATATTCTATAAAGATAAAGAAATAAAAGTATCAAAAAAAATAAGTGATATATTATACATATAAAACACAGGTATAATTATGTTGGACATATTTCTAGGTATATAAATAAGGAAATCCAGAATACTAAGGTAAGAGAATTTACTGAAAGCTCTTAAAAAACAAGCATCTAACCGAATGAGCTCGTACGTGGTTGAATATAGGCGAGGTCTGCTATTAAAATTTCAAAGGTTTTAAGAGCACTGATATAGGGACCTGAAAAAGTGTGAATTAGATTTATTTCTATTGAAATTGAGCAATTTCTAAAGTTCTATGTAATGGATGTTAAGAAGTTAGATGAATCTCTCTCTCTCTTCTATCCCATACAGTGAAGCCAGTTTTTAAATTGATACTATTATATTTAAGATTAATAATGGTAGAACGATTTTGTTATTTAAAAAGTTGCTAATCTAACTCTGCTACTGAATATTTATTTCATCTATATAATTATATAACTGAAATGATTGGGACACTTTAATTACGGTTATCAAAACTGGGCAAATGGTTGTCTCATCACTATGAGACAGTGCTATCACTCAAACTTATATAACTCACTAGTTATACCAAATATTTACATAATGTTCGAGTTGCAATGTAACAATAGGGCTCGGCATCTGCTTTGATATGCTCACTGGTGGTAGGTCTTATTGCCGGAGACCGTCTCGGTAGGTTACCACCCAACTATTTCTGCCCTTAAATATTCGTGTGCAAACATTACTGTGTTCCGGTTTAAAAGGCGCTGTAGCTAGTGAAAATAGTGGGGTAACGAGATATCGACGTATATCTCAAGGCGATGACCACAATGTTATGTGTATATCATTCTTATGCGCCACGTTGTTACGGGCAGTCATACACTTACCATAAGGTGAACGTCCAGCTCTGTCTCATCGCTTCTTTGAATAAAAAAAAAATTTAACTTACACTTTCCGAAGAATTATGCACGCTTGACTATATACAGCACTAAGTATAACGTTTTTAATAATTCATTGCACTTATATAAATAAGTCTTCTCTGAAGTTTGTCGATCTAGAGACCTTGATGCCGACAAAAAGGCAAAAAAAACCTTTGTGAAGAAATTCATACTTATATAAGCTATTTGTTGTAGCGTTGGGACTTACGGTATTGTAAATTAGAATTCTTAAAAAAATATTTATGTACCTTTATTATATATATATAGCATTGATTAGTTAGTTTACAACCTGCAAGTACGTTTTTATTGTTCTTGATAACTCGAAAGATAAGTAAAAAAGACACAAATATATAATAAATAAAAAAATTCAATTTTAAACTCTGTTGAAATATCAACGAAAAATATGAAAATGACAAAAAATATATACATTAATAAAAGTCGACTAAGAGTCAGACTTAAGACTGTTTCATTGTACAAGGAAACATCTAGCCATCGGACTAATACAGGAGATTACAAAACATAATTTGAACAGATTACACACATATACAGAACGCTCACGTTTTATATATGCATAGTAACATTTAATTAGACGTCTACATTGCTTATCTGTCTTCGTGATTGTTTAAGTGTGTCATTGATGAGATGACAAGGTTAGTCTCGCCTCCGCCACGCCCACCGGAGATGGGATAAAATTATTAACTATCCTTAGCGCTTCTCGTTCCGTTGAAATTGAGCCAATATACCGTAATGTAGCTCATTTAATTTTTAACTATTCGTATATTTTAGTTTTAATTTTATTTTACGAAGCGACGAGACGTGCGGGACGTTCATCTGATGGTAAGTGATACGCTCGCCCATAACAATGTGGCGCGTGTTAGGATAATATACACAGCTTTACATTGTGCTTATGACTTAAGATGTCGAATTCACTAAGAAAAAAAAAAAAAAAAAAAAAAGAAATCCCCAAAGATTCCCAAAAAAAAAAAAAAGAGGGTTGATGTCAGGCAGGCGGCCGGTCGTAAAAAGTTTAGCCAAAACTATTTACAACATGTTCGGTAATGAAGAACATGTTGTGCCGACCCTACATAAAGGGGGACCAGGGCAGGAGAAAGAAGATGTCGAATTCACTACCCCAGTGATTTCACTAGGTATGATGCCCTTCTACCATCTGTATGATACGGAAGAGCGGGCCATCCTGACACAGGTATATATTTACTTAAAAGGATGCCTCAAATACGATCTATTATGTAAAAATTTTTTGGAAAGATATAACATATTTTTTTTTTCTAATCGGAACACGGTGGAAACACCAAGACGGTCTCCAGTAACAGACATTTACCACCGGTAAATGAATTAATATATTCATGTGATGTAAAATGTATAATCGGATATTATGACGAAGATATACATGTTATTAGCTGACGAGACAGAAGTTCGGATTTAACACATAAATTACACAGTGCTCTAGTTTCGATTATATTTTTCTTTGATGAAAGAGTTTGAATGTTGACATCACAATAATTTTAAATTAAATTTTTTTATAAATCTAAATTAAGATACGCGAGTTGTGTAAAACTAAAATCATGTAATATAATACATATACATAAATAAATTATAATTGGTTTTATGCCACCGAATTAATCTAAGCCTCAAAAGACAAATGCCTGGAAATTGCTGTACTTTTAATCAAATACAAAAAGGGAGCTATATCCACAAAAGGCCATAGCATATCATTTAAGAATTTGATATTAAGAAATATAATAGTTATTTAATAACACTAAGTTTTACTAAATTTATCGCGTATATTTTATTGTTTTATTTTTTAATTATTCAAAGAAGCGAAGAGTCTCTGACCACAAAAACATGGCGCTAGCTAAGATGTATCAAATTATGCTGGTAGCCTAGAGACAAAGTGTTGAGTCTCGTTACCCCAGTAATTACACTAGCTAAAGCGCCCTTCCAACCGGAACACAATAAGGTTTACACACTACTATTTGAAGGTAGAAATTGGTCTTGCGGTGGTACTTACCCAGACGGCCTCCGGTAACAGGGACCTACCACCAATTTTTATTTTATTATCCTGATATTTTGACTGCTTTGCAGCAGGCATTCACGAGGGAACTGAGCTCATTCTGTCGTCAAGTCTTCATTGGTATGCTTAGTGTTTGATTTAATTTTATTATTATAAAATAAACGCAATAAAATCCGAAAAATTTAGTTTTATTAAATGTGTATTATTCGCGTGAATATAAGAAATAATTATGATAGTAGTCAAGTAACTCGCAAAGTACAAAGTTGTTGCTTCACAATATTTACCGTATTCCGCCCGTGTATTCTGCTTAAAATACCTTAGTATTTTTCATTTTCCTCTCATTACATTATCCTCATTTATGTATGATAATGTTTTCTTTGAAGTGTTAGTTGAACATATTAATAAAACAACAGTAAACCTACTTCTGTTACAACAATCCGTCCAGTGAAGCGTTACAACAGCGCGGCGTTACCTCTGCTCCGATAAATAGCGTAACTGTCGGCGGATCGGGCAATTATCAATCTTATGCTAATGTGAACAGAGCACGATTTTCTAAATCACGCAACACGGACAGAACTGAACAAGGTCGAATGTGTGTTATTGCGAAATTTTATGATAATGACGGCGGCGTCTTAATGACCTTGACGGTACTTTCTGTTATAATTAGCATGTCTGCTTATCTATCAGTTCAATTTCTAACAATTTATTGGTATTCAAATAAAAAGGTGAAAGATGTACGGATCCCGTGTTAGAGCGTATAAGCTTACATATTTAATAAACCACTATTTGTTCCCCGCCCGCCATGCTATCCATAATACCCCGCAACTTCCTTTAAGGAAAGAATTTTGCAAAATCCATTCTTTGCTGACCTCTAAGTGACAGATGCAATTGCCTCTACATATAACAGTTTTGAAGATCTCGTGATGAGTCATATTTAAATATAAATCTTAATGTTGTAGATGTTTGTAGAATGTTTAATAACGCATGGGATTTGCGTGATTAAAGTATTAATTGAAAGGAAATGCAGACCAGTTTTAAAATATGATATGCTGTCTAAATAAAATTGAAGGTCTTCGTCGACGAGGCGATAATCTATGTGATATCAGTCTTATTTAGTTAAACATCAGTATTTCTGTACATATTATTTGTACATGTACAGAATATGTACATCAAGGCTACGGGCAATATCTAATCTTTTTCTCGACACCCGTATGATAACTACAGATAAAATTGTTTTAATTATAAACATAACGGAGTAACAATTGGACAACTAAAAGAAATTAATATTATTTTATTAACATCAAATATTTTTCTATATATCATTTACTGGTGATAGGACCCTGTTGCCGGAGACTGTCTATGTAAATACCACCGCAGCGCCTTTTTCTGCCGCCAAACAGTACTGTGCACACATTAATGTGTTCCAGATTAAAGGGCGCTGCAGCTAGTGTAATTACTGGGGTAACGAGGCTAACCATCTTATATCTCAAGGCGACGAGTGCAATGTGTTGCAGTGTATACCATTCTAACTAGCGCCACGTTGTTATGGGCATATCACTTATCATCAGGAAAACGTACCACTCGTCTCGTCGCTTCAATATATTAAAAAAAAAAACAATATGAATAAACACTGCTCATCCAGCTGGTGATGATCTCTATTGCCCCAGTGTTTTACCTATAACCAGCTTTACGCGAACCACATCAGGTGATCGATCCACTCGTCTCGTCGCTTAATTAAATAAAAGAAATACATCAAATTATATAAAAATTGTGTAAAATATCTGTTTAATTTACTGTACGACTGAGGGTATCTATATATTTAATTTGATTTAAAACAATAAATACTTAAACGTGCAGTATAAATAGTTATCTTCTCCAGTTTCGCGCAAATTTAAACGCCATAATACCATGCATTTCGCGACGCTGTTTTTTCGGACTGTTATGGTACGGTAGTCTTTACCTTAGATAACCTTCGCTTATTGTAGGTGGTGGTTGAAAAGGTTGTCAAATCATCAGTTTGGCGATTTTTGAAGATGGAATCCCCATGCATTACTAAACTAGCCCGCGGAGTATATATATAACAATAGATGGTCTCGTATTTGTCATTATAGCTGCTTGTTGTATCCTACGGGGACCATGAAGGTATTTTTGTGTGTAGAATTACACCGACCTCTCCGTAAGTAAGTAGGTAGAGTACCTAAATTAAGTATAATATAAAAATAAATACTACTCATTGTTAGAATCCGTATAGTAACTAATTGAATTAATAATACTAATAATATATGGAGACACGTTTATGAGTACATAAATTTATTTCACCGTTATACAGATCTGTACTTGGAATTCGAAGATAAGCAAATGCGCCTGGTGACACGTTCGTCAACATCAAACTTACTTTACAATACATTTATGTATAAAAACCGAAATAAAATTTCAATAAAAGTTAAAACAAGAAATAATAAATGATATATAAAAAAAAGAAGTTTGAAACATCTTTCAAGTATGTTGAGACATGAAAATGTTCTTAAAATATAACCAAGGCCGCTTAGTCAGTCGTATATAGATTTTTTGAGACAAAGTTAGTTATAATAAATACTAGTTGCTCCCCTCCCGTATTGCTTGCCGTAATACCGTAGCAATTTCCTTTGAGGAAGGAATTTTGAAAATCTATTCTTAGCTAACCTCTAGATGGCAGAAGCAATATCTCTACCAAATATTGAGACTTCAAGTCTAATAGCTTGGAGATCTCGTGAATCTCTGGGGATATCTGCTATATATGAATTAACGAAGCAATACAATCTTCATAAGATATTAAGATGTGTAATCTCGTTGGGCTTCAATCTTTATTTTTTGTAAAAAAAAAATAGACGTGGAATGAATAATAAAACGTCATAATGGTAATGGGATGAATAAAAAATGTATTATCATACACCAATTGTAACACGTGAACACGGTTTCCAAAATTTCCAAGAAGTCTGTCAAAGTAATTCTTGGACCTTTATGCAAAAACCGGGCTACAATCGGTGAAGATTATAACTCAACCTTTCTTTACTTCGATTAAATTATTACTAAACTTGTAATAAACAATTACAAGTATTTGAATTCTAACATAATTAGGATTTAACTAGGTAAAGAGGCTAATTTAAGATACCCTCCTTATTAAAATTGTACGTTATAGAAGAAACTATTACTAAAACTATTGGTATAGTTAGTAAACTAATTAGTGTACTAAAGTTATGGGTAATTTATGTATTCAAAACGATTAATATAAATAACAAGTTTTACGATAGTTTTAACGTGCTTCTTTTATGGAACTTAGTTAATTTGATACACTAAACGTTACGCTTTCATTTCTGTAAAAAATAAAGTTATTGGAAAAATGAGAAAAACATATTTATATTAATTATAAGTGTCTTAACGCTATTGCTTGCTATTGTTCGCGACGTTCAGTTTATTAAGGTGTCAATAATTAGCGGCAATGAACATCACCAGTGTTGTGCATGCTTTTTTTTATACAACGAAATGGCGCGACGTGCGGGAGGTTCACTTGATGGTAGACGATACGCCCGCCCGTGACAACCTGGCACTAATTAGGATGGTATACACTGCACCACATTGCACTCGTCATTTTGAAACATAAGATGTTAAGTCTCGTTACCCCAGTATTTTCACTAGCTACAACTCCCTTCAATCCGGAACACATGTGATGTGTTATTTTTGTGTTTTATTTATTTTAATTCATTTCATTTTGTTTTATATTTAGTTCGCGTAGACCAGATCCAGAAGCCCTGAGTTTGATGAGCCTATCAGGGTTGTCAATAAAATTAACAGTATTACTTTCTAAAAAAAAATAAAAAAAAAATCCAGAGAATAGACAATTGCATCAAAATTTCGAGTCCCCAAAATTTAAACATGCTCTCCTGTGACCCGATCCTTTCAATGTTGTTATACGATATTGACAATCATGTAAAAATTATGCTGATGGCTACGTCCAGTAAACAGCATATTCAGCAAATAATAAACCCAAACAAATACAATATTAATAACATTAGTCATATTTTCGCTGTGTTTGCGAACGGTTGCTAAGATATATTTACTGTTAGCATATTATTCTTTTTGTGTATAAAATCGTTCCAATATGTTGTGAAAAAAGCAAGGAGACCTTTGCAAATTTAATGTTTTATTTAAGCCCGTCTTTAATTCAAAGGATGTCTGTGTGTATGTGCGTGTTATAAAAACTATTACTATTAGAGGTGATTACAATAGTATTATTTATAGATAGAATGGTTATAGAATACCGAATGTATGGTAATTTTAAATAAAAGTAATGTCGATTCTTTATTTATACAAAATTTCCTCACTTAAAATTTTTGTGTGTTAAGTTTTTATGCTATCTTATTCAACATCAAACGTCACTATATCTTGTACCAGAATGGACGTGCAATACTGCTGTTATACTAGTAGCAAACATTAGGTACAAGTAAAAAACGGTACAAGCTTTAAGCCCTAAAGTCTGAAAACAATGAACAAAAGACAACAGTTTATTTTGTAAACTTCAATACCGGCAACATTGTCTAACGTCCCCTGAGGATGTATAGATAAATTGTCATGTATTTATATAATGCAGGAAGAGCCTCCCCCTATCGCGCAATGAACTAATTGCGTCCGGTACCTTGGACAGTAGACGTAGGTCCCATTTCCTCGTTCAGGATCACTCTCTAACGTTACAGCTAATCAAATAAAACCGATCAACGCAGTAGAAACAATTTATGTATAGTCAAAGTTAATATAAGCAGTGTCTAAAACTACTTATTAGCCATACTAGATTTTGTTTTAAACTCTTGGTAATATATTGGTTCATGATTATTTATGGCATAACTTGTCTATTAATCAAGTTTTATATAATGCTGATAAAAAGAATCTTTCGGTGATTTGCAGTCTACTCTAAATATTATTGTATATTTCGTTGGCTTTATAATTGCGTTATTATACAAATAGATCTAGTAACTTTTATTACTCAGTAATTATTAGTACGTTCACAAGTGAACTACGACTTATGCCTTTCGTTGTATTAAGTAACGTAAGATATACTGCGTCACTTCTACGCAACGCAGATATAATAGTATTTCGTGCATGTCAATCAACAACAAATAATAGACTGAAGAGTGGCCACGCAATATAACCCAACTAAAAATATGTACTGGCCGTTAGAAGAAAAAGATTGTAAATAGGAAACATTCTAAAATAGCGACGCTATGGTATCACGGACACGGACTAAGGAGCACGACCTTTCACTTTCTCCATAGAAATATGCGTCCACGGATGTTTTTTCGCCACGTAACTAATGTCAAAATCATCTGTCGACACTTTGCTTTCTACATCACCATTATAAATAAACATGTTGCTAATATAACATATCAAAAGCAAAGGATTTTGAGCCCAACATAAGTAGACAATGGTTGCTGGAGAGTCCGATAAAACAGAGAAATGTGAAAGCTGGTAGATATAAATGAGAACTATTAAAGAAGCTGATTCCTACACACTCCGTTTAGTGGGCCATTTTCTGAGGATGATACATAAATGTAACGCCAAAAAACCGTTTCATTGAATACCTATAAGCTGCGGACAGATCATTCAAGCCGAGCACTGATCTCTGGAAGTGACGTTATAGAACACGTTCTACTCCAGATCTCGTGGTAAGACTGACAAAAGGCAAAACGAGACAGATGACGTATGCCCTTTTTTATGTCTAAAGCTAAGACTCACTTTGACAGTTAATAACTAGCGAAAATGTCATAATTTCGAGTTGGGTAAAGATTATCAGCTATTTCTTTGGCAGACTACAAATCGTATTAGTCTGAAATTCGTTATTTATAAGTATTGACGTTTGGTAGTTCTGTTATTGCTACTAATTATAACAATTACAGAGCAAACGCTAAACAAACGTTTGTCAAGGCGCGCTTCACTTTTGCCGTTAGACTTCCTGAACCCGATTAATTTCAACACGGCGCAATAAATCAGAAGCACGACCGAAGAAAATAATTTATTTCCGCCCCGCTCACAATTCATTACACGTAAAAATTAATGTTACCGTTAAACTTAACATTTGTGCTAGTGTTATTAAACTATTTTATGGTTATATTCGCCCGTTACTAGTGTGAGGTGATGGCGGCCCGTCCGTTTGTTACTTCATTTCAATTAGGTACTTGTTAACAAATAGTATTTCAGCTTTAATCTGTTTATTAATACTGATGATATCAATTATTAACAGATAGATAATTTATTTCTTTATAACAAACATTTCTTATTCCTGTTGTTTTTTTTTATTCCATTAAGCGACGAGACGAGCGGGACGTTCAACTGATGATAAGTGATACGCCTGTCCATAAGAAACTGGCGCTAGTTAGAATGATATACACTGCATCACATTTGCGCTCGTCACCTTGAGACATAACATGGTTGGACTCGTTAACTCAGTAATTACACTAGCTACAGCACCCTTCAAACCGGAACACAGTAATGTTTGCACTACTGTTTGGCAGCAGAAATATGCGCTGCGGTGGTAACCACCAGTAATCTTGTATTTTTAAGGAAACTATATTTGTTATAAGAGTATAACACATAATCATTGGTAATAAAAAACATTAATCGGAGGTATATACAGCTAGCTAAAAGCACTCGGCCATTATCCGGTATAGCAATCTATCGTTTGCATTACGTTCTCCCATTCTGTTTTATAGGAGCAATAGAGTAACTATTATCAAACCGTTTCTTTAAGTAAATATATTTTAAAATAACTTGCATACATGAGGCAGAATGAGTCTCATGTTGGCACATTGGATTCGTCAGAAAGATCTGTAAGTAATAGATTTTTTATAAAAATATTATTACATTTGTATAGCATATATACATATTATTTTCTCTTACAGCGTGTGTACTAATCAATTTTATATACACAATATTTATTGTTATCATATACATTGTAAATAATTATATGTAATATCTTAAATACTATCAAGATCGCATTGAGACCACATTTCTAAATTTTATTTTGGTGTGTGCAAATAAAGTATTTAAATAAACATAAAAATCAAAGTAATTGTAATCATCCAATAGATCAGATAATTAGACGTCTAAGTTTGATTTAAAAATTATTTATTAGGTATACGTTGTCAGGTACTTGATAACTGAGCGGGGAAGATAAGGGACGTTCGGGTTAGAGTAAATATCTAGTTTTTTATTGTTAACCTATCTAACCCTGTAATCCATAATCCTTGTTCTACTCCCATATATTATGTTAATAAGGAGAAAATGTATGCCACTCAAGATAAATTCAGTTTTCATATCAACTACTAGTTTTAACAAGTAGCGTTTAAAACTAAAATACTTTCACCAATTTGCGGATCCACATACAGCAAGACGACACAATATTGCGCTTCGAACGTCACTGAGAATGACCTACTTCATTCCACCCTCATACCACTGCAGCTATCCAATTATATAAGTCTCGACCACTAGAACAAACTTTCAACTATACGATATAAATCTCGAGCGATAACGCAGCGACGACGGTTCAATAGTGGCGGCCACTATTCAAGATGGCGCATTAATACTACATTTAACGACATTGTTCTCAAACTAGAATTAAATGGCCTTACTTTTTTGTGTTATAACCGACATGAAAAAAAATATTCAAGTTTTCAATAAAAAATAATTATTTTAAGATGTAAGATTGAACTGAATATAAATAAAGTTAATAAACTGTATTTGATATCAAGATAACTAAAACTAAAATGTTGTAGTAGATGTTGTTTCGAATTTCCCCTGACATATTTCTATATAATCAAAATTTTAAATATTAAAAGAGGTTTCACATAAACTAGTGACATAAGTTTAATTTTAGCTGGCTCTTGGCTCTCATTTTTTATACAACATTGATCGTTTGTGAACTTTCTCCTATTGAGAGGTCTGTAGTCCCAACAATGGTAACATTAAGAGGGATTCTTGTTTAAATAGACGGTGTACTAGTGTTAAATCATAACAGTTAATAAGTAAAACAACAAAAATATAGTTCAACGAGAACTTACAAATTAAATATGAATGGCCATTCACAAATTTGAAAAACTAACAAACTATTGATTTCGGACGCAGACCTTTAACTACAAAAACTGTTATTTGATTTATATTATAAACAATCTGCTTATATATAATTAATAACGAATAAAAAAAACTTTATTATTTTTGATAGACTTACATTGTTTTAAACAAGAGTACTCAATAACTGACCTTAATGAAAAGATTCCATTGAACAAAGAGCTTACATTGATAAAATTAATTACGTAACGTCATGTTTACAAAATATAATCTGCTTACGTCAATGTCGCTTTAGAGATACGTCGAATTAACGAAATTACAAAATAATGTTTCAGGGTCAAGGTGACGGTATGGTGCATAATCCTAGGTACTCGGGCGCGGCTTTATCTTACTCAAATCCATCTACTATATTATGTTGTCTTCGGATAACAATGTTGACACACACAATATGGAGTATGTCAATCGCTCCGACTCGCTCGCATGATATTTTTATCTAAATAATACTTCGATTTTCAAACGCAATTGACTTTAAACATAATAAATTAGGTTTGCTGTATAGGCCTGCATGGGGGAACTTGTTTCCCGTCTGCTTTGCTGGTCGTAACATCCCCGTTACCCCCTTTGGGTTTCATTTCGTATAATCCGTTCTGAGTTGACCTATACACGGTATAAGGAATATTACTACCAAATTTCAAATCTCTAGGCCTTATGGTTCAGGTATAAGAGATTGTAAGAGCGTTCCTGTCATGAGTTGAAGAATGATGACCAAAATTATTACCTATTTATATTATTTAAACATATCTCGAATAAATACAAAACATCCATATCATGTTAAGGTAAAGCGACGTAATAAATATATACTTTTAAATATTATAATAAAGATTATAATTATAAGTAGTTATAGTGGACAAGAGACCTACCAGATATGTTAAAAAATCTATAATGTATATTAAGATTAAAAAATATAATGTTTACAGAAAAGCAATGCTTTCATTTTAATCAGGTCTATTTCCGATAAGGAGAAACTGTAAAAAGCAACAGCCTTTACTCTGCGAGAGTGATGAAAGAGGAAATGAAGTGTGTAAGACGAAATGAGTATGAAAGATAAGAGGAAGAAAAAAGAAAACGTTGTCAAGAGAATAAATTACTGATGATAAATTAAAAAAAACAGAGGCTTACTACTGTCCGATAGTAGACGGATATCAAAGGAGTGAAATGAGTATGAAGAAGTATTGTAAATTTTATGTAGAGGCAACCGTAAACAAAACTTTAAACGAACATTTGGTGGCTTTATTGACCTTTACCCCTCACCCATTTATTAAATTCCACATAAAGATATAACTAGGGAACGAGCCAATAACAACATAAAACTGTGATAAGCGCCGCGGCGTACCTTCGTCACGGCGCAGCGATCCGTCGCCTTAACATAAACTGGGCAGTATTAATTAAGCCCAGCGCAATTTGGGTCGCCGGCCGCTTCGCACATATGATGTCTGATCGGCCAAGTTTAATGCATACTCAAACTGTTTCGTTCTCAAACTATCGTAATTAGTGCGACAATAGTTGCAAACAATGGGCCCCGAGCCCGGGTTTGTTTACAGTCAAAGGAGCTTAGGGATTTTAAGAGCCGTCTGTCCATATATAATTAACATATTAAACTACTGCTGAAAGTGTGATTTTATTACTGTAATCCAATTACGAAGATGACATTAAAAAATAAAAGCTTGAATCAGAATTAACCCGCATTGGAAATTGTACGCCATTGAGAGACATCCATATGTGTAATACGTCACATAAAACTTGTTTGTATCCTGACAGAAACAATTTCCAGTTTGAAAAATTTTTTTTTTTAGCATCTCGCTGGCCGAATGGTTAGAGTGTGCGGCTTTCATTACAAAGATCGCGGGTTCGAATCTTGGCATGTATCGATGACTTAATATTTAAGTTATGTACATTTGTGAACTTAAGTAAGAACAGCGAAATCAAACGGTGAATGAAAAGATTGTGAGGAAACCAGCACACTGAAATTATCTCTGTGTGTGTGGTGACCCCAATATAGTGGCAACAGGCTCGCCCCCTGTTCCATGGGACCTAATCTAACCACATCTGGTGAAAAGTGGGTTTTTATTCGCCTCTTACTCGCACTCTTACTGGGAAAAAAAGGCGTGATAATATAAAAAAAAATACTTTAAAATAGATCAATTAAATTATATAACACAATAAAACAATAAGGAACAATCATTATTATTTTATTCGAACAGTCATGTGTAGATAGACTAAACCGTAGTTTCTCTCCCTACAATGAATGAAATACTTCCTTCTTTACAAGAAAAAAAAAACCATGGCTCCTTTTATATAATAATTAATTATACCAATTGTATATATTCCGTCTGTTATCTATTAACAATAACAACTTAAAAAATAATTCTCTGTCTCTCTAATCGGGCTATAATAGAACCCTAGCGCCCACAAGGGAGAGGTACCGCCTACGTTAGGAATCTATGAGCTAAACGATTGCTGATATCTACGATAGTTCTAAAAAATATAGATTAAAGCGAAAATATTTACTTAACTACGATGACAATATGAAAATTTTTACAATAGAAAGTGAGCGAGGTCAATCAAAGTTTACTAAAACTCTCCTTGTTGGCCTTTGTTAATGTTTCTGTGTTCAGTTGAATAAATAAAATATGAATAAATTTGACAAAAATAATCATTTGGACTCACCATAATTAAATCATCATATGAAAATGATACTCATTAGACACCAATGAAAAATTGACGTAAGTTGTTATACTTAGTTTCTAAAAATACTTAGTAGCACAAAATACATAGTTTGACGACTGGCACGCGAAGAAACTGGTTTTATCATTAGTCAATTTGTAAGCGACACGCCTTAAAATTATATATGCAAATATTCAAAAAATACATAGCACATACCAAAAGTTATTTGTTGGTTTAAAAATACACTAGAAAAACAATAAAGTTGAACAAGTTATATAATTCAATGTAGTCATTCATTTCATTAACACGCTATGGCCCCAAAGATGGGGCAAAGTGCGTCCACAGTCTTGGGTCACTGAATGTAGTAGTTCATAAAAAATATGTATTAACATATTAATCCTAAAAGAATTTAAGAAATGTAAACATAGCCAGCAAACACAAAATCCTTCAATAAATAGCGTAAAAGAATTTTACACTTTCTGCCACAATATACATCAATGACGAATCACTTTCGCTGGCGCGTCAATGTCCAGCACATTTAATAGAAAACAGCAATTTAAACACGCCGCGAGGCCATCATAACATTACCGTATATCTGTTAACGCAGAAACCGTAAATAACCATAGATATATCGTCGATATTCGCCGCGGGGCACTAACATTATGAAACAGGTTTATGTACACGGCACATACTCTAATATTTTTGTCACGGATTGAGGTCGTAGCTCAGGAGATCAATGACTTGATAAAATATAACATCCACGGAATGAGCTGAAGCTAGATTAACAACATATAAGTAGATCAAAGGGGCTAAATTTTAATCAAAAGTATTGAAAGATGCGATGGCTCTTAAAAATAAACGTCAAAGTTCTCTCATAAGCAATGTTAAATAGAAACAAAACAATGAATCAAGCGCGCAGAAATAGAATACGATAACCGCCTTCAAGATATTTATAGAGTACGTTCCATCGGGAATCAGAAAATAGCGCACTCGCATGCTGTTTGGGTGAAGGAGGGACAGTTAATGCGATATTTATAAAAACTACACGTGAAACACTCCCTCGACTAGTTAACACAAAAAAAGAATATTTATAGTGGAATTGCCAGTTGTATAAATAGAAGCTTAAAAACTTTTAAAGGAATTTAGTCAAATTATTGATGATTATAACGAATGTAACGACGGTATCATCATCATCATCAGCCGATAGACGTCGAAGGCTGAACATAGGCCTCCCACCAAAGATCTCCATATCGATCGTCATATGTTACTTGCATCCAGTATGTTCTCGCGATTCTCACCAAATTGTCGACAACGACAGTATATTCTACATATATTATAATAATATATGTAACTATCACACTTCTTCACACTACTCTTTCAAATATATGTAATTATTTTTAAACTTATTCACTTCTTGTCGAATTACTTTGTGTATGTATCTAAGCTAGCGCTGGTGTTTTTATCATTACTCGTGTCAATAGAAAATATGCATGTATTTTTATTCGAAGTTGACTAAGCTTTGTAAAAAAAATATTTTACGCGTTAAAAATAAGTTACTTTATATTAAAAAATAATTAAAGAAGTCAACGGTTACGGACCTGATGTCACAGCATAGACTATGACGTCACTACAGTCTTATTTCTAATATTAACAAAAAAGCTTTTATTGACAAAAAATACTTATAAAATATTTGCCCTGACCAATGGTCTCGCGTTAGAAAAATATGTATTACAAGTCTTGAAAAAAAAAATCAATCCCAAAAAGATGTAGACTGTAATAAACATGATTGAGGCAGAATGGTGAACAAGTAAAGTTTATTATTCTCATATTTTCATTATACTTGTAAATTGTTACAATATAATTCTCAATACTATGTTACACAAACATTTCAAAACGTTACACTCTTATATTTTAACATTGAATAAAATGTAGGCTATACTAGTTGCAAAGATAATAATGAAATCTTTTTTTTTTTTTAGTTTTGTTGATTAGTTTACGATAAGCAAATGATTAGAAGCTAATTGCGATAAAATAACTCACTTATTCAATCAGCGAGTACATCATACACATGTTATACTACAATAAACTATTATAAGTATATACAAAGTAGTGCAAATCGCCGTGTCCTATTTACGCGAGGGCGGGAACATGGATATTCACGACACCTGGCCTGGGGCCCGCCGCTGCCGGAATCGATTTAATCGCCGTATTATTGGAAAAGAACGTTGTACTATGCGCAGGTCGATAACACAGTATGCATTGAGTCATATTCAGATCGCCCGCAGCCGTCCGATCAACCCAAAACAAAAGGATTTTGCATACATTGTTCACGTGTAAACATATCACGCGTTTCGGTTTGCCAAATCATAACCTGCTCTTGATAACTTTATATAAGAATGGCATTTCATTTCTTTAAAAAGTTCAGACAGAATGGTCATCATCTTTAAACAAAATTATGACGATTGTGATATCTTCTTATATCACAATCAATCAACAGGGCTAGCTGTGTAGTTTGTAGTGGCGTGTTGCACAATATTTGACACTACAAATAATAAAATAGATTGGAAGGCAGCAGAAGCAAATTCTTACCAAAGTTTCATAAAAAAAAACTTAGTAATAATTAGAAATTTTATGTACATACAAGCTGTAAATGTAAACTGTTGAAAAGTTAATACAAATTTTGATACACATGTAATATCTACAAATAAATTGACGAAGCAGGTACAAACAAGCAATATTCCATTTTTTAACTGTAGCTTCATTTTAATTGCATTAAATTGAGTCAATAAAGTTAAAATTACTTGAAAAGCAGAACATAGTTAATAGTTTATACTCGCGTTAGGACTCTTGCTGGTGACCCTTTAAATAGAGACCAAAGGCGACAAGCATGAAGTGGTGCTGTGGATATCATCATAAAAAGCGCTATATTACTATGGGCATTTATTATCGTACGGAAGCCCTGCTTACTTTAGTCGGTTTCAATATCATCATTATAAGCCGACAGAGGTCCACTGCTGGGCATCGTCGGTTTAGCGAAAAAAAATATTTTCCTTTTCATTTAATCACAGGAACAAAAATAAAAAAAAACAATTATTATCCGAAAACCAGTAAGGTTTATCTGGATAATACAGTGGTCGTGGCCTAGCTGCAATGCAAGTTACATCCGGGCTGGTTTGCAATGAGCCATCTTTTTAACTTCACTCGGTGTGATCCTGACGATACGACAATATCTTGGATATCTATTGGTAAGCTATTTATTCAATTGGGTATGATATAATCAAAAATTCTGGTACCATAAACATTGTTGTATTTCGGGTAGGTAGATATTCGGTGTAGGTATTTCTATTAATTTTACACTTATTTAAATAATGTACAATAAAACAGAGAAAGCCGTTTTAATTTATAAACACACATGTTTAAGAAACGTAAACATATCAGTACAGGAAGTTGATATGACCGAAATTGATTCCCCCGCTTAGCCTACCTGACCATAAGCGGCATCTATGTTTAGCTACGGTTAAGTGCGGCAACTGTAAAAACATCTGTATTAGGGCTTGTTCACACGAGCGTGAAGTCGTCACGCAACGCAGCGGATACGTGGAGTAGGCACTAGCCGTATGCCGACGACGAAAGAAAATTCGTAACTACCCACATTCCGTTGTGTTGCGGCTATCATCTTAAGGATTAGATAAACGGGAAGATCAAATTCCCCCACGTATAAAAGGAGAAACTAATTGATTGATAGGAGAAATAGATATTTTCAAGAGAAATTTTTGCAATGGAATTCCTTCATAGTTACGCCTGAGCAATAAAAGTGAAAATCGGCTCATTTGATATTCGAAATCACTTAAGTTGAATACGTTGAAAGTAAAATTTGTTAGTTTATTTTTTATATTCGCCTTATAATTGAAACAATTGTAGGGTTTTCAAAATTAATAGTTACGTATGTCATTGTAAAAATATAATTTAGATAGATTAATTTTCATTAGCCCTGTAGTCTCGGGTTATTAAGAATAGGACTAAGATGATTCCTACCTATCGTAGAAGACGATTATAAGTATTCTTGGGTTTGCAAACTTTGAGCGCGGGGGCGATCGCTCAGAGCTCGATAAGCGAGCATTAGAAAGACAGCACATTCAATGTGGTTTTGTATTTGCTATAGTACAACGTGGATGTTAAGGAGGACTTTTCCTTTCCTTGGTACGTACTTAACCAGAGTGCAGTACAAGTGTTTCCTGTAAGAGATCTCGGAACCCCTCCCAACGCACAAGACCACCGAGGAGGTTTTATTGGGTGGATATCTCACATAACCCTGACTTCCTTCCAAAAGTAAGATGTCTTCCGAAGATTTCTCCCCCGATAACAAAAACAGATTATTAAACTACTTTAATTGAGATGAAAACACTGGTTTTCTTAATATATTTGCAATATATGTATTAATTATTGAAGTAAAGTAATTTACACTCAACATCTACATAATATTACAGACTAATAAATTACACTATCACGATAAAATCGCCAACGCAATCGGCGGTGTGAACACACTAAAAATATACATCACTCCGAATGTATCCATTCGACCAACTGTTGAGTACCGAACTTAAAATATACTCCCGTCTAGCCCTTGTGTTTGAAGGTGAAGGGTTGATGGCAGCCAAATTAACGCTTTTGTTCACGGTTTAAATAAAATTTATTCGAATGGGTTTACGACCACTTATGTTACATCGCAGGGCAAATGATTAGGAAACTATTCAGATAAGCTCACTAATCAATTATAATGATATGATTTTATTACTGAAATAGTGTAACGAAAGTGTAGCATTTCTATTAACAATATTAATATAATATTTTATAAAATTAGCCAATTTTTTTTAACGTTTTTAATATTTTTAACATTCGTTAATAGCTATTACCCAAACATCTAGGATTTATTTGTTATACCGATAATGAATGTTATTTTACATAAATTAATAAGGACAAATAATAAGAGTATAAACCGACAAGTACATTTATGTATGTTTATGTTTCAAACAGGTACCTCTCCATAAAACCGAATTAACTTCTAACAAAATAAAATGAATGCCACGCAGATTCGTAATTGGTATTAATTGGTTTAGTAGGTACCTCAAAATGTCCATTGGCTTTTTGTATTACAGAGTTGAAAAAAAATATATACAATGTTAATATAATAGCAGCAATCGTTAAAAATACGTTACGAAGCGTTTATGTATTCATTAAATTTAAAATAGCCAGGTACAATAAAAACCAATTATAACAAAGTCGTCTACATAGAGAGTTAAAAATGGATGCAACAAAAACCCCAAACAATCCGGTTCGGTAAGCCTGAGGATGCCTTTGACCCGCGACATCCGGTTAGGCGCCGTGGCACGGGCAACACATGCGCAAGACAATTATTCCTAGGGTAATAGATGTCATATGTCTTTTTTTTATTATACATAACTCCTATATCACCGATGTAAAGTGAAACTGTTTACAGTTTAAAGCACCTTTACAATATTTATAAGTATTGTATGAAATAACTTTTATTGTTGTTTTTTATTATGTATCTAATTTTAAATCACCAAATAGAACATAAAATAAATATTTAATACAAAAAATATCAAAAGAATACAGTAAAAAAAAATTTTGAAGTCTATCATCTTTGTGGTTATCAATAGATCTTTTGCAGCGTCCCTTAAAACAATAATGTAAAGTACTTTGTTAAATATGCATTCTTTTATACTATTCCTTAAAGAAACCTTAATTTTAATGTTGTTTTTTTTTAGAAAACGAACGGAAAAACAAAAATAAAATTGTATCGCGGCAAGATCAAAGACTATTACGATGATTGTTCAAATGTGGTGCTCTTCGTTAAACTGGGGTTAATGGGATGGCATTCTCCCTTCTATTATTAGTTTATGGTGAAAGATTTCTTCTCGAAGTGACACCTTTTATTTTGTTATATTTTTAGAGGAGGGAATAGGCTACTTCCAGACCAGTTCGCCGTTTACCATCAGATGGAATTGTAACATAGCGTCAGTCCATATAATTTAACAACAAATTACGCCGATTCAATTAAATTATACTGAGAAATATAACTTTGTTAAGATATATAAAAAAAGATAGAAATTTCTATTTTTGTAATCAAGATGACAAAAAATATTCACATGGATAAAGAAATGACATGGACTAAGAATACTAATTCCTTCAAAGCAATTTTTATACGATATTTATCTGAGTATTTCAGATTGTTACTACGTTAACTTATAACTTCCTCGTTATGCTATTCTTCTACATTTAAAGTACTTAAAGTAGTTAAAATGCGTATGTTTTGTGTAGTTTAACGTTCCCAAAATTGTCGTTGGCTATAATTTTGTGCAATTGAAGTATATCACGCATAAAGACATACATACCTTAAAACTTAAATAAACAATTTTTACGTACTCAACTTGAACGTGATGAATAGAGGCGTACAAAGACTTTACAGAGGAATGGATAAGCATTGCTTGTATACCTAGATGTCTCAAAGGCTTTGTTTAGGCTAGCTTATGAAATATCGTCTGGTTCGCTTTATTGGAACAAAGACTTAGTGAATGGTTTTTCTTGTGATTGTCGAATGGTGTACATCTGAACCAAAGACGTCTGAGTAGTTCTCAGACTGTTGCTCAGAGGTCCGCTCTGAAAAACCGCCACTCTTCAGCAGCTCTGTTTCTGCTGCATGTTCAGTAAAAAATCGATCCAGTATTTTTGAATACGCTAACAACACTGCTGTGTGGGTAACTCATCCACAGGCGCGTCACGATCAACTTATTCATTATTAACTCAACTGATGAACGTTAACTGCCGGTCTGGCTGTGTGGTAATGTATTCCACCGGTTAAAATCGGGAAATAACAGTTATGTAAGATTTAACACCGTTAAAATGCAGGCATGTATATTTATTTCGAAGAGGAATCCACTCACTGTGGCTGCTACTCATCACTCCTTACACAAGGCTGTTAATGCGTTGATAGACACCGACTTTCCGCTCTGATTCATAAGGCATTTTATTAGAAGCCTACCACATTTCTCTTTTCAGCTAAAACTAACAAATAAAAACACCTATTTATTTGCACCGTTATAAATTTGTTGATGGATATGTAGCTTTTTATGACTAACGTCTTCCAAAGGATTATCTTGCGCTCTTATGACCTTGTCGTGGTTTGATCGGCTACTACTTATTAGAAATTGGAGATTGTTAACTAAGGTACGAATGAAAAGGCGATACCTTCTTCGATAATGGGTAAAGCGTTCAACGTATAAAAAGAGATGTTCTAGTGATGCGAAGTTATTAAATAACAGTGTAAGTGAAATATTCGAGAGCAGCCAGTCGCAGGAGAGTCGGTGGTGGCAAAGACATAGTTAAGTCGGGCGGGCGGCGTGCCAAAGCGGTCGCCGCGCACCCGATGTTAGCTATTTATTGCAATTATTTGCGGATTTCTTGACGGGCGAGTTTGCGATACGTCCGCTGGACCTAACTTTACTATTCACTGAATACATAAACGGTTAACATCTCCTTGGGCACTATCAAATATCATGTCAACAGCGCTTTTTAAAAATAAAACGTGTTATCTTGTCTATAAGGTTTATTTCAACGGCGTTCAGCATTTTTAACCATAGTACTTATTTATGCATAACCAAACTATATAAATGCTTATTAGTTTCTTTAAATTAAAACGAATTATTGTTTAAATTAGTTAAGAGTATTAATTAATGCGAATTTTTAGAGGATTGTATTACTTTCTAGTGTAACGTTGACCTACCGATAATATCAATCATTACAACGATATTATTATATTCGCATTGAAAATTGGTAAACCGATATAGAATTTATCATATTGCAGCCTTACTTAGTAATGATTAACAATAAATACCGTAGTTTATGCTTACAAATAAAAAAAAATCTGTGTTAATTTTTTGTAGTAATTCGTCTAATGATTCAGTATTGATAGTGTTCAGTTTTGTATATAATATTAAAATTTCTTTATTAATGACGCCTGAATTATTATACCACCATCTACTTGAGAATAAACGTCCTTAAATGGGTCAAGAAGTTTCGGAGTTTCGTAGTAATGAGGAATATAATATGTTTTTTACCTTTAGTACTATGTAAATGTTTAGACGTATTAAAGAAAACGCTGATATTTTGACATAGCAACGATATGATTCAATTTTATTGATTCGTTGAATGTACGTTTATGAACATAGATGTAAAGTATCATCTGAAACATTTTCTTACTTAGTAATTATATTCTATTTTACTAAACTTTGGCCCGCACAAGGCTACACTTCCTATGTTTGTTCAAACAAAGGAATAATTTGCCGTACGTAAAGTCACGTGTATGTACCGGTATAATCGGCTTATTGTATTGCAATAGCTCCACGCCCCCACGTTCTACACCACGTTAATGTCCAATTTTAATCAAATGGGTCATCCGTTGTTTAAAACGTACAGACGAATTGGAACTTAAGATGCAATCACGTTGTGTCGCTGTGACTCATAAGGGCCCACGCAAATGTATCGTAATGTTTGTGTAAAAAAAATATGTATGACATCATTATGCAGACAGTAACTACATGCAAGTTACTACTGATTGTAACCTTAAGGCGCTTACCTAAACGGTCATCAATAAGACGCCCATCACCGTTATTTAAATAATTTCCAAGTTACAGCCCTTTATAATATCACAAAGGTTCACATGCTACTTAAAATGTTTTTGTATTTATAATCCCTTTTTATCAGAATATTTTGTAGAGCCACTTCCTAAAACCAATTCGGCTATTCAAAAGATTTATTTTGAAAATGTTGGTTAACTATTCACTTTTTTTCTGGGTATCGGTAATAAAGGTTCCTTTAACTTTTAAGTATCATAAAAGTGATGATATAATCAATTATAACCTACTGAAAGAAAAATGTTAAACTCGGTGTCTAAATATAAAAAAGCATACTGTTTTCAATAATAGAATAACAACACAGGAGTGGTTCTAATTTATATTACTCGTTCTATATTTGTACATAGGTATGAAAAGCAAAGAACAAAATCTCATAAATATGTAAATTTGTTTTCAAATATATTAAAATTCAATTCGTTTTTCTTATAACGATATTTCGCTGTTACAGAAACAATTGGGCATATATATTGTTTTTAGTTTAAAAACAAGCTTCCAAAAAAGGACTAGCAGTGTCAACGACCTAACTTAGCAACTGATAAGTACGTGACACTTAAAACGATGAGGATATCTACAAAAAGCAAGCAAACAGAGCCACTTAACGATCTACTGTCGCTTTAGGTGCCTCCAAAATTATTACATAGTGTGTGGTCGAAATGGAATTTGATAATTGGTAAAGTTTTACGTCCCGTTCAAAGACTATTATTCCGATTGGTAGAGTTAAAATCAATTCTACTATATTCACATTCTTTAAGCATATTAGGTACCATTAAATGTATGCTTTACTTCGATACGCTATTAATTGAAGAGATTGGTCTTTGAATCATTGTTAGTAATATATTTAACAGATAAGCGATGTATTTGGGTGTGAGCGACGACCAACGCATGGGCAGACGAAGGGCGTGTATAAAAGGAAGTGAGGAGGGGAAATCTGTTATCTTTGTTACCGGTCCGGATGATATACGTGTAAACATATGTTTATGTATATAACTGAACAACACTCATACCAATAGTTTTATGTATAATATTTATAATTATATAAAAGTGTAATATAATAATTTAACTTACATTTAATAGTATCAAAGTTAATAATTATAGAAAAATAAAATTATCTATAAACTCGTTTGAGTATACATAGATATTTTAGACATGATTAAAAACAAATATTTGAGATATTTAAATATAATTCTTTAATAATCAATAAATGGCTATTATATTTTTCTTTTATACATAGATGTCATTATATCAAAAATATTAGTGTATGTCAAATATAGTAGATTAAATTATGAAAACTTTATTATGCACTGCGTTATAATAAAGCAAACTAATAAAAAATAACAATAATTTGGGCATCTCCATTACAATAAACAGAATTGTATTTAGGACTATATCAAACGCATCATTATCTTCTTACTCAATAGATTTCTCTTTTTTTGTTTCATAAACATATGCAGGGGGAAGGCTTTCACCTGGTGGTAAATGATATGTCTGCCCTTAACAAGACGCTAGTAAGGATGTTACACACACCATTATATTATGCTAACACCGTGAGACATGAGTTGTTATGTCTCGTTGTCCCAGTAGTTTTATTAGCTACAGTGCTTTTCAAACCGGAACACAGAAATCTTCGCACACTACTCTGTTTGGCAGGAGAAATAGGATCTACGGTGGTACCTATCTCTAGACAGTCTCTGGTAAAAGAAACCAGTACATACTCTTCACGAATACAGTAATTGTTTCTCTTTAGTTGTTCTCTTAGCAGCTTGTAACTAAGCAAGTGACCGAAGTAAAATATTTAACTTTTTATTATCTATTTTACTTGTCTACAGTCAGCTGATTTGAGCATTTCGTGCGCTTCTAGTTTGTAACTGATCATTCGTCAGCATTTAAATCAGTATCAAATTTAATTGATACATTTGAATAACTAAAACTAATTTCGTATTATTATGGTTATTATATACTTTTGTAATAATAATTTTAATAATGTTACTTCTATAATGTATTGAAACGAACAAACAAAACAAACGAACAAGGATGAACAATTATATTGAAATATTGTAAAGGTAAGATTTTAATATCGTCATCATCAGGCGACAAACGTCCCCTGCTGGACATAGGCCTTCCTCAAGATATCCACATCGAACGGTTCTGCTCTGACCGCATCCAGCTGCTTCCCTTTCTTTCGCCAGATATAAGTAAGATTTTAATAGCAGGACTATACTGACAAAACTTCTGTTTGTGTTGTTATTATCTAATTAAATAAATTAATTTTGAACAGTTTCCGTGAATTATCGGTAACAAAAACAAATGTGAAAGTTTTGTCTCTCATATAAAAGAATCATTTTAAAACTTTATCGAAATTTTCAGTATAACTCATGAATCGATTAAACCTTTTGTCAAATGCCTTCAGGCCGCATCTCAGGTATATCATCATAATCATAGTTTCAATCTATCGCTGTCCACTATTGAAAATAGGCCTCCTCAAACGGTTTGCAGTGTAACCGGCCTGGTTACACCACCATACAACGATTCTTTTTGATCCCCATCACTTGGCAGCCGAGCGTTCCACACTGCACTTGCCAATTGCCATCGGCCGTCTGATCTTCACACTGTAGCCCACCCATTGCCACTTCAGTTTACAAATCCGCCGGGTTCTATCTACTCTACCTTTCTTCTTCTATAAATCCCCGTATTCCTGATTTTAACACCTAGTCGTTTCATTACGTCCTTGAGCGACGTAGAGCTTTTTAACGAGAGCTATCGTTAGATCCTCGTCTCCGTTTTGTCAGGTGTGTACAAAGATGAGATTGAAATGCGCTGCACTGCATTGTTGCTTTGATTGGCTCTGCAACGAATTAATCAATATGTTCTATTTTACGATACTATTTATATAGCAACAATAACAACATTCTAATTTTTAACAGAACAAGAAATTATACATTATCATTTATAATATTTTTGTTATAAGCTATTAAAAATTTTGGTCTGAGTACAAAAAAAAATGGTCTTGAATTGTATATAATATATGATTTCTTACTTTTTTATAACAAAACTACATGAATATTTAAGTTAGACATGACTATATAATGTATTACGTTCACAAAAAAGTTTCATAACTTTTCTAGCAATATTACCAAATAGGTGAGTGTTAAAACTACAGCAGCACCGGCACAATACCATGGTTTATTCATTCCTTTCGCAATCAGTTGACTCCATGCTGGTAATTATATATTACCAGCAAACAATAGTTTAAAGTGTTCTTAAAAAACTTATTTTTTTGGTATTTTAAATAGTGAACTATAAATTTTTTTTCTTTTTAAAACACAGATTCAAGAGGCGGTTATTTCAAGTTATAAATGTTATAAATTTGTTCTTCCTGATTATATATTAATTTTCAACTGGAATTAAATAGATTTTAAAAAGAATTTGTGCTATGGAGATATTACTATGAAATAATTCCTTAAATATATTTTAACTTTTATTTAAAAATTATATAACAAAAGTATGTTTCTGATTATCTATAATATAAATGTATGTATAATATGAATTTTATATTATGTGTAGTAATAATACTAATTTAGTTGATTGAAACAATTTAAAAGACGCTATAGATCCAAAGTAAGGTATTCTTGAGCATTGGTAGACTGCCAACTTTACTGTCACATGCGAGATTTACGAAAATAAGGTATTTCTAAAAGGAATTTGCAGTAAAAACTAAAATCCTATATAAAAAAAGGAAAGGTAATATTCAAATTAAAAATCCTAACTTGCTATGAACTAGAAAAAATTTACAAATAGCAATGTTTCATTCATGATCAATTAAAAATGTTTTGTTTGTTATTTTCACTTGTATATGTATATTTAAATTCTTGAATGTTACATATTTTAAAACATTCTGTTGTTTTGTTGTCTTCATTTATAGCAGATCTATATATATTCTCATGATCTATACATGATCTATAGATCATTAACCATTTTGTATAATGATCTCATGACATTAATAATAATTCTAATAAACATTTAATTATTCCTATAAATTTCAGGTACAGTAATAATTAAATGTATTTTTTTTTGAGTTAAAAATAGTGCCATCTTCACATAGAGGATGACACTTCTGCTGAAAAAATATACCAACAATATTGTATATATATATTAATATATATTTTGATCACCTATAATTTGAGGTAGCCTAAAAGATGCATTCATCACTGCAATTACAGTAATAAGGTTACAGTTCTTGGTTGTGGAATACAGATGAAACACCTATCAAAGTGGATAAAAAAATTGCCATTTGTTTCAGATACTTTTTAAAATGTCTAAATAACAATATATCTAAAATGTATATATAAAAAGCCTCTTTGACAAGCCTACTTCTGGGAAACACTGCCATGTTTTAAGAGAGAGTCAAGTCTATTTATCCAATTTATCTATTATGAAATCAAATTGTAATTAATATATCAACGTTGTTTTTTAACTTCATTATGATTGTAAAGTCATATAAATAAGTGTAACAACAATAAAACTTCAATATTTGTAAGAGCCCATAAACAAATTAAAAGAATGAATCAGTATTCGGCTTAAGGAAGCAGCTAGCCCTTGACATACCTGTATCCTGACAGAGGGTCAAGGCAATTTGGTAGAACAAATACCAAGTGAAACAAGTTTTGGTGCTGTATGACTAGCTTATTTCTTATTTTGTAAGTTTACGGAACATAAGCCTATTTTACTTTCTGTAAAACTAATATTTAAATAATTGTGTAATTCACTATTTCTTACATTTTCTTATTACTAGAAGCAACTTATAAAAGTTATATTAAAAAATTTTTAGTATGATATAGTTTATTGAAAAACTACCTGTTTTTATGAATGATTAGAAGTAAATCTATAGCTTCTTTGGGAGAAAATTTACTGTTATTGATAAAGATTTATTTTAACATCTTTATTCAGGTAATATTTTTTTTTAATTTTAATGTCTTAACAGGAATTTTCAAATTTAAATATCTACTTGAAAATACAGGTCTAGTGTTTATTTCAAGGAATATGCAAAAAGTTGTTGGATTCCTTAAAAATGTTTCCTAGTGGTCCCCTAATAAATGTTTATACTTTTTTAAAGATTAAATGACATATGATAAATATAGCAGAAAATGTTAAGTAATAAGTATATTGATATTCCTTTACTACATCAAGCCTTATCAATATAAAGATAGGCAAACTATAAGATATAACTTGCGGTACAGGGGTACAATAATATGACATATGTTTATCAATTTCAAAATCATGCAAAAAAGAGATTTAAAAATATTTTTTAAAAAAACAGAAAATCTCCAATCTGTTATATTAAAAGATAATTCAGCACACTATTATAGTGATAGTGTCAATTAAAGTTCCACTACATATTCAATAGAAAAGACAGGTAATACTCATATGTGGACACAACAGTCGTTCATCTAGTTCTGTAGAGCGCCATCTCACTTGTCTGCATTACGAATGCGATCTCGCTATCGCCTTCGCTCCCTTCACTCCATGGTAAGAGAAAGTAACAAAAGAGAAATAATACTTCTTAGCCTCAAAATACAATAAAACTCGTATCCGCCTTTAAAATGTATTTACTTACATGTTACGAAACATTCGCTTTAATTTGAATTACCGCGTTCCTGACATAATCTTAGCATAACAAACAAACTTTAAGATTCATAACCTATACTGTATATTGTATACATAGTTATTAGCTATATTCTTATCTATACTTTGTCATGCACTTGGTTATGTATACAAATTTGTTTTTATATTCTGTACGACTGATGACTAAAGTAAACAAAAACAGGTGAACTAACCCTTTCTTCATGAGCCACCACCGATGGCCCCGGTTTTGTTAGGAATGTTCCAATGAAGAAGACACTCATCCATTTTACAAACACGCATAAACAATCACAATATAAATTACTTATGTTTGCACTACTTGTCACAATCAAAATATAATTCCACTATTCGCTGCGCTAAACGCAGACGTCATTGACAAACAACCAAAGTGACGAGCTATTGCACGGGTTCACATAGTAGACGAAAACACTACATATTTTCAAAGCCATTGCGTCGAAATATCACAATTCTTATCACTTGACGTTGTTACATTGCTAACCACATCGTCTTAATGTGTTATTTATAAAAATAAAAATGTACAAAGCAAAAATTACTCGTAGACAGCACTCGCGACGTTGCACACTCGCGTATAACGTGCGATTTCTTTTTAACACACACACATACAAATGAAGGTAACAGATAACAATGGCCTACTTCAAATAAATATAATCACTATGGCAACATTAAGTATCATATAATTGTTATGATTTGAAGTGTTTTTACGAGTTTGTATAGTCACTTTTATTTTATTGTTGATTTATTACCAAAAATAAGTATTTTAATTGATCCTTTGGAAAATTATTCAAACACTAAGTTGGATCGAATATTTTTTACAAAACAACTAATTAAAACATGGCTAATATCCAGCAGTGGACGTTTACTGACGGTAGATGATGATAATCGTAGTCATGGTACCAATGAAACTTATTACAAAAGATGATCCACTACTCATTCCATTTTGTGGGGAGTTTATCGCCATGTGAGTAGGTCTACCGCAGTGTCACATTTCTGCTGCCAACCAATACTATTATCTAAAGGTTACCGAATTCTGTCTTAGGCTTCTATAATAATAAAGGTATTGGAGAACTATGATGATGTGCCTTATAGATATTCTTAACACATTAAGGATCACAAAGAAATATGTAAAACACGACTGAGACTACACGGTAATTGGTTTTTGCAAATTGATATTTTGACCAGTCTGATCGTTTCCTTTCATAAGAATGAAACGAGGGCAAACTTCGGTTGTGTTTGTTAATTTCTTAGCATACCGTGGTTTTAATCATCGATTTTAATACATCGGCTATTAATGTAAATAAATACACAAAGTGGATACAATGTATCAAAGTAGGTGATTTAAAAAACAGCGCAGAGAAAACAAGTTATTTTGGCCCATCCATAATAGAACGCGTAATACGAGAAAATAAGTGAGCGGACCTCCGGTGTTAATAGCAATTGATTGTTGTAATAGTTGTTTCACATACTTTTAAATAAATGTCTTGCTCGTCGAGTCTTAGTATGAAAAAGTACTTAAATTGATTGTATTTTAAAAATTAAAGATACTGTGAATTTTTTTTAACATATGATTAATTATGGTCCACCATTCCCATTTCCAGGCCTAGAGCTGTGAAATCAGTACGTAAAATCAAAGTTTTCAAATATATATTTTTATTTTTTGTTTTATATACAAAGCACAACATATGTTTACTATAGGAAAAAATGCAGTTTGAAATCAGTAGATGACAATTATTAACATGGGTAGGGGCGCACAGAGTTCGGGTGTGATATGCGTATAGTAACTGAAATCTCTGTTAAAATATAGTTAAAAATAAGCTTATAAATTTCAATTTAGTATACTTAAAGACATTTTGAGTGATTTGAGAGACTATTATTTAGCGAGGTTCAAGGAGCTGGGTATGCATTGTTCTTTTGCTGGTATGGATAATGGAGGTAATACAGAGTAAGAATAACAATCACTGTAAATATGTAATACTTTTATTAGAAATTAAAAACAAAATCCCTTACACTACCTAAATAAGGCACGACGTGACCAATCAAACGCAGAGCACGACGAGAGAATGTTCAGGAAGCGATGCGAATCATTAGCTAAATCAACAATTTTGTATATTTTTTATATTTAAAAAATCAGTCGCTGTACAAAGAAATTTTATATTTATGAACATAAGGATACTATTTAGAAAATTGGATCCATTATCTATCACCTTACGATTTTGACGGAATGAAATACTATGCTTTTTTTTTAAACGCCGAAAAATGTGGACGTCGTACACCTACCACCACACCTGGTTGGTGATGCGCCCCCCCATAAAAATACTTGACGCTATGAGACAAGATATTAATTCTCGTTATCTCAATGACTTCGCTAGACACGGCGTCCTTTAAACCGGTACACAATAGTTTTGGCAGTACTTTTTGCCGGCAGAAATATTATTCTGAGAATAAGCAATTAAATGTTTTCGAAACTTTGGGCTGATCCATAACTATAAAGGTATATTTAACTTTTAATAATTATTATAAATAGTAAACTTTACCAAAATTAAACGCATTATAAAATTTTGTCATGGAATAGTTTTTTATAAACAGACAATAGTCTTCATTAGTTATTAAAATAGCAATAATACTTTTTTAATTAGTTTTGAATTTATTTGTCTTAATTTTCAAAAAACATTATCAATTTCGATTAGTGAAACATTTACGTTATATTCTCCCATAATCTATGTTTTAGGTGATGGTTAATTAAAGTATAGAGGTTTCAGTGCGTTTCGTGGGGGGTCCCAGACTTTCCTAACGCATTAGAGGACAAGGACTGTATAGGTTTAAGTGGAGAGAATCCCACATAACCCTGAATTTCCCCTGAAAGCAATACCTTTTGGAACTTTCCGCATCAGGCAACAAAAAAACATTTTATAGTCAATTGTATACAAGCCCAATACAAAGTGGATATGTGACAGGGATAGTGAATATCTTAAATATACTGCTATATCAAACTTTACATATTATACAACAATTTATTTTAAAGTATACATATACATACAATTTGTACACTCGTCATCATATGGATGAGTGTTGTGTTTGTGTAAATAAAACTAATATTCATTCAATACAAGTTCTTCACATGTCACAAAAATCGATCAGTGCTTTGTGCGTATATTACAATAATAGTGGTAAATTAATTTTTTTAAATCAAAAGAAATCATACAAAAAAATGTCGGTCAAATGCAAAAATATCTTAAAAAAAAATAAATTAATAAACTTGAAGTCGGCCGTTTATAACTACACACTAAATTTGTAAATAACATAAGAATATTATTTAATTTGTATGTCTTTGTACCAAATAATGATTCAAGTAAATATCTAAATCTGAAATGAGAGTGAATAGAAATATAAGTAGAGAGCAAGAAGAAAATTCGAACGGATGAGGTCGGAAATTGTCAACTTTTCATACAAAAAGTTTCATTTCTCTCCTTTTGAAAGAGACATAAACAAAATTTTTTAACAAGAAAAATTTTGAAAGTCTAACTTAGAAACAGGAGCTTTGATATCATCATCATTAAGTGCCGCCACCTTCAAATGGTTTTTTTTTAATATGAAGCGACGAGACGAAGACGTTCACATAATGGTAAGTGATAAGCCAGCTTAATAATCTGTACTTTAGTGTAATAGACACAAGATAAGTCTTGTAAATGCAGTAATTTTACTAACTACAGCACCCTCCAAATTGGAAAACAATCATGATTGCACATTACTGTTTAGCGGCAGAAATGGGGCTGAATTGTTATTTACCTTGACGGTCTGTGATAACCGACCGATACGTACCACCTTTATTGTGAGGGTCAGATCGAGAAAACTACTTCAATCTTCAACTACTGTATATCGAGAACACGGTCTAGGATAGTTTTTTCAACCGTGGGCACTGAAAAGATTCTTTTCAATATAAAATTTTATAATTTAAAGAGAAACATTTTATATTTAAAAAGTAACACATTTAATACAAAATTGTTAAATTTGTAGATAAATAAATAATTTAAAAACATGTTCTGTTGAAGAACTGTATGCCCGATTTCCATTTGAAGATGGCATTTATTGATGATGATGATGAAATAATGATATTAAATTACAGCATATAAATGAAAATCCATTTAATACACGAGAAAGTAAAGAAATAGTTATTCATTAATTAGGAATTTTGTCACAAATCAACAATAAAAGGAATAAAGGCATATAAATTTTATCAAATCTGTGTAATTTTATTGTTAGAGATTTGGTTACAAGATATTTAAGTCCAGCAGTGGACGTTTACTGGTTGAGATGATGATGAAAGATTTGGTCATCGATTTATAATTTACAAAATACAAAAACATCTCTCATGGTGTTAAAACGACAACGTAGGTAAATTACTGCAAAAATATCATCATAGATTATCACATATTTCTAAATGTTTTGAATAATAAAAACTGAAAATAAAATAGTAAAATATTTTAGTTTTTTTTAAAAAAATTTAAGACATCAAATTTTCCTCCATCAGTCAGTTGTTACAGTAACACTAGAATTAGTTTATTTATTAGTAATATTGTTATTCAGGACCAGTATGGCCAGAATGTTGGCACAAAGTTGAGTAACCATCAATAGTGATCGAGGTCCGCCGTCGGCGCTACGGAGTATACCGACGGTGGTCTGAAATAATAAAAGATTACAAAATTTAAATAACAACACTTTTTAATTGACTAAATATGCAAGGATTTCATCTGACAGTAAATGATAGAATACCAATATGACCCTAATTAGGATGATGTACACTGCTGTATGTTGGTACTTGTAGAATTGAGACATAAGCCAGTAAGACTCGTTACCCAGGTTATTTCATTAGCTACAAACTGCTCTAAATCAGAACACAGTAATATTTGCACACTATACGTTCTCCGGCAACAGACTTATCACCAGTTAAATAAATTCAACGATAATAATCTCAAAGGATGGGAAGATAAGACAAGTTTTTAAGCCTTTCATTTGTAAATTATTCCTTGCAGTTATTAGCGGCGTAAAGAGGCGACAATACTATCAATTATTATGTGATCCCGGAATCGAATCGGGGCTCGATAGGTGTCACTAAGTCGTTAGCTGCTGTGTCAGTCAGTTAAAAGTTGTTATATATGGTAGTAAGAGGTCTAAAATATTGAAATACAAACACTAAATAAAATATTAATAAAAATATAATGAAAATTTAAAGTAAAGCAAAAATGAAGAGAATGTTAATGTACATAAAGTATATCTATCTCTAGTTTTAGAATAGAGTATAATATAATACCTGTAGCAGTTAGTTTTAGTTCAATAAAATTAAGTTTTTTTAAAGTTATATATATAACACACAAACAACCCATAGGGTTGATGAATATTGCCTATGGAGGCAGTGTTCATTGATTCATAAAAATATAAAATTTATTTTCACCACATTAAATATCTAGTAACACTGAGGTCTTTGGTTCAATTCAAGTTCATTCAATGGCCATGTCGTTGGAGTTTCTTGGTTTTTCGAACACAACTTACTATCTACCATCCACTTTAGTGATAAGTAAAATTGGTCTCACAAAAAGGCAAGATCAAAACCAAGACAGACCTATTATGCAAAACCGAGGCCGAACATACAAGACAAAACGAAGAAATTAAAATTCTGCTCAAATAATGAGTCAAATTTTTCATCATAACTTGAATATATGTTTTTCGTCTGGAAACTAAATATTTAATATATTATAAGACTGACTATGCAACACCAAGACCAAGACCGAGTAGAAAAGATAAATATCAAAGTTGTTCAAAACTCGGTTTTATTTTTGCTTTGCTCCTCACTAATCCACATATTATACATATGAGAGTAGTGACACATGAAAGCCACTCTTCTAGGCAATCACCCTTTGCCATCCATGGCGTCATTGTCACTTAACACAATATGACGATATTTAGATCTAATATCAACCCATTATAGTTAAAAAAAATATAACCAACACCAGTATGAAATATTTTTTTTTAATAAAAGCATACTTACCTCTTCATTAAGAGATGACTTATTTTACTTGCTAATGTTAGTATTATAATGTTAACAACTTGTTACATTACCCAGCCCGGCATGGCAATAAAGTATAAAAGTGCATTTTTACCTGTGAAGTTATTCTACATGTAATGTCTACCTGAGGGTACGTCTTGGCGCAGGCAATCGACTGGGTCTCGGCAGTCCGGACATCCTGTTTTCTGCTGCTGTCACCGGACGATCCACTGTAGACACTGAAACGTCATGGATTTAAGTTCACTCCTTTGAAGTAAAAACGCAGACTTTTATGACACGGTTTTATGGTTCGTGGGTGAAATAACCCTCTTGGTCAGCTTTCAAGAAGTGTCATCACATATCAAGATCAAGTTATCCAAAAAGAAATTATTGTAAAAAGACAATTGTGAATTATTATTTTTTTGAAAACGAACAAAACAGGTCATACAGTGCTACAATGTTTGCGGCACGATATTGACAAGAGAAATTGAATTTTATTTTTCTATTACTCTTAATCTGGCATTAAGTAAATACCTGGTACAGGTCTCTGTGCTGGTACAGAAGTTGGTCTCGAAACTCGTGTTATAGTCGCACTCGAAGATGGGTATGGGGGTCGCGACGAGGGGGGCTATAAACAATCATTTTTTTTTTAATTATACTCAAACCTTTCCTCAAAAGCAACATGATAAAACAGAAAAAGTCGATTAAGTAAAATTACTTTAATTTTCAATAAATATATTAATTTCTGATTCTGCAGTCATAATGAACGTTGCTGTGTTCTGCTCTAAGCATATGAGAGCTTGAGAATATGCTGGCTAAGTACACTTCAACATCTGCGGCCTCGTTGTGGCTTAAAACCACGCGACGATTAAGATAGATATAAAAACATATTCTATATGTCTATATTTAATTACACTATTACGTACAAATAAGGAAACTCACAAACATATAATGGTTCCTTATAGAAAGCGGCACACCCGTGTTCACCCCGGACGCACGAAGCTGCTCGATTGCGGACAAACAGACAAGCGAGCATCGTATGTTAATCACAAACACATAACCAATGTATAAAGGCACCTTTAAGCCCGGAAACAAGTGATGTTCATTATATAAGCTATATTGATATATTTATAGTTATTTTAAGTTACATGTTTCCGGGCATAATCTTTACTAATATGAGTATAATTTTATCTGTCTATATAACACAGTTTTTAATTAATTGCTTCATAATCCTTGTGGTCTACACTTTGTAGTTTAGTTGGTGGTAGAGTTATTTAGGCCGGGCTTGGGTAGCCACCGCCCTAATATAGTAAATCTGTAGCAATAACGCTTCTGTTTGGCTTCCAACAAATGACAGAACCAGAATGTTTTGGTTGTCCGTGGCCACGATTATCACTTAACACCATGTGAAACGGTAGTGAAGTGTTAAGGCTATGTTGATGTAAAAAAAATTATGTGCAACATATGTGTACATTTTAACATTATATACAAAAGAAAAATCAAAATATCAGATATTAATAAAGACGATGAGAAAGGTGCCCTCGAAACCATGTAACAGATAGGTGCGATTAATAAAGTAACAATCAGAAAAACTGACAAATTATTAGTAAAAATTTTTTTCAGCAAACACGGCAAAACAAATCATAAAAAAATAAAAATTATATTAAAATGTTTAAGAAAAACGTTCAACATTATTAAATAATTACATAACAGCACCATTATAATAATATTGAATGTGTAAATAAATGTGTTTTTATTGTATCTCCTCTATTCCAAGAATAAATGATGTTTCATTAAAACCAAACAAAACTATCCTAAATCCCATATCAAACCACCCTGTGCATGCAAACAAATCCTTAACAAAAGTGTAGATTATAGATAATGAATAGTTTTAGTGTTTTTTGATATAGCAACTTTTTGGAACATAATCGTCAAGCAATAAGCTGAAACTTATTTTCAATGAGTTGATTTATATCAAGTGTGAATTATGTAAGGAAAAATCAGGATTGAAATAAATAACAATATTACAGAATTTTGTACCAATTACACGTTCATATTGCTCATAACAAGAAAACATGTATTGCATATCAATCAATCACAAAACATTACTATGTTTTATAGGAGATTTTGCACCTTAAAATAAACTGAAAGTCCTTTGTAAAAAATCCTATTTTTCCCACCACATTTCTATAAACCTTTTTAATCAGTTAACTGTTATGATCTTTTTTTTAGTATATATGTACAATAAATAAGTACATGAATGACGACTTCTCGAGAGGAAAAAGATAATGTTACCAGGGGTTTGCCGATCTTGCTGATCAAATGCCAAGTCTTATTGCGCTTTATTCTTTCACAGGAAGTTCAATTTTAATAGGGACCGAATCTGCGCCATTTCGGTACCTATAGTAGGTACGTACTTCTAAAATGAGATATCACGGCGTCAAGGCGATTGGTGATCGAATGTTTAATCGAGGTTGAATGGTGATTGTCGGTTGCACGAAATCAATTTAGTGAAAAAAAAATTATTCATTCATTCATCAAATATTTTAAACTCGAATGTTTAAAATATTGCGTATAAACAGTTAACTAATTAAAACCAATAAAATTAGTTAAAAAAATCGAAGGCCACAAAAACTGTATGTTTGATTATGATTCGTAAACCTGTTCGCTCACATCTCGGGGCGCGACCAGTTGACTCTGCGGTCGTTCCCGGCGCAGTGTCTCCGTACCTTGTCGCACAAGAGCGGGCACGGACGGCTTTTGAGTCTGTTTGTCCTTATCATCCGGAGGCACCTAATGGATAAATATTTTTTAGTTAGATTCGTTCAGTACTGTGAAGTCAAAGTGCGAACGAGATTGCGGTTAAGTAGGTTGTAAACGACTAATACGGTCTATTGTTCGCGGACCTTAAGGCCTTGCCTGGCGGTTGACTGTAAATGCGAAATGATCTCGTATTAGCCACAG